>JAOXOE010000874.1:5413449-5448129 GCA_028565055.1 Phoeniculus purpureus | reverse complement strand
GTGGCGGGGCGGCGGGCACTGCGGGCCGGGCTGACGCTGGGCGCACTGGCGCTGGTTCTGCAGGGGCTGCGGGGTTGGTTGGCCAGCAAACGGTACGAGTTCACCCCCGCCGAGATCGCCCAGCTCGCCCGGCACCACGCGGGTATGCGCCGTCCGTGGGGATGGGGCCCACCGGGCCCGCTGTGGGGGATGAGGAGCGGGACCGGGGATGGGCCGGGGGGGTGGTATGAGGACGTGGGCTGGGGAGGGGATGCTTGACGAGGAGGGGTCGCGGAGGAAACGGGTCTGAGGTCAGGAAGCGCCGTGGACTAGTGCTGGGCCGGCAGGACTGAAGGGAAGGGATCATTGCCGGGGAACTGGGACGGGGAGCGAGGAGGAAGTGGGGTGGGAGAATGGGACTGTGGTGGAGGAGAGCTCAGGCTGTGGCGACTGCATCACCCGCGGCACTGAATCCGAAGTTATGGTAGCTCCTCTCGGTGTGAGCGCTGGGTCAAGTAGGGGAACCAAGCCCCTGACCCATCAGCTAGGGCTGGAGGGAGAGGCTGTCCCCATAGGGCACAGGGGGTGTGCATTCACAGTGAATGGGCTGCACGACTTCGGGCCAGGGTCACTGTCTCCTCGCTGGAGTCCCCTGTATAGCCCAATACCTGGGATGGACTGCAGGGCTGGAGTCCTCGGGGCTAAACATCCTCCATCACCATCCAGGGAGGCAGTGGGCCCTAGCCAGCAGCCGTGGGGGCTGGAGGCTGAAGGGAGGAAACATCTCCCCTAGGTGGTTTGCTCTAAGGGCACCCCATGGCTGTGGAGGGAATTTGGGGCAGGGGTATGTGGCAAAATTTGCTCCGTGCCAGGGACTCATAGACCATGGGTGCTGCAGGACTGGACCATGAACTAGCTTTCTCCAAGATCATCGTGGAGCTACGGAAGAAGCACCCAGGCCACATCCTGCCAGATGAGGACCTACAGTGGGTGTTTGTGAACGCAGGCGGGTGGATGGGCTCCATGTGCCTCCTGCATGCCTCTCTCACAGAGTACGTGCTGCTTTTCGGGACAGCTGTTGACACTGGGGGCCACTCTGGTAAGTGGAGGCGGGGGGTGGTTGTAGAGCTGGTAGGAAGGGGTTTCTCTGAGCTCTTTCTATGCCATTTACTCAGGTCTGGCTGCCCTGGCCATGTTGTGTCTGTTGCAGAAAGCCCACTGCTCTGTTTGTTTTATGGGCGTATGATGCTGGAAAATGTTCTTTGCATAGGATGAGCTTCCTTGGTGTCCTGCAACACCAGCAGATCCCTGTGCAGATGTGGACAGGATCTCCTGCATCCAGCTGGAAGGCTGCAGCAGGAAGCAAGTGCCAAGTACACTGTAAATTATGGGGCTTGGGGACACCATGGAGCCCAGGCTAGTTGCAAGCCACACTGCATTTCTCAGTGTGTTGAGGCCATGGGGCTGGTGGCCTTACTCTCAGAGGTCTACTCAATGGTTTAGACCTGGGTGCCCAGCTGACCCCAGCAGGGAAGCCCTGAGCCAGTGCTGTCTGTCCTTCCACAGGTCGGTACTGGGCAGATATCTCTGATACTGTCATCTCAGGTACCTTCCGGCAGTGGAAGGAGGGGACCACCAGAAGTGAGATCTACTATCCAGGTAAGCACATCAGCCATGGTGTCCTGTGAGCTTTCATGTCCTGGGGCACAGCTGCTCTGGTTGATCCTCCACTGTCCTAGAGCCTCTTCCTCCCAGCTGGCAGGAGCCAAGTGCTCACAGTGGAGCAATTTGTGTTCCCTGGAACACATCTCAGCATCTCAGTGGGTGCCAATAAGAGAAAAGTAAGAAGGACTGGGGAGGGGTAGCCCTGCTCAGCCATGCAGGTCCCAATCCCACATGTCTCTCTGTTGGGCGTGACACAAGGCACTGTGTACAAGACTGGTTGTGTGTGTTGGCAGGGGACACCATCGTGCACCAGGCAGGAGAGGCCACGTCAGTGCAGTGGAGTGCAGGCACCTGGATGGTAGAGTATGGCCGGGGCTTCATCCCTTCCACACTCGCCTTCGCCCTGGCTGACACCCTCTTCAGCACTCAGGACTTCGTCACCCTCTACTACACCCTGCGTGTCTATGCCAAGGGCCTGCTCCTGGAAGCCAGTGCCTTCTTCAGCACCTGGGGCTGCTAAGCCCGGTTTGCAGGGGCATACTGCCAGGTGTGGCTGGCTCCTCCCAGCCTTCCTCCCTTTTCTTTCTGCTCCTTCCCAAGCCCAGGCTCTAGCAGAGGCAGCAGGAGATGCCTGTGCCTCCCTCCAGGTTGCTCTGTCCTTCCCCATAGGCCAGCCAGATGCCAGGACAGAAGGACTGTGGTGGCAACACAGACCACCGGTTCTCTATTAACTGCCTCTCTGCCATTTTGATCAGAACCATGTCTTGCTTTTTCATCCCTCAGGCCTGGAGTGGCCTTGTGGGGTACAATCAGGGGCTGGAGATGGCTGTCCCCAGGCTCTACAAAAATTTCTGCAGCTCCTAAGACATCAGGAAGGGGATGCTGTCCTCTGAGCAGGGTGCACACACTGTAAAGGTCAGCTGAGAAGTTCCCTGTCTCCCTAGCAGTCTTCTGGGGCTGTGGTCCACGCAGAGCGCTGTGTCCAGCTGGCAGCACCTCCCATGGCTCCATCTCTGCTGACATGGGCTGGCAGCACACAGTGTCTCCTGGCACAGGACAGGATCTGTATGAGGACCATCTTGGCAATATGAGGAATGCCCAGCCTCTGTGCTGGGGGTCCCTCCTGGTCCTCTGTGTGTGATCAGACCCAGGGGATAGCTGGGGCTGTAAGAAGGTCTCTTTCCCACATTCCCTTCCCTACAGTGTCTTTCCAAAGGGGATAGCCACCATCGGTCGCCTTAACCGAGAGCCCGTTCTGCGTGGCCTCTGGGCTACAAACAGACCCAGTGTCTGCGAGTGCCCAAACTTCTGTACTAGCTCAGGTTGGGATCTTGCCCCTGAAAATGCTTTCCCTGGCTGTCAGACCCCCTGGGGACAGCCACCCTGTTTGACACACTATGTGGTGTCCTGGCTGCAAAAGTGTTGTGATCCCCTGTCCTTACAGACCTTTCTTGCAGCTCTTGTGGTTGGTCCCATCTGGGCTCACTGCTTGGTGGTGGGCTTTCACCTTCACATTCCTGCCAGACTAGTGTGTGTCCCTGGCCGCCAGGCCTGAAGCATGTTTCTCCTTATACTCCCCAGATGCTCTCTGTCCTGCTGACTAGCAGCCCTGCACAGGGGCTACTTCTGAATTTGCCTCCTGAAAAGAGGTTGTTCAGTAATAAAATGCTCTTCCCACCTGCTTGATTTCCCAGGAGAGTCTCTGGAGAGGGCCAAGCCTCTGCCGCAGAGAGGGGTGCTGGACACAGGTTTAGTAGGTGTCCTGCTGGCAGCTGGGACTGTCTCCTCAGGCAAGCCAGTGTCATTCTGCCCGAGGTCCTGGGATCTGGGGGGTGAAGTGCTGGGAAGGATCAGACCTATGTCATCATCACTGGGGACCAGAAGATTGGGCTGATGCCAGAGCCCTGCTTCCACCAGGGAATCCAAGAGTCCAGGATGCCACATCCTTTATGGAGACAGTGCCAGTGCTGGCCATATGGCCCTGATGGTGGGTGGGCACAGAATTGGTGGGTTGGTGTTTCTGAGGGGTTTGCACAGACACATAGCTGCACCCTTCAGTGCAAGGACACAGGGAAGAAACCATGTGTGGGTCTATGTGTGCATGCTGTCAGGTTGTGCAGCTGGTGAGCAATGGAAGCTGGGTGGTTCTGTGTGTGCCTTGCCAAGGCACCTGGCGTGCAACTGTGTATGTAGGCAAGACAGTGTGCAGGTGGGGTTTGCACACGTGTGTGCACAGATAGAACAACTGGGCATCTGCTCTCATGCTCAAGAGCAGCTGCACGTGTACAGATGCTGGGGGAGGATGTCTGTGTGTGTGCACAAGGTGTGTGCATGCATGTGCCAGTGCAGGTGAGACAGGTGTGTGCACATGCATGTGTGTGTGTGTATGCACAGCCCATGGTGCACAGAGCAGCAGGACCACTGAGAATGTGTGTGTGCATGGCTGTGTAACCACAAGCAGACTGTGGGTAGGCTCTGTGTGTGTGTGCATGTGTGTTCACATGGTCTGCCAGGCTGCCCCAGCCCCATGCCATACGCATTCCCTTGGGTGCAGCAGGGCCTTGTCGAGGAACATGAGCAATCCCACAACAAACTGCACAAGAAGGCGCTAACTCAGCAGCTCGTATCAATACAGCTCCACTTACAGCGAAGGCCGCGTAATGAAAATCCGATGGGCACGCTGGTGGGAGTAAATAAGTATGCCATTAAAATGAGAAAATCAAAGCTCTGGACAGGTCTTTTCTCTTGCCCATTGATTTCTTTTATTACGGAAATATTGCTGCTAAATAACATTAGTGTGAACAATCTCAGCAGTGTTTTCCGTAGCGCCTGTGTCAATAACTCTATCACAGGCGGGGGATCCCCCCCAGCCTGACTGTGGGGATGGCAGCTCTGTCCTGGCAAACGGCTGCTCCAGGGGTACCTTCCTCACCATCCCCAGCTAAGCTGGGATGTGTGCTGTGGAGAAACCAGGCAGCACAGGGTGGCTTGGGCAGCTGCCACCAGGATGGAGCTGCACTGCTTTGCTGCAGCGGGAGGGGTCATCCTCATCCCAGCATTGAGGAGGGAAGTATCAGGCATTCAAAGGTCCCAAAAAAGCAGTCCTTCCCTTTGGGATGGATGTTGGTGGCTGTTAAGTGGCCCTAGTGACCATCAATTAAGAAACAGGTCCTGGATGCAGCAGGTCCTCCAGGTTTTTTTATCTCTGTTCCTTCCTCCCCACTCCTCCTCATCTATTCCTGAGTCTGTGCTGGATTGACCCAGTTCCCAAAGCTTGCCGTCATTTGTTTCACATGGAGAAATTGAGGCACAGGTCTGGGAACCTATCTACAGTCATCCGGCTCTAATACAGCTCCTGCACTAGGGCCAGGGCTTGAACTTGAGCTACTGCTCTCCACACACAGAGCCAGCATTCTCCAAGATGTCCACAGGTGTCAGGGACATCTTTGCAAGGCCAGAGAATATGACCATAATACATGAGAGATACACAGCCTTTGGTACTCAGAGGCCAGGTGGCCCTGTGGTGACTAGAGAAGGGCAAGGCACCTGTACCAGCTGTACTGGGTCCAGCTCAGTCCCAGCCCCAGATAAAGTTACTACGAATGGCATCTCCCTAGAGCCATTGCCAGAATAAATGCAGAGTGTTGCCCACCAAAGAGCTTCCCCCTGCAGCTCGCTCTATCTTGCTGTCCCTCCACATGCAGTGGGTATTGATCAGCCTGCAGGATCTATCTCCCAATTCCTCCTGCAGTATCTCTCTGCTCCAAGTATCTCTCAATCTGCTCCACTGTCTGCTATGCCCGTTTATACCTACAGTATCTATCTATGCTGCCTCCACTGCAGCCATCGATAGCCGTTTGTCTGGGGGATTTCTTTTGGTCTCCAGCCAGGAGCATCCACAGACCCCAACAGTGCAAAGGTGTTGAGTGGAAGGGTCACAGTACTGCTTGCTGTGCCCCTGAGTGGGAGAGTGGAGGGGTCACAGTACTGCTTGCTGTGCCTGGGGAGAGCCTGAGCACAGATAGCACTTCATGACAGAGCCCCAGAGCCACTGTTGTCACTGTGGAGGCTCTAGGGAGGAACTGAGTTATGCTGATCCATCTGGATCAGGCCCCTTGGTGGCCATACCTAGGGCAATGGGACACATTACATCCCATGAAGACCTCAGTGCTATCATTAGCCAGCCTAACCACAACCCCCACTCCCAGATGCTACACTGATGTAAGCACCCCAGTGTTTCTGCCTTGGAGGAGAGGAGCTTCCCAAACACCTGGGTTCCTGCAGGGCCGTGGAGAAGTTGCATTACCATCATTACATCTGAGCTATCCCACCCAGCTCAGCCTTCAGCCCCAGTTCCCTCCTCCCCGCAGTGTGTAGAAGACAGGACACAGCCCAGCACACCAGGTGCCAGCACCCTCGTGTGCAATGCAAGGGCACCATGAAGGGAGCCTGGAGCCATGTGTGATGCAGTCCTGTGAAACAGGTCCCAGGAGGCAGCTGGCCCTGTGAGTCCTACGGGGACATCTTCCCAGGGGCAAGTAATCTGGAACATCAGGTAGCCACAACAAACTGGGCTGGCAAGCCCCGGGAGGTGTGTACCCCTGCTGCTATGGGATGGGATAGGCCAGCACAAGCTACAGCTGTCCAGCCCTGAAATGGGATGGGCGACAGCTAATTTATCTCCTGTGCAAAGATAAACAGTGCCTGGGGGCCCTGCAGGGTCTGGAGCTGCCCTGCTTTGCCTGGAAAGAAGCTCAGCTTCTCAGAAGAGCCTCTCTGGTGAGGATGCTGTACTGTGCTGGGTACTGCTGTCTGCCATGAACACTGGGGTCACCAGCAACACGGCAGGACCAGAGGAAGTTTCTCCGAATATGTTCACATGGAAGCCAGAGAGCCTAGTTTTTCCTAACAAGAGACATGGTGAAGTGGGCAGAAGGTCAGCCTGGGCTGCAAAGCCCAAGAGCAAAGAAGCAGCTTCTGCTGCTTTGACCATCAGCTGTTTCCACAAAGCACCTGGAGCAGCACTTGGCTTGCAGTGGCTTCTCCTGGCTCCTGAGCACATGGGTGGCCCAATAGGGAACAAAGCCAGCAGCCTTTGGCCACCACAGCTCCTGTCACCCCATTCACCAACATTCAGTGCAGCAGCATGGGGTTTTAGTAACAGTCTGCTCTGGGTGCAGGATAGAGCCAAAGCCTCTGTCTGTATGCGTCCTGGTGGTGTGGGATGATGGTGTTGCTCATTACCTGGGAATCCACACAAATCCTACAGCTGCTAGGGCCAAAAAAGCCCAGTGAAAAGGAAGCTCCTCTTGCCAAAGCTGCCTCCATAGATAAAAGGGTTATAAAAATCTCTAACAGGGGCAGGTGGAAGACGAGTGAAGACAGAGCACGGGAATGATGCTGGTGGGTAAAGATCCATGCTTCTCCATAGGCTCTGGCCCATCTGGAGCTGTGGGTGCAACAGTGGTTCAGGGAGCTGAATGTTCATCCCCACTTATGCCTGAAATGTCCCTTTGTGCCTGCACATGGATTGACAGTGCAGACATCCTCACCTCCCCCAAACATACATGCACACACAAGCCTGCCTGCACACACAGCACATCCCCACATTCCCCCACTGAGGTTGGTGAGCACACAGAGCACACGCCCAGCGGCCCATCAGCATGTCTAAGCTCTTATTGTTGTCCCCAGCAGCTGACATGCATACATGTGCAACACTGCACATACAGAGCCCTTCTGACACTGCTCACACACATGCAATGGACCCACATCCCTCCACATCAAACACATAGCTTTGAATCCACCATGGACACATACGCATACACGGAGGGCAAGGTCCTGAGGGGTGAGGTTGTGTGCACAGCACCCTGACACATGCACACACACAAGCAGCACACTTCTGTAAGCCAGAGTGCACAGGCACGCATGTGCTCAGGCACTCTGCATGCACATGTGTGACAGTGCACACTCAGCGGGCCCACATACACATATGTGCTTAGCAAACTTCTCAGCACGTGCACTTATGCTGCTTGGTCTTCACTCCTGTGTGCGTTTGGGATCTGTTGATACACCTATGTGCAGCGGATGCAGCACCCACTTGTATATGTGTCTCCAGAGACATTGCACACACCTCTCTCCCCACAGGTGTAAGAACCCATACCCGGACGGTCCGCACACGCCCCCCACACTCTCCCCCACACTCTCCATACAAGTACCTGTGTGCGTACCTGCACGCTCTGCACCCCCTCCCTGCACTCGCTATACACCCACTGACGCCCGCACAGCCCCCTGCGCCCCCGGGACCATGCCTCCCCTATCCGTCCACCTCAGGCCGGGTGTCCACGGGTCGGCCCCGGAGCGATCCCCTGGGGCTGCCGCAAGCCCAACCCTCCCTCGATGACTCCCTTGACGTGCGCTAGCAAATGAGAGCGAGGAGGGGTGTTGCTGCCTGACTGCCACTTGTTGCAAAAAAAAAAAAAAAAAAAAGAGAGAAAAAAAAGGAAGAAAGAGAGAAAGAAAGAAAAGAGGGGGAAAAAAATCCCACCCACCCTCATCTCCTGCGGAATAAAAGAAATATCGGCGGGCGCGTCGCCATGTGAGCGGCGGGCCGGGACCGGGCGGAGCAGGCGGCCGAGCCCCCCGGGACGGCGGGGCGAGCCCCGGGCGGCGCTGGGAGCCGGCGGCATGGTGGAAAACCCCAGCTTGGCAGCCAAACCCGCCCTGGTGAGGGCCGGTTGGCCGAGGGTCCCCGGGAGCGCGGGAGTGCACGGTGGGAGCTGGGTGGGGGCACTCTCGGTGGGACGAGGAAGGGGATCGGGATTCTTCGGTGGGAGTGGGAAGAGGGGGGATGGGGCGGCTGGTGGGAGCGAGGAGGGATCTCCGGCGGCATCGGGACGAGGTTCCCGGGGTCTGGGTGGGAGACGGTCCCCTGTGGCACCGTCGGAGCGGAGGTCTCTCGTGGGACCGGGGAGGGCGTCCCCGTTAAGACGCAGTCGCCGGTGGGAGTGCGAGGTCGCGGTGGGACTGGACTTGGCGGTACCAGCAGGACACGGTTCCCCAGCGGACCGAGAACGGTTTCCCCGCAAGAGAGAGACAGCGTCCCAAATAGGACCTGTCTCCAGTGAGAACGGGTGGGACAACCCCCTGCGGAGCGGGGATGGGGTCCCGGAGGGTCAGGCCCCCGGTAAGGCGGGGTGCTGGGTGGAGCGGGGCTGGTGGCGGGTGGTCCTGGCGGCGGCGACAGCCCCTCCGGCAACGGGTGCCGCGCCTGGTGCCGCGGCCAACTTTTGGGCAGGGCTCCCGGCAGCGGGGTCGGGGTGGGGGGAGGAGAGCGGTTGGTATGGGGAGCGTTTTCTCCCCTCCCTCCTCCTCCTCCTCCTCGGCGGCGGCGCTAAGGCCGTGCCCTGTGCCCGCAGCCGGCCGCCCCGCCGCGGGGTCCGGGAGCGGCGGGGGGGCTGCGCTTGGCGGCGGTGATGGAGAGCCTGCAACGGCAGCAGGCAGCCCGCCTGGCCCGCGGCCCCGACGGCTCGCCAAGACGGACCCCGGTCGAGCCCGGCCCCGGGCCGCCGCCAGCCACCCCCCGCCGCCTGCCTGCCCCTGGCCCGCGCCTGCCGCACACTGCTGCGGGGGTGGAAGAAGAGGAGGAGGAAGAGGAGGAGGAGGAGGAAGAAGGAGAGCACCATGACCCACCGCCCCCCCCACACCACGAGTGGACCTATGAGGAGCAGTTCAAGCAGGTAGGAGTCATCAGCTGCTCCAGTGGACTGGCATCAGTATTGGCCACTTTGTGTCCCCCCATAACTGTCCAGCAAACTGAGGGTTCAGCCTTTCCTGAATGGATGCTGCTTACGACTCCCTCTGTCCCCAAACCCTGTCTGCATCCCACTCTAAATGGGCAAACCCACTGCCCCAAACCCCATCTCATTCTCATCCCAAGATGACATTCCCATTACCCCCAGACATTACTGCAATGGCATTCTAAATAAGAACCCTCCAGTCCCGATTCACTACCGTCAAACCTCAGTCGCAGAAAGTGGAGTCAGTGCAACCCAGCACCTGTTCCAGGACCCCATCCTGCCCCAAATGAGTACCTCCTATGTGCTCCTCACTGCCCCTGTCTCTGAGCCATCTCCTACGCCAACAGGCATCTTCTTGTGTTCCTCATTTTCCTGCCACCAAACCCCATCTTACCTCTGCTTCATGTTCCCCATCTCTGTGTTCCAAATACCTGTCCCCAGGTGTCACAGCATAGCAGGGTACCCAGTGTCCAGGCATCTCCCTGTGCTCACCCTGACCCTTACAGGCTCCATTCTTGCTGTCTTCATAACAGGTAGAACAGGGGTACCAAATACAAGTTTTACCGAGATAAATAGGGACAAGGTATGTGGTCACCCCAAAGAGCCAGCGGGCCACAGAGCCAAGCTCCTGTGTGTCTCCATGAGAGCCTGGGCATATTACAACTTGTCAATGCAGCTCATTGATTTCCTACATTGGCTGGAGGGAGCAATGTTTCGACCCTGTCACCTCACTCCTAGTGGGCATAAGGAACACCCTGGTTCACTGGAGATCTGGTACAGGGACTAGGCTTTTGGGGCTTGCATATAGGGTGTGGGAGGAAATATATATATTTAACATGTGTGCATCCCATCCATGCCCGGTTGTCTGTACAACCCCTGGTTCATCTGCTGCAGGTGCCAGTCTGTGCACAGGTGTGAGTGTGGACTGCATAGCACCGGATCACGTTTGCACTTCTCATGTGCTCAGCTTCTCTGTGGGGTCTCACAGGCAGTGGGGTAGGTGATAGGGAGGATGTGGTGAGGGACTGGAGCAACTAGAATATCTCCCATACAGCTGGTGTGTGGCTTTTTAGGATGTCACTGCTCAGAGAGCAGTGGGATGAGAAAATTTACTGATATATCCACACAGGGTCTAGAAGGAGGGGATGGGTACAGCAGCAGGGATCTGACTTTGAGGTGCCATGGGGCCATGTAGTTGACTTTTCTGTTTTGCAGTTACACAGCACACTGCTTTCAGAGTGGCTCACCCCACTGGGCACCTGCCTGCAAGGCAAGCAGGTGTGGGTGCAGGCAGGGCATAGGCAGCACGTGCCCAAGGAGGGTGTCAGCACCCAAAGCTGCTTCGAAAGCAGCCCAGGGAGTTGTGGGGTGCGTGCTCTGCACAGGCTGAAATCTTGTCCAGGAAGTGTTACGTTACACCCACTGACTGGGTGAAAAAGGCTGATTGTCCGGTTCCAGGGGTCATTTGCGAAGCAGCTCCTCCCTCTCTGGCCTGGGGAAGCTTTACCAAAAGAAAGCATCTCTGGCATTTCTTGTCCTTCAGCCTCACACCCTGTGCCTGGCTGGGACTGCCTGTGCTCGCAGTGTGGAGCAGCAGCAAAGTGTGAATATTGGGAGGCGGACAGCAGGGGATAATTCCCACCATCACTTCCAAAGGTGACAGCTGGCTCTTTCCTTGCTTGGTGTCTTTTTAGTCCAACCCTGATTGTAAAGCTGGTGAATTCCTGCTTCAGAGACCCACATTTGGGTTTCCCATTTGGTGGCATGTCTCAGCCAGCCCAGAGGATGGGATGTCCCTTATTTGCAGTACTCTCGGGTGCATAGGGATATGGGGCCTGATTGCTCTTGAACAGCTTGTATGGCATAGGACAGGGAAAGGAGAAAGAAGTTATTTGGACTAGCCTTGCTCTGCCTTTGCGTGGTGCTGCCCATGCATGGAGAGTGACAGTTTGGGGCAGACTGAATGGAGGTCACTCCTGTCCCTCCCCTGTGATTATCCAGGAGAGACTTGCCCCAGCCTGAGAGGGGACTTGTCCCTCCTGGGTCCTCCTCAGGCTGCAGGGCTGTGCCTTGCCCAGCCTGGGGAACAGGTTCTCCACTCTCAGCAGGGGCTGTGTGGGGAGGATGACTGTGCTCCAGCTTTTGGAGTTTTCCCAGAGGCAGATCTGTGATGCTGCTGTGTGCCTGCTCTAAGTTGCATTGTGAGCTCAGGGTCTTGGAAGAGACCATGCAGTGTCTGGAGATGTATTTGCAACCAGGGCCCCTTACTTAAAGCTACCCCATGGCAGCATGGCATTTGGGACACGTTTCATAGTCTGCCCTTGTCATCTTCCTGTGTATGGGAGGAACAGCTACGTGAAGAGGGACCAGGCTGATTTGCAGAGCATGGGCAGGGAGCCACTTCCCTCGCTCTCCACAGCAAAGAGGGAGCCCTGATGAGGCCAGCATGTGGGTTACTGCAGGACCAGCCACACAGGATTCTCCACACACTGCTGTGGTGGTAAAAACAGGATCAGTGGATGAGGTTGCAGTGGAGAAACACACTGAAGGTTAATAGGCAAATGGTGTAAGGGCAGAGGAGCATTTGCAAGGAAATATATGTTTGCCCTGGTTTTATATGTCTCGTGAGGTGCTAGACTTGGGGTGTGCTGTAGGACCTTTGGTCTGCTCTGGGAGGGCTGCTCTGATATTACAGGTGTGTGAGACCCTCTCACCCCAGTCTCTTGCATCAGCTCCCAGCACTGGTCTATGTACACTTGATAAGGACACATGGGTAAAGACTTGGGCAAAGGTCTGGGAGGTCTCCTGCATCTAGTATGGCAGGCAGCTCTGGCCCTGGAGTGTGGGGGAGCTGCATGGGGTCTGACCATGTGCAGCCCATAAAACACTCCTTTCCTGGAGAGGGGGATGCCACTATGTTGTGATGCTACTATGTTGTGAATCACATTTGATTTGGAGGGAACTGGGAAAAGCCTGGCACTGCTGGTGGTAGCTCAGCCCCATGAGTTCAGCTTTCACCCATGGGGAGCCATGCATACACATTGTGTTGGACTGGTTTTCTCCAAGGATTGGAGAACTTGCAGCTTCCTTCTTATCTCCTGGCTTTTCCCAGACATGGCACTGCAGGAAGGCTCAGGGCAAGAGGGACTGAGACATCTGGGTTTCATGCCGTTTCTGCCAGGGCACTGCCAGCATGTTCAGACCCATCTGGTTGCAGCTGGGGTGATCAAGACCCTCACTAGAACTACTTCTTTTCTGTCTGGGAACCACTGGGAGAAGTAAGCCCCAGCCAGCCCTTTGGGGACTCTCGGGTATCTGGTAGCCCCAGTTGCAGTTGGCTAGCTTTGCCAGCAGCTGTTTGCCATCATCCTCTGCCAGCCCTTGTGTGGCTGTTGCTCCTCCCACTGTGGTGCTGCTCCTGCCCTGTCTCTTCCTGATGCTTCACCTCTTGCACCCAGTTTCCTTTGCATGCATTTGGTGGGGACTCACCAGCTACAAATGCATGTGCTTCTATCTCAGAGCCTTGGGTAGAGTGCTCTGAATTGGCTGCAGTACTCCTTGTGCCATGGACCCATGTACTAAGCCAGCCTGAAATGGAATGACATTGCCTGTGGTGCATGCCCTCCCGCCTCATTGCTTTTTCCTGTGGGTTGTCACTGCCTGACAGCTGAGGGCCTCAGGGATGGGGCGGTGGTCTGCGTGCCCCAGCCCCCACTCCGCCTCCAGCACATCTTCGACCCAGGTGCGGCAGCAACATCCACCAGCCTCCTGGGGTTAAATTTAAGGGTCTCTGGTTACATCGCGGGGGTGAGCAGGATGGACGTGATGTTTATTCCCGTCTGTGGTTGCCTGGAGGCTTCTGTCTGGCAGAGCTCTGTGGGACCACCTGCAGCGGGGAGGCTGCGGCGGTGCTAGTCAGTGCGATAATTCCCAGCAGCAGCGCCGGCAGCGCTGCAGCCCGGCATGAGCAAGGTGGCACAGCACGGAGTGGGGGGCTGCAGAGCTGGGGCTGGACGGGTGTTCTGGGTCGGCATATGGGTACAGACCAGCGTTAGCATATTGATGTTCAGCGGTGTGTCTGTCTGTGCCTGAACCTGTGTGAGTGCCAGTGAGTGCATGTGGACTTGTGTGGGTGTGTAGGGCTGTCAGGGAGAGACCCTATGTGTTTGTAAGGTTGTGTGTAAGTGCATATAAAGGTGTGTGTACCCAGTTGGGTTAATACGGACCTGTAAGATTGTGTGTATGTATGTGAGTGCGGGAGTGTTTATGGGACTGTGTGTATGCCCGTGTATGTGTGGTGTGACCACACATGCCTGAGCAGTGTGATGGTTGCCTGCCCAACTGTAGTTGAGGGAAAGCTGCCACAACAGTTTGTGCCAATCAGGAGGTCCTGTGGGCTTGGGATTAGGGGGCTCCGAAGAGGAGGTGTCAAAACTAGCAATGGGCATGTGAAAATAGAAGTTCTGCAGGTAGGAGAGGTGTGCCAGCGCGACTCCCCATTCCACAGTGGCCACCCTGGAGTTGGATGTGAGCGGAGAATTAGAGAGGGGTATGATCTTATGCTGGTTTGTGCCGTTGCTAATCCACAAATTTGGTTAATGGAGGTAAATCCCCTGTGCCAGCAATGACTTGGGCAGTGGGATCTGACCCTGGCTAGGTATGATCTGGTCCCACTGAGTTGTCCACTGGTGTTTTCCAGCTGCGTAGTGATGAGCTCAGTTCCCTGGGGCACAGGGCACCCACTAGAAATGCCCATGTTGGTGGAGCTGTGCTCCACTCTGTAGGCTGCAGCTTGGGGCTGTTCCTTTTTGGATCCAGCACCAATATGCTATGTACAGTGGCTGGTAAGGAGTGAGCACTGACCCCAGATGTCTTTTGTGTTCAGGCATGCAGCTTTTCCAGAGGTGGAGGTGGGGAACCAGGTAGCCAGCATGAAGCACCACCAGCCTTTCCTCTTCCGTTGTTCCTTCAAAATGTCCAGAGGAAAGGGATGCGGCTGAAGGTGCAGGAGGAGGGTAATTGAGCACCCAGTGCACATGCCTGGTGTGTGCACAGCTTGTGAGGGGTACACTTTATACTAACCCAGCCCTACAGTTCGAGTGTGCAAGCATATGCCCTATGTGCATCCCTATGGCATGCACATACAGGTCCCCTGGGGGACGCCTGGGCTGGTGCTGGTAGTTGCCATGTCAGGGATTGAGGGGGAGATAGAGAAGGAGGGGAAAGTAAGGAAGGAGGCAGTGGTGTGGCAAGTGCCAGCAGGTCAGGGAGGTTAACCCTAACAAATCCCCTCATTGACTCCCTGCCTGTTCAGCCATGAACGAGTATCATGGGGGACGTGTGCTTGCCTGGAGCTAGGACCACCCACCCCTGTCCTGCTGGCCCCAGGCAAATGGATATGGGATGGGGCTGTGGATTGTGCCTGCAGTAGTACTTCATGGCATGTTCTGTCGCAGGGAACTAGCGTCTCGTGCCTCAGTTCCACTCCTGCACAACAGTTTGGAGGAGGAAGGCTGGGGATCCTGCAAGCCTCCTCATTTACTCCAGGGCCAGTCTGTGGGTAGGGGGCTGCTGTCCCAAGGCCAGCACTGCCAGCAAGCAGTCCTTCATCTTGCACACAGCTGGGTTAATGTTTGCAGCAGGCAGCTCTCCCAGGAGCAGTGGCACTCGCTGTGGTGGGGAGGGGGGTTTTAATGACCTGCCGGATCCAACGCATTATCAGTGCTGATTAAATCTGCTGCTCTATAAAGCACCGTTAAATATTAAGCATGATGAAAGGCTTTGGAGGGAAGCTGTGGCACTGGGAGGGGGCTACAGACAGAACTGTCTGTACACCTCACACCAGTGGAGTGACCACTGAAGCTGGGTATTTTAAGGGGAGTGATCAACCCAGCACCTATAAGAACAGTGGAGCCAGGGGAGCAGCCCCTTCCCCAAGAGCCAGGAGTGCCTTTGAATGCAGCTGGAGTCCCAGCAAAGCTGTCCTATAACCATTAACTTATTAACAACTGATGTTGGAGGCAGGCAGTGCCTCACAAGGTCAGGGGGTGGTTTGTGCCCTGCAGGGATTGAGCTGCCCCCCAGCTCTGGCAGTGGGGATGGGGGAAGTGGTTGCAAGCCCTTGGCTCCTTTTTGTGTGCCCTGTGACTGGAGGAGGGCACTGTGGGGGCTTTGACCATGAACACCATTGGGGTCCCTGCACTATAGGGTGCACAAGGGCTGTGTGTTAACCAGAATAGCCCTTTTCTATGGTTGCAAGCCTGTGAGGTAAGCCAAAGCACTGGTTGCTTTCCTGTCCCGGCTATGTCTTTAGGACACAGGAGGACACCCTATTGTCTGGATGCCTAGCTATGTGTCATCTCGCTCAGGGAGAAACCAGGGACCCCCAGCTCAGAGGCGACAGTGATGCCCTGTCTCAAACAGCCTATCCAAGTCAGCCACCTGTGGTGTGTGGCTGCACCCCAGGGGTCTGGCGCTGTGCATGAGATGAGTGCTACCTGAGCTCTCTTCGTGAACAGTGGCCCGATGGAAAAATTAGCAATGCGGCTGATCAATGTGGTGCATATAGGGCGTCACAGGGCTGGGGGAGCCTAAGAGGCCAAGGGATGCTGAGCAGGGTCTGAGATCAATACAGTTCGTATTAAGTGGATTAAGTGATCTGAGCCAGCTCTGGCTGCCAGCAGGAGGTGGCAACTGAGCAGGGGCTGTGGAGGGTCCCACTGCAATCAATTCCCTTGGCAGAACCACCTGGAGGATGTGGGGGTGAGGCTTGCCTGGGCAGAGCAGCCTGGAGATGCCCAAGAGGGTGGCTTAGGACCTCACTGCATCCTTCCTCTGTCTAGGGGTTTCAGCTGGACTAAATGATGCCAGAGATGGCATCTCCAGCTCTACAAGCTCCCTGGCTTGGAAAGACTCATCTCCTGAGTGCATGAGAGGTTCTAATGGTGTTATTTAATTGGGATGAAGAGGACAGGGAGGATGAGGTCTATTCACATCCCTTTAATAAACCATGTTCGACCCATTGACCTTTAACCTGCCTGACAAGCCCCATTATCCCCATCCCTTAAGGAATAAAGATGTTACCATGGCAATGGGATGATGGGAGGGAGTGAGGTCCTGAGAGCTGCACCCAGGGTGGGTATAAGGACACCCTGCACTGGCCCTGGTTGCCAGTGCTGAGTGGAGGTGCAGTGGTGCTGGTAGCACCTCAGCTTTTGGGGATCCTAGCACTATGGATGGGGTCCCTGAGGTCAGCACAGCAGAGCTGCGCTGCACACTGGCAGGATATTGATCCCTGGGCTTGACAGTTTAATACTTCTGTTTATAGAGGAATATAGTTACATCAATGGCGTTAAATGAGTTACTAATTATATCAATACAAACACGATTAAAAGGGTCCTTGCTCATAGGTCACTGCAAGCAGGAGCCACTGCTCTGTTGCACAACTGCCCCAGGGCAAGGCCTGCCTGGTCACTCTGAGAAGCACAGGGATGCTCTGGGATGGTGCATGCCCCTGTGGGGTGTCTGTCTAGGGGGTGTGCCTGTCTGGGGCTGTGCCTGCACATCTAGAACTGTGCATGCATGTTTGGGGCTCTGTGTGACCGTCAGGGTGTTTATATGCCTGTGTAGAGCTGTGCATGCACACTTGGGGTTGTATGTTTCCATCCACAGTTGTGTCTTCCAGTCTGGGATTGTGCATGCCCATGTGGAGTTGCAAGTATGCTTCTAGGGTAGCATGTGCCATCTAGGGCTGTGCATGCATGAATGGGCTTGTGCATACATATATGGAGTTGTACATCCTTGACTGGGGCTGTGTGTTCCAAACTTTGGTTCCGTGTGCCTGTCCGAGCTTTTCTGTATGGGGTTGTGAATGCCAGTCTGGGGTACAGCGTGCCCACCTGTTTGAGTCACTGTCCCTGGGTGTTTTTAAGGGTCGTTTAGATGTGGTGCTCAGAGATATGGTTTAGTGGTGAACTTGGCAGAGTAGGGTTAATGGTTGTACTTCATTATCTCAAGGGTCTTTCCAGCCTGAATGATTCTGTTATGCTATGATCTGGGGTCCATGCCCTTGCAGGGCTGTGCACACATGTATGGAGTTGTGGGTGCTCTTGCATAGTTGTGTGCACCCATGCAAGGCTGTTCATGGTCACCCTGAGTCTGCCTGAGGTTGTTGGTACCCATAGGTGACTGCACATCTGGACGTGGTAGTTGGTACCTTTGTAGAGATTTGTGCCTGTGCAAGTTGTGCATGCATGTGCAGGGTTGTGCACACTCACATGATGTTCTGTGCAGCCACGCTGAGCTGCGCAAACTAACGTAGGGCTGTGTGTGCCTGGACAAGGTTCTATGTGGCCCTGGGAGTGTGAGTGTGCCTTACAGGGTTGTGCACACAGTTATGCAGCCTGGTCTGTGCCCAAGAGAGATTGTGAGTGGCAGGGCTCTGGGTAAGTGACAGAGTTGGCTCCTTCTTCAGGGCTGGGGCCAACTTGGAAGCTGAAGTAGATAACCACCCATACCACTAATCATACTACCCATATGCCATTCCTGTACCATCACTCCTGTGAACCTCTGACACTTGGATACCACAGCCAATCCTGGCTGGGACCCAGCAAGCTCCCATGAGCAAGAATTCCCCAAGACCACCTCTTCTGCAGCCCTAGCATGCCCAGATCTCATGGGACACGTGGTGCACCAAGAAGGCCCTACCAGCCGGTCTCTTTATTACTCAGCTTTGCTCTTGCATCTGCCTCAAAGCTGACCTTTGCTCCATGTTTGATGTAATGTGTTTTTGCATCTCAGTGCCCCACAGATAAAAGGTTAGAGGTAAAAATGATGGAGAAATAGATCCTAGAGCTAGGATGTCACTCCTGCTTTGGAGGCTGAAGACGGTGACTACACATTCTGGGTGGGACCCTGCCTGCCTCTGCGGCAAGAGTGGCACATAGGGGACAGTGGAGACACCCATGCAGGAGCCTACCCCACCCCAAAAAGGTGTAGGCTTCACTCTGTGGTGCGATGGGCAATGACTGCTGCTTTTGGGAGGGTTGGTCCTGCTTTGACAAGGGAGGAGATTGCAATGAGTGCACACAGGCTTGGTGTGGAGCAGTGCAAGTCAGAGCCCTGCTGCAGGCAGGGACAGGCAGGGAAATGCAGGCAAAAACCTGGCTCACACAGCCTTCCTGAGGTGGAAACCAAACAGCCCCCCCGGAGCTCTGCTCTGAGCCTGACCTACTTATTGTAATTGATGGCTTGAGGAGTTTCTGGGAAAAGGCAGATGATGAAGAGGGGGCACACAGCAGGGCAGGGAGCACCACGGTGTAGGGAAGGGATGGAATATTGGCACCTGAGGGTCGGGACACCCTGAGAACTCTCTGCTGTAAAGAGAGGATGGGTATGTGACACCCAGCAGGCAAGGAAGGTTCAGAGATGGCGTGGCTTGGAGCTAGGCAGTCAGGACCCATAAGTGTGGTGGTTAGGGACAGGCAGATAGCACCCATGGGTTAAATGAGGGACTGCATTAGATATGTCTGTCCAGTGACAGGAACCATGGGTTGTCTGTAGGGGCATCCCTGTGTGTCTCCATGTACTGCCGTCCCTGTATCCTCACATCCTCATGTCCCCCAAGTGCCTCTATCCCCACATTCTCACATTCCTATGTCCCTACATCCCCATATGTCTGTATTCATTTGTCCCCATCACATCCCTGCAGCCTGAGATCCCCGCAGCACATCTTCCTTTATTTGTCTAGTGAAAGATGTGCTGTTTGGAGGGGGTGCTGCTCTCTTTCTATTGGGTTTTAACGGCCTTTCCCAGCACAATTGTTTTTTAAACGACTCTATTTTGTGCCTGACTTTGTTTTCCAGCTTGCATTTCTTTGTATATGTTTTGGAAATCCATTCTGGACTGCTGAGTTTTGTTTCTTTTCAATAGCTTTAAATTCTTGCCGGGCTTGCTGGGAGGAATTGGTGTCTATAGCACCTTCGATTGGTGCTAATTTTTCCTTCATGTGCTCTGACTTTTACTGCTGGGCCATCGATCTGGTGGGCTCCAATTTGTCATGGTCACCCAGGTGCTGTGCTGGAATCAGGCGAGCCCTGGCTTTTGCACTGAGTCAGTGCTTCATCTCCCCAGTGGAGGGGCTGCGCTTTCCTCCCCAGTGCTCTCCGACAGCTCAACCTGGGGGTTGTGTCCGTGTGTCCAGACCTGCATCCATCCAACACACATACAAATCCTCTCTGTCCTGTGTGCAGACTCACCAGTTTGCAGGCATATCTGAGCACACACAGATTTGCCAGGATGCATGTGCATCAGTGCACCTCTGGCTTTGCACAACACACACACCCACTGAAGGAAGTTCCTGTGCTTTTCAAGGATGTGTCACTGCCGGGCTCACACCCTGATCCCGCATGCAACCAGTGAAGATGGCTGTGGGTCCACATGCCCAGACAGGGGAGATGGCTGTGGGGTCACTATGCCCAGGTGAGGGAGGAGGGTTTGTCGGTGTTTCTCTTTGCAGAGGTGCCTCACACTGTCCTCAGCCATCGATCAAGCCCTGTCTCATGGTGACATGGCTCAGGCTATGCTTATCAGGTCATCAATAGCCCTGTCACCCCAGTCAGGTGGGGCAGCCTCAGCACTTGCAGTTCCCTCAGCAGCACTCAATACCATGGCCCTGCTAGGACGGGACCAGCTTCTTCACTGCACAGGTGGGTGTGTGTCCCTGCAGATGAGGATGCTGATCCCGTGCTGGGACCAGTAAACACAACCACTGAGCATTGCTTGGAGGCTCCCAAGGCAGACAGGGCTGGGCATCCCAGTCCCAGGACTGCCCCATCTGTATCAGCATAATCTTCCTGGGCTAAAACACTATAATCTCTCTGCTTAGGAAGGTGGTTAGGAAAAAGTGTGGCACAGAGGCAGCACCTCTGCAGCAAAGGGTGCAAAATAATCAGTAGGGTGCGTGAGACACCCATACCAAGGCCCACCACGGGGAGAGCCCAGCACTACCTGCACAGAGGTTGTGCTGGGGGATTGTGTTCATGGCACAAGGGCAGCTTCTCATTGCTTTCAAAGGACACAAGTGGAGCAGGGAGCGCTCTTGGGTCCTGCCCTCGGCACTGCTTCCTCTGCCTCGCGCATCCGCATGTGCCCACAGCACTGATCCCTCTCTCTCCTGCCTCCAGCTCTATGAACTGGACGAGGATCCGAAACGCAAGGAGTTCTTGGATGACCTCTTTGGCTTCATGCAAAAGAGAGGTAAAGGTGGGTGACTGGGTTTGGCTGGGCCCTCAGATATTGAGGCTTGTGGTGATGCCAGTTGCTGATGCTCAGTGGTGATGTCCATTAGCAACAACCATTAATGATGCCCATTTACATGGCTTTTTTTATTGATGCCAAGTGGGGATGTCCTTGGCAGTGCCCATTAGTAGTACCTGTTAGGGCTTCTCAGCAGCAATGCCCAGTGGAGATGCCCAATACCAGCACTTCTCAGTGATGTCCGTGATGCTGGAGGAGTTGACCCAGCAGTCTGGACAGCGCTGGGCACCCAGGGGTTAAGGACTCATCAGCCTGCCCTGCGTATTGGAAATCTTTGTTATTGGCATGGGGGGCCGAGCGGGCTCACAGGGACTCGATAAATGCTTTAACCTTCGCCCTCCCCGTCCTGGCGTGCGACAATTAAAAGTTGCCAAGTGCGGGCATGTGGCCGGCTGTATTAATTAGAGCCTTTTGCTGGTGTGTGGATTAATGAACAAGACGCTCAATAGTCAGTAAACCCCAGGCAGAGGTTAATGCTGAGCTAATTAACAAGAGAGGGCTGTGGGTATGTGGGAGCTCTGGGACTAGCTGTGTGTGGGGTGAGGATAGGCAGGAAGGGACACTTGTCCCCAAGCCTTTCCAGTGAGAAGGGTGGTAAGGGTACTTGCCTGCCTGCGGGGTAGTATTTGGAGTCAGATTGAGACCTCACAAACTTCTTTTGCTCAGAGCTGTGCTGTAGGTCCCTGACACAGCTGTGGGGCTCAGGCATACCACTCCAAGGGTACCCCCTTGTCCCCTGGCCCTAGAGCAGGGCTGTGGGTAGCAAGTGAGAGCATCACCACTCCCTTGGTCCTCCATCCATCAGCCACAAGATTCATGGGCTGTTCTGCGGCTTCATTATCTCTCTCTCCAGAGCTAATTAACTCCCTCACCATTGGGGCCGTGGCTAATTAAGCAAGTGCCTGGTGGTGCAGGGAGGAGGGAGGGATCCTTACACTTCCCTGTCAATGCTGCTCCTCACCCCTCTATGCCTGGCTGTCCAGCTCCTGTCCTCTCTGCCCCATGTTTTCTACAAGGATGTGGCATGCTGTGCAGAGGTGCAGGTGTGCCTGTTGATAGAGGGGGGAATTTGGAGCTGGATATCAAAGAGAAGGGGACAGAAGGGCTGCAGGACAGGGAATCAGGAGCCGGATGTCAAAGAGAAATGGAGCAGAAGGGCTGCAGGACAGGGACAGCATTCTACAGTTCATCAGGATCTGGCTGAAAAGCAGCACCCATAAGCCAGTGCAAGTTTTTCTGGGGCACTCAGGCATGCATAGTCAGGGTGCCACAACCATCAGGCTGTGTCCCCAAGGTGGCCATGGGCTGGGGTGGGGATTGATGCCAACAACAGGAATGCCCTAATGAAAGAGGCTGCATCCCCTCTGCTGTCTGCCAGGGCAGTATTTGCATTGGCATTTTTCAGTGGGACTGGAAAATGTATTGGGGAGTATAGCAGGGACCCCATGGCACAGCACAGGAACACCCAGCCCCAGTGGTTAGATGAGAGTGGTACCATCACCGCCATCAAACACATGATACAGGTAGTGGGGCATCTCATCCCAAACCCCAACAGTTGTGAGCTAGGACACAGAGGGATTGTTTCTGCATTTGCTCACCAGGAGTCCACAGGCCCCCCCTGCATCTCCTTACCAAGCTGAGGGCTTTGCTGATAACACAGGGCCATGAATCAATCAAGTTGCTAATTGCAGCAGCACAATGGTCACGTCACCTCCCTGAGCTTTTGTGCTTCTTGCCCTGGCCAGGGCCAGGGCCATCACTCTGCAGGGACACAGACAGGTGCCATTGTCAGTGGGATGGGCACTGGCTGCCTGCCCCATGCAGCCCCAAGATTAATTGTGAGCTGCTTTTGTTAGCTGCCAGGACTGGGGAGAGGGTAAGAGAAAAGAAGTCAGTGGGCCATCCATCAGGGACTGGGATCCCACAAACTTGTTGGCACATCAGGATGATGGGGAGCCCTGGAATCAGCTCACCCTGAGTAGTGAGGTTGGTACCCAGCAACCCTGAGCAGGGTTAGCAAGGGACCACTGGCAGATACTGAATCGATATCTCTGCCTTTTTCCCAGGAGTATAAACTCCTTTCCCCATTCCCAGCCCAGTGAACAACACAGACAAGAAAAAAAAAAGTTAAATGAACTCAGTAAAGGAATAAAAAGAGCTCATTTTTCAGGCTTATGTGAAGAAGCCAAGCCAATATTGGGGCCATAAATTAGGGATGCTGGAGGATGGCGGTGAGTGACAGCTTCGTTTGAGGGGTGAAGCATAGCCATGACAGCCTTCCTCAGCCAAATGGATGGCTTTCCAATACCGCCCACACCCCGCCACCCTGCAGGAAGAATAAATATGGGATGGGACAGGATGGGATGGGATGCTTGTTTCTCCTGTGCCTTACCACAGCCTCCAGCTGCACCTTGGACGATTTCCATGAGGGGCCAAGGAGTAGAACAAGACTGGGGATACCTGGGGGTGCTGGGAAAGTGAGGAGCTTGTTGCAACCACAGTTAGTGTCTGTGGGAATCATGCTGGTCCCTGCTGGTGGCATCATGTCCCATTGCTTCATAGTCTTGGGGAAGGTTGATGCTGGGAGACCAGGGTTTAAGGGTCTCTACTTAGGGCACTTGAAGGGGATTTTGGGGTCATGTCTCTTCAGGTGGGGCACTGAAGCCCATTTAACAGTCAGAGAAGTGTTGAGGGGATCTGGGTCTCTTTAGGGATTCCCTCTCTATGGGGGAAATTTTTAATAGAGAAAACCTCTTAATACAGAGGTTATAAGGTGAATCCTTCTGCAAGGATTATCCTCTTCTCAGAGGGTTATAGAGTGAGTCCCTTTAAAAGTTTGCGTGGATGTGCTAAACCAGGACAGTGGAGTATTTTTTCATGGGACTCTGAAAGCAGATTGCAGAAGGAGACTTTGTAGAATATTCTTGGAGATTTTTGGGAAATGCTTTGTATGCTCTATGGGAAGGTGTAAGAGTTGTTGAGGGAACAATCTGCTTTAAGGGGCTCTGAAGTAGGCACTTGACCCATCCCACTGTGCCCCCACATTCCAGCTGAGTGTGCCCAGCCTCATCAACAGACATCTCCATCAGTGGGGCACTGTCAAGCATGCCAGGGTCTGACCCCCTCGTGAGCACAGTGTCGCTCTCTCAGACATCCTGGTGTCCTGCCTGCAACCCCATACCTGTGAGTGATCGTTCAGGCATCTACTTCTGTACGAAAGCTGGCAATGAGGGTAACTGGGATAAAGTGGGGGCTGTGTCTCCAGGAAGTGACAGTTCCCACTGGCTTGCTTCACATGTTTTCTCTCTCCTATGTGCAACTGGAAGGGACGCCTGTGAACCGCATCCCCATCATGGCCAAGCAAGTGCTGGACCTGTACACACTCTACCGACTGGTGACAGACAAGGGTGGCCTGGTTGAAGTAATCAACAAGAAGATCTGGCGGGAGATCACCAAGGGTCTCAACCTACCTACCTCCATCACCAGCGCTGCCTTCACCCTCCGCACGCAGTGAGTGCCTGGCAGTGGCAGTGGGCAGGGGCACCCTCCATAGGACACCCACTGACTGGGATGTCTGAGAGCCCTGACCAGAGTCTGGCATGGGATACCTCAAAAGGGGATGGAGGGCTCTGCCCCTTCCCAGGTGCCATCCCCACTCTGGTCCCCTCTCACCACAGGGCTGGATGAGAGGTACATGGTGCTGGATCAAACTGTGGCTCTGTTCCCATGCAGATACATGAAGTACCTGTATCCCTATGAATGTGAGAAGCGAGCGCTCAGCTCTCCTGGGGAACTTCAAGCTGCCATTGACAGCAACCGCCGGGAGGGACGGAGACAAACTTTTGGCACGACTCTCTTTAACTACTCACCAGCCGGCACCCCTACCCTGCTGAGCTCCCCCAAAATGCCACTGCCAGCTCTAAGCATCTCCACACACAGCTGTGGCCAGCTTGGACAAGTACACACCATTAAGAAAGGTGGGTGAGGAGCATGTCTGCTCTATGGCAGGCATCTCGCTACTCCAACTGCAGGCTTGTTCCCTCACTGCTTCTGCCCCTTTTTGCTTGAATTGGAAAACAGGAGTAATTTTACTCATTTAGTCCTTCTCTGGAACTGAGAAAGCTTTATTAGTCCTGGCTTTGAAGAAGGACTAAATTCAGAGGCTGGGGATGGTGGCCTGCCTCGTCCCATGCTTCTGGGATGGAGGTGACACTGGCTGGGGAGGTTGAGTTGGGGTAGTGATGGAGGGATGTGCTGAGCTCTTCTAATCATTGCAGAGGATGGCGTGCTGGCGGCAGCGGTTCCAGGGCGTATTGCTATCCCAGTGGGTCTGGCTAGCCACCATCTCGCAGCGGCCCAAGCAGCAGCTGCCTCGCAGGCAGTAGTGCTGGAGCAGCTGCGGGAGAAGCTGGAGACAGGGGAGCCCCCAGAGAAGAAGATGGCTCTGACAGCCGAGGAGCAGCAGCGGCTGGTGCAACATGCACTGCAGCACAACCTCCTGGCTGTGGCCTCACAGTTCCCCATGAATGTCAAGATCTCCAACCGAGGTAGCAAGAAGCAGCATCTCAGCTTGCATCACCCCATCCCCTGGCACCTCAAGAGAGAGCAGCAGCGGCTGCAGAGGGAATTGGGTGCCCAGAGAAGCAAGGGCCCTGCTTCTCTCTCTCAGGCAGGTTCTTGTTTCTGTTTCTCTTAATGCTCATATTGGTATTTCCTCTCCCCAGATGACAGACAGGAGACTGCATTGAACCTGTCCACCAACGGCATTAGCAGTATCAACATGTCAATAGAAATAAATGGAGTTGTCTACACAGGTAAATAGAAAGGCCGCTTGGCCCGTGTAATTGCGGCTGGGAAATCCAATAACTTATAGCCACTGCCTGGCCTGCAAGTCCTTCCTTCAATCTGATGTCTTTACTATAAAATCCATTGTAATGAAGTGGCAGGGCCTGGGGAGAGGGGGCAGGAGAGGGACGGGGTCAGTAAGAAAGGAAATTGGCCCCTGGCAGGAGCTAGAAATGACGGGTTGAAGTGGGACAGTCTTGGGCTGAGAAGTACAAAAATGGTACCTGGTGTCATCCCCCACCAGGGGGTCCTGCAGGCAGGTCCTGCATTTGGTGTACCTTCAGTGCCAGTCAGAGGGTCTCTAACTGGCTGAAGGTGTTGCCTAGTTGCAGAGTGTGGTGTTGGATGTGGGGGAAAATACTGGAGTGCTGATCTGGAGCAAAGGCTTGTTTGGGGAGCTGATGTGCACCTATCTGGTTAAGAAGTTTATCCTATGTCCCCCAGCTCTCCACCTGCCCCCAGCTGAAATGGACAGCTTTTCTCTCAGGAATTAAAAATCTAATGAGATGGAAAGATCAGGGCTAACCAGCACAAAGGGCTGCCACCCAAACAGTCCCGGGCCACCCCATGGGCCACCTCATGCCCTTTGTGGGTGAGGATGGCTGGACTGGAAGAGGCATCAAAGGTGATGATGGAGGGGCTGGAGCCTCCAGGGTCTCCCCCAAGCCTGGGTGCTGATAGCCAGGTGAGCAGACTCCCCAGCTCTGGGCTTGTCCTAACCCACTTGCTCTTTCCTTCCAGGAGTCCTGTTCGCCCGCCGGCCCCCAGCCTCTGGTGGAGGAAGCACTCAGAACAGGGTGAACCCTGTGTCTGGGCCAAACCCACTGATACCAGCCCCCTCGCACAGCCACACTCCCACCAGCACCTCACCATAGGGGATACACCCTTCCCCCCCCACCACAAAAGCAGTTGGGGTACTGCAGGGTCTGGGGGCCTGAGCTGTGGACCCAGCTCAGCCACCAAGGTGGAACCCAAAGGTGCCTCTTGCTGTAATACTTGCTCTGTCTGTGCAAATCTGCAAGCAGCCCCATGGGCCTTTTTGTCCCTTACTCCCATGCATGGGTCCCCTTCCCCACATGTGACCTTCAACCCACGCACCTTCCTTCCCAGGACTTGCCCCTAGGTGACCCCCTCGTAGTTCATGCCTGCCCTGCTGCCTGAGCCCTGCCTAGGCCCTGTAAGCTGCAGCCCCTACACACTGCAGCCTCCATACCCACCTTGGTGTGTACACCACATCATCCACTTAGCCAGACTCATTGCACAGGCTGTATCTCTTGCATACAGCTGCCCCATGCACATCCACAGGGACATGCCTTTCCTCACCCACATGCGGTACATTCCTACTGCATCCCCCAAACACACCCGTGGTGCCCACCTCACATCACCTGTGCACACTTACCATGCAAACACTGTAGCTCTTATAAACTGTATACCCGGCAATTGCATCCCCTATAAACTGCACCCCCTACTCACTGCAGACCCCCCTGCACGGCCCCTCTGCATTGCCTGGGCTTGCTGTCCCCACCCTGTGACACCCTCAGGGTCCTGAGTACTCCCTGGATACCCCAGGGTGTGGCATTTCAGCCACTTATGTCCTCAGCCTAGGGGATAAGGTTGAGGGGATGAGTACTGGAGATGCAAGTATTGGTGGGATTTGTGGGGATGAGATGTGATAGGTTGTTAGATGGGGGTGGAGCTTAATGGGGTGGGTCTAGGAGGAATGGGGATTAATATTGGGGTGGGCCTTGTGCACTAGGAGGAGCTTATTGGTGGGGATAGGGCAGGAGGCTCAGCATTGCCCCCCACCACCAAAGACCACCCTGATGCCAAGGTCCCCACCCAGGAAACAGGGACACGGAAGGCACTCCAACTACCTCGTTGGGTCTGAGCGGGTGCCTCCTGCACTCGCATGCACCCTTGGGTGCCAAAGCAGGCGAGCGTGGAGCAACGCTCGCCTCTACCTCAGCGCAGGGGGCTAGGGCTCAGTGCTGCTGAGCGCCCCCCAGCACTCCCACTGCAGCCGCGTGACTCTGTGTACTATTAAAGGAAACAAACGCTGAACCAAACTCATATTGAGGGTGACGTGCATGAGACTGTGTCACCCACCAAGCACCACTGCCCAGACTGGGGACAGCCTGGAGATGCAGAACACCTCCACAATGCATGAGACCCTGGGGTTGTACCTGTAGTGCCTGGGTTTTCATAGCCTGTTTCACCTTTGTCTCCACCACAGGGCTGACTCAGTTTCTGGGGGTTCTGAGTTGCAAACAGTTTCCCTACGCATACCAGAGTCCTGGATTGGGTTAGACTGGGCATCAACTCTAGCTATATTTGTCAGGCTGTGGGGCTGCTGACTCAACAAGTTGCTCAGTGGCAGCTCACCTGTGGGTGGTGACCCTATAAGTCTGCCTGTGCCCAGCAAGTAGCATGGCTATGGGGCTGCTAAGGCCATGCTTATGGAGGTGGGAAGTTACACTGTGAGATGCCAGTGGTGCTGGACCAGCCTAGCACCCAGGCAGCATCCACAGAAAGCATAGGTGACCCAAATGGAGCCAGGAATACAGGCACAAATGCAGGTGTTCACATGGGTACACCTGAGAGAGCATGGTGAAGGGCAGGCAGCTCGGTCCCCACACACACATAGACAGCCTGTGCTCCATGTATGAAGCAGGTGATGTGTCTAGGCACACAGGTAATGCTGGCACACCACCACACAGGCTCTCATTTGCACTTGCCGCCACCCATAAATACAGGTTGTTGGGGGGCTCCCATGGGGTTAGACACCCCAGCCAACGGCAGCCATGACGACAGATCCCTGGCATTCAAGGAAAGAATGTCCTGCTTCAAAGCAGGACCCCTCAAGCCCCTCGTGGATCCCCCAGCCTTGATCCCCGGGCCAGACCGGGCAGCGCGGACGCTGTCCAGGGTGCTGCAGCGGACATGGGGACACGGAGGGAAGGACAGAAGAAGGAAAAAAGACCCTTACGGAGGTTTGGGATGTCATGCAGAGAGATCTAGACAAGCTTCTTAGGTGAATCCATGTGAAGCCATGAAATTCAACTATGCTAAATACTCGGCCCAACACCTGGATTTGGGTAATCTCCAGGATTAGTACAGCCCAGGGGGTGGAAGGATTGATAGCAGCCCTGTGGAGAAAGACTGGGGGATGCTGGTGGATGAAAACCTGACATGAGTCAGCAATGTGCAGCCCAGAAGGACAATCAGATCCTGAGCTGCATCTACGAGCAGGCACAGAAGGCCAAGGAGATGATTATGCTCCCCTAATCTCTGGTGAGTCCATGCCTGGAGTTCTATGTCCAGCTCTAGGATCCTAAGCACAAGAAAGACATGGAGCTGTAGCAGAGGGTTCCAAAGGAGGCACAAAAACAGTCACAAGGCTGGAACCCCTCTGCTACAAAGACAGGCTGAGAGGTTGGGGTTGTTCAGCCTGGACAGGAGAAGGCTAAGGGGAATCCTTATAGCAGTCTTTCAGTACTCAAAGAGGCCTCAAACAAAGATGGAGCCACTCTTTTTACCTGAGCCTGTTGCAATGGGACAAGTGGTGGTTTTAGACATTTAAAGCAAATTTTTACTAGATATTAGGAAGAAAACATTTACAGCAAAGGTAGTGAAACACTGGCATAGGCTGCCTGAGAGGTGGAGATGCCTCATCTCTGGTAACATTCCAGGTCAGATTGGGACAGGGCTCTGAGCAGCCAGCTGACTGCAGAGGGATTGGAGTAGATGACTCCTAAAGCTCCCAACCAAAATGTTTCCATGATTCCTGTGTCTTTGAGGTGGGACGCAGTGACAGTGGGGTTTGTCTTCATGTATGTTTGTGAGCATGCCTGCGTGTGTCCAGGCTGCAAGATGGTGCTACAGTGTGTCCTTTGGCATAGGGTGGTCAGAGAGCAAGACAGCTATGCCATGGCAGAAAACTGCAGCCATGAGATAGCCTGGTGCGGCATGCTGAGCAGAGCTGGAGTGGGATCAATGCAGCCTTAATTGAGGTCTCATGTCCCCTGTCACTGCCAGGAAGCAGTGGCCACAGCTCATTGAGCATCAGGGCCCCGGGGAGCCGGAAGGACACATACAGACCTGTGTCCCCACTCAGCCAGAGTCCACACATGAGGTGAGGTGTGTTGCCATGCTCACAGGGGGGCTTGGAGACACAGCTGCTGTCACCTGAGTAACCAGTCCTGATCAATACCTGCTTCCCGTGTCCTGCAGGGACTGTAATTGAGCAGGAGGGAGGAGATGAAAGATGTGGGAATGATCTAGCCTCACAGAAAGAGTGCTGGATCTAGCCTCCGCACTGGGAAGGGAGCAGGTGGCTGTGGCATCCATGTGCCACTGCAAGCTCCAGAGATGGGGATGGTCAGAGGTCGTCTTTCAGCCCCAGGGAGCAAGGGGCAGGTTCTGCCAAACACTGGATCATGGACACAGTCCTGTAACTTCAGCTCTGTTCCAAAGCTTGCAGGACAAATGGGACTCTAAAGGGCAGATGTCCTCAAATCCCAAACCCCCCCAGTGCCTGAGTCCCAGCACTTCCTTCACACTGAGGAAGTGGATTACATTAGACCCTCTAGCACTGACGTTTTTGTGTTTGTAGGCATTGCTCATCACATTGGGCTCAAGCCACAGCAGAACCAGCACCCTCTTAACACAGACCAGCATTCAGCCTCCAGCCCCTTCTACAGCCCAAACCACTTCTGCTAATGAAGCTATTTCTATTTGTTGTCTTTGTGGAACAAAGCACAGCTCTTCCCTTTTGAAGATCCCTCTAGCCCAGCTATCGATCTCTGGGAAAAAAGGCAGAGCACACACAATCATAGCCTGCTCCTCCTGAACACTCTGCACAGCTACTCCAGGGAGAACTGTAGAATCATTTAAGTTGGAAAAGACCTTTAAGGTCATCGAGTCCAACCACTAACCTAACTATACCAAGGCCACCAATAAATCCTGTCCCTAAGCTCCATATCTTCATGACTTTTAAACATACACAGGGATGGCAATTCAGCCCCCTCCTTAGGCAGCCCATTGCAAGGCTTGATGACTCTTTCAATAAAGTTATTCTTAATGTCTATATTAAACTTCCCCTGGTGCAGCTTGAGGGGGGCATAGGCATTGCTGAGTCCCTGGACAACCCTGCAGCTCCCTCATACATCTTGGCAGCTCTGTATAACCCCCTGTATGAACACATGTAGGACAAAGTTTTTCAAGGCATAGTAGGTTTTGCTCTCTGCAAAGAAGGTTAGGAGGCTCCTCAAAGCCATCCAGCCCACATTGCCAGTTGTGCTAACAAAGTATTCACTATTAGCAGATGGGTTTGACCTAGGAGCCTGGCTTGGGATCTTGTCTGGAAGATCCCTGGTGCCTGGGGCACAGTGGTGTAATGCCCAGGCCCATGCTCATAGCCTATGTATGCCAGAGTCTGACCTACAGCCTGAAAGTGGCCCAGGTTACATGAGGTAGCAGTGTCAGGCTGAGTCCTGGGGTGCAGGGAACATCACGAGGCACTTCAAAGGCTCCTAAAATTCACTGCAGTTTGGAACATGTCATGGCTTTTCTCTGCAGTGAGTGCTGCTACCGTGAGGCCATTCGATTCCTTGGAGAGATGCCTGTAATATGCAGAGATTTAGGTTGAAAAAGACCTTTGAGATCATAGAGTCTAGCTGTTAACCCAGCAGTGCCAGGTCGTCACTGAAACACATTCCTCAGCACCACCTCCACTCAGCTTTTAAATACCTCTAGGGATGGTGACTCCACCCCTTCTTTGAGCAGCCCATTCCAATGCTTGATTACTCTTTCAGTGAATAAATGTTTCCTAATATCCAACCTAGACGTCAGCATTACTGTTTCTGTTAGTGCCTTGCTTTTAGCAAGCGTCACCTGCCATGGCGGATAGTAGGGGGGTGAGTCTGGGCTGGCTGCGGCTGGGGGCAAAGCCTGCAGCAGCCTGTTGGACTGGGATCAGACTCTTCTCAGCGGTGCCCAGTGACTGGACAAGGGACAATGAGCACAACCTGGAACACAGAGGGCTTTCCACCTAAACACAGGGTAAAACTTTACAGTAACAGAGCATCAGGACAGGCTGCCCAGAGAGGCTGCGGAGGCTCCTTATCCAGAGATGTTCAGAACCCACCTGTTCCCGTGTGATCTTCTGATGTGACGCCCCCGGCAGGGAGGTTGTATTACAACCTCCAAAGGCCCCGTCCACCCCTCACCCTTCCGCGATTCTCTGTGATTCCAAAGGCCCGTCCATCCATCACCGTACCAATCCCCTCTAACACCCCCAGCTCTTCAATCCTGCAGCAAGAGGCGGAAACGCAGCAGCGACCACCACAGCAGCATCCGCCACACGCTCCCTGCGCCGACACCACCGCGGCGGCATCCCCCACCCCCTGCCATGGCGGCCCGGGGCGGGGCGGGATCAGCCCGTTCGCCTCCTCCGGTTGATGACAAGATGGCGGCGGCGGTGGAGCTGCAGCGGCTGCAGTGGCGGCTGGAGGAGCTGGAGCAGCGCGTCGGTGACGGGCCCGGGGGTCCGCGAAAGGTGCGGGGTTAGGGTGAAGGGTGCGGGGCGTGGGGTGCGGGACGTGATGGCAGCAGTCCCGGGCCGGGGTGGGTGTGACGGGCCCGGGCGGGGTGTGACGGACCCAGAGTCCCCTTTGTGCCTCTGCAGGTTGCAGATGAGCTGGTGAAGGTGCAGGTGGCCCTGAGCAGCATCGCCGGGAAGAGGGAAAGGATCAAAATCCTGTTCAAGAAAAGTGAGTGGCCTCGCGGGAGCTGAGGTTGGGGTGGGGGGTCGGTGTTATCCCAAAATCTGGACTCTTGAGTGAATAGTCCATCCACAATGGTGTCTCTCTGGTTGGAAAGGGCCTTGAGGATCAAGTCCAGCACTACTAGGGCACCCCTAAACCACGTCTCTCAGCAGCGCGTCTATTTGCCTGTTCAATACCTTTGGAGATTGTGACTCCACCACTGCCCCGGGCAGCCTGTTCCAGTGTTTGATGACCCTTTCCGTGAATAAATTCTTCCTGACATCCAGCCTAACCCTCCCTGGTGCAGCTGGCAGCCATTTCCACTGGTCCTGTTGCTTCCCACCAGGGAGAAGAAGCTGGACCCCTCCTATAGTTATAGACACCAGTAAGGTTTCTCTTCAGCCTCCTTCTCCGCAGGTTGAACACCAGTTCCCTCAGCCACTCCTCACATTTGTGCTCCAGCCCTTCATGAGCCTCATTGGCCTTCTTTGGACCCACTCCAGTACCTCTGTGTCACACCCAGAGCCAGGGGGTTCCTTTATTGCAGGTCACTGCAAAGCTGAGTGGTCATCCCCAAAGTGCACTCCCCACATTGTGAAAGCAACCGTTCATTTTTACAGTCCAAATTAGCTAATCAATGTATTACTTATTTGTCAAGTTTCTGCTAGTGATCACAGCTTCAGTCCTAGCTGAATAAGCTAAATAATTCCTCATTTCAAATTACCATGACAAGATGCCTGCTTTATGCCATGCATGCTCAAGGGAGAGGGGACTTCACCTGCGTTAAGGTCTGTATGACCTGTGTGTGATTTTTGATAGAAGAATGAGGGTATAGTGTGGATAGTTCAACTAGAGGACACACAGGCTTTGAATTATCTGACAAACATCTTTGAGCCTTGAGTGCTAGGGTGTTCTGCTTGTAGGAGGCCAACCACCCCTCCTTCTGTTTAGGGAGGATTAAGTGTTTTTTTTTTAACTGTCCAGCTCAACATATACTAGAAACAGCTTCAAGTACAAAGCTAACATATTATTTTAGGCTGCAAGAACTGGCCTGTAACACCAGGAGGAATCAAGGGCTGCTCAGAGCCCTAGTGTGATGTGTGGCTCTTCTAAATAAAAATCTCTTCCTTTCCTGGCTGAGCAACTGTGATTCTGGGGTTCTGTTTTGCACACATGGCAAAGTCTTTTCTGCTCACTGTTCTCCCACTCCACTGTTAGCGTGGACAACAGGTGGTAGCAACCTGTTTGCTTTGCCTGCTCTGTAGGATCTGTCCTAGGATTCTGTGGGAAGTGGCTGAGGGAACTGAGGATGTTTAACCTGGAGAAAAGAAGGCTGAGAGAAGGCCTTGTCACTCTCTACAATTACGTGAAAGAAGGCGGTGGTGAGGTGGAGGATGGTCTCTTTTCGCAGGTAACAAGTGACAGGATGAGAGGAAATGGCCTCAACTTGTGCCAGGGGAGGTTTAGATTGGATATTAGGAAAAGTTTCTTCTCTGAAAGCATTGCTAAGCATTGGAATGGGCTGCTCAAAGAAGGGGTGAAGTCACCATCTGTGATTTAAAAGCTGTGTGGATATGGTGCTGAGGAATATGGTTCAGTGTTGACCTGGCAGTGCTGGGTTAACAGTTGGATTCAATGATCTTAAAGGTCTTTTCCAGCCAAAAAAAAAAAAGTGGTTTTATGAAATGCAGCTCTTGCATGCTCAGATGTCTCAGGCATGCTAGAGCGTCTATCACCTTTGTATGGTAGGAGCAATAAGGATCGCTTGCTGCCTCATGTGTATTGATGTGGGGAGCTGCAAAGCTGTCTCTTGGCTTGGTTTTGCTATCTGATGTCACAGGAGATGCAGGCTGTGTGGAAAGTGTCATTGCTGCACAAGTCTACAGCGGCCATTCAGTATAAAAATATGTGTTGTATATTTTTAACTTTGTGACCAAGTGAAAAGCAAATATTATGCTTGACCATAACAAAGAAGTTGTTTGGCTTGAGCCTTGTGTGGGCTCCTGGTCACAGTGTATCACATCCCGATTGATAAGAGAAAGAAAAGGCAGTGTTCAGGTTTGTGGAATTGCTTGGGCCCATTGAAGAGGATTTACACCACAGGTCCATACACAGACTCGAGTCACTCCCTTTCGGAATGTGACGCAGTGCTCGAAAGTCACATGGGACAGAATCTAGTTGGAGATCTGTGACTAGTGGAGTCCCTCAGGGGTCGGTACTGGGACCGGTGTTTTTCAGTATCTTCATCAACGACCTGGATGAGGGTACAGAGTGTACCCTCAGCAAGTTCGCTGATGACACTAAGCTGGGAGGAG
>JAOXOE010000874.1:5402674-5413349 GCA_028565055.1 Phoeniculus purpureus | reverse complement strand
TCTCCTTCCCCTTCACCTTCCCCTTCTCCTTCTCCTTCCCCTTCCCCTTCCCCTTCCCCTTCCCCTTTCACTTTTCCTTTCTTCCTTTCTGCCTGCTCCTTCCTACCTTCCTTACCTCCTTCTCTCCCTCTTGCCCTGTGCCCTGTGCCCCTACCTCTCCTCTTCCCATCCCCAGGCAGCAGGAGCTGAAGCCATAATTTAACCTGGCTGGGAGGAACGTGAATCAAAAGGCTGTTAAAAAAGAAAAGAAACGAGGGTACCTGTGGGATTACGTGAATCAGAAAAATGCAAAGCCGGCTTCCAGCCGCCCATAAAATAGATGCCGTCTCCTTTCCCATTGGCAGGGTTTGCCTGCGCACAAAAAAGCAGGGAAGAGGTTTTTTATGGGAGTTATTTATAGACTGAATGAATAGTGGTGTGTCTGTCGATGGCTTCTTACCTCTCAGCATGTGCTGAGGTTGGGCTGGGCAAGGGGTGTCAGCCTCGCTAGGTGCTACCACACTGAGTTGGGGATGACATCAAAAGAGGAGAAATCAGGTTGGTAATGAACAGCAGAGGGTGGCTTGTCATCCTCCAGCATCCTCGCTTTGGTCAACATCACCACGCACCCACATGGGACAATCAACAGGCTGCCCCAGCCTGAGAGCCATCATCCTAGGACCACCCATGACATATTCATTTTCACCCTGTCCCCAGCACCTTCACTCCCTTTCTGCCGGTCTGATGGAGGTGTCTGAGAAGCCTTTTCCCCTATTTGCACCAGGAGACGGGCAGAGATTCACCTCGCTGTGAACAAAGTAAGTTTAAAATCAGCACCAAACTCAAAGCAAACCTCAGAATTTGGCACTTCAGGGAGTATATTCATTAAATAAAGGTGGGGAACAAAAAGAAAAGGGGGGGAGGAGGGAAGATTACTTTGCTGAATTAATCAGGCTTCACTGTAATGTTCAGCCTCAGATTTTATTTCCTGTAATAAGCCCATTAATACGGGTGTCTATAGCAGGGGGCTTTTAGCAGCAGGCACCATTAGTGTAACGAGGAAGGGCTAATAGAGTTTTATTGGAATTTTTACTCCAACATCACAGCCTTTTAAAACAGCTGTCTCAATGGGCATTACTATTCTGATTAACATTCAGACAGCACAAATCATACTGATGTCCTTGGTGTCCCGCAGGCTTTGTCATAGTCATTCCAAGTCCCTGATGCGTTGGCTAGCCCTAGGGGTAGGATGGGGAATTTTAGACCGCAGCAGAGGCTGGGCATCATTTTTTTTCTCCCATGCCAATATATTGGCTACTTCTGAGGTGCCCTGCTAGGCAGCAGTGGAGTGGGCTCTTGCTGTTATAGAAGTGCAGTGTAAGCAACTGGATCAGCCAGATGCTTTTTGAGCATCTCTGATCCCCAGGGAAATTTGAAAGCAGGATGGGGAGGGTTAAAAAGCAAGCAAGCATCTTGGGTGTCCTTCCCAGCTTTGCTCTCACCCAAGTGAGAATCCCAGTTCTAATTTTTACAATTAAATTTAATGTAAATACTTTTTTTATTGTGTGAATTAAATACTACACCAGCAGTTTGGGTGCACAACCCAGCAGTTTGCGGCACAGCATTTTTTCAGGGCAGCACCAGGAGTGGAAAAGATTTTCCTTGTACCTGTAAGACTGGGTGGGAAGGTACCAGATCGAATCTGGAGGCACTTTGAGTATATCACACCACGAGTGTCAGTCTTGACACAGCTCAGGAGGATCTGCAGGGCTGACATGAGGTCTCCTACTGCCTGGTCAGCTGAGATAGGCAAGGTCTGGACTCAGTGTTATTGACCTTATCTGAGCCATGGGGAAACTCAGGCATGGAGAAGGGCAGTGACTTCTCTACAGGAGCAAGACAGGGAAGCCCAGAATTTCTCCCTACCCAAGCCTGGAGCCAGGAGAGAGCAGGCAAACTGCCATGAGTTACAGACTTCTGTGAGCAAAACAAGTGAGAGGTCAAACCCCAAAAGCAAACAGGTTGGAAGTGCACTTCTGGCTTTTGTCTGTTACGTGTTGCTCTGTGGGGGCAATGCATGAGAATGTGTTATGGCAGTGCACATGATACTGTGCATGGGGAGGAGCAGCTGGATCGTCTTGGCACTGGCCATGCCTTGCAGGACTCAAATCACTCCAAGTGCTCTGAAGCAGGTGGTTTGGCTTAGAGCTGGGCAAGGGAGCCTGAGTGCACTGAGCAGGCTGGAGACCTGCTAATTAATTTCTCATTAGCATCTAATTAGAATCTCTCCAACTTGTCCACTCTCCCAAGGGCTCCTTCTTTGCTAGGAGAAGGCAAATTGTAGGGGATGACTTTCCACTCTGGATCCATTCTGGCATTGCAATGTCCCCCTGCTCCCAGAGCTTTCTTACTGACTCCTTAGCACCATCTAATATATTTGGCAATAACTTATGGCTTTCTTCTCTGGAACATGAGGATGAAAGTGGAAACCTCCTTCCCAATGGCCACTGGGCAGGCACAAGTGTTTGTAGGGTCTCCCAGATGGCTCCAGCAGTGAGGGCATGCCAGGAATGGCTGGTCTCAGCCACGTCAGGAGCCTACTGGATTTCACACTGATCCTGGGCACGACAAGGGCTCTTGCCCTCTCCCAGCACCACACTTACTGGTGGATATTCCCCTTTTGCAGCTGAGTGTGTCAGCTGCCCCTTGATCTAACCAGTGTACAGGCTTTCCATTCACGCCCTCTCCACCCCTTCTGCAATCAGCTGTGTTCAGGGCAAATCCAGAGAGAATCTGGTCTCTTCTGAGGTTTATCTTGCTCTTGACACTAAGGCCCTTGACACTAGGATGGGATCCCAGGATGGGATCCCAGGATGGGAGACCAGTTGAAATGAGAGAAGCTCACATGCAATGGCAGGTCTCCATCACTGCGAGCACAGCCCCAAGTTACCTCCTGGGCATACAGGGAATCTTTGGGGGATATACTGCTTAGTGAGCACAAGGATTCTGCAGCATGATGGTTCTTGTGTGTCTCAGAAGATTAACAAATTAAATCCACACCTGGGGCTGCTATCCTAAAGCCCATGTACAGCCTGTGGCTCTCTGCTACTGCCATCCACATGCACACACCCTGTTGTATCCACCTGGGACCAGCATCCCACCTGTAACACATGGTCCCCAAGGGCTCTGAAAACGCCTTGCAGGGAGATCTCTGTGACCATCAGCAGAGGAAAAAAACACCAGCTGGCTAAGGCATGGGCAAGTTACCTCCAAAATTATTTCCAAATGGTCTCAGCCCTTTGAGAAGTCCCTGCCAAGGCTGCTGCCCAGCCCAAAAGAGATGCTCCAGGCAGCCTGAAACAAAGCTGGGTGCTGTTTGATGTCCCTGAGGTTGCTCCCCTGTGTGCATGTCTAAGCTGATGTCTGAAAGGTGTTTGAGCTGTTTGTCATTCTTCTGGAATAGCAGATCTCCCTGCAGCACAGAATGGCCTGCTGCAGGGCACCAGGCTGTTTGGCATCTGCTTAAAACTGTTAATTGTTTTCATGTTGTGTTTTCACAGAATCACAGAATCATTGTGGTTGAAAAAGATCCCTGTGATCATCGAGTCCAACCATCCACCCTACCGTACAAGTTCACCCCTAAGTTTTAGATTGGAACAAGAGGGATCGAGCCTTCCCTCTCTCCCCCGCCGTTTCTCTCCTCATTCTTTCCTCTCTCCCTCTCTTCTTCCTCCCATCTCCTCATCCATCCCTTTCTTCCTCTCTTCCTCCTCCCTAGAAATTTACTAATTCCTCCTTTATTGCATCCCTAAAAGCCACATTCAGTCGCAGGCTGCAGCAGGCAAGGAGAAACTCAACAATAAGGGCAAAAACAACAGTAAAACTGGAATGAAATTACAGCCATAAACCCAGTACCAGGAGGGATAGTAAAACTGCAGTTTGGCAGGAGCCAGCAGGCCTGCACTAACACCTTTTTTTTTTTATTAAAACACTCTGGTCACAGATTAACTTCCTCTGCTCAATATTTATTGTCTCACCTGCACTGGGAGAAGAGGAAGAGGGGTGGGCAGGACTGGGGATTTGGGATCTGCAGCAGCACCAGCTCTGTAGCTTTTGGGAGCTGCCTGGCGCATGGACACACCACCAAAGATGACAAATGTGTTTCCAGCCATTGCCCTCCCACACCCAGTGCTTGCACCAGGGGTCTCTGTGCGCTGGGACTGCACCCCTGAGTTACATTCCAGCTGTGAGAGTGACAGGCAGCGCTACCACCAAGGTGAGCTCATCAGTTTGTCTCAGTTGAACCAAAGCCCCAGCAGCCCTGGGCAAACTATGTCCCTCCATAAACTGACCCATTTGTTTCACTGGCATCAGAAAAAGGGGTGGAAATGAGACTGAATACCCAGCCATTTCCACTCAGATGTTTCTGCATCTCCATGTTCCCTGTTTGGCTCATCCCTTGCTCCTTGCAGAATGCAGGACATGCAAGCCCAGCACAGAACTAATCGCCCACAGCCCTATTAACACACCATAGAGGCAGCAAATACCTCCATGAGACCTCAATGCATTTTTCATGTACTAGCTCTGTACTTCAGCTTTGCTCTAGTTCCCCTTACTCCCAGCATAGCGTGCCCTGCTCATCCTTCCAGAGCAGCTCAGGGCAGGCATTTCTGAGGATGTACTGTCCTTGATGTTGGGAGATGGGGTTTCAGGACGAAGATGACCCCATCACACAGACAATTCTCCTGGAATTTCTGATGGCTCCTCTGCAAAAGAGAATTGTCATTGAGGCACATTTCTGTGGGGGATCCCAACAGACCTTGGTCTCTCTCTAATTCTTGCAGGTCAAGCACAGTGGCCACGCACCCCACAGCATCTTCACTCCACCATCCTGCACATAGCTAGACATTTTTAATCACATCACCATAAATCACTTTCTGATTACAATTACACTGCTAACCACCATAATATGAAAGGCTCTGGGGATTTAGGGCACAACAGGGATGACTCCTGTGCATTGCAGCGCCTTTGCACAACCAGCAGCTCTGTTCGTACTTCTTGGTGCTTCCCTGTGCCGTACTGAAGGCTCAGTGCTCTCTTCCGCCCTTCAAAACCCTTCACACAAGCTACAAACACCAGGGCAAGAGAAGGTGGATCTATTGTGAGGACATGGTGGGCCTCAGCATAGCCAGGCTCCAGCTCTCATACCTGGCTGTACCTCCACCTACTGCTGACTTCCTCCCTGAAATATTTCATATGTGTTCTGGTGGGGGTGGAGAACGACACAAAATAAATTTGTATTTTAATTTTAATTTTTGTTTAACTCCCAGGCCATCTCTGGGCTGTTTGAGCAGCAGCTAAACTCCAGCAGCCACTACCTGCTGGGGAGAGCATCCCAACTTGGATATCCACGATCCCCGGCATGCGCAGCATCCCCAGCCTTCATCCTAAATCACAGCACAACAAACAGACTGTTCATTAGGCACTGTTTAATTAAGCAATATGGATCCTGCCTCGATATTTACAGTCCCACTTGCTCTGATTTATTAGAGAGAGTCTTGTTTTTAAAGACGGTGACTGTAAAGTTTAATACTGCTTGACTTACTGCGAGTTTCATTTACAGCCCCAGGCTGCAGCACTGCAGCCCAGGCTGGGAGCCGGTGGGCTATTAAATCAGAGCTAACTGCGCGTACAGGGAGATGACTAGCTTCGTTATAACCGGTTCAGTGGCTAATTACCCCAATCTGGATTCCTACATTTAAGCCAATTCACTGCCATTTTTCCAGGGCCCTGGAGAGAATCAGGGGAGTTTGAAAGTTGGCATGAAGGCACTTGTCATGATGAGAAGGGGTGAGGGCTGCAACAGGGGTGGTTGCAGAGCCCAGGCAGACAGTGCTTGTCCCAGAAGGGAAGAAATTACCTTGCAAGAGGCCAGACTCTGAGTTAGATGCTCCTCATGTCATGTGGGTGGATACTGCAGAAGAGTCATTTCTCCAAACTCAAAGGTCACCCCAAAACTCATCACCTCCTCCTCAAAGCCATCAGACACCCAGGAAGCTCTGAGGCTGTTGGTGAGATGGCTTGTGAGCTCTGTGATGGGGTAAGTAGGGAGAGGAGAATAGGCCCAGCATGCAGGGGGGGGTCACTCCCAGCCTGATTCAGAACCCTCTCCCTGCCCCAGTTCCAGCCCCAGTAGAGATGGAAGAGTGCCTGGGTGAAACAGCCCTCTCCATAAACTGTAGTGCTGTAGGCAGGAGAGCGTTTGTCTCCTCACAAGGTATTTCTAGTCTCCAGGAGTCTACTCACGGATTTCACAAGCATAGGGACTTCATTAAGGAGTTAGGAGAACAGCTCTTTACTCACAAATAAAAACTATTTGTGTGCAGACAGTGCAGGGCATCCCCCTACACTGGCTGTGGGACATCACCGTCCAGGATCTACCCCTACACACTTCAAGAGATTCCATGGGGTAAGGGGCTGCTGGGAGGGCAAAGCACAGTGTGGGTTGCAGCAACCCCTCAGCTCAGTCCAGCGACTGGGCTGCTGCTGCCCAATCCAGCTGCAAACAGCTGGCCCCCTGGCAGCTTCCCAGGCTTGCGAAGAACCAACTCTTTGCTACGTCCCAGTAGCCTTATCAGGTAAGGCAAAGGCTGCAGCCCAGCAGCCCAAGGCAGACAGAAGCAGCTCTGGGGCTGAGTGTTCCCACATGCAGTGAATTTGCCCAGTCTCAGCCCTCTCCCAGGAGCGAGATAAACTTTGGGTAGCATTATTCTCTCTCTGCTTCCCACTCCTAGTGCGCATCACTCACAGACAGGCTCACAGCTCCTCCCAGGGAGGAAGAGGCGGCAACGCAGAGACAGGGACAGTAGCAAGCAGGTTGGTGCTGCTTCACATACCCTGCAGCTCAAGCATTACTCCCCCTACAGCAGTTTAAGGTCCACACCAGACACCCCAGACCTCCCACCCACGGCCAAGAACCACAAGGGCACGGGCAGAAGTATTTTGCCTCCAGGTTTTATTGGCCAAAGGATCTGTGCCTCTCTACATTCCTTGTCCCTCTAGTAAGACTGGACTGTAAAGAGGATAATCTCTTTAGTCTTGGTAGAAGCATAGAAGACATAGCATGAGATGGAGAAGGAGAGAGAAGACACAGCACCATCTTCTGGGGATGCCACAGATTGGGCTACCTGGACAGGCAAAACTAGTCCCCAAGCTGGACCAAGCTGCATTAAGGCTCCGGAGAAGCTGTGAAATCAAAGAGTTCACAAGTAACACAAGTTCTCACGCCAGCCCCAGCTGACTGCTTGCCCTGACCTCACCGAACACAGAGAAGAGCTGACTCCACTGTTCCTGATCATGACATGTCCTTGGTCCTTTGCTTATAGTGCACCTCTGGGAGGCTCCTCAGGCGCTCAGCTGCCTGCAGGGCACAGCATGAGGGACCAGTTCTAGGGACAGCCTTGCCATGGGTGACCCCCTGGGTTCACATACTCCCCTAGCAGCCGCACTCACCTGCTCTGGAGTGAGGTCCCGTTGTGCCTGTGCTAGCATCTCATAGCCCACCATGAACTTGCGGACCGTGGCAGAGCGGAGCAGTGGTGGGTAATAGTGGGCATGGAGCTGCCAGTGCCTGCAGTCCTGCTCCAGGTAGGTGCCCGTGGGAGCTCCTACCAGGGATGCAGCCACTGTGTGAGCCGCAGGGAGGGAATGGGTACATGGACAAGAGGGTCACAGGGTCCCTCAGCTGTGCCACTCACCATGCCAGCCCATGGAGTAGGGGAAGGAGACTTCAAAGAGGTTGTCATACTTAATGAGAAGCTTCTGTATGATGGAGGCCAGGCCTGTGGGGGAGTGCTGGCAAGTTAACATCCTGAGCAGGCCAGCCCCATCCCAGACTGGGCTGCAGTTACCCTCAGCACCCATCCATAGGTGGACACTGGTACCAAGCAGAGGAGATGCACTTGACAGTTCCTCCCCTCCCCACCAATGTGGACAGCCCAGGTAACATGGCAAAGGGAAGCCTCACTCTGCACCAGCCAGCACTCAGAAGTACAGATCACCATGTGTTTCATTACCCCAAAATGGACATTAATCCCCCTACCAGTGTTGCCTGTGCCTGGACAACCAGCTTTTGTCCTGGCATAGCAGAGATGTCAGTCCACCCCTCAAGTTGAGCCTGGTAGCCCCACACCCCAAGGGGACATGGACTTGTCAGCACCAGCAAGGCTGCCACTGAGCTGCCTCATAACAAACCCAAAAGATGGGGGAACAGGGGCTGATGAGGTGCAGAGCCACTCACTATCCCTCTCGCCCTCGCAAAGGTCCTGCAGGCGGCAAACGTGGCGTCGGGGCAGCAGGAGGGTCTGGTAGGGCCAGGTGGCCCAGTATGGCACCACGACCAGCCAGTCTGTGTTCTCCACCACCAGCCGCTCCTGCAGGACACAGAACTCAAGAGGGGCACACACAGCCACAGCACCCCGGTGATGGTTGCTCCTAAAGACCCTGCTCTCGAGGGCTGGTGCTTATGCAGCTTTCAGGGATGGGAGATGGGCAACAGCCATGTCCTCACCTTTCGGCAAGCCTCCTGCTTGGCATAGTCCAGCAGCATGGGTATACCATGCTGACTCAGATACTGCCGCTGGGTCCGGTCCTCCAGGCACGCCTCGTTTGGGAGGAAGCTGCTGGCCCACACCTAGAGGGATATCAGGGCACCGGGCTGTTACATGTACCCCATATTTGCAGGGGTGCCCCAGCCACTCTGCCCATCCACAGGTCAGTGCTGCCACCAGGTGGAGATCTGGACACGCGGCAGCTGCAAGGGACAGTCCTCAGGAGGGGACGGGACAGTACGGGCACGGGAGTACCCCCCACTGCAAAAAGCTTTGGCACCAGGGTGTCACAATGCCAGTTCACGTCTCCTTCCTGAGTTTGTTGTAGGGTCACCCACAAGGAATTGTAATTAAGGCAGGTCATGGGTGGGACAGCCTCACCTGGCAGTGAGGGTGTGGGTTGGAGCAGCCCATCATCGCTCCCTTGTTCTCAAAGATCTGCAGAGGAAAAAAGGCAGTCAGTAGGTCCCAGCCCCAGGGCCCCTGCTGCAGGCTGCTGTAGTGTCCCCTGCACAGTAGGAATGCATTCTACTGGAGAGCTGAGTTTCACACATGCCTGGAAAGGCTCAAGAGGGCATGTGGTACGCACAGAGAACCCACACACCATTAGGATGGTCCCACACCCAGCTCTGACCCCACATCTTGACCCAATTTCCCCGGGGCATGAAGAGGACAGACTTCAGCAGCTCCAGACCTGCACCCAGGGGTACGAGGTACCCAGCTCAGTCGTCAGTTCTATCCACGTGTCAATGACAGCCCGTATCTCTAGCAGCGACATGAGGGGCAGCGTCAGGTCCGACCAGGGGTGGAAGCACATCACTTTGCTGCAGAGGAGACACTATGGCTGATTCTGCAGGGAGTCCCCAGGGATCAGACAGCCCTGCTGGTCACAGCAGAAGGGGGTGCAGGGATGGCAACCACAAAATAGCTCCCAAAACAGAGGACGTGTGCAAGGAACCCACAGCACCAGGAGTGGGTTTAGTCCAGCTCCATCTCACAAATCCTGACTGACACCACAGCAGAGCTGTGGAGTACTCACCACACACCCCGGGCTGCTGCTGCTTTGAACAACGGGTGGTCGCTGTCACCTGGGAAAGGATAGAAAGTGAGTAAGCAAAGGGTGCTTCGGTAGCACCCATGCGTCTCCAGGTCACACTGCAGCCCTCCCAAGACCTGTGCCTGGGAGTCACCAGCAGCCTGCTTCACCCCAGGAGTTACCAGGCTCTGGAGCATCAGGTTGTAGTGCAGGAAAGTCATTTGGGAAGACAAAGGTGCCCTCGTACTGGGGGTTCACCTGCCGGAGCAAGAGATGACATTAGGGAGGGTCAGTGTAGGCTGGGGAGCCCAGACACCTGGCTCCTTGGTGATACCTCGCCGTTGGCTCGGGTGGCCCCGGGGCAGAGGGGGTTGCTAGGGTCCCAGCGGGGCACATCCTCGATGGAGGGCTTCTCTAGCTGCCCCTGCCAGGGCCGCTTCACCCGGTGGGCCGACACCAGCACCCAGTCGTCCCGCAGCGGGTTGTAACGAGTGTGCTGGTGCTCTGCGGGGAGAAGAGTGGGGCGTCGTGGGGACCAGCGGGGCGTCGAGGAAGGCGGAGCGCAGGGTGCACACCCCAATGGTCGTGTACCTCCCACGTTCCCTTTCCACGGGCAACCTCCACGGGTTACTGGTCTGCACACCACCCCAGCTTCACCCCTTCTTCCTAGTTCGCTGCCCTGAGGGACCCGCTGCAACTCCCCACCCCAGGCAGCGAAGGTCCCCGCAGCCCCCATTTCCCGGGGTGAGGCTGGGGTCCTGAAGGGTGCAGCCCCAGCCCTACCGCTGGCACAGAAACCGCCGCCTTCCCCCTCTTCTTCCCTCCCTGCCGCCTCCATTCCCCGGCTCTCCCGGAAGCCCCGACGGCACCACCCCCGTCGGGCCCGGCCTCTTGCAGCCGCTCCGCCCCGCTGCGCCGGCGCAGCCGGGTCCGGGCATGGCGTGTCGGCGGCGGGGGCGGTTCAGTTGCCGCTCTGTGGCCCGGGGGCGGTGGGACGGGACGGGACGGCGGGCATGGGGGTGGCGGGGCGGCGGGCACTGCGGGCCGGGCT
>JAOXOE010000874.1:5391638-5402574 GCA_028565055.1 Phoeniculus purpureus | reverse complement strand
GACTAGGGGGAATGGAGCAAAGCTGGAGCTGGGTAGATTTAGATTGGATGTGAGGAGGAAGTTCTTCACGGTGAGAGTGGTGAGAGCCTGGAAAATGGGTTGCCCAGGGAGGTGTTTAAGGCCAGGCTGGATGAGGCTCTGGCCAGCCTTATCTAGATTGGGATGTCCCTGACCATGGCAGGGTGATTGGACTAGATGATCTTTTGAGGTCCCTTCCAATCCCTAATGATTCTATGATTCTATGATAAGGATCTTGGGGGACCTTCTAGTGACCTTCCAGTACCTGAAAGGGGCCTGTCAGAAGGCTGAGGAAGAACTATTCACAAAGGTATGGAATGACTGAACAAGCGCTCATGGTTTTCAGCTAGAAAAAGATAGATGTAGGCTGGACAGTAGGAAAAAGTTCTTTAATCGGAGGATGGTGGATCACTGGAACAGGTTGCCAAGAGAGGAGGTAGAGGTCCCATCGCTGGAGACATTCAAGGTCATGATTGATGGGGCTCTGAGCAATCTGTTCTAGTTACAGATGGCCCTGTTAGTTGCAGGGGGTTTGGAATAGATGACCTGTGGAGGTCCCCTACAGTCCAGTACATTCTACGATTCTTTGAGAGACAACCACGGCGAGTGCTAGAAAAGGACCACTGAATTAAAAGCGGAGCCAAAGGCACACAGGGAAGATGCTATTAAACTAGAGCAGCCCTTCAGACCAGTTATCAATGTAGCAGAAGCTCTGTTCCAAGGTAGACTAGACAGCAGTCAGGAAGGAGAAATATTCCGAGAGCAGTCCCACAGCAGGCAGGCTGTAAATGCACCCGGTACTTATCTCATTAAAAATGAGGTATCACAAAAAGGGAAAAAACCCTTTCCTGAAATTCTGGGGAGCTTGACTCTGCCCATGGTGCGGGGGAACTCCTGCCCCCACTGAAGGAACCACCACTTCACTCCAGAGTCACAGTACCAGGAGCAAAAGCAGGATCCAGCCCTGTAGCAATTTTAATACCAAAAAGAAACACCCGTTTCTTTGATTTTATTTAAAAAAAAAAAACAAACAAAAGAAAACACTAAAAACAAAAATCCCCACCCTAAGCCTCACACAAGAACGTGAGCGGCTTCTTGAAGATTTTGTATTTCTCTTCCCTTTTTCACAAATGGCGATTTCGCCTGGTGAGACAGGAGCAACGCGACATACCGACTACGCAGGCTGTCTGCACGAAGGGAAAGCAGCTGACGCTGAGGAATGCAGGGCGCTGCTCCAAGCCTGCTCCACATACCCATGCCACACCATTGCCCTGGGCCTCAGTTTCCCCCTGTAACAAAAGATGCTTGTCTTTGGAAAAGCAGCATCAGGTGAGAAAGTCTCTTGGCAGCCACTTGTCTATGCCACTGCAGCTCTCTAGGGACATTCCACATGGTAAAGCTTCCTTCCTGGCACTTTCTTAGCCTCAGGAAAAACCTCCAGCCTCACCGCTTGGCAGGGAAATTTCTCCCTTATCCTGCCCATCAAGTTAGGCAGCCAATTTAGGCAGAGATCCCCCTGCTCCTCAGAAACCAGAGGGCAGCCCAGCAATTCACTTCAACCACCCCACTGTGCAGGCTTTGGTAACAGACCTTCATGCCACAGGTTGCCATACCCATGTTCCCATGTCCTGCTCGCACGACTCACTCACCTTCTGCTACCAAAACCAAACACAGGAAACGCTGCAGCTTGTTTTAACGTCCTTCGAGTGGTTTGTTTTTCCATGAGCTATTTTTATTCTCACCCTGATCCCAGTCATAGTGGGGATTTAATGTTTCAGCCAAAGCAATAAGAAATAAAGAGCAAAGAAAGTGAATCAAGATCCAGAGAATCTCAATAAATTAAAAGGGGAAAAAAATTAAAAGAGGAAAAAAAAAACTAAAGGAGGAAAAAAAAGGGAAAAAAAGGCAAAAAAATCATAGCCCAGCACAGAGGAAACAGAGCGATCAGAGCTAAAGCTGTCAGCTTTGCCGGTTCCAGTTTGTTCGCAGATCAAATTCGCTGCCTCTTTCGTCCGAAAGCAACAACTCCTAAGTCTCCCCCGTGCCCCCAGTGGAGGTGTTTTCCATATTGGAGACAAATCTACTTGGACACTCCTGGTCCTGTTTTACCCAAATTGTCCTCTTGCATTTCCCATTTGCACCACACCGTGTCCTGGGGACAAGCCCAGGGACAAGGTGACCTCAGGCAGTGTTGGCACCAGCCTGGGCCCATACTCACCCAGTCAGAAGGTTGCTCCAAGGCACTATTTCAGGACCTTTCCTATCCATCTTCTCTGACCTTGTGGAAAATCCAGCCCAAGCCAAAGCTCTCTTGGCAACTGAGAGGCAGATCATGTGTCGCTCAGCAGGGAGGGGTCTTGGTGCCAATTTACAGCCAACAATGCAAAGCTCCAATTCTCCAGGATAACCACCTTCTTCCCTGCTGGGATCTGGTCATCAGACATGAAAAAGAAAGAAAAAAAGGCTTTGCAACGATAATTATAGAGAAAGTCCCTACTACCCCTGATGTCTGCAAACGCCCCCACAGCAGCTTCACAATTAAGTATCTGACTAATCGTTATGGAAGCCTTCTGTGTGGGAATTTCAGGTGGTTCTGTCACATCTGATTTTACTGACCCCTGTCCTGGGTGCCAAGTCTCAAAGACTTCTCTGCTGCAGGGTTGACCACTCTGTGCGGAGACAAGAGGTTTTAAAGTCATCAGTAGGGTAGATGTGGAGGATGGTCCTCTGTGTGTAATCAAGATATTTGAGAAGTGTTTTTTTCATGTACTTGAAGTGTCAGTGAATTATGCACGTGCTGGGGGCTCAGGTACCATCATGGACAGCCAGACTGCAAGAACTGAGCAAGATAATGTTCTGTGGAGCCTTTACTGGCCCAAGGGAGGACACAGCAGCCCTTGTGACTGAGATTCCCACCACCACCAGACAGTGACCAGCTCTCCTATCCAGTGAACTGATTTCCCCATGCAAGGTTTATGCAACGTCAATTTGAAAGTAAATTAATTTGTTGAGTTGGGTTTTCTTCTTTTAACGACATCTGTGCACGGCTTGAGCGAAACAGCAGCCACAGGGCTCTTCTCCAGCAAATACATAGTCCCACACTGCCATGTCACCTGGTTGAATTTTACAGATGCTGAACTCGTAACCCAGAGCATTCCTCCTAACTTTCCTGACTCACTGCAGACCCAGCTTTGCTAACCCATTCTCCAGCCTTGTCCTTGCTGTGGCTCCAAAGATCTCCAAAGAATTGGGATTTGATCCAGGCTCTCCAAGCTCCCTAGGCAAGGGTGCGCAACACCCCCTCCATCTCCTAAGATCTTTGCAGAGATGCACTTACTCCCACAAAGATTGAGGCAAATGGTGTAATGAGGAGAAAATTAAATCATGAAACACTAATAATTATCAGTATCCCAATTAGCCATCAGCACTGGCAGCCAGCCACCAGGAGCAGGAGGAGGAGAGCCATCAACCCCACAGCATCAGAGCCTCAGTGGACACACAGCTTACCTTCACCCTGCTCAGACCCATAGCAGTCTGCCAAACACTGGGAGTAGCCCTGGAGGGGACACACATGGGGACATGTTCCCCTCCTTTCCCAGCTCCAAGACAGCGTTTCCCCATGGCAGTCGCTAGGCTGAAGCTGTGCGCATGAGAGCTGCACTGTCCTGATGGGCTGAGGGATGAGGAGGAAGTGGAGAAGCCCTTTTAGTACAATTTTTCTTGTTATTATCTTTCAGCTTTTCCCCAGCAATTTGCTCAAAATTGTGTAAAACTCCTTGCCAAACAAACTCCTACCCAAACAGGCCTCCATGTCTGCAGGACTCTATTTATAGCTGAGATCCCATTTAGCAGATAAGCCAAGGGAATTCAGGCAGGATTTAAGCTAAGCAGTTATCTGTGACTGCCGGCCACAGTGTGCTTCACGTTTAGATTTACTGGGGACATGGGAGGCAGGAGGACAAGAGAGCAAACAGCCTCAGGAGCTGCCGGCCAGAAGCATGAAGGTTGCAATCTGGCTGGCACAGACTTGTCTTGGGGAGATTTGGGGGCAGCCAAAGAACAGTGAGCAAACACCCTTCCCTGAAACATGGAGAGCCTCTTGCACACCCCGTGATCCTGCAGGTACCAGCATCACTTCTCTCCTCCAGCTTCACACCACCAGCCAGGCATGTATGGCTTGCAAGGGTTTCGCTTGTCTTCCCTGCTGGTTAATGCAGTCTAAGATGATGCACTTAACAGGGTTGTGAAATCTGCCGTAAAGTTTACTGCCCTACATCAATATAATGCCCTGCAAAGTTAATAAGGAGATACCTATTTTATAACAAGGACAAATAAAAACATTTCCCATTAGAATCCACCATTAGGAGCTGTATTTCTGATGGCCAGATGCTGCAATGAAATGGGTGGAGAATATTAATATACATACGTGTAAAGCTACACAAATGTGCTTACCCATATACATACCCATATAAAAATGGATTTGCTCAGATACTCTGCAACGATCAGAGGGCTTTATTTCCACACCGCAGGAGAGATTTGCTGCAGATCCAGAGGCACTTCTCTGCTATTACACCAAGCCAATTTTTCATCATCTCAGAGGCCTTTGTCATGGAAAAATTGATAACTTTAAATTGATCCAAGGGCAGAGTTAAGTACCTGGACATAAATGCAGCAAGGAGTAAAAAGCAAAAAGGAATCACTTACTTCCCATGCAGAGCAGTGACATAGGGGTCATTCAAGAATTTGAGTTTGGGAACCCTTCTGACCTGTGGAGGGAAGGAGATGGCTCCTGGGAATGAAAATCTCCTTGCTTGCTGTGGGCGGTTCCACACTGAAGAGGCAGTGGGATGCAGCAATGTGTCCCAGACCTGTGTCTGTACTGATGGCCTTGGGGTACAGCTGGGAGGCTGTGCATCCCTGGGGGGTGCAAAGGGGTCACTGACTGCAAACCCAACAGCACAGGCTGACTGAAGGCAGCCTTTGCAGTCCCACGCCTTCATCAGTCACCAACCAGGCTTGCTCCAGCCCAGCACAGCCAGCCTGAGTGCCCTCCACTCTCCTCTGCCCCTCCTCTGGCTACCCTGGATACTTGAAGTCAAAGATTTTGGCACATGCTCCTGATTTCTCCAGTTCCAGCATTTCCCCATGGCTGCTTTACTGTTCAGCTCAGCCACAGCTCTTTAGAGAGCAAAAAATAAGTTTCCACAGGCTCTGCATCAGCCTTTTCCCTAGAGGAAAACAGCTGGCCCAACAGCAATATGAAAGGTGCCAAGTCAGAACTATGGCGCACTTGTCATACCCCAGCAGGGCTCCCCAGTGGACAGGGACACACCAGCTTGCCAGATTAGCCATGTTCGTCTCTGACCAGGAACAGCTACAGCACTGCCCCTACCCCAGCTAAGCAATTCAGCCTCACAAGCACCAGGTGCATCCCAAACCTGTAAAAGTGGCTGGCAGAGGAGATGTTTGCACTCCCCTCCCAGTCCTCCTTCTCTCCTCTTCCTTGCCACTTCATCATCTCCATCTGTGTCCTGAAGTGCCAGGTCAGGAGTAGGGATGCTATAATCCTGGTCTCCTTAGCCATATAATTTTTGTCTTTGAGGGTCACAGCTGTGTCCTGGAGAGCAACATTTCAGCTGAAGCTCAAGTCTCCGTTGCCCAGAGATGGGAACCCCACACAGGGACAAGCAAGACATTCCCAGGCAGTGAGTCCTCAGCCACTGCCTTCCTCCCTGGTGTCTCCTACGCCACATGTCCAGACTCTGCTTCCTTACCTCTCCTCACTCTCTCCACCATCACACCAGCTTGTCCCTTGAAAACAGGCACTATTACAGATATTATGCTACTCAGTTCTACTGTAGAGTGATGAAAGATGTGACATGAAAGGTATTAAACGCAATCAAGTAGCGGAAAGACTGTGTCAACTGACCTTGCAGGAGCGATAATAGGTTTTGCCTGTTTTTGCTCTGTATTGTGGTCTACACATGGCATGGCGTGGAGAGCACAGAAAAGGAAAAAGAGCAGGAAATGATGCCAGCCCTGGCTGCATACAGCTCAGGAAACATTAAAGGAAAGGTCTTATGATGGGATGAGCCCCCACCGAAGGCCTGAGCAATGAATAATGCCAACCTGCAGCCCCACAAAACATTAAAAGCCTCCAATAAGAAAAGGCTGAGAGGAATTAGTTATACATCACCACCACCTGCTGGGTACCTTAGGAAAGATCCCCAGCTAGTGTCACCCTGTTAGGTAAGGTCACCTCAAAAAGCATGTAGGACCCTCCAAATGCAGCTTCCCACCTCTCTATCAGACATGACAATGCAAAGAGAGTGGTCTCCCACCAGCAACCTGCGAGAACCAGGATTTTAAAAGGATGCATGAAGCCAATCTTTTGTTGTTGCTGCATCAGTCCCAGGCAAAATAACAGAGGACTGGTTAATAAAGAGGGGGTTAATAAAGAGTTAAAGAAAGGTAAAATAATTAGGGTCCTGCTCATGGGGCATATGGAAAATGGGGCTTGTCAGAGCAGCTTGCTCTAATTTTTTGTGGAGATTATGAATTTGGTGGAGAGAGATAATAGCATTGCCTTAATGTACTTAGGCTCTTGTAAACCATTTGATCTGCCCCTGCCTGACACTCTGATTAATAAACCAGAGCTATAGCAAATCAACGTTGTGCATTGGATGTGAGCAAAAGCAGCAAATGAGGACACTCAAACGGGATTAAAGAAGGGGAGTTACCTTCAAAACAGTGTTTCCTGGGGCATATCCTAAGTCCCATGCCTCATATATGCCTGTCAGATGTGGGCAAGTTGTGACCCTCCTACCAATGGAGATGATGTGGGCTGCGCTGACAGGTCAAGCAGCCTGGTAAGGGGTAGCAGCTCTGCAGAGGATGCAGAAGGTGCTGCAGGGAGTGTTCAGCTCAACTGTGGGCTGTTAGAGCTGAAAAACTTGTTGTAACACTGTAGGATGTAGGGCAGGATAGTCCCAGAGCAGAGGCACACTGGTTTTCTAGCAAGAGTGCATTGCCAGGACTGGGGTTTGGGTGACGTGTTGATGTGAAATCCTCACAGGAAGAATCACGAATGTTTTAGGTTAGAAGAAAACTTAAAGATCACCTAAGTTCCAGCCTGCTGGACAAGTGACATGGGCAAGGACACCTCCCACCAGAGTCAGTTGCTGCGAACCAACCTGGCCTTGAACCCTTCCAAGGATGGGCATCTACAGCTTCTGTAGGCAATCTGTTCCAGTGCCTCATCATCCTCACAAGAAGTGTCTGTCTTGTATCTAATCTGAATCTGCTCCACATCTTATCAATACAGGCTCTGTTAAAAACATTGTCTCCATCTTTCTTATGGTCTCCCTTTGAGTGCTGAAAGGCTACAGTAAGGTCTCCCCAGAGCCTTCTCTTCCCCAGGCTAAACAGTGCCAACTGTGTTAGCCTGTACTCATTGGAGCGATGATCCAGCTCCCTTATCATCTTCATGGCCCTTCTCTGGACCCACTCCAACTGGTCCACGTCTTTCTGGGAGCCCCAGAGCTGGATGCAGTGCTCCAGGTAGGGTGTCACCAGAGCAGAGCAGCAGAATCACCTCCCTCAGCCTGCTGGCCACACTTGTCCTGACACAGCCCAGGATGTGATTGGCCTTCTGGGCTGAAAGCACACAAAGATGGCTCATATTCAGTTTTACATCCATCAACACTTCCAAGTCCTTCTCTACAAGGCTGGTCTCAATCTGTTCTTCCTCCAGCCTGTATTGATACTGAGGATTGCCCCAACCCAGGTACTTGACCTTGCATTTGGCTTTGCAGAACTTCATGATCTTTACGTGGGCCCAATTCTCCAGCTTGTCCAGGACCCTCTGGATGGCATTCCTCCACTTCAGTGTGTCAGCTGTGCCACTCAGCTGGTTGTCATCTGCAAACCTGGTAAGAGTGAATGCAACCCTGCTGTCTCTGTCTGTATTAAACAGCAGTACCCCCAGTAGCAACCCCTGAGGAACCCCACTCACCACTGGTCTCCACTTTGAGCCATTGACTGCAGCTTTTGGAGCATAGTCAGTTCTTTGAGAACATGGTGGATCACATCCAGCAGCCATCCAGAATCACTTCCCTTTCCCAAACTCAAATCTTCTCACTTCAGAGACTCTCAAGCAGTAGATGGCAGTGGCTGCTAATAAAGGATTACACAAAGGCCTCGCCAGTGAGCTGCCCTCCTTCCCCAGAGCTACACTGAGTGCAGTAAAGCAGGAAAGATGCTGTGGCCCTCATGAGGAGGAACTCGGGGGGTCCTGTTCTAGACATCTGGACTGCTCTATCTGGGACTAGCCCATTTGCATCCACAGAGAGCTACTGGACCAGAGCTCTCCCCACCACCGTGGTTGTTATCCCCCCAAGTCTGGTACTGGATTTGCCATGCCACCCCAAGCACCCTCCCTAGAGCACGAGAGAGATCCCAAAATCAGACTCCCTCTCTGCACAGCTCCCACGGCCCTTCTGCTGCTGCCCTTTCCTCAGGAACAGCCAGACACTATGGACAGAAAAGCCTTTTTCATCCAGAAAATGCCAGTTCATCAAAACACTTCCTAAGAAAAGGTCACTTCAGAGGAATTTCTTTTTCCAAAAGGCTTCTGGGGAAAAAAAAGAAAATGAAAGACTTGGGATGGTTTAACCATCCTGTTTCAAGAGCTTTAATCGAAAAATAAACCTCTTTGTGACCCACACGCATACCCCCTAGGTGCCAAATGGAATTTCACTTGGAAATGGAAGATCATTATCATCTTCAAAAAAATCAAAGAGAAAAAGATGAAATCAAAAGAAGATCTCTGGAAAAAGTTGAAGCGAAACACTCATCTGAGTCTAACGCAGCAAGTGGGAGCTGGGCTGCGTTCTGCCAGGTTCCCCAGGGTGGCTTTCATCCCAGCTCAGGGCAGAACAGGGGAGTCTAGATCTTGACAGGCTTCTGAGGACAGTAGAGCTGATTCCCCATCACAGGCTTTGCAGGACATGGTCAGGCATCTTTCAGCCATGTGCCTGATGACAGCAGAGACCCCACAACTCATGACATGTCAGAACGGCTGAGCTTCACCAGCTGAAGGTGATGATGGGCTGATGGAACACATCCTGCAGGGAATGCAGCGCAGCGTGGATGTTGGGGTGGGAAGCAGGGGGCTGGTGTTCCTGTTCCAGCCCCACTGCATGTGCTTGCAGCCCCCCAACATCCTTCCCAGCCCTCAGCTGTTACAGCTTAGGCTGCGTGGGGAGCAGGAATGCCAGCAGTCAGGCATCCAGAAGGGAATCCAGGCCTGGTTCAATATGGAAAGAAGAAGGGCTTTGAAAGGAGTGTGCTCATTTTCCCTTTTTGTCCGCTGCCAATAAAACCAGGGGGATCGAGGGAAGGGTGAAGGAGTGGGGGGAACAGTGGAAAAAATGTCTTGGCTGGGCCCTCTCTGCCTTTTATCTTGTGGGCAGCCTGCCGAGACAGGGTCTTCCCCCCGCTGAGTCCGCTGGCAGATCAAATAAAAGGAGGGAAGAGTTATAACCCCCTCTGACCACGGGCCCCTCCTCACAAGGAAAAGGAAAGAGCAAATGGCCCCATGGTGCCAGCAGTTCCCACTCCAGCTGGAAGGCAAACAATCAGCTCTCTGGCATCCAGGTAAGATCAGGAGATACCCCCACATCTGGCAAAGGAAACCGCAGAGAGATCCAGGTGTGGTCAGTGGTGGTGGAAGAGTGTCCCCATGGAGGAGACAGCACTGCTCCATGACTTTGAACCAAGGAGGAAGGTTACAGTGGCCACAACAAGCATCTCCCTGGAGCCCTGCTGTGCCTGTTCCTCTGCCATGCCAGACTCTTCAGAGCCAGCTTTGAGCAAATAGCTTAATTAAATGCCTTTATTCCAAGGACTCCCTCTGTGTGTTTGTGTATTTGTGGATTAGCAGTTAATACAGTAAGAGGCTTTATTGTAGCTAAATTGATTTTGTTTTCACCTTTTTTTTCCTTTCTTCTGTGTTTTCCCCCCTCTTCCCACTCATCAGCTTGTCTTCGCTCACTGCAGGACTCCCTGTGGGGATCCTCACCTTCACTGCCCAATGGTGTCACTAAGGGTACAATGGGAGGGAATGACAGCAAGAACCTAGCTAGGGAGATCTAAGAGACTAATGATGCTGAAGGAATCTTTTTCCAGCGAGGACAGGTAATAAGGGAGCTTTGCCTGTGACTATCATACAGGGGAGGCGAAATCCCTGATGTCTATCGGGTGAGCACTTTGGCAAGCATGGTGGACACAGGTGAGGTGGGCAACACCAGCCACCCATGGTCCAGGGACATCCCATTTCCCGGTGCAATGAGACCACAGGCACCTAGAGGGAAACCCTAGCTCCAGCCCCACCTGCAGAACCCTGAGAATTATGAGACAGTGCCTGTGCAATGCTACCATCTTTTTGTTTCCAGTGCAGCTCAACTTCCTTGCAACTTAATTTAAAATTAAATTGAAATATTACCAGCATGTTAGTCTCATGGTGCTGGGTGCTAAACTCAAAGGCTGTGGCTTCAGCAGACCCATGAGCAATCAAGACCAGGGAAGACCCAACGTCTCTAGTCTCTGCATCCTCAGACCTCTCTAAGAGCCCGCAGTGCTCACAGCTTCTTGTGTTAAAACAAATAACAATTAGTTGGGCTGGTAAATGCAGTCATTATCCAGGCTAGGGTCTGGCTGTTACTTCGGGCTGCCTACAATGGACACAGACCCTGCGCTGCTTTTTCTTTTCCTTCTCCTTCTCCTCCTTCTCCTTCTCCTTCTCCTTCTCCTTCTCCTTCTCCTTCTCCTTCTCCTTCTCCTTCTCCTTCGCCTTCTCCTTCCCCTTCCCCTTCCCCTTCCCCTTCTCCTTCTCCTTCCCCTTCCCCTTCCCCTTCCC
>JAOXOE010000874.1:5343372-5385773 GCA_028565055.1 Phoeniculus purpureus | reverse complement strand
CCCATGGGATTTCCCCTAGCAATTGCTTGAAAAGGCCAAAGTTGGCCCTCCTGAAGTCCAGGGTTGTGATTCTGCTACATCTTCTGGTCCTGCAACATGAGATCCTGAACTCCACCATCTCGTGGTCACTGCAACCAAGGCTGCCACCAACCTTCACTGCTTCAACCAGACCTTCCTTGTTGGTGAGTACAAGATCCAGCAGTGCTCCTCTCCTAGTGGGCTCCTCCACTGTTTGCATCAGGAAGTTGTCACAAATGCACTGGAGGAACCTCCTGGACTGTGGCTGGCTGGCTGAGTATGACTTCAGCAAATATCAGGGTAGTCCTTCATGACAGCGGAAGTGATGGGGCACCATGGCGCAAAGGTCTCAGAGGAACCTAACCTAATGGATGGCCACGTGAGGCTGAGGTTCCTGCTCATAGGGCTGTTCTGAGTCTCAGGCTGATGGTGAATGTAAGCAGGTTTCCATCTCTAAGAGGGACCAGAAAGGCAGGTGATTCTCAGCTCTGGCTCCAGAACATACAGAACCCTGGAAGGAAAGCACTCCAGGTACCCAGAGGATTTGCAAGGAGCAGGGGTGCACATGGATGTTCATCTCACTGCTTATAGATGACTGTGTGTATGTGACATGTTTGCACAGAGTGCAGCGTGGGCTACTACAAATCCATTGGCAGGTATGTCCCTACCAGCTGAGTGCCCTGGTTCTGCTCAGAACAACTAGCAGGCTGGGCAGCAGGCAGCAGTAGGGGCAAGAGGGGCAGGGGGAGGCTATGAGGCCAGCAAGAGGGGTGACACTTGAGTTAGTGGCAGAGAAAATTCAAGACAGGGTTGATCTGGAAATAGTGCAGATCCTGCCAAACTTACATTCCTCCTGGGGAGGACTGTGAGAGCAGTCCCAGGGGATATTGCCAGGGCCTGGATTTTTGAAGACATATGCTCCCATCTTGCTAGTGTCAAGAGGGCACCATCAGAGCCTCTTTAATGAGCCGGAGGGGCAGGGGCTGGGGGGGACCCACTGCTCTGTGAAGCACTGAAGGGAAATGCAGAGCCAGCACTGCTGCGGTGAAGATGAACTCTAGTGGCTCAGTGCAGGCAGTGATGCACCATGGTAGGAGAAATGGCAGGACAGCAGCTGGGTCCCTCATCCCTCTCACCAAACCCACACAGGTGGGAATAGTCACCAGCCAGCCCTGCTTTTCCCCAGAAAATAAGAGCTAAATAGACTTTGCCCAGAGCTGAGGCTGTGGCTGGCAGGTGTAAAGCTTATGAGCTTGTGCAGGAGATGTGACAAACCATTGGCACCCCAGCCAGTGTTCCAGACAGCCTTCCTGACTGTGGCTGCTGCACTCTGTGAGGAGGACTGTGCCTTGGGACTTGACATCTCCTGCAACTCGTTTCATGGCTTGGCTTCAAAGACAGAGCAGGAGAAAAAGCAGGACCGGGGAAGGAGTGGTGAACTTGTCATTCAGATGCAATTACCTGCCATAATAACCGAGGAGAGGTGGGAAAACGATCTACCAGGGAAATTGCTTTGGGTAAAAATGATCTGTTTCTTGCTCCTAGCTTGCAGCCACAAGACTCTCAGTTTTAACCCTTTCCCACACTTCATCTTCCAGGATATACAGCAGCATCCGTGGTTCAGACCATTGCAGTACATCTAGCAGGAGGTGGTAATGCAGACCATGTCTCCACGTGAAGGCTGTTAACCCTTTCCTGACTGGCTCATCATGACTGTGTTGTTTCTACTTCTTGTTTGCAGAGTGCTCCCAGACAAAAGGCAACCATGATTCTTCAATTCCTGTGAAGCTGCAGCTGCACCCACTAGACCCTGCACCAGTCTTGCAGCCCCTGGTCATGAACCCCACAAGGACATGGTATATGATGAAGTTGCAATGTTCCCTATCCTTTCAGAGCAGCATGCAAGCAATCTTCACCTGCTCCAAACCACACCGTGCAATGCTCCCTTCTGCTGCAAGGAAACTCATTAAGCAGCACTAGCATGGGGCTAACGATGTGCAGATGAACATTTCTACCTCTGTCCATCAGCAGTCTGCGAGGCTGGTAAGTCAGGACAGTGGCACACTGCCTTCCAATGATGGTGTTGGGAGGATTAATTAGGAGATACTTGCAGTGTGGTTCAGAGTTGGAAAGTGTTAACTGTTATTAATCACTGACATGATTTATATAGAAAAATTGCAGCAAATAAGAGTGGAAGAAATAAATCATCCTGTAGCTTTGATGTGGAGCACAGGAAGTGGGTATAGGTCACCCTGATGCCACAACACTACTGCTGACACGGTCTAGGGGAAGGAGAGCCCATATTTTCTGCACAACCATCATAAATGGGCACACCCCAACCCACCCTGCAGAGGCACTTTGAGGTCCAAATGGACTTACTGTGCTGGTGGTCTGATACCCAGAGATTATGGGGTTCATTCCCTGTGGGCTCCTCTTGCTCTGGGAAAATGTCACAAAGCTGCTCAGCATCCTTTCTCCGTCACAGTGCAGGGGTGCCCCAAGCCAGTGCTCCCCAGCACAGCCCCATCCAACCACCTCATCCCCCACTGCAGCAGGGCTGACCATCCAGACCACATACTTTTGGTTTCTTCACAGACTTCAAAATCAGCAAGTGAAAAAGAGACTGCAGAGCATCGTGTGGCCTTCTCTGGACAGAAATCCCCTGTTTGGAGAGGGAGTGCTCTGTCCCACTCAGCTGAATCTGGAGGAAAAGGAGACCTCTGCTCCCATCTATGGGGAACTGGGAGAAGTACGACTGTGAGGGAGATCTCCTTCTGCCCCCATTCAGGGTCACCTGGAGCATGTTGCATATCCAACGTCCCAGCAGGACTGTGATGGTCATGCAGAGCTGAACAACAGCTCCTGTTTGACCCAACACCACAGTACCACAGCCACACCAAGCCACTGGGCTTGGACTCAGACAGGAACCTGAAAGGGCCAGTCAGGCAAGAGCTTTGGAGAGTTAGCTGGCAGTGCAAACAGAATAATTGAGGGCATATCAGAAGCAGAGCAGAAAAGTGGAGTAGGACCAGACACTATACCGGGCCCTCATATCCAGCAGCAGCTGGGCAGAGAGTTCCCTCTAAAGCAGTCTGGATGCTGGAGGCTTTGTACCTGGAGGTTCAAAGGAGCCTCCTGAAATTTTAAAACCATGCACCAAGTCATAGCCGCATACACAATCCCTCAAAACACACAGAGCATTATGTGACCACCTGTACACCATCACACACCCCCACACCAGCCACTTTTCACACCTTTCTGTAAAGGAGCAAAGTCAGGATCACAACTCACGTCTATCCTCCTCCTTTTCTGCCCGGGTCATGTCTGAAAGTGGACTACAAACTTCTCAGATGTAGATGGCAAGTCACTATTTAACATGCCATTAAAATCTATATTGTTTCTAAAACCAGTTGTTACAGGGCTGGTTCCCTGGACAGCTGCTCAGGGCAGCTTGCCTGGTCCTGCTCCCTGCCTGGCACTTGGGAACAGCCAATTCATCTCTGCACTAATTTGTGTGCAGAAGATTGTGACTGGCTCTCCCTTAGCAGGTAAAACCCGAGGGCTGGGTATTTGCAGAAAGCAAACACAGGAGAGGACACATCCCAGACCAAGCAAATTCATTGTGCTAGACAAGCAAATATTCAGGAGAATTTTTTTCACCTGTGTTTGCTTATTCCTATTTCAATGATTTAGATCATGTGAGAGGTCAGATTAGCTCCTGTTAAGAGTTACTTCTACAATCTATAAAGCCCAGCTTTCCCTTCCCTTTCCTTTTCCCTTTCCTCCATGTCATCCCTCTTCCCTACTTCCTTTCCCTTTGCTCTTTTTTTCCCCAGCCTTGCCCTGCCTGTCCCTTGCCTTTCTCCCTGCCTGCCCACATCTGTGGCTGCTGCTCACCCCGCCTGCCCCCAGGGCCTCACACAAAGCCACCAAATTGGGAGTTAATTTGAATTTGAGTTGACAAACTCCAGGCATATCCCATCTGTGGGGGCAGGAAATGGGCGATGTGTTAACCTTCCACCAGGGAGGGCAGGGCAGAGGGGAAATGGTTTTGCTTTCTCCTCCATTTATTTGAGCTTATAAAAAAAAATTGGGGTCAAATAAAATAACGCCCTGGGCTGACCCAAAGCTGAGGTGGAAATTCCCCGCCAGTATCCAGAGGTGTCTGGGAAAGGGAGGAAAGCCCTGTCTCACTGCTTAGGATCAGGGGGCAAAGGTAAAGCCAGCAGGATAGGAGCCCATGTTCAACAGAACCTACACCACAGTGGATGCCAGGCAACAACAGAGCCTTGGGTATTTCTTGTGGTGGAGATGGTGATGTCTTAAATTGGTGAAGCCAGAGAGCTTCCAGGGCCACTGCAAAAAGTAGGTGGTGCAAAAGGAACCCATGAAAGTGCTTCAGCATCTCTGAAAAAAGAGGTACAGCTCAAGTGACATGACCTCTTCACATGGTGTGGCCACTCCAGGTGCCCTGTGGCTGGATTTTGTGGGCTGCCAAACCATGACCTTCAATCACAGGAAACTTTACCAGGGCCAGGAAGAAGCAGCATTTTCTTCAGTGTGAGATGCTGAGGGCTGCGTGCTGCAGGTCTAAGGTGCTGCTGCTGAAGGTCTGAGCCCTGACATGCTCCCTCCCCATCCAGACTCACACAGACATCTCCTCCTCAGTCTGTAACCCCTCTCGGATTGTCAATCCTCTCATCCACTGCTTCTCTGACATTTGTCTCTTAAAGATGGCACTTCCAGCTGATGTTGATTTTTCTTTCTTGGCAACAGTGTTTAGAAGTACAAGTGAGGCAGCTGGAATAAAATTAGCATTATTTAGCATTATCAAGCACCAAAGGCACTTGACAGATGCAGAAGGACAAAGACTTGGGCTGGGTGTTGTGAGACAGCTTTGTAACACATCTAATGCCAAAATGAGGGAAGAGGCAAACAGGGAGAGCCTGAGCTCTCCTTCTCCGGGGCTCTGCATGATCACAGCTGGGCTTTCCACACCTTCAGTCCTATGCACATACTGACAATTCCGTGAGAGAGAGTCACCAAATTTATCAGAAAAGCAAATGGACATTTGTTGTGGTATCAGGAGCTGCTGGTGGGCTGTGGACTGTACCATCTGTGTTTCTCCAGAATTCACTGCCCCATACATTGCTGCACCACTCAGAGTATCAGCATCTAGACACTGCCACCTCCATGCAAATCAGACCCCATTTCCTCAGCATCCCTGGGTTTTCAGCTACTGTGGGTGAGTAATGGGAAGATAGGGATGCAAAATGTGATGGGATGAGACAGATGGGAAGGAGGGACCCGCATGCAGAAAATGAGGAGTAGATCTGAGCCCCAGCCTAGAATCTACCGTACCACTAATACCTTTTCCCTGACTATTTCCTCTCCTGCTGCATCTCCCACCTCCCACACGAAGGTGTGACCCAAAACCTTGATGATCTGTCTGCCAACAGTGCCTGTAACAAGGCTTTAGCCAGGTGCAATATTGCTAGAACCGCAGCTTGTCACCTTCCCCGTGGCCACAGGCAATGTCAGGTTTTTCAGATGCTTTAATGGCAACCTGTCAAACAAACCCATCCCCTCTGGAGATGCTTTGCTCAGCCTCACGTTTGCATATCCACTTCCTAGTGAATACATGGCAGCAACGTGTATATAGAAGCAGGATAAACAACCTCTCCCTTAACCTCCCTCATTTCTGAGCTTGCTTTCCCAAGAACTTCAGTAATTGCATCTCTACCTTTAAATACCACGCTGCTCCTTTGGCGTTTAACTCTTAAAATATCTTCCGTTTGGAAGGTGACATTGTCTGGAGGCAGCAGGTTTGAGATTGTGCCTGCATGGTGCAGCTCAGGAAAGTTATAGCCTGCCCTGCCCATCTCACTTCTCCAGTCCTGCAGGATGGGTCAGGGCTGGGCAACTTCTACATCACGGCTGTAGAAATCTAGGTTCAGGATGGGAGTGAGGATATTCTCCTTCCCCGGCCCTTGGATGGGGTAACTCTTGCCCATTCCTTGGTGACTCTGGATGCCTTCGCTGCATCTCCCTTTACTAGAGGCAGGATAGGAAAGGGTAAGCCATATTCTGATGGTTGGAGCCCTCCTGCCCCAGCATAGGCTGGAGCATCCCATTGTGTCTGAGCTGGCTGCTCAGCCACCAGCATCTCCAGGATACGTTAGTGCTGTGGCCACCTTCCCAAGCCTCTGTGGAGTGTTGGGGCCATCCCACAACTGCTTGCAATGCACCCCAAAACTGCAGTCTCCCTGTTGTCTGCTCATCCAGATGGCAATAGGTCCAGAGTGTCGTCCCACACTGCAATGCACACGTGTCATGGCTCCAAGTGCACAGGGAGATGTGTTGTGTCTTACTTCCCAGGGACCTGGCTTCAAGTGCCCCCATCCGTATCAACCTTACAGCCCCAAGAAGAATATCCTCAGGATTTTACACTCACACATTTTGCTTCACATTTTGCAAGCACTGGGTAAGCTGAAGTGTTTTTGCAATTAGTATAATATTTAGGACTGTGATTAGGAAATGTTCTTGCAGGGAAAGGTGGGGAGGGGAGCAGCAGGACAAATGTCCTTCCCAATTATTTTGGGAGAAAGTGTAATTATTACCCCTTCGGCCTGTCTGTAAAATGGATTAATAATGTCCAGCTTCACAGCTGTCAAAGCCCTGATTAATTGAGCTTGCTGTACTGAAACCTCATCTGTTTGTCTTGTGTCGATGTGCAAATTGAAAACACAACACAATAAATCTTACTGGGCATCCGTACCTCTCAGCTTATCAGTTGCCCTCCTCCCACCTTTCTGTTTCCAAACAGCCTGGAAGGACTGAGCCACTGCTCTGCAGATACATTCAACCCAGAGCTGGCAGTATCATCTCTGCCAGGGGCAGTCGTGTCAAAAGCCCTGGGGCACTGCCAGGTTTTCAGCCTCACGGGTACTCATCCTTGCCTTCCTTCCCAAAGAACAGTTGTGGAGATGGGGAAAGGAGGGGATGGGACTGGACAAGCTGCAGGAGGTGAGCTGCAACAGAAGAGTTTTCTTTTTGGGAGGATTTGGCTCCACACCAGATCCAAACCATCCTTGAGGTTTACGTTTGTCCACCACTCCTCCTAGGCAGGGCTGACAGCTTCTGTGCATGGCAAAGGAAAGGGTCTTGCTGGACTTAAAGTAGTTTTGTAAACAATGCCTTGCACAAGCCTGTGGAGGGATTAAGCTCAGCTAACTCTTAGGTCATGATTCACCCATCCAAAATGCAGGATGCACTTGAGCATCTCTGGCTGCACCTCTAGGAGAGGAGCTGGTTCTCATAGCCCTGGTTCCACCATCCTGCAGGCCCTAGGCAAGAGACCCAGGATGTCCCTGGAGAGTCTCGTTGTAATTCACCTCGCTGATGAAAAGCAGGGGCAGAGCAACAGGTTGCAAAAAATGTTTAGGAGAATTCTTCTCAGCCTCACACAGCCCAGTTGCAGGACTAGACCCCTGACTGAAGCACCTTTCTCATCAAAATCTGGGCAATAATATTGCTTTTAAAGCAAGATTTCCAGCTTCCCTAAGAACCAACGAAAGGATGTGGGGTATTTCATTCTGCAGTGTAGCATTCCTGTCCCTTGGTGCTGAACTAACAAATTACTGTGATGGTAAGAGATATTATTAGGGTGCTAAAAGACATAATTACGGTGCTTAAAGAGCCTCAGAACACATCAGGAGAAGATGCTGCAATACATAAGTGCAAACCATTTTTTCAGGGGTATTATATCAAAAAGGAGTAGATTTGTGTGGCAGTATTGTCTTGGTGATTTGTAGGGACCTAATGGGACCTGGCAGGATCTGTGCTAGGATCTAAGTCCTGCCCAGAAACAGCCCTGGGATGTATCTGGGACTTCCCTGACCTCTACCTGTCATCCAACACTCGTTGAGTGATAAACCATGGCACAAGCTGTGGTAGGCAGAGATGAGACACTGTAAAGGCACCCCCATTACTCACCAGTAAAACCAATCCTGAACCTCACAGAATGGGATCCCCCTGAAAAGACCCTGCAGAGCCCAGAGGCAGGTGAAAGACAATAGTCTAATTAAATACCGTATCCCCATGGCTATAGCCAATGTTCACAGAATAAAAACAAGTGGAAAACTATCAACAAACCATGTTTACTGTTTCTTATTCTGTATTATGCAATGTTTTCTCAGCATGTCTTCAGAAGACAAGCAGCTGGGAGTCCAGGATGGCTGAAAAGAGAGAAAGAACAAGGTTTTAGGCAAGAAATTTGGGGAGAGAAGGGGACTGAGGTGACACAGTTCCCCCACTCCCCACTCCCGGCCACTGCAGAGCACACCATGATGTTTAACCTAACAGGAGCAAAGGCAGTTTTCATATCCACCCTTGAAGTTGCAGCTGTCAAGGATGTGAAGGAAGGTGGCGCTGGCACTGCTGGATGGTGAATGCATCCCATCTTCTAACATCTCCCTTTCAGCAGAGATGGGAGGAAGGATAGAGTGGGTCAGGTTTTTTTCCCAGCCTCTGGGACTGACTCTTGCCCTAGATGTGATTTAGATTTCCTTCACCATGCAGCTGGGCTCAGCACCATGAAGGACACTTCTGGGTCCTCTCCACAGAGGAGTCATCAGCAAGAGGCTGAACCACCTCCTCCAGGTCAGGTGTGCACATTTGTATTCCCCCTCTGGACAAGCTTTTATCCTTCCAGCAACCTGCCTGGCCAGGGACGAGTGTGCCTGTCCCTAGTAGGGAGAGCAGTTTGGCATGCAGGGTCCCGAGGGCTGCAGCAAACTAAGGAAACCAAGCTATGTGCAGGAGCCTGGAAGGAGCCTGGAAGGAGCCTGCTCTTGTGTGCAGGGAGGAAAGTGGTTTCAGGAGGTCCCAGAGTAGTTTGGGCTGCTCTCTGTCACTGGCACCTTAAAGAAACCCCGCCTCACGTGCTGTTTGTGCTGATCTGCCAGGGACTGTGCCATGCTGAAGCCATTAGATCTATGTTCTGTAGCTGAATAATTTTAATTTTCTAGTCAGTTACTTTTAGGTCTCAATTTCTTCTTCCTTTGTGTCTTAATTGCCTCTTCCATTTATCAGCACTCTCCTGGCATTCTCTCCCAACGCTGCTGTGCCTGCTCTTCTCTTCCATCCCCTTCCTTCCCCCTCCTCCATTCTGTCCAACTCCACCTTCCCAAAGCCTAGGGGGTCTTGCAGTTGCCCAGCCAACTCCTCTGCTTGACCCCAGAAGTGGCTGCAACCAAATGAGATGTTATAGCAGGGAACTTTCTCCTTCCTGGCAGGACATGATGCCTGGGCCCAGGATCAGGGTCTTCTCGGCAGATCAGGATGCCCTGGTTCCAGGGCTTTTGTGGAGCTAAACTGCACCTGCATGTATTAAGGCTGCTCAGGTCAGGTCTCAGCAGCTTCCCTCCTGGGATGGTGCCAATGGACTTGGAGACACCTTGCTCCCCAGGCCCAGACCTCTCTCTTTGCAGCACTACTGCGTCCCAGCCAGGAGTGCTGGTATCCTGACTCCATGTTCCCTTCTCACCTCTGGGAGAAAAAAAGCCCCAGATGCATCAGAGCTTTTTTGCACATCTAGAAACAGAGATAAGTCATTGTAAATATCTGTTTGCTGCTGGAGAACAGTTTTCACATGAAACCATGGGAAGTGTCATTTTAGGCACACAAGCAGGCAGCAAGCAGCACAGCATCCTGCCAGGATGTGCTCAGGGAGCTGGCTGCACCCATGTTTTGCACCAGACATCTGATCCAGCTGGAGGACACCTTGGGGGCTGAGTGGCCGAAGTGCAGTACCAAGGCCTCTAGGACTGAGTTCATCCCAGGAGAGACAGAACAGAGGGGCACCTGTTCCTGCTAGGCTGTGGGGGGCTGCTCAGAACTTCCATCACTTCCCCACCACAAGGCTATTGGGGACCTGCTGACACCATGTCCAGGTCTTTTGCATGGTATCTGTGGCAGACCCTGCAAACTCCCCACCCTCAGGGAGACAGCACTGGGAACACATCTTGCCCTGGGCTCTGCCACAGGAGGCAGGTACACATCTCTTCAATCATCCCAGGGGCAGGAGCTCTACTTCGAATGATTTGTCCTGCACCAGCCTCTCTTCCCAGGACAATTTCCCTCCCTTTAGATCCATCTGTCTGAAATACAACAGATTCTGCCTGGCATAGTGTGGTAGCTGATGCTGCACAGGAGGCAGCAGGTTCATGAGCTGGGTGACTTGCCTTGCCTGGGTGATGTTTCCTCTTCTTCCTTTTGAGGAATTCCTCACAGCACAGCTTGAGGGTGTTTTGCAGAGGCACAAAGCAAAGAAGATCAAACCACAAGCACACACAGCCCCAGAAATCTGTCTGCTGGCTAACCTGGGAGCAGAGCCCATGCCCTGGTACAGGGAATCAAAGGCAAAGACTGATAAATAACACAGTCCTGAGGTCAGGGGTCCTTTTGCTGTGAGGCAAACAGGGGACAAAAGAGAACAGCAAGCATCAGATCACTCAAAATCCCCATTTATCCGGTTGCAGGGCTCCCTTAATGTCTACTGCTCTATCCTCATTTCAGTGTCTGTGGCCATAACCACAAGGGTTCCTGGAGTTGCAGAGATACAAAAGTGCCAAAAGGTTTTGGCAGAGCTGAGACAGTGAGGGACAGCACAGGACTGCTGCAAGGCTGAGACAATGTGCATTAGGAAAGGTGATGCAGGAAATATAATCATCAGCAACCTCAGAGGCTGCTAGTGCTCAGGGGAGCTCTGGCAGACAGAGGTATAGTCCTGTTGGAATTCCAGATGGCGAATCGAAGGAGAAAGGCTGGAGAAAACTGTCCATGGTGTCTTCTGGAGGAAATCTTGTCCCCAAAATGCAAAGGCAGACATGGATCCTACCTCTTGGAGGCTGCATTCCCCAAGCAGTCTGAAATGTATGAGTTCAACAGGTCTATTTTCCAGAGAAGAGCAAGGTCTGTAGTCTGCTCACTGGCAAATAAGCAGGGGGCTTATCTCCGCCTTGCACTTTGTTCCCAGCCAGACCTTTGACACCCTCACACGTGCCTATGAGACAAAATGAAATGCAGTTCTGTGTCAGTTCTCATTTCAATGGTGAAAACAGCATGATGGAGACCCAGCTGTGTGCACCACTGTGGGTTTGCTCAGCCCTCCTAGTTGACCAAGCAGGGTGTGGGGCAGCTGCTGTTTCTGGTTATTTCTGCTTTCCTTGTTAATGAGGGATCGAGCAGCAGTTTCTCACAGCAAGAGAGTAAAGAACATCCTGCATTTTGGGCACACGAGCTTGACCACAGGTTGGGGGATGGGGGTGTGTAGGCAGGAGGTGGGGTGCAGGACGGCACTGGTGGTGCTCAGGCAGGAGGCTCTGTTGAAGGCAAGTGTGTGTACGTGTGTGTGCACAGAGGCAGCTGCCTGCAAAGCAGTGCTGGAAAGGATTGTGGTGCCTAGGTATTGGTGTGCAGGAGACCCTGCCTCTGTGTGCGCTCTTCTGTTCATTTGGAGAAATGCACAAGAGAGGTGATGTGTGTGATTAGTACAGCGAAACATTCAAACAGCAGGCTCCATGGGCTGGTAACAAGTTTAGGTGCAAATGGGTGCTCTGGTAATGCATTCAGTCATAGAACTGTTATGGGTCGGTGTGAGAGAGGGTGTGCAAGGCTTTTTTGAGGTGTCTGTGCACACCTACGTATGCGTGTCTGTGCAGTGTCTGTGACTGTGGACCCCTCCAACAACACATGAGACTGACATTAGCTGTCATAGCCTTCACTGGCAGACAGCATGGAGCATCCCAGAGTCACCACTGTTCTAATGCTGAACAGGATATCTCCTGCTCCTTAAAAATGAGTGGCTCTTCATACTCCAACAGTGACCTCATTTCTAAACCCCTATTAAAAAAATACCAGACAGTGAAAAAAAGGCCAGAGGAATTAAAAGATGAAGCCAACAGGGAAGTGCAACCCTCTGAAGAGGACATATATCATCTGAACACTAACACTTCAGACACTGCTTGTGAGCCCTGTTAAATAGAGAACATCTGAGCACTTTGCCCTGTGCAAGATCTGATTTGTTATCAGCCAGAGACTGAACACTTCTCCCATTTGTCTGGGGCTGGTGGTACAGGACAAGTTTTGTTAACTAGTCAGCGTTTCTAGGCTCTGCACCCCCATGTCAGCCTCCACTCTCCAAGGTAGCCAGAGGAGACTTATCCTATTAAAACCCAGCTAAACCCAAAATGCTGCTAGAGAGGAAGATACAGAAATTGCTTGCAGCCTGGGTCCATCCACAGATGGGGTGTGAGGGGCTGTCATGGGGATGACAAAGAGCATGGTGTATTATTCAGCATCCAACACCCAGAGGGTAAGGGGAGGTCTGGTGTCACATGGAAGAGCATGGAGACATTTTGATCCCTGCATTGCTTTGAGGGTATGGCCAGCAGGACCAGCACAGCATCAGAGCTGGTCCCTGAAGATGTGAGAGGCAACCAGGACTGCTGGAGACCAGCCAGCCTCCTTGGTGAGAATAAACACCACAAAGCCAGGAAGAACCCTGAATGCCAGGCAGTGTTAGGAGGAGGCTCCCAGGACAGGGACTCACCTGCTCAGGTGCTCTACCAGCCCTCTGAATTGTCTGAGATGGACCTTAACCCTTAAAGGCTCCTCATCATGTCCACCCCCTGAACTGGACCAGCAGTATAGCATTTGCAAGGTGCCACACACAACATATGTGTCTGGATGAGGGCAGGTTTGTCTACTAGCCAGCAGCATACTAGGAGGGCTGGAATAGCAATGCAAGGACATGGGCAAGGAGGAAAAGTGGTGGGGACAACTCACCAAGGAGTGTGGGAATGTAATCTGGGTGCTGGACCCTGGAACAGAGCAGAATGCATGGGCATTCTCTGTGCAGAAGTGGGGACGTCAGCATGATTAATGGAAGGACAATGGTTTATCTGACTCATTTTAGCCATTGCTGGTGAAGATACATCATTCTCCAGGCTCCTGTTTTCCCAAGGTAGGCATTCAGTCTCATACTGCTCTTCTGCCATACTTTCTTGCTCACCACATACAATGACAACCTGAGGTCGAGGTGAGCAGAGGCACATGGCATCCATCCCATTCTCTCTTCTTCTGCAGTGCCAGATCCCCAGGCACTGCCACAAACCCTGTGAACAACCCTGCCCACACCAGTCCAGGTTACATCCCCAACACTCCTGCAGTCACCAGTGCCATTTAAATATCCTGGGCAGGACAGATTTTGATTGCTTTTATTACAATCTGCCCCTCTGATTTCAAGAGACCTCCTGCAGGTTTGCACTAATATCACTGAAAGACAAGCTTAATCCACAGGCTGTACTGCTGCTCTTGGTTACTCTCATCGTTCCCGTATTCTGCCCATGTACACACACCCACCTAAGCACCAGTGTCACTCAGAAGCCGAAACGCATAGCGCATTGCAAAAAGGAACAAGTTGGTGAGGAAGAGTCTGCCTCTCACTTTCCTCAAACAGCAGATAATGCACAGCTTCTGTAGCCTCCCAGCACCTTCACAGGCTCTTCTGCAGCTGAGGAGCCTGTCATGTTCCAGTGGGAAAGGTCAGCCCCACAGCCGTTCTACTCACACGTATGAATAGCTGTTTTCTGGTTTATTGCTGTTTGTCCTTAGGATATAGACAGAGGTCTCAAGGGCAGCAGAAGATAGGTGGTGTCTGCTGCCTGGGTTATCCTTTTCCCAAACTTTATTCAGACTCACAATGCCTCTCTGAAAAACAAGACATCTTGTTCATTTATATGCCCCTTTTAAAAGTTTTAGCTTTCAAAAGAATAAAGCAGAAATGAAACCCAGATCATGAACACTGGAGTCAGGCTCCCTGTCCAGAAGACAGTCGAGAAGCCCATTTCTTGTTGGGAATCCAGATAAACCCAAGAAATGCAAGTGGGAATGAAGATAACCTGCAAAAAAGGAAATGAAGATGGTTTTCTGTCAATCATAAGACATTCCCAGAAGAACCTGGTAAGTCCAAGGATGGGATCCTATCAGAGCAGGTTCTAACCTGAGAGGGGTCTGAGGCCCATTTTTCAGAAGTGGAAGAAGCCCTTTATAAACCATTGCCCTTCATTTTTCTCCTCCTGGAAAACAGATGTTTTCACAGGAAGAAAATGTTGATATCTGCCCCAATTTAGCATCTCCTGTTCAAACACACTGCTGTTCTTCTCCAGTTCATCTGCAGATGCCCTCAGCTGCAATGCCCAGACCTGTACATGGCTCAGACAAAGCAGAATTGCAGCTTTCCATGGCTCACATCCAACATCCAACATTAATGCATCCCAGGAGGTGAGCTGCCCTTTTTGCTAAACCATCACACTATTGACTCATGCTAAGTTACTGATCCGTCTCAACCCCTTGATCCTTTCTTGCCATCCCACTGCCTCTCTAGGCTCTCCTGTCTATGCATTCATGCATTCATTTATCCCTCCCAAACATGGCAGCCTGTGCTCTCTGTACTAAATTTCAACTGCCTGATTCCAGACACTCGCTCAGATCCATCCCTGTCATTTTGAATTCTGAGCCTGTTCTCCAAAGTTCTTGCAGTGCCCTCATTAATACACAGCCCCGCACTTATTTAGCAGATGCTGATATCAAAATGCATATGATTATTTCCAGTTAGCAAAGAAGTGTATCTCTTCAGCCAGCAGGAATGGGTTTTTAGAGATGCCTCAGAAGAAAACCTTTATTTGCCGTCACTAGCACCGATAAAAATCCAGTGTAATAACTATTAACTGTGGCACGTGTGCAGGTTTATTCCGGTCAGTACCTGAGAGCAGAATCGAGCCCATTCTTGTAGTGCACCCAGGGACTGGCTACAACATCAGTCTACAAAAATGCCCATGCTGATGGGGTTTATCCTTTCCCCAATGAGAGATAACTATTTTTTTCTGTTTTCTTTCTCATTTCTGTCCAAGCTGTTTACAGGAGAGTTCTCTGAAAATGAAAAACAAAAACAACAGTAAAAACGGAGAATAAATAAAAAAAAACAACCCAGCTCTCTGGAGATGTCACTTTGTAAATCACAATCAGCTGCTGCTTGGAAAAATGAGGCTGGTGAAATTGCCGAGCTCAGTCTGGGCATGTCGATGCGATAGCACACGCTCTAGGATATCTCTTGCTATGTTACAGCACCTTTTAAATTTATTCCTTTTAATACAGAGCTATTTGCTGTAAACACGCCAGCAGTGCCCAAGCAGTGACTCTCTATGTTTAATGCCCTGCCTCAAGCCTGTAGAAGAGGAGATTTTGCTGAAATGGCGATAGCTGAGAGCAGAGGGAAAGCGGGATCGTCTGAGGAGTGGTACAGAAAGTCTGGGCTCTGGAGGAGCCCAGCTCAGCGCTGAGGTTTGCTGACATTGACCCTTTTTCGCCAGTGTTGGGTGTTTGCTGAACACGCAGCTCAACAGAGTGGCCCCCTGAGAAACAGGCAATTCCCTTGTAAATATGAAGCTCTCTTTCCTACAAAATTTTTCAGTCCTCCCTGTAGTCCAAGCAAGCTTTTACCACCTATGACGAGGATGCTGAACATCCACTTCTTGTTGCTGGAAAAACACCTTTGAGCCCTGGCTCCACCCACTTCACCAAACGGACTCTACTCACACCAGAAGATGTGCATTGCCCAGAAGACTGATGTCTTTGGTTTATGAGGAATACCCTCATTCCCTCTCATGTCCTGTACATTTGCCCATACTTGTTAGAAACTACAGGTGGAGCCCAGTCCATCACACTTTGTTGGAGTTCAAGTGTGAGTCCATCATGTCTCACTGGCTTGTGTTCTTGTAATTAGTGGCAGTAAAAAGGATCTCACTGGGAATGGGTTGATTAGACAGGTGAAGAGGACTCAAGAAGCAGCAGGCAGGAGCCAGTCAGACTGAGAGAAGTGCATGTTCTGGAACACAGGGTTGTCTGTGACGAAGGCCAGACCCTAGCTTGGCTGCCCAGAAGGCCCGGGCACATGTTTGGCACTGGCCAGGGAGAAGGAGTAGGGATCTTTCTGTGCTCACACTGCCTGTCCACACAGGTTCAGTTTACCAGTCTGGGGATGGCAGGGGTAAAGCATGGACAACATGGACAGAACCACAGCAGGTAAACTCTTTGAAGCTTTACACCAAGCAATGACAAGTGAATACCTGGAGCATGCACGCCTTCCCATCTTCACAGCACCAACCTAATGGGAGCTAGATGAGAACTGGTCCATGTGCCAGGCTAGTCAAGGAACGTTGTCACCCATGCTTGAGTAAGGGACAGTGAGGCAAGAAGTCCAAGGCTGTAATTTCGCAAGATGCCAATGGCAGGCGTTCTCCTCGCATCATCTAAAGTCCCTTTCATTGTGAACAAACCCATACTTGGTCCTCTTGCTCAGCCCCACCCACCAGCCAGCAATCCTTGGCCCATAGTGGGGCAGGGGACCCACACCATGAACCAGCCACAGGTTTGGGAAAATTTGGGGATGAACAGGGATTCCTAATTCTTCAGACTGGGTGAGAGAGACAACAGCAGATCTGTCAGTGCTTTCAAGGACAGGATCTGCAACCCCACACTTCTCTCCTACTAGCTGCGCAGCCTTCCCTGACTTACTAATCTCTTTTTCTCCCTTTCTGACAGCATCCAAGTGCAAGAGGGAGGGGGTCTCCCTCCTCCATGCCCTCCAGAGAGCTCTTTTCATTCTGCATTTAAAAGGGAAAGAAGAAAAGGCAGAGCGAACCTGTCTTGCACGTAATCTGCTGCACAAATGCCAGCTCTCAGCAATCGATAGCAAACGCTCCCGGAGGGCTGTTTTCATTTCATAATATTTATTGGGTTGCTTTATTGTCAGAATCATTACAGTTCAATGTACTGCATGGATTTTATGCCAGCTGCACTTAGTTTGTCTTGTTTTTAGCAGTCCACATACCTTACATGAGGCCATAGTCTCACCTGGGTTGGGACTGCTCCTCATGCAGGGTCCTCTGTGTAGCATAAGGCAAATTACCACCTCTCTCTGCATCTCTGTTCCACTCCACCCCAAGATAAAACATAACTTGTGGAGCTAGCTGTAGGCTCCTGGGGCAGGGATGGTCTCTGCAAGTACAGCATCTCTCATAAATGAGACCTGATCTTGGTTGACCACTGTAAGTGGAGCAATCAAAGGAACAGAGCCCAAAGCACAAAGGAGGTATGAAATGTTTGCAGGAGAACTGTGAGAGAGGGAGAGATGGCAGAAGGTGGGAATGGGGTTAGAGAAGGAGTTACAAACACCAGCATAACCCCTCCTGTGGACAAGTGTCCTGGCAAAAGGGTCTAGGATGGGATTTGGGCCAGACTAGCCATTAAATGGAGGAGCTGCTGCACTCCCTGTGATACAGGTGCTCTGCAGATTGTCACTAGTGCAGACTCAAGTTTTGATCACATGTCAATGGCCAATGTATAGCCAGAACCCAACTGAAGCACTAAGGTGGAAAACAATCCTAGTCTTTGTTTCTCAGGGCTGCCTGGAGAACAGGAGGTGAGGAGGAGACCAAAAGGCTCCCCACATTGCCAGGTCATCTCCAGGAACACCCAAGCATAGGAGCCTGCATGAGCCAAACTCCAGATCAAGAGCCTTACCTTGCCTACGGCAGAGAAGGTGGTCTGTTGCCCTCACAGAGAGGGACCCCAGTGCATGAGAAACGTCCTCATTACACCTTGGACACATACAGTAAGGAAATCCCTGACATTAGAGGAGAAGTACCTTCCTGCCATGACATCCCAGGAAAGCGACTGCCTGCTTGCACATGCCCAGTTCATCTGCTAGCTGGCATTGGCTGCCTTAGGGAAAGCCCTGGTGAAAAATACCTTGAACTCCCAGGTGGCTGGGGACAGCTCAGTGGCTTTCCCTGGGGCTGAAGGCTCTGCTGGATATTATCTGAGCTGGACACAGTGGGGATATTGGATGAAGCGGAGCAGGATGAGATGCCCGGCTGTCCTCAGTGTGGGAGCTGGAAAGAGGATCAGTTGTTGTAGGGCAACAGCAACCCTCCAGCAGGACATTCACAGACACGGAACAAACCCTGGGGGTGATCTAAGGTTCTTCTAGGCCAAGGCACGAGCACAGCGAGGAATCACCACTGAGATGCCAGGTCTGCTCCCAAACACACAGATCCTAACCCAGTAGTGGGGGTGTGGCAGGGACCCCAGGACACAGGACAGGGAGCTCCCTTCCCTGCTCTGGCCACCACTGCTGTGGTGAGCACTGCCACGCGTGACTGCACACGCGTGTCGGGAGTTATTATGGTAGCCATAAGCGTTTCACTCGTGTCTCACTTTTTTCAATTACTGCCTGTACACTGCCTTCCCAGTCGCCTCGCGGGCCTTGGCTCACCTGCCCGCTGAGCATAATTTGTTTTTAATGTATAGCTCTGGGAAAATTTATGTCTCTTCCCCCTCCCCCTGCCCATTTTCTTTTTATTAAACAAAATGATTGTGGGTTGTTTTTTTTTTTTTTTCAGAATCACATTTGTAATTAATTCTGAAGCTGGTGGTGTCTCAGCAGAGCAGGAGCATCTGAACAAGATGTCCTCAGGGAAGCAGACACTTAGCGCCTATGATTAGCCTTGTCTGCACACTCATCCCCAGAGACCAGTGGGACATCTAAGAATGAACCTCTCCAAGGATTCCACGTAGACCTGCCATGGCAGAAATACCTACCGTGCCTGTATAAAGCAACTCACCTTGCCCCCTTGCCAAATCTCTCCAGGCAGAGTAAACTGTCATAGCATCTCTGATGGGTCCCCTAAATACAGCACCATTTTTCCTTGCCTGGCTTTTCCCTAGGGTTTTGCAGCCTACTAGGGTCTAGATGCTAATTTTCACTGTCTTTGCCAAGGCTCAATTATTTTCACAGTTTCTTGACTCTGTCTGTGGGGTGGGAACCTTCTCTGGAGAGGCCACGGAAGGCTGGAGACAGACAGGCTGCTCCCCTTGCACTAGGAGATCCTAGCAAATGACGGTCATGCTGGCAGTGATACCAGTCTGTACTGCTCTCTGTGTTCACAGGGGCTTCCTAAAGCTAAGAGAGTGCAGAGACCAGCCAAAAGTAGCACAAGATGGGCTGAAAGTATGTTCTGGCATGTATAACAAACTCACCAATTGCTGGCAACAGCTTGGTTCCTCCAGGGCAAGAGGGTATTTACAACCACCATCTTTATACTCCTCTGTGCTGGTGTGTGGTAATTACAGCCACTTGTCTGTTCCGAAAGGGATGAAATCTCATCTGGAAACCACCTGCTCCTCAAGCAGGGTGGGGACTGCCACAGGGTGGTCAGTCCTACACTTCCAGATGCCCTGGTGATGCTCACAGCTGGGTCACTACTACGGAGGAGCCCTTTGTGCCTTCAGCACACCCAGCTAAGGCAGCACTCAGAAGCATGAATACAGCATTAGAGATGATAAAGATGCTCCGCTCACAGCCGGAAGAGCTGCTTGGGCATCAACAGGGACAACAGCTGATTTATGCAGAAATTACTATGTAAATACCCTGCTGTGTATGCTAGCTGGGACACAGCAGGGCTATGCTGACCCCTCTTCTCATACCCATCAATACTCTTGTGCTTTTAAGAGGGTGCAATACCCAGAGACTCCCAAAACATCCTCACATAGCTTCCCAGAGGAGCAAGGAGAAAAAATACAACACAACTTCCCTTTAAAAAGCAAAGTCAAGGAGGAAAACAGCTGCTCCTAATGACCCAATCCATCACACTAGCACTGGCCCTGTCACTTGCCTCCTAAAAGCTCCTGATCATCAGTGATTATCAAAGTTGGCCATTGCATTTTGATCAGGCACAATCAAAGCTGAGTGCAGCTGAAAGAGCCATAAAAGCCTGTGCAGAGCAATTGGTATGGAGCCCTGGCTGGGGGTCAGGCTGGGAGCTGGCTGGCCATGAGCTGAGCTCCTGCCCCTGCCAGCAAACAGCTTGCTTTGGAGCTGAATATCAACCAGCAGTGCTGCAGATGTCCGTGGTACTTCATTGGCAAGAAAATGTTTTTGGAAACGATGCAGGGCAGGGGACCTCCCCTGGTGCATTCAGGTATGCAACCTGCAGAAGAAGATAAAATGCATTACAGGTGATGGGGTTTGACTTGCACCAACATGGTCAGGTGAGGCTCAGACATTCTTTCTCACAATCTAACACCACACTGTAGGCAGCCCCCTTCACCTTGCCTGAACCATAGTGTTACAATTCCTGTTGCTCCTTTTCAGGCAAAAAACCCCATACTTTGACTTACAATCAGAAAATTTTGCTGGGGAAATCTGGGACCAACTTTTCATCAAAACTTGTTGGCAATTTTCATGAGGGCATGTGGGGAGAGATGGCTACAGCAGTCATAGAGAAAACATCCCACTCTCTTGACTGCAGTTGCTGCCAGGATATTATGCTCTAGAAATAAGTCCATGAAATCCAGTGGCTGCTTTCAGCCGCTGGATTATTTAAGGCTAATGAGTTAATTTTTTCCATGCTCAAAGCCTAATCTATAAAGCCAATTTAATGCAAGGTATAAAATTCCCTTGGAAAAGGAGCTATGCAGCCACAACTCAGTAAAAGGTCTTACAAGCAGTGTGGTAGAATGAAGCTGTCTGGGCATCTATTTAGTGCAAGTGCAAATAAGATCATAGTAATTAGCAGTTCATAAAGAGGTGAATATTAGGCAATTAAATAAGTGGTTTGAGATGCGCCAATTGAAATTAGGTCTATGAGGTGATTGTGAGCTGTGATCTGAGGTCAGTGGCTGCCCAGGAGCTGGGTGTGTGGCTGCAGTGATCAGGCACAGTAGCTGCTTTGATGCATTATTTTATATTCCTGGGGGGTTTGCTCCCAGTTTGTGTGCCGTGTTAGCCACTCTTTGAATGAGAGAAAGCTCGGGTTTGAAATGCAAACTTGCTCTGGTGTTGGTGTGAAGCTGAGACCGTGCAGGAAAAATGACAAAGATTCCCTTGTACCTGCAGAAGGCTTTTTGCATTTCAGGAGCATTTGGTGTGGTTCAAAGGTCTGATTTCCAGCATTTCTTCTCATCAGAAATTCCAGTTTTGCTAGGCACTGTCCTGTAATTTCAAGATTGCTCCATGTCTGCTGCAGTGCTGACTCCTGGGAGGAGATGAGCAGAGATTAAATGGGCAGGCAGAAGAGAAATGCCAGAATGATTCAAGCTTTTCACAGACTTCTACCACATGGAAACATGATGCTGGGTTGGACCAGAACACTGCAGCTCTGGCTCTCAGCAGCCCCTCTGCCCTGTGCCAGGTTCTGGCCAAGCACTGTCCTCTCTGCAAGGAGGAGGTTGAGAAAGTTGCCCAAGGTCATTGTGATGGGTTAGGGTTTCACACTGTAACAGCCATGGAAGGAGCCAACAGGGGGCTCCTTCAGCAATATTAGCACATTCTTCTATTAGTGCATCGGTCCCAGAGGCTGCAAGTGCTATCAAGTGAAGAAGAGGGGTGTTAGCAATGAGATGGGGTGCCAGCATACATCATGCTCAGGTCTGTCTCATCCCTATCACAATGCCAGGCTCCCTGCTTTGGCCTGAGCCTGATGATGGGGACAGAGTGCCTGCAGGGTTAGCAATGCCTGTAATTAGCAGTTAATGCATTTGGCTCCCTGAGCTTGATTATTTCAGTGTGATTATCAGGACCTGCAGGATGCCACTGCAGACAAAACATTACCTGGTCCCTTCTTGCTCTGAGCAGCTGGTACCAAGGCAGGGCTCATGGTGCTGTCTCCTGTCTGCTGTGCGTTTCAGGCATATATCACCCTGTGGATGTCATAGGACTGGGAGTGATCATAGGCAGCCAGCAACCCCTTGCTCCTGTCCTAAGCTGTGCTCAGCACTGCATAGCTGAGCTCAGGACTAACTGCTTCTTTAAAAGAGCTGATGAGAATTTCTACCTCCCCCAAGCAACTGATGTATGTGCTGTGCTGTCTGTTTCGTTGAAAATGTCCCCTATTATCCAACCTAAACCTTCTTTGCTGAGCACCTATGATTGGTTTAGTTTGTGCCTACTGGAGGTGACCTCTACTTATTCCCATTTTCTTTGCAGCTCACTTTTATGTGACTGGAGGCTTTTCCCACCTCCCCTCTGCATTGCCCTGCTTTGGACAAAGCTCTTCTTATTTTTACAACTCTTGCTCAAGACATGAGCTTCCAAAGCAGCCTTCTGCAGGGTCCGGCTCAATGCACTGAACCAGAGCAGAAGACACCGCAGGAGAAGGCTGAGAGGATGATTTCCAGTGGGTGCCACCTCTCCTTTCTGCAGGAGATGTTCCCAAAATGCTGGTGCAGAGTAGAGGGTATGCCAGGATGACTGAGAGTGGTGTCTAGCTTCTGGCATCATCCCCTTTGCAGTAAAATGCTCACAGTTCAGCTGCTGATCCAGAGCCATCCTGAAATGTTAAGACTGTCATTAACGTGATTAAAGCTCTAACAAAATGAGATGGAATGAGATTAAATGCATAGACCCGGTCAGCATGCCACACCAGGCAGCTAGTGATACGTAAAACGCTTTAAGATTCTTCTGAAAGAAGTACATCTTCTTTCTCCCCACATAACTCTGGACCCAGGAGGAAGTTTGTGCAGAGCGAAATTTCAACATTGTGTGCATTTACCTCCACTCAGGGCTTTCTAGAGCTGAGGAAACTGTGTCTAGTTGAATAATGGCTGCATTTTTCATGCTGGGTTCCTGTCTTATCTGTGGAGAAGGGTTACCTCCTGTCTAGGATATTAAAATCACAGCAGCACAATTACATCCTGTGGGGTCTCTGTTGTGCCCTGTTTGGCTCTCACCATTGCTCCTAGACCCATTCTGATGTTGACAGCTTTCAGTGCAGGTGAACACGAACAGCCATTACCATAATTTGGCTTGAAGTTGCAGTCACACTCCAGCACAGCACTTAGAAAATTTGATGGGGAAATGCATGTCAGTATTTTTCATGTTGATGTCCTGTTGGGGGACACACAGGCAGATTGCAGGGTTCACAGAAGGGACTGGTAATGGCCAGTGCCACCAGAAGTTTATGTTTTATTACATTAGAAGTCTGCATCTCTGCTGGAAAATGCACCAGCAAATATACCAGAATAAACTGGTTTGAAATTTGTCTTTTCAGGATGTGTGGGAAACAAAGTGCTTGATCTGTCCAGACTGGCTGATGGCAGGAGCAGGATGCAGGAAACAAGCAGGAAGCTTAGAGAGAAAAATTTCTGGAGAGGGTTTGCAGCGGGGATACCTCCCCCAGGAGTATCCAGTCCCTGGCTGCCTGGCTGTTCCAGCTCCTCCGTCTAGTGCCTCCTACACTGAGATGCTGTGAATGATGAAGGCATGAAACCAGTCCCAGCCCTGCACAGAGCAGCTGGATGTGGGCAGCTCCTGCAGGAGCACAGGGGATAGCTTCCTTCAATGGGACAAAGACTGCGGTGGGAAATGTGCCCTGCCCTCCTGGAATCCACCAATGTGTAATGACAGCACAGCCTCAGCTCAGCAGCCCAGCGCCCCATCCTGGAACACACATCTATGGGCACAAGCCAGGATGATCTGAACTGGAATGTGGCTTCAGACAAACCGAACTGTTAGCATTGAGGTAGTCCCAGCAGTGACACAGATGGGAGGTTGGCTTTAGTATGGGCTAATGAGACCTCTAGGGAGGCCAACCTCTGACTCTATAAGCTGGTATGTCCAGCTGGTGTCCCCAGGCCACCCCAGAGATCATCTGGCTGGAGAGCCATGAACACAGTCTCTAATGAGAGATAACAACTTGCAACCCCATATTCTTCTTCTGCCCCCATGCAGAGGAGTTTGGGGCAGACAATCTTCAACACATTGCCATCAATTTTATACTCCTTCAATTGCAGCTGGATGTTTCCAAAGCCTCCAAAACAGTGGCACATCCCTGTCTCAAAGGCTTGAATGATGCTTCGCTTCAGGGCTGACGCTCTGCAAGTACACAGCCAAAGTCTACATCTTTCAGCGCCAGGCTCTGCAATCTGACAAGCTGCCATGCCTAATTGCTAATTAATTAAGATTTGCATATGCAGCTTAAATCATCTGTCTGCAGCCACCAACAGGACCCAGACAGCTGACAAACTGCCCTGATGTGCCACCGAAACATCCTGGTTCTTCTGCTCAGTCAGGTGAAGTTATTCCAGATCGCTCATTGGCAAGAGACACTGTAAATAAATAACCTTTTAAAATTTCTTGTCCATGGAAATATTTGAGATTTTAGAACTCTTTTCTGTCTTGTACCAAAAGAAAAACGTGAGATCTTTAATCTACTTAGAAGCTGGTAGTTCCAAGTCTGAAGGAAAGCAACTAATATAAATTAGTCTGATCATTTCAAGTAATTTCATGCTAGTCTCAATTAATTTGTTTGTCTAAATTTATTCCAGTGTCGAGACTGGTCCATTTGGATTTATCTGCAGCTCTCTGGTTTGAAAATACCTTGGCAGACAGTTCCATTTTAATAGCCATTGTTGCTTTAGCCCCAAAAAATTTCTGAGTTGGGAAAGTTGTGGAGGGGGCGGGTGCGGTTTGTGACTGACTCTGTTCTGCAAATAGTTTTGGTTTTGCTGAAGCAGCATTCTGGGAAAATGCAGTGTCTGAAACTACAGATATGTGGCATGTAAGTGTATTTCTGCCTCTGGATACAGACATATTTTTACATCTTTGCTCAACTGTGTTTATTTTAGGCAAGAAAGTGAGATTTAATATCAACTAGTTGCAAAAAGCAAGCTGGCAAATTTCTGTTTCGAGTGCTATGGCATGGTGGTGCTGCTAAATGTCCCACGCTCTTACCACCATGGCTGAACCTTTCCCCTGGCTTGTAGTCATGATGTGGGAGATGCTGAAGCCCTAGGCACCTCCATAGGTGCTCAAAACTTTTCCCAGATGCATTCTAGTCTGGGTAAACCCAGACAATGTGCACTTAAAAATGTGCTTTTGCCTGGATTGCTGCTCAGCAATCAGTATAAGCTGTGTCCAGGTGGTGAGCACATAGGGAAGGGCTGGAGAGTTGTACTTCTCCAGCTGACGATATCAAAATAATGACATTTAAAAAATGCATCTGAGATCTTGGGCTGTGGTCTGTTCCACAATCTTCTCCCAGGATCTAATTAACTTGGGGCTTCTTGGCCAATTTGTTTTGCTCTTGTGCTTCAAGACTGAACTATCTAAATGTGTCCAAAATGATCCTGGCTGCTGATGGAGAGAGATACAAGATCAACACACAACTGCCAGGCAAAAAAAGCTTCAGAGCTGGGTTTAAAAGCACTTCAAAACACTAACAACACTGAGACAGAGGTTCATCTTCCTGCAAAGGCCACTATAGAGCTAGGGCTAACTGGAAAAGCAAAGCAGACCATGGTGCACACACAAAAGCCAGAGTAATTGGAGGTGCTGGTGTTTGTTCTTGTAGGGTCATTCCAGGTTGCTGTCCATCCTGGGGGCAATCACAGCCCGTGGAGGAACATGCAGAAGAGGTTTTCTTTCTCTGCAACCCTCCCCAGGCAGTTACATTTCTGTGATGCCCAGTCTGATGCCTCCAGGCCACGTGGCCAGCTGACAAACACACCTCTGAACAAAAGAAACCTCTTATTTCTGGAGCAGACTGCCCAGACAGATTGTTGAACAGATTACCTCTGGAGATATTCGCAACCTACCTGGACGTGTTCTTTTGTGATCTACTCTAATTGATCCTGCTCTGTTAGGGGAGTTGGACTAGATGATCTTCAGACGTCCCTTTCCAACTCCTACTGTTCTGTGATTGTGTGATCCAGTTCTATCATGCTCAACTTGTAGCTTGAAAAGTTTAAAAAGTGCTTTTTTCTTTTTCTGGGAATTTTCTGACCAACTCCAGCTGTGTCCTCTATTTGGCTGCAGTCAGCAGTGGGCTTATAAATACCACGTTTAATTAAAACAATCTTTTATGTTCTCATGCAAGTCTTATTTCCTCTACCTGGTGAGAAATGGCTCTTGCCTCGATCAGCAATTGAAGTCTGAGGTTGCCACGCTGAGCAGAGCAGTTGCCACTCTCAGTTAATTAAAGCTCAACTCCGGGTGCTGCAGCCAGACTGCCAGGAGAGCAGCTCCCAAAGTTCTATGAGTCTCTAGCCTCATAGAAGAAGGAAAACACACTAACAGGAGGAAACCTGCCCATGTTCCATCCCATTCTGGGATTGCTGGTTTGTTTCCAAAATAAACCATATGTACTTGGTCTGGTTGGTTTTGTTCTCTGATAAGAGTGCTTTAGCGACTGTTTGGAGAGCGTGTGTGCGAGGGATGGGGTCTCCAACTTCATCCACTGACTTGGTGTAACCAAGAGTGCTCCTCTTTAATTGTATCTCCCTTCCCACCAGGAATTCTCCCTGGCTCATTTCTGCTCTCCAGCATGCCGGAAACATTTCATCCCTGTTATGGTGCCTGGGAGGTTCTTCTGCCATAAAGAGGCCATGCAGTTTCTGTGCAGGACACTGCACAGGTGTCAGGGTGCAGTATTTGGGGGACCAGGGTCATCTCCCAGTGTCTGGTGTGAGCAGAGGGAAGAAAGAGGTTCTCCTGGCTATCAGAAGACTCCATGAGGCCAGCTCTAAACAAGATTTAAGACTGAAGTGATGGGATCACTTAAAACAGATTTACAATAGTGGAATAAAGTACAACACCATGCATTATTAAGACTCTACTTAACAATAAAGATCCTCCCTCGCTGCATCATTACCTTATTTAGCTTCTTTCTTCTTGTCACATTAAGCTGCAATCTCTCTCTATTACTGTAAGAACCAGTTTTGTTCTATAAAATAGCTAATTCTCTTCACCAGTCTCCAGCAGGGAAAGACACAGGTAGAAAGAGTCTTTTCACCTGTGCTGTCCTGGATGAAAATATCCTCTTGTCCTCTTCTGTTGCCTGGGCTTTTTCTAGCCCGTGAGATCACAGGAAGGCTGGCTCTGCTCTTCCCAAAGGTCTCTTGGACCCACCTATACTGGATACCCTCACTACGGGGTCCCAGACTTCAGCCTGCTACCCTGCCACAGCCCCCTAAGGGTGCTCTTTGTTGACACTGGCGACTAAGGACATCTGGGGGCTTTATAACACAGCAGGCAGGTACTAACAGGCACAGGGACTTTTGGCTCATGAGAGCAAATGGTGTTCCTGCAGGGTTGCAAGAGGATATCTATGTCTAAGCAGTGGGCATCCCTCACACCTCTGGTGTTTGAGGAGGTTTGCATAGGCCTGTGGGGAATCTCCTTCAGTTTCACCACAGAGTTTGGTGGGTAGTGGATTTGCCAGCTTGATGGCAAATCCAGCCCCAAAAATGCTCGTGCCAAGCAGTTGTCATGAACAAGGTGTTGGTGCCTGGTTTGTGTTTCTGGAAAGACATGACTTTCTGTCTTCTGGCCTCAGTAGCCCAGGGTTTAACTTCCAGTTCCCTGCCCCAAACGAGGGTCTGTATGAAAAATATATCACACAGAAAGAGGTGAGCCAGCACCCTGCCCTGGGACACACTGAGTAACCCACATCAAGGTAGTGAGGACTGTCAGAGCCACAACCAGTGCCAGCCATGGGGATTGCAGCTGGGCAGCTTTGTGGAGTGCTCCAGTCTCAGCACGAGCTCTCTCTTCCAACAGCCTCATCTCGTCTTACTGTGAGTGTTCAGGCCAGGCAAACCACAGGAGAAGGGGCAAGGAGTTGCCTTCCAGAAATGTTTGCAACATGTGTGCTGTTGTTCCTCTCCAGAGCAAGCGTAGAGCAGCTTTTCCGGCAGACAAAACCAGCCCCATCAGCAGGTTTAAAACAGCTGGATCTTCCCGTAACTGGTTGCTGACAGGGTCCCACAACACCCTCCCACCACCTCTTCGAACCACTCACCTCTTCATCCCCAGCCTTGGGCTTTGGTGGCATCATTCTCTTCTGCCCTGTCCACCAGTGTTCCACGACTGTGCCCCTGCCAGCCACTGTCATTTAGCACAAACGCCCCACTTCACCCTGCGAGGGTCTGGGCTGCAGTAAGTCACCCTGCTGCTTTCAAAGGAACCAAGATGAGAGTGCAGGACTGGAAGCTTTAGGATACTGCAGCAAGATCCTCAGGGGAGAACAGTGGGATGGCTGGACCCAAGACTCAGATTTGGGGATGGAAGTCTAAGAATTGGCCTTGGGAAGCAAATGGGGTGGTCTGTGCACAGTTGTAGACACTTGCATTGCTGGCTTTTTCTTCTGGGACATAAAGATCTTCTCCCATTCCTGAGGCACTGTAGGGAACAAGCTGAGGTCATTAGCAGCAGTAATTAGCAGCCAGTCCCAGATAGCCTTCACCCAAATAGTCTTGCAGTGTGGAGATGCTAAGAAGCTGCCTGCCTTGCTTCAGAGATGAAGAAATTCCCAGATGTCTGATGAGACAGGAGGATTGTAGATGACCAAGGACAGCAGACCCACTCCATAGTTCTTGGCGTGATCTGCTGGCAAGGTCATTTCACCTCAGGAAGCCCCAGCTCTACTGAGACCCTGCATGGGGCAGGATGTGGAAATTGTTAAGACTTCTGGTCTTTGTTCCTGAAGAAGTTCACTCATTCAGGATGGGCTTGGGAAGATCTGATAGAGGCAGTGTTTGCAACTCCAGAGGGGTAGAGGGGTTTCAGCAAAGCACTTTGCCGTGTGTGCAGGCAGATGAAGAGCGCATGGCACTCCTGTTATCACCTCCCAGGGGCCATGCCACTTCTTCAGGCCTCTGTACCTCACTTTTTTTGGCTGAATTTACTTCTTGACCATTTTCTAACTAGTTTGGCCACACTATCAACTACTCTGTATCTCTTCTTGGCATGGTAGCCCCTTAGCTTTCTGAGCCCATCAGAGTCCCATGTACATTTCCAGGAAACATGGGGTAACACAGGATACATCCACGTTTCCCTATCTCTTTAAAGGTTATCAGAAGCTTTTTCCTAGAAAAAGCAGAGCTTTCTAAGTCAGATATTTACTACTAGATTTTTCCAAGCATAGCCCTGCAGGTGGCACATTCCCTGTATCACTCCTTTTCCCAAAGTGGCTCTGCACTGCAGACCTTACAGGAAGTCTCAAGCTTGCACTTCACCAGCAAACTCGATCTGTGCTAGGAAGAAACTACAGCGGCACCCAGATGCTTTGCTCTACAGCTGCACATCCAAGTATAGATCCAGGCCAGAAGTACCTGAAAGGCAACTGCACAGGCACCCTTCAAGCCCACATACACGTGACAGGTCTGTGCTTGCCCCTACATTTTCTGGAAATTCCTTGAAGGGCTTCTCTACCCCTAAATATTCCCCTTGCCAGGCACAGGACAGGTCTACCCTACTTAGTGAGCCGGAGCTGTTGTCAGAACTGACACTACTTAAGATTTACTCCATCCTGCATGGAAGGAAAGTCCAAACCCTCACATCTGAGTTAATGAAACAGTCTGAGGAGACAATAGTTCCTGGCGCTGCGAGAGCTTGCATTAGTGAGCTGGGGTTACAGAGAGCTTTGATCAATAAATATGTTGCCACAGCTTTTCGGAGCATCCATCACTTGTCAGGAAATGCATTTAGGCTAATACCTGCAGAGGGCATAAACCAGCCATAGGAATTAAAACCTGCCACATGCCAAATGGTAATGCACAATTTAATGATCACAGGATCTGATAAATAAGCAAAACTGTGAAATGAGTAAATACACTCTGGCATCAACATCTGCAGCCCAACCTGGCCACATTTAGAGTCTCAAGATTAACCTGCAAGGTGCTTCTCTGTGTTCATCTGTTTGCAGTACGTGGACAGCAAGAGTAGTATTCTAGTATTCTGCAGCCTTTTTCCAGGACTTTCCCAAAGGACTTTCAGACACAGAATTTCTTGTTACCTCAAGTACTGGTGTAGAAAGGTTCCTAGCATGCTTCCTATGCAGAGAAGGCTCCAACAAGGGTCAAGGCAATGAGCTGTTCTTTGTGTCCATGCTGGGCAAATCGAAACACAGGGAGGCTGAAACTACAGAAAATAAATTCTAGAGTGGACACCGGAAAAAAAGAGAGAAGATTATCATTCCTAACTGCCAGAGGTGAGGAGTAAGGGGGATTTTAGGAAGAGGCTAGATGCAGAGCAGGCTAAGGACTGCTGATCCTTCAACCAGAGGCTCTGCAGACCTTCTATAACCTCTGCATCTCCATCAGGTTAATCCTATGATTCTATTACGATCAGCAGCACAGTCAGAGTCCTCATTATGTTTCCTTGGAAGAAGTAGGACCAGATAGTATGAAGGAAGCTATCACTGAGCAAGAAATAACCCCACAAGACAGCAAAATGAGAGAGATGCTGCTGAGAGTTTTGTTCTGTCGCACTCCAGCACCATCCAGGGGACAGCTGAGTGCTGAAAAGGAAGGATAAGCAGCATGAAATTAAGAAAGGGAAAATTTCAGGTTCATAGCAAGAAAAAAGTTACTGACAAGGAGATTTATGAGACCATGGAGAAGCTTCTCCCAGGGAAAACTTGAGATATTTGAAACTAAATTAAACAGTGAATCTGGAGACTCAGGCAGGGAAAACAGTAGCGCTGCAGGAGAGTTGGTCTAGAGGAAGCTGAGTGAGGCACTGCCCATTGCTAATTTATTCCTGATCTGTTGTGCTATCTATTCATGCTCTCCTACTACATACATCATCTGATTCTGTCTGGTCTTTAAGCTCATGGAGGGGAGCCTCCATGGCCAGCATGGACCACGGATCATTAAACACTCCTTTCTGCCAAATTCAAGACCAGCAAAATCTCTTTGTCAGCTTCAGGTGGCTCAAGCTCAGCCCTGCACTTTTCACATCAAAGCATAGCAAGTTCAGCTAACCTCTATGAAATGTCCAGCAGCACTTAGAGCAGAGGAAGGGCACATGCAAGGAATTGAGCCAGAGGGCAGCTGCAATTTGGGCAACCCACCCATAACCAAACCATCATCAGTAAACTGTTGTAAAGACAAACATCTATGGCGCCACTTAAACTTCATGAGACCAAGAAGGAAAGATCGTTCACCTTTTGGGACTGGACATCTATTCTGAAAACCACACTAAGGCATTGCCTGACTTCAAGCCACCAGATAGACAATGCCAGCTGACACTGTGATCTGGAATATCTCCTCCACCTGGGAGTACCCGTGACAGGTCCTATCCTGCAGCTGCTCTGGGCACAGCCTGGGGTGTACGTGGTCAGCATGTGGGCCAGAGATCTCTGCTGACTGTGTCTCAACTCTCTCTACATGCGAGCAAGCAGCCCACACCAGTCTTTGTAGCCAGCCTGTGCCTCAAGCTCAGTCATGAAAGTGTGCGTAAGAAGGAGATGAAGAGCCCACAAGAGTGCAAGGGGTTGGAGCCAAGCTCTTCATATAAGGAAGGTGTACCAGCGTGGGCTTAACATTTCCCCCCCCCACCAGGGAATCTAATTACATGATTGTACTGCTACAGGTAACACTTCATTGCTAGAAGTGTGAGACCCTGGACGAGCACATGAAGTGAGTCAGGGAAGCAGGTCTCAGGTTTGGCTTTACCACCCACCCAAGTGCTGAAGCTGTTCCCTGAGCAGCAGCCAAGGCCCACCAACAGTCCTGTCTCTCATCCTTCACACCCCCCTGCTTGGGCACTACTGGTCATATCATGGTACACTAAGTCCATTCTTGGAGCTGATTGGTTTGAAATGAGCCTGGCATGACCCATGCACCCCAACATGTTTTATTCACCCAGATCAATGCTGTTGGTTGGCTCACCATGGAGCCACAAAGAGCATTAGCAAAGGAGGATGCAGTGAGGGGAGGACTGTACTTGTCAGGAGGGCAGTACATGACAACAGCCTCTCCGTCTGTGTTGCTATGCCACTGCTTCCTACACTGGGTTGGCTCAGTCTTTCAACAAATCGACCTGGTCTAGGTGGTCCTTCTCTGTCAGGGGGATTGGACTTGATAATCTTTCAAGGACCCTTCCAGTCCCTAATGATTCTATGATTCTATGATTCTATGATTCTGGAGGACACTCTGTTGTTAAAGACATCTGAGGAATACAAACTAGCTTTTCCTAAAGAGCCCATGAAAACTTTTATAGGGTGGAAAAATTTGAAAGAAAAGTCTTGAACCCCATCCAGAAGACTTGCCTTTGAGTTGGGCTCTGCTAATCAGACTTGCCATAATTCTTTGGCCACTTGCTTGCCATCCTTCAGGGAGCTCATGCCTCATTTTGTAAACATCTCCCAAATACACAGTGTCGCCTCCACTACTCACAGCAGCCTCTCCTGATCTGATTGTACCACAAGCATTTTGCTCTATGGTTAGTCCTCCGTTACCAGTTGTAATCCCCAGAACAAGCCTGTTGCAGAGTTGTGGGGGGTTAACAGCTCTTCAGCTGATCTCCATCAGGATGCCAGTCTACTCTTTAGCCAGCCCTACTCAGCGTGAGGGGACAGAAGGGGCAGAAACCTGCTCTGTCAAGGGACAATACAGCCAAAACAGGAGACAAACACAGATTTCCAGGGGAGATTGCTTTTTCCCCATCTAGCTACACTTAAAATTCTTGACTACTATGTGTGTCTGGATGCCGAAATTAGCAGGATCTCTGTCTCTTGGCCTTCTCAGCTTCATTTGCCACCGGAAGATCTGTAAAAGCTGTAGCCCTTGTGTGCGACTCTGTGCCGGATCCCTTCCAGACTATAACACCTACATAACAGAATTTTTGGAAGCTTCTTCTGACATCGTATAATCAGGCAGTGGTATGTAAGAGGGAGCTCTCATCTCTAGCTCCTATGTCATGACAGGTGAGGGATTAGGAAAAATTACAACCTGACACAGATTCAAATGAGAAATTACCCCTTATCTTTCCAGGACCCTCATCACTGCAAAGACAGGAGCGCTGCCTCCCCTCCCAGCCTTAGAGTGTGGCAGGAGAAGGGAGATGGGTCTACAAATGGCACATGTGTACCTGACATGTGATTTTAACTGGGGGTTGAACGTGTGCATGCCAAAAGCATGTGGCACAGTCATCCCTGCTAGGTAAAATCATAGAATCATTCAGGTTGAAAAAGAACCTTCAGAACATAAAACTCAACCATTAATCCTACTCTACCAAGTTCACCACTATTCGAGATCTCTAAATATTACATCTAAATACTGTTTAAACACATCAGGAATGGTGACTCAACCGCTTCCCTGGGCAGCCTGTTCTAAGCCCTGACTACTCTTTCAGTGAAAAAATTTTTCCTGATGTCCAACCTAAACCTCCCCTGATGTAGCTTGAAGCTGTTCCCTCTTCTTCTATCACTAATGACCTGTGAGAACAGACCAGGACCCACTTCTCTATAATGTCCCATCAGATAGCTGTAGAGGGCAATAAGGATTCCCCTCATCCTCCTCTTTCTCAGGCTAAGCAATCACAGTTCTCTGTTTGTCTAGGCCCTTCAGCAGTTTCATTGCTCTTCTGTGAACCTGCTCCAACACCTCAACATATTTCTGGAATTGATGTGCCTAGAACCAAATGCAGTACAGGTAGCTATGGGATGGGAAGGGAACAGCAGCCTATCATACATGAAAGGGCAGCAGTCATCCTGTTGGTATGCCCTCCATCATGCCTATGCCTCAAGAGATGCTGCCAAGGTACATATGCATGGTGGTGCCCCCACTTGTCTCACCACACAAGTCCAGCATCCCAGCAATGAAGGGATGTACAAATCTGGAGATACTGACATCCTGTGCAAACACAGAACAGATGTTCCAGCAATAATGTGAAAAAGTATGTAATTAAGTAATAGATAGAGGAATCCTGTTCCTTTTTGCTTTGGGGATTTTTTCCCCTGGAAAGGGCTGTCATGAGCCTGAGGGCCATTGCTCCTTGCAACGTCCCAGCATGGGACAGCTGAAAGATCCAGGATGCACCAGTCTCCTTTTTGGACGAGTTATACGAAGCTGGATTCTTTTATTTGACATCTGCTGCAAGGGAAGCCAACGCAAGGAAAGGAGGAGCTCTTCTGTTTCACCATCTTGCAATAATTCAGGATAATCGAGGGAAAAAAAACACCACAAAACAACCCCAAAACCCAAAGGAGTGGGGGGAAGAGAGAACAACTCTCAAGAAGAAAAGGAATCAGCCATTCCTAAACATATCTTGGTGGCCCAGCCAAACCAAACAGTAATGATTCATTGACCTGTCTTCACCCTTCGTTTTTTCTATAATGAGCAAAGAAACCACAGAAATGTGGAGCTGAGGTCTCTCTGTGCTTCCAACGAACAGGGAGGAGGATGTACAAACCACCATTGCTGCATAGCGGGTTCCACCGTGGTCAAACTCTTGTCCTACTGTACTCAGTCCAGCCCTACAGTCCTTGCCCATCTCACCTCGTCTCAATTTATCCTCTGTCCTCGTTGCCTTGTTGGTCCAGGTTTGCTTTTCCCCACTGACCGCCCTGGGGAGGTAGAAATTGGTACCACAGCCAGGCCTCTGCTCCTGTCTTTGGTAGGGCCAGATGGACAACAAACACATGTGCTCCCCAGACAGCTCCCCTTTCAGATCAGCCTGCTGCCACCAAAGCCAGCAGCAGAGCCATCTCCATGCCAGGGTTGAGCAGCAGATGCACACCCCATGTAGATGCCCCAGCTGCACAACCTGTGTGGATGCCCCAGCTGCACCCAGACTGCTGGGCAGGACCCACCACCCAAAAGCCAAAGAGTCACGACTGAAGTCCCCCAGGAGGGAGGGGGCTGAAGACCACGGCTCAGCTGGATTGTTGAACATAATGGAGAACCCAAAAACTGGATAGACTTGTACTCTGCAAACAGCTGCGAAAGCTCACAGTGATTCTTCCCCATCCCAAATGTTTGGAGGCCCTCATGCTTCCCACCTGTGGTGCAGCCAGGGAAGGAATTGTGCTTTTGCTTCCCAAGCTACAGAGCACAGGACCCACTGGATCAAACAGTGCAGCTTGAAGACGAGGTAGAGCACACCCTGGAAAGTAGGGATAATTCTCCTAATAGTTCTCTTCCTCAGTAGTACTGCAAGGCAAATTATCTAGCAAGGGTCAGTGGAGAGCAATAGCATGTTCTTCTGCATCTCCTGGACCTTAGTACACTCCTGCTGAGCTTCCCCATCTGAGCTTCCCAGCTGGTGTGATGCCACCTATGGCCCTGAGCTTTTGGAAAGGGGTGTTCCTAAAGGCTTTAGTATGTTGCCTTTCCCATTTCACCACGGTATGACAGATCTATCAGGGGCTGCCCACTATATTCCTGTACCATTTCCTGCCAAAGAAGGACCTTTCAACATCCACTAAGACATCTCTGAGTCCATGTTCACTCACTGATTTACTTTGGTACCTGGGGTCTCACACCCCTTTTTAAAACTATGAGTTGTCTCTCCCTTCTCCCTAGATTGGTTTGTAGATCCCCTAAGCTTGCCGGTAAGTGAGAAGCTCAGAACCAAGACAAAGCCCAGGGGATCTCAAGCAAAACAATCCAGGGACCAAAAGGTCTATTTCTCAACACAGTTTAGTCACAAGAGTGAATGTAGAGCCCACCAAATCCCATCATAAAAAACACAGCCAGAAGGCAGCAGAGACCTCCTCTCCACTGGGACACTGTGGGATAATATGATTATTATTTGAGTGTGTTATCAAGGCAGGTTTAACCTAAGCCTCCATTCTTGCTCTAAATATCTGCATCACTTCTCACATGGTCTCAGAGACCTGGCCTTGCTCCCTGGCCACTCAGCAGTCTGGGCAGGGTCTTGCAACAACGAGTCCTGCCAACTGGCTAACAACATCCCTTCTTGTTCAAAGCAGCACTCCACTCACTGCAGCACTTCAGGGACATGAAAAAAATCAGTTAGATCCAGCAACTCAAAAACCTTTTGCCTTGGACTTCTGCAGATGAGCAGCAGAGACCAGAGGGAGCAGTAAGAGGTACAGGAAAGCTGAAATGGGTGTTCCTCATGCTTGTGTTTTATTTCTGTGCTGCCTTTCTGCAGTTTCTCATTCAAGCCAGAGAGAAAAGAGACACATTGCTAAAGATGAGCTGCTTTACAAGAGTTTCCATTCCTATTTTGCGTCCTTTGGGGGTTCTTCCCTCACTGCTCCAAGCCTTCTGATGAATGGCTTGGTGTTTGCAGAGGTGGCTCACCTCCTCTGAATGGAAATACAACTGTTTGTTTGGCTTCTCAGGGGACTGGTTATCTTGTTGGATTTGTAAGAGTGTTTAACAGGTTGCTTATTCATGTGCCCTTGAAATATCTCATGCAGCATCTTCCAAAAGTACCATCAACACCACGCTGGGCTCAAGCTAATTATCTCAATCTCCCAGCAAGAAAATTTGTTCAGTCCAGCACAGTGCTGACCCAGCCACATGGCTGCTTCCATGAACACATTTGTGTCTGCCTGTCTCAAAGCCTTGGCAGATACCAAACAAGCATCGCCCACTTCCCTCCCTCTTCTGTTCCTTGCTATGCCCAGATGTGAGGGTATCAAAACAACATCTGCAGTAACGGGCATTCACCCAGACCAAAACTTCAGCCCTCCTGTCATAAAGGGTAGAGCCCCAAACATCCCAGGTTTTCAAGTGCGTTCCCACTGCCTGGAAAAGAAGTGGCACATCAAAGAGTCCCTCAGGGCCATAAGGGATCTACGACTTCTCTGCCCCAGAAACCTCACCCTGCATGTTTCCTATGGTCCATCACAATAGTTTGCCTCCTTCTCTGACCTCTGTCCCCAGCTTGGCTCTGTTCAGCCTCTTTTAGCACCAAAGTAATATCCTGTCCCCACTAGGCTGCTTCTTGTGAAGTGAAGACCATCCTTTTGTATGTGGCTTGTCCCCAGGCAAATCACACCAGACCCTCTATCTCTGTCAGCACAGAAATGCAGAATCAGAATCAGTGAACCACAGAGTGGTAGGAGTTAGAAGGAACCTCAGAAGACCATCTAGCCCAATCCCCCCATGCTAGAGTAGGATCACCTAGAGAAGATCACAATGGAACAGGTCCAGATAGGTGTTGAATCTCTCCAGAGAAGGAGATTTCACAGCCTCCAGGGCAGCCAGTTCCAGTGCTCTGCTGCTCTCACAGTAAAGAAGTTTTCCTCAAGTTTAGATGTAACTGCCTGTTTTCCAGTTTGTGACCATACTGAGGCAATGCTGAGGGTCAATGCCCTCTGCACTGTGATTGCTGCTGGTCAAACACAGCAAAGGACAGGAAAGCGGTCTTGCCAAGATAAGCACAGTTGTCAAGGAGGACACCAAGATCCAGGAGCCATCAAAAAACAGTCTTCCTACCTTCCTTCCCTGTAGTGTGAAGACCAGCTAACAGCCCTGACAGGGCCTCCACTGCTCCAGATAGGAGATGTGATAACCATGTGGGAGTGGGGCAGCCACCCTGGGAGCAGTAAATGTCACTGGTGCAAGCCACGAAACATTGCCCTTGTTAGCCAGTTTCAGCTGCTTGCACCTCCTGTGTAATTCATAACCACTTAACAAGGCCACTGATGGCAAATTAGCCAAACATCAGTAAGCAGGGAATGTGATCGTCACATTCATCCTGTTAACTGGTGCCTAATTATCTCATTGTGCCTCCCATATACTAATTGCAAACTAACTGTTTCCCCGTAGCCTACCAGTACCATTTACACTTTAGGAAGGATCCAGGCAGCAGATGTACGTTCAGAGTGCTTTTCACGCCTCTGAAAGCTGGTCTTCTCCAATTGTGTTAATGGCCCTAGTGGTTCATAGAGGACATAGCTGCATTAGTTCCATGGCCCTCTTGCCCTCTCCACTTCACCAGAAGGTTAAGGGATATTGCCAAGTCCCCTTTTGGAGCAGTATGGCTAGAAAACCAGTCTCCGGGGCTAGGGGCAATGCTCCAGGCTAAGGACAGCTGCTAAGCAGTGGGTGATGTGGATAAGAAGGACCTCCTTGCCCAAAGGGTTACAGATAGCTGAAGTTACAGCGAAGGACAAGGCAGCTGAATGCTTTGCCCCAAGCAGAGGGTGTTTACTCGGGTTTGGGTGCAGCCTGAGGATGCAAGGTTTGAAAGTGGCTCAAAGCAGAGGAAAAACTCTTTTTTGAGCCTGGCAGATACTAGAAGAAAACCTCAGAGACACTTCACCTGGCTTCTTGTGCCGTGTCCCACACCAGGAAAAAACAACTGCGTTTAACCATAGAGGTGCTGCTTGCCTCTGGGACACTCCAAAATCCATCTCCATGCAGCAGGGCCCCACAAAAAGGTCAATGCCCTTCAGTCTGCTTCTTCTGTCCCATCTTTTCTTTTACCACCACTTCATGGTGCTCATAATATATCTGATAATTGCAGAACACTCCCAGGCCCCCAGAGTTTCGAAAAGTTGTTTTCCCATCTGGACCCAGAGTGAGGATTCCTCCAGGGTGTGCAAATGATGACATGCAGGAAGGAAGAAGCTCTGACAACAGGGACAGGAGGGGAAGGACTCCTGACAGCATCCTTGAGCACCAGGGATGAAGTGGACCTGCTGCTAGATTTTCCAGAACCTACAGTCCAAGGGCTGCCTGGTCGTGCACTCCAACACCTCCTGGGGAGGAGGAATAGTGGAAGGTGGTGAGGATGACACTGCTTGCAATTTCCAGCTTAAAGGACACCTCCAGGCTCCCTTCTAAACATGGCTTCAGGAGTTCTTTGAAACTAGATTACATTACAGAGGTATTTCCCCGTGTGATGCAGAGGTGAGGAGTTTTGGCACCAGAGACTGCTTTGCACAAAGGTGCAAACATGTTCCCTGAGGTCATAACACTTTGGTGTGTTCTCCAAGCCAATAGCACCCAAACCCAATGTGCAACGTGACCATTACGTATATTCGGGGGTGGGAAGTCCATCCTGTAAGTGTTCACTTGAGAAAATGACATTACAATGAGGATGCTCATTAAAAAGAATCTAAATGAGATAAAGAGACAGAAGGATGCAATGCGTGCAGGTGGCGTGGGGACCATTTAAAGATGCAGAGGCATATTCTCCCTCACAGATATTGCAAAGGCCATATAGGTTAAGCAGCAGGGCAAGGAAGGAAAGGAGAGAGTGTTCACATGTTGAAGGTGTGTCCAGCTGAGGAATTAAGTTAAAAATTGGTAGGCTAAATGCAAATGACAATAAGGCAGCCAAGAAAGAGTGTGAAGATTTGCCACGGCCATGAAAACAGAATAGTCCCTCCTTCAGCCTCAAGAGCATCACTGACTGCAGGATCATGAGACAATCAGAGGAGGACAAACCAACAGCAGGACAAAGCAGAGGAACATTTTTATTCAAACATATTGCAAAGCAGGTTTGGAAAAGTACCCACCCTGTAAGTTTTCTTACGATCCATATCTAAGCAAATCTGAAGACAAGCAGCAAATCAACCCTTAAAGGAACTAAGGTGGCAGTAGAAGAGAAGAGAGATTTTCTCCATGGTTAGAAATAGACAAAAAGGCCAGCACACTTGGCCTGTTTGTTAATGAAGGGGCAGAGCCCTCCAAGAAGGGAGCACAGGGATCTGCACTGCTCAGTCTGTTCATAAATGAGCTGTGGAAGGAGGCAGGTATTGAGCTGACATCTTTTGCCAGCATTATGTGTCTAGAGTGACCTGATCTTTAAAAACTGACAAAATATCTCGTAAAATTGCTTTTCAGTGAAATTATAAATTAAATAGGGGGTTAAGAAACACAAAGGAAATAAATTGCTTGGGGCATCACCTGGCTTGTGAGCTGGGTGCTGCTGCTCCACACAATGGGGAGAAGCACAGAAGAGGTAACAGTTGTCAGGGAATGATAGCGAGACATTACCATGCTGTGGTGTAAATTTGTCTCCAGAAGCATCCACGCTTCTGCTCTCTCAGCTCAGAAAGACCAAGTGGAGATGAACCAAGGTCTGGGACAACTTCTGCGTCACAAAGAACATAGTTGGATAGGAGTCTGCTGCTGGGGAAAGAGACTGTGGCAGCCCAGGGAGAGTAAGAGTTTGTAAGGGTATGGAGAAGGCATGGAGGATATAAAGACATTCTTCACTGTCTCTTAGTGAGAGAAGGAGAGGTCAGTAGGTGAACTTGCCATTCCTCAGCAAGTCCAGTGCTTGTGGCAGGCTAAAATGCTGTCTGTGGGAGAGAGCAGGCTTTGCTGGGCATGTGCTCAATAAGTGCTACTGAAGGAGCCCAGGTGATGGGCTTTCACAGGCAGATCTCTGGTCCAGCTTGGTTCTAATGTGGTCAAAATGATCCTGGGCCACCTTAAACTCTCCCCTTCCTTTGCAAGAGTAACTGTATCCTGCAGGAGTGCTGCAAGAGAAGATTAGAGAAGGACCTATGACTCCAGAAGACATCACCCTGCCCTCAGAGGAAAGAAGATGCTTGATCTCCCCAGGGCTTAAGGTTCTTCTTATTGCCCTAGGGCAGGCAGAGTGATAACATCCTGGGAATCCAGAATCCATCCCCTTCTCTGCGCATCCCATGGGCACCCTGGACCCTTCATAAATACCCCACTAGCTCCATCCCAGCCAAACTGTGTCTCCCAGCATTAGCACGTACATCACTGTAGCTGAGACTTGGTGCAAGCAAGTGCCCCAGTTTTATGCCTCCTCTCTGTGAAGCAGAAAAGCCTTCAGGTTTTGGAGGTAACAAGCTCATCATGATGACCCAGAGGAAGACTTAGCCAGCATGGCTAGTCCAAACACTCAATTAGAATTAATGATAATGCAGCTACTCAGACCTGGTGCTGAACAGCTCTCAGTAGCATCGCTGGTGATGCCTGCAATGAAATTTGTGCCAGTTTTGCCTGGACAGTAATGCCTGGATTAAAGGAGCTTGTGAAAGAAATTAGATGTGGTATGGATAGGTTCCCTGTGCCTGTCTGTTGTAAATACACACCACAAATGTTAGCTTTTAGGTTTAAATTCCACCTTCTGAATGAGACATTATTTCAGCAAAGCCAAGCAGGCAGATGAGATTCTTACTTCTGTATTTTGATGAGTAAAACAGATCTGACATATTGGGCGCTTCTAATTCAGCCCAGAGTTTTCTTCTGCACCTAATCAGTTACGATCTTTGTACTTCAGCCCTAATGTGGAGCAGCAAGAGGCTTTGGCCATTGATCAGGGAGAGGAAAACCTTCACCAGAAAGTGACCCATGTCTTCACAGAGCAGCTTGGGTTTTGTCAGGATGTCTGTGGTGCTGAAAGTGTGGAGAGTATTGCTCACAGTGTGACAAGGCACAGCAGCCACCCACTTTCCAGGGCAGCACATCCCTCCCAGATTATGGCTCTTCTCTCCTACGTTAGGTATTAAACTTTGTGATGGAAAAAGAGCAGCCATTCCTGAGATGATGCTTCTCAAAGGAGCAGGTTGCTGCTGATGGACACAGTCTTGGGTCTCGGACGCATCTTTGGGGTGTATCTTCTGCAAGGCAGAAAGTGCTGAGGATACAGGAGTGAGAAGCTGTTGCCCCATTGCCAATCTGCTGCTGAGATTCAGCAATTCAGCCCTGTGCATTGCTGAGCTCCTTCCCTAGTCTCTGCTTCAACACACTGTGAGCAGATGCCAGTAGCTGTAATGATCTGTAGATCCAAGATACCAGTAACAAACAGCAGCTCTAAAGAAACAGCTTTCCACATTGCTCTAGCTCCAGCTTGATGCAGACGAGAAAACACAGGTGGCGGTCTAATTCTGACAGCAGACCACATCATCAGTGATGTGCAGGAGGTTTTGTATGGACACAAGCTTTTGGTACTGTGCTTCAAGGTCACTTGCAAAGTAAATTGCTACTCATCAACTACTTCAGAACTGTCATGGCCATTCTGCTGCTCAAAAGCTTTCTCCAAAACAGCCCATGTACTCAGTGTGCTACTGCAGACTGTTATTCAGCTGCCAATGTTGCGAGAAGGTCTAATGCTGTGCAGGGCTGCATGATCCCAATGGGAAATGGCTTTCCCCAGGAAATCCATGGCTGCCATGTTCCACCCACAACTCCATCAAAAGCAGCGTGGCAGTGGGTCAAGATAGGCAATTCTGTCTCTCTGGTCTGCGCTGGTGAGAAGGCTGAGGTTCTCAATTACTTGTTTACCTCAGTCTTCACTGCAAAGGCCTCCAGCCACACTCCTGGAGTCATGGAAGATAGCGGCAGGGACTGGAAGGAAGAACTGCCCATCATAAGTGACGATCAGGTTTGTGATCACCTGAAGAACCTGAAAGTCTATGGGACCCGACGGGATACACCCATGGGTACTGAGAGAACTGGCAGATGAGGTTGCTAAACCCCTCTCTATTCTATTCCAAAAGTCATGGCAGTCTGGTGAAGTCCCCACTGACTGGAAAAGGGGAAACATAACTCCTATTTTCAAAAAG
>JAOXOE010000874.1:5317298-5343272 GCA_028565055.1 Phoeniculus purpureus | reverse complement strand
TAAATTTCTCCCTGCCCAGCTCTCCAGCCTGTCCAGGTCTTGCTGAATGGCAGCACAGTCTGCTGGGGTGTCAGTGAGGCAGTGAGGTGAAGCTAGAGCTTACTGACTGACAGACCTCAGAGGGTTTTGATCAATGTGTGGGGCTGAGCTGAAGGCCTATGACCTACGGTGTTCCTCAGGTTCAGTACTGGGTCTGGTCTTGTTCAATGTATTAGTCAATGCCTTGGATGAGGGGACAGTGTACCTTCAGTAAGTTTGCAGTTGATGCAAAGGATGAGTGGCAGACACTAGAAGGCTGTGCTGCCATCCAGTGTGACCTGGACAGGCTGGAGAGATTGAACCTAATGAAGTTCAGCAAAAGCAAACATATGGTCCTGCACCTGAGGAGGAATAATCCCATTTGCACCTAGTTCAAATCCCTCTGCCATGACAGGGACACCTCTTACTAGACTGGGTTACTCCGAGCCCCGTCCAACCTGTGCTTGAACTCTTCTGGGGATATGGGATTCACAACATCCTTGGGCAACCTGTTCCAGTGCCTCACCACCTTCATAGTGAGGAATTTCCTGCTAAAATGTAATCTAAATCTGCGCTCTTTTAGCTTGAAACCATTCCTCTTTGTCCTGTCACTAGATATGCCACAACACAGAAAGATTCATTTAGAGATGTGGAAAATCTTATCTGCAGCGCAAGTCACAAAAGCACTGGAACAGGCTGCCAGGAGAGGGTGTAGAGTCTCTTCTGAAGATATTCAAAACCCACCCTGGTAGAGCCCTGTATGATCTGCTGTAGGTGATCCTGCTTTAGTGGGGAGTTGTACTAGAGGATCGCTAGAGGTCACTTCCAGCTCCAGCAGTTCTGGGAAGCTGTGACCTACACCCCACATTGGATAAGGTGAAGGATTAGTCCTCCTGGCAGTAGACAGGCTACAGCTGACAGCAACCTTCAGAGCCATAGACAAAGGAGGTGCTTGTGTGGGACAGGAGAGCAGCAGAGAGGCCTTGGACTTTGACATCTTTGGGGCTGCAGTAGTCTGCACAGCTAGAGAGATCTGTTTCCCGGTGTAGATGACAGCCAATTTCTGGGATTTGTCACAGAGGGATGGCTTCCAGTGTGCTGAGGTTCTTGAAGGTATTCAGGAGAAGATATCAAGGACACACTCAAGACACTGTTATTGTATGTACGTGTGGATGAGACTTTAAATCCAGAAGCATGCATGCTACCTACTCACTCCAGCATTCCTGTCATAATCCTATCTGCTCTCTCAGAGCATGCAATTTCTTTGTCCTCTGGGCATGAGGTCACATGGCCCAACATCACTTCAAGTCCTGCTGACTGGTTTAGACCTATTTGCTCCTACAGTAGAAGTTTAAGCACATTCAGGGAGAGAGAGGACAGCCACAGGAGGGAAAGCATGCCTCGTGCTCCATGCCAACATAATAAACCTTAGCAAATCAGTGTAGGAGATGCTGGAGGTAGTGAGAAAGAGGCAAGGTGCAGAATTCCAGAGGCAGGAGACAGAGGATTTATCACCAGCTGTTGAGCAGGGTGGCAGGGAGCAGACAGCCGCAAGGAGGCATGGAAAGACCAGACTGGGAGGCTGCCAAGGAAGAGAGAGAGTCACATTAAATCTTATTTGTCTTTAAACAAAGTGTTCTAATTGCTAACAAAGGGATTTCAAGCAAATTGTAGTAAAACTGAGTTATTCTGATCAATTACACAGTCAAGCAAATTACGGAAGGAGGCTGAAATGTTGCCAGATACAAAAGAGAGATGGAGAAAGAGGAGGAGGTGCAGAGAGAGAGGGGGAGGCAGTAATTTGAGGGAGGAAAAATGCTTGATAGCTTGATAAGTAGAATTATTAAACATAAATTTGTGATCTAAGTTCCTAAATCCGAATATGAAATCAAGGGAATAAACTGTAATTGTATTTTAAGGTCGGTGAAATCTGAGGGGAGGCAAAAATGAAATATACACAGACAAGCATTAGAGAGAGAGAGATGCTGTAGAGGTGTCTGCAAAGATCACTGCTAACCACAGCGAGCTGAAAGCAAGGTATGACCCAGAAAAGGATAGCTTCGTAGTAAGGACACTGGATCCATGACAAACTGGTATCAAACCATGTTCCTGCCACAGACCTCCTCCTTGACCCATAGCTTCTTCAAAGCACTTAGCAATGACCTGGACTTGTTGCTGGAAGAGTCACAAAGGTCACAAACCAAATGTAATCAGAGGAGAGATCCCAGTGTTGACTCCTTTAGCCTTGTCACACCTTACCTGAAAACTGCATCTGGCTCTTCTGCTGTCTGTTCTGCAGATTTAAGCTGGAATCATTCAATGTGTACCCATACAGCCTCCAGAGCAACAGGCAGAGGAGTTGTAGGGAATACAAGCCAAACCAAACCCCTGTCTTAAAGTAACAGTAGTGAAATCCAATTGTGATGCAGCTGCACTGCTGATGGCTCTGATTGATGGACAACATGTCTTGGGAGAAACAAAATTAAGCCCTGTCCAGCTTGGTTCCTGGAGGTTCTCAGAGATGGTGCTGGGTTATTGTAATGTAGCTGCTTGGCATAAAGTACCCACAAGTACTGGCTGACAATCGACTACACATGAGGCAGCAGTGTGCTCACCTCAAGTACCGAGTTCAGTTTTGGACACCTCAATGCAAGAAAGACTTCAAGGTGCTGCAGCAGGTCCAAAGGAGGGCAACAGGGTTGGTGAGGAGTCTGCAGAACAAGCCTGGTGAGAGTGGCTGAGGGAGGTGGGGCTGTTTAATCTGAAGAAAAGGAGGCTGAGAGGAGATCCTGTAACTCCTATAATTGAAAGGACATTGTGGAGTTGCCTCTTCTCACAAGTCACAAGCAATAGGACAAGAGGAAATGGCCTCAAGTTGTGCCAGGGGAAGTTTAGGTTGGACATTATGAAAAACTTCTTTGTTAAAAGGCTTGTCAGGCCTTCAAAAAGGCTGCCCAGGAAGGGAGATAAGTCGTCATCCCTGGACATGGTTAAAATTTATGTAGATCTGGAGCTTAGGGTCATGGTTTAGCAATGGGCTATGCACAGTCACGTTAATGGTTGGAGTCAATGATCTTAAAGTCATTTGACTTAGATCTTTTCCAACCTAAATGATTCTATGGTTCTGTGATTCATGAAGCAGCCATCAAACTGCTGCAGTTTGCAAACAGGCACATTTGAGCAAATTAAGTCAGATTATTTTTTTCCATAGTACATTATGGTGTCATTTTGTACTGAATCAGCCCTGATCACTCCTTGGTCTCTATGGCACACACGGGGCAGGCAGCAGGGTTAGGGTTCACATCCTCACTGTTCTGTGTGAGTTGCATAAGGACAAGTTACACCACTCAGAAGAAGAGCTGGCTGGCTCTTAGGCTCCAGCTTCCTACCAGAGCTGGGTTCAGTTCCAAGGGCGGAAAATCTGGTGACTGACTGCACTGCCTCTCGGGATCACAAGGATGTGGCCCTTGTGTATGTTCCCTCTATAAGACTGCTGCAAAAGTCGTCCAGAAACTCTAATCCACAAGTGCAGTACTCTTCAAGCCAATTACCATACATGGTTCATAACCCTGCAGATGACAGGATTAATGGATTATTGGCATGGAGAACTACAGACAGATGCTTTTAAAAGGGGAAGAAGTGGAAGGCCAGAGACTATTTTTAATGTTTTTTATTTGTTGGAAAACTCCAGAGCTTATGGGCTTCTGTCAGGCTGGAAGTTCTGAGCCCAAAGAGGAGATAAGAGAAAGGATTAGGGTATTACTGTGGCAGTGGAGTTCATGTGTGTTGTATTATTAATGTTTGCAAAGCACTTTGTAAACGAAAAGCACCGTAAAAGCTCTAAGTGCTGTATTTAGCAGATGCTGCAGAAGAGGAACTTAAGTCTGAAAGGACACTTCTCAGTTATCAGTGCACAGAGAGCTTGCTTTTTTGAGAGGATCCCACAGTCAGATGAAGTCTGAAGTGGCAGATGAGTTTTTCAAAAGCCAGTACAAGGAGAGCATAAGAACCCTGCAGGGTGCAATGAAGGCTACCGTGTCATGCATCAAAAAAGAAGCTGCTTAGTATTTTTAGTATGGGGAAAAAGCCATCAGGTTTGATGGTTCATTTATCTAGATCTAGCACAGGAACGGTGATTTAGCTAATCTTTTCTGAAAGGTTCTTGGACAAACGACCTCCCCTGCATTGTTTAGGAAACTTCCGCAATTGAGAGAAAATCCTGACCAGGACAGGGTAAGGAAGGCAGCATTGTTGCTCCTTTGGTAAACCCACCACTTGACTGGCTGCACCAGCCAAGTTACTTGGTCTCAAACTGTCAATAAGCTGCTTCCAGGGCTTAGAGCCAGGATTTTGGTTCTATGCACTTCATTTTTCATACCATTGTATCATGCAAGCAGAGATTTCCAAAGAGCCAAGATGAAGCTTCTGTCTTTGTTGCTGCAGTCCCAAGTCCAGGGCTCTCCTCCACTTTTGCTAGTTGTTGACAGACTACAGACAAGAGCATTTTTTCCACTGAATCTATAAATAGATCTGCAGCATCCCCACTGACAACCCTGGGCTTTCTGAGCCGCGTTTGTCAAAGCAGAAAGACGTAAAGGCCATCCGAGTCTGTGGACAGGTATTGATGGCTTATAACCCCTTTCCCCAGTGACACGCATGTTCCTGTTTCCCCACTGCTGGCACTCTCTCTGACAGAACACGGAGCTTGCAGTTTTTCACATTTGACAGGGAAGGAGGCACCAGACAGGTCTGTGCAGCTGTTTTCTTGGTTCAGCCTGTATTAGCAGCCACACGTTGACCTTCACAATCTCAGTTCCTTGGGGCATAAGAGACACCTTAAAGCCTGCTCATATCAGAGGTGCCAGACTGCCAGGACTATCTAGGGCACCTCCATTTTTCCCAGCTCTTTTCCCATACCCGAGCAGCCAAAAGAGACCCAAAATGTTCCACTCCTCATTACTTCACGAGTGTAGTGAGTTCATAGTTCAGACTCAGACAAGGAGCAGGCTGGAGATCCCCTGCTCACAGTTCTTGCACCAGCTGTCTGTGATATTTCATAGGAGCACTAAGTCATAATGATAAACATGGGTATTTCACCTTCTACCCTTACCTGCAGTATGCCAGATCCTGGTGCTGAGGGGCAGCCATACAGGCACTACCTTCTCACTGACAATGTGACAGATGTTATGCACACTTAGGATGACACCCACGCCCCATAAGAGCTCCTATCTTGTATTTATAGCCCAATGTCACTTCTAGATTTATGCCCTTCAAATATTGGTCAGCTGCTACCCCACCTCCCCTGAACATCATTTAACAGATCATGATGTATGTAAGCACTTTTTATCTTCCTTTATGAAGCTTTCCCCTATTCCAAGGCCTCTGATCATCTTTGTAGCTCTTCCTTGAGACAGCATTGTCATGTCATTGCCACTGTGGTAATACCCTGAGGAGCCTGGCAGCCTGAGCACACAGGCACAGAGATGGAGGAGGATTATTTCCCGCTATCACACTCAGCAATACCCCATGCTGCTCCTCCTAAGAGTACCTTAACCTGTAACCCACCTTTGACAGCCACTGGTCTTTTCCCAAACCAGCTCACTGTTCCTGCATAAAGCTCCCGTTCCTGGATTATTTTGTTATGTCCCTGAGCCCGAGAGGGATTCAATTTTCTTTCCTTCCTGTGTTTCTAACATCTCTGGTGCCTCTTTCTATTATTACCCAGTCTGCATTGGCATTCTCAATGCCTCCCAGATGAGGCAGGAGAATGTAATTAACAAGCTGTTTACCTCCACTTCCAGGTAATTAATAAATATGTTAAATAAGACCACTACCTTTCTGAGTGACGCAAAAACCCAATGAGGCAAGTAGCTTGCTTTTTTCTTCTCAACATGTACTGTTTTCAACATGTGGAATGCCAGTGAGACTCCTCCAGAGCAAATTACCTTCCAAACCTGCAGCTGAACTGAAATTCATTCCCTGTTAACCTGGCCTGTGTGCACCACTGTGTGCTCTCCTGAACTTGACGGCGAACCAAAGATGATGCTTGAAAGAGGTACTATCAGCTGAGTCACCTTAGCATCACACAGAACCTGTGTCTCACTATAAAGCTCATTTCTTATTCATGGAATACCACTGGTGACACCCCATGTAAGGGACCTCAAAGTACCACCAGCCACCAGTACTCTTCTTGAACAGCTTACATCCCCAGCTTCATTACCACTGATCTCAGGGCACGTTTCCTTGCCGCTGACCTGAGATACATATTCAAGCACTGAAGAGGCACTACAGCCAACAGGAGCTCAAGGCAAGAAAGTTAAAAAGACAGTACTTTTGTAAATATGATTTTTTTAGCTTCATTTTAAGTTTTTCTCACACACATACCAGCAAAGGAGATCTCAGTGAGGCTTTAATAAAAAGCCTTTCTGCAGAGGTAAGGCTCTGATGCCTGAGTTCTGGCACCAGAGGATGGCAAGAGAAGCATGTGTCTGGTTTCAACAGATCTGCTTCTGTCCCAAGGTAGGGAACAGCTTAAAAAAGCCCCTGATGATGCCTGCTAGTTCCCTGGTTATATAATGTCCACAAAACAGTCCTTCCAGGATTAGCTAAGATAGATGAAATTAGTGTTACTTGGCTTTATCCCAACTGCACAGCTTTGTGTTTGCCTCCCTGCTGGACCTCAAGGGAAAAGACTTCCTGGTTTCTCATCAGATTTCTTGGGGACTGTGACTTTTAGATTCTATAGACAAAATTAAATAGACTGTTTTCCACTTAGCAAAATGCTTTATTGGTGGAAGATAATTGTGCTACTCAATGGGAGAATTCGATGCTTTGGCCTTACTCTGATTAAGAAGGAAGACAACTATTTGAGGGTGCTCCAATGGAAGAGGTCCGTCCTAAGACAATGTATTTTGTGGTCTGTTCCAGGCAGCTGCAGGTGTCTGAAGTGACATTCCTTGCCCAGGCTGGTGAGGAGCAGTTGAGGGGCATAGGTGGCAAACTCATGGAGGTCCCAGCAGACAGCCTGCCTCTTGCTGCTCTCTGCCACCATGCAGGGATCTCTGCAAAGCACTGTGACATCTACATGGTGGCAAATACGGCTGAAAAATGGTTTGTTAGCTGCTTGTCTCTAATGAGGTTGTGGATGAAGAAGATGGTAAATTCCAAGAGAAACAGAAAGACCAAGGAAGGCTGAAAAGCCTCAGACTGTCTCATCTTAAGCTATCTAATAGCAAATCTGGAAAATTCATCCCTTGGATGATTTTTGCTCATATATTTGTTTTGATTTTGTAACTGCTGTCAGCAGTGGTATGGACATAGGTCAGGTGTATGTCTTATTCCCTCTGCCAGCAGAAAAGAGAAGGGCAGTCCCAGCCTCATGCTATCCTCTGAAGACACTTTGGGTATGTAGATGGGCTTGCTTGTTTGTTTTCTTAATGGATAATTAACATTTCAGGCAGCAAGTGACCTGGGAGAGGAGAAAAAGTATGCACATAGCTCAGCCTCCATGACGGTCCCCCTGGGTCACAGCATGGCATCTCAGGCAGTTTGCTGACCTTGACAGCTGTAGGGTCTTTCAAATGACTTTTGCTTGCCTGATGCTCAGTTTGCTGTTAGATAGTGCCCAATGGATGCCAGAGACGTGTCTCAGCATTTCCCCGCCATCCCTTTAAAGGCCAATTAGTGGGTGTTGGGTTTGTTTTGTAGCCAGCAACTTAGCCACCCCAGTGATTTAACAACTGCAATTTTCATTTACAGTTGACTTTGAACAGCCAGTTTTATACATGCACGGTGAAATAATGGTATAATCAACCTAGGAAAATCCATTAAAAGGGTGCGGATGTTCAAAACATGGAGCACACAATTAGGAAATCCCATGACTGAGACTACTGCTGAGAACTAATTCCCCCTGACACAGCTCATCTGTACAAGGAGTTGAGATGGCAGCAATTTTCTCTCAACAAAAGTTTCACAAATTTTCTAATCTGGTTTTTTTTTTAGGAAAAAAAGTATCAAAATTGCTAATGGAAAATTAGCACAATGGACTGTTTGAATTAATAGAAATATAAAGACATACCTCACATCCACGATTTTAGAAGTGTTATACTGGAGTAATTTCAAAACCTCTACTGTCAATTTAGCCTTTTCCTTTCTGGATACTTTCTAAGCTCCAGTCAAGTAATTCTTCAAATTGAGGAGGTATTTTGAAACTCATAATCTTCTGCTCTCTGAAAGACCAGCTTCCAAAATCTTTGCAAATATTTCTCAAGTTAAGCAATCTTTCAGGCTGGTTGTGCCCAGGAAGAAAAAGAACGAACAAAACAAAGAAGACTTCTTACACAAATCTGCATTCCCTCACACAAAGTAATTAAAAAGACATTTTCAACTAGTTATCATAAACACTGTTTAATCAGGTGTCCACAGACTGTTTGCTCCATGCAGCTGTTTGCACAGGATGGATAATATTCACTGAGTCAATAGCCAACATTTCTTTTCATGCTCATCAGGTAGGCATCTTCAGACCTCTTTTTTGGACTGTTCACCCCTTAGATTAATATTTCAATTAATGGAATTGGCTTCTGCATGGCACTTGGGTCCACAGGACTGAGGTCCTGCTTCACCAGAGACGCCACCCTCATTTCCAATACAAGTGCTGTCTGTTTCAAGGATTATCACTGGGTTTTTGACTCTTCTTCAGATGGTGTGTATTAGTCCCACGGATGTAAGAGGGTGCCTATTTACTCTGTTTTGGGGCTCTTTCCACCTAAACCTCATTGTTATGCCTCTGTCTTGAGTGCAACCTGCTTCACTTTGCCCTCTGGCAAGGACGGTGCTTTTTGTAACCCCCTTGTGCATCCACAGCTCTCTGGAGTCCCACAAGTTCTCGTGCCAGCCTTGATCACTGCGTCATCTACTGCCTGCCTCATACCACCCCACTGCATCTCACCCTTATCTGCCTTCACCAGGACAAACTGCAGTCGCTCTTAGTGAGCTCCAGTCACACTGTTCCCTTCCCCTCTGTGCTTGTTAGCAAATAAATACAGCCACTCAGGGCCTCTGGTGGCCATGGGGCTCTCCACTATTAACCTTTCTGCCTGCTAAGAATTGGCCATTTGCTCCTTCCCTTATCAGTTTTAACCCATGCCTTGGCTCTTCATCTCACCCTGTGGTTACCAACTTTCCTTAATAGCTTCCTACAAGGGACTTTATCAAAAGCCTTTTGAAAGCTTTAATAAAATATAGGCATGGCTCCACCATCCTCTGTTATCTTATCAAGCCTTCTGGAGGATTCCTAGCTTGAGTTAGGCTGGCAGAGCCCTTGCTGGCCTACATGAGTCTGTGTCTACCTCTGCAGAAAGCCTCTTGGATGAACCACAAAGATGTGTCTCTGATTTCTAGAATTTGGTACCTGGTTCCCAAATGCCATTTGCAGATTAACAAAAAGTGAAGTCAGCTCCTGCAAGCACCAGGCTCAGATACATACCCCTGTTGCTGCAGGAGGCTGCCTGCCTGCATCCCCAGTGCTTCGTCCTTGCAAATGTTTTGCAGACAACGTGCATAGAGTATTTAACACCCCAGAGAGTAGGATGCTCAGTCTCAGCTATCTCTTCACCTCTTTTACCTTTTGCCGGCTTTAGGAGTCATGCTTCATCCTCTTGGATTTCTTCCCTTCCCCTTGTACATCAAGCTGCGTCTAAATCACAGCAGCTCAATTACGTTTTTGCTGAGATCTCTTGGGTAATTTGATCGAGATTGGCTCAGCAGGAAGCAATATGCTGGCTCTGGCCCTCCCGGGCTGCTCACACACTGTGAGCCACTGCCATGGCCATGACAGAGGGATCAGGAGCAGGAAAAAAAAGGATGTGACCACCTGCAGAGTGTCTGCGACCGTGAAGTCCAGAAAATTTCTATGCAATGCACTAGGACCTGCCCAATCTTTATTCTCCTTCAAAATCCTCCTTCACATCCGCAGCTTTGAGGCACCATGTTACAAAGGGAGGAGACCTGTGTAGTGGCACAGCCAGGCAAGAGTTGCTCTTGGTGCAGGGCTCTCTTGCCAGGCAGGCTGCCCTCCACTCACTTGGTGCGGTGCAGGCTCTCCAGCAGTCAGAGGCTCCCATGAGCAAGGCGACATTGATATCTAGAGCTGATTTAGTAATGCTTTGTTTAGCAGTGCATACTGTCTCTCTCCATTTGCATATAGCTTTTGAATATCTTGGCGGTTTGCTGTTAATAACAAACAAAAGGAACTCTCTGAAAGAACTCATGTTCTTTCATGTCCCAGGTAGCCCGAGTGTGAATGCCTAATGCGTGCCTGATTATTATTCGCTTGGTATTCAGTAATTTGAAAAAATAAGAAGTCCTATAGTTAGAGAGTGAGATAGGACTGTTTAATTTCAGACCATTATCTCCCGGTAATTGCTGGAAGAATTTCATTCTGTGCCAGTGCGATGGAAAAAAATCAGGTTTTCTCCCCCTTTACAAAAAAACAGAAAACGAAGAGCCTGCTTTTCTCCAAGGGGTTCAGGGCTTTCAGGCCATGGCTGGAAGTGAGAGCCGTGGCTGCTTTATCAAATTCACATTTCATTTCCAGCATGCGCCAAAGCCGCATGTAAATTATAATGAGAAAAGGGTAAAAACAAAGAGATAGAGCTCAAGAGATGGAAAATGATAACGAAATCAAATGAACTCAGGGCCTTTGAAGACTAACAGAGCCACAGACCGACAGATATGTACATAGCTACAAAGACTGAGACAAGCAAGATATATGCATGAGGAGACAGCCAGAACAGGAAGCAGATATAGACCAGATTGGAACTTTGCACCCACAACATGTGCAAGAACACTAAGTGTGGTGAGCCTGGAGGGATTGTTGCTCCATGCAGACCCCTAAAGCCATGCATCTGGGGCATGCAATTTGCAAGAGTTTCCCACTGGCGGTTTTCCCTGCACTTCCCAGTCCTATCATGCTGTTTCAGAAGTCCCAATGGTGTGCAATGAAACCTAACAGCATTTTCCCCATGGGAAAGCACCCCTTCCAATCCACAGACTTGCACCTCCATCTTTACCGGTGCAGTCAAGCCACCAAGGTCAGCATACTGGAAGTGTGAACTCACTTGGAGCCAGTCACCTTAGGACAGAGGAAGGGCGAAAGGCCCTAGTAAATTCTGCCACTTCCCAGTCACCAGGGAAGGTGAAAAGAGCTTGAAGGGATAACAGCTCAGACCTCTACTGAAGTAAAGTCTGAGCATGGGACAAGACACTTAGTCCCAGAGACTTCACCTGCCTGTCTGGGGAGGCAGACCTGGGGTATTGAAAGTGGTTCTACTGCTGAGTGTGAGATAATCCTTGAGACAACTTCTACTTCTGCTGAATGCTGGGGCTTGGGTAATATCTTGTAAATGGGAGCTCTGGCAGGGCTTTCAGAGAACTCAGGTGGTGTTGGGGCAGAAAAAGGTTTGCTTCTCTGGCTGTCACTGTTCAACTTCTTCTCCAGACCTTGCATTGTCTGAGGAGGACAAGCTGCAAGCAGAGGGCAGAGCCCTGGGGAACATCATTCTTTCAAGGCCAGTGGTGTCCTAAAGAGTATTGAGGACCCCACAACCACAGATAAAGTTAGAAAATTTATTCCGGTAAATCCCACATATCCAGGGATATGACCTGGCCCTTGCTCTCTGTGAATCATACCTGTACAACACAGGGACAGAACCCGCACCCCAGGAGGGTGAAACTTGGCTGTTCTGGGTGCCTCAGTCCATCATCCTCAATCCATGGGCCAGCAAGACTCCATGGGGTAAATTTTTGTGGGCTATGATTAATGGGCTGACTCCTGATTCAGTTACTCCAGAAGTTTATTCCTGTCCTTGCTGGAAACCTGTGCTTTGTTTCTAGGCAAAAAGGGAAACAGGAGGAAGAAAAGAGGATGCTGAGTCTCCAAATAGTCCCACTGCTTAAACTAAAATATTTTGAGAACACCCCAGGAAATACCAGTATAGTGACACCCAAGTCTTGAGAGCAAGATCATTTCCCTGCTACCTGTGTAAAGCACCTGTGCTTGATAGAGTAACTTCTGAATCATTCATGATTAATCACAACTTATACCAAGTGTTTAAGGATTAATTTAGTCATGGATAGTTATTTGGTTAACCACTGGATAGTGGCTAACAGCCAGCATCATTGGCACCCACGAGAGTGGGATGCTCAGAGTGAATGGGAGCTCGAAACTCTTCCAACTGCCTGGGATCCAAGTTGTGTGGCAGATCCTTGCCAGAAGTCTGTGATGGCCAGAAGAATCCTCTCAGCTCCTCACACAGAAGACAGCAAGAGTATCACACCAGCTTCAGAAGCACATTACTTCTCAGTCTGGCAATGTGGAACAAGCAAGAAGTAAGTGGAGATGAGTTTTCCCTCAGTGCCCAGGTACAGGAGATCAGTATGCCAGCAGCCACTTCTGTCTGTCCTCAATGGTTGCTGGATGGATGGGGATCTCAGAGGTCCATTGCTCCTTGGACAACAGTGGAAAGCTTTCTGAGGGAGGAAGGTAAGAAACCTGGGGATGGTGACGGTGATGTGGGAGCCCAGGGTGGTCGGGATGCCAACTGCTAGGGGATGCAGAGCATCACACGGGCAAGAAGGCAGTTGTGTGGTATACGTGTCTTGTCTGCTAAAATAAGAATGAACTAGAAATAGGATGTTTGTAACTTCCAGCAAGTTTCACCAGCACAAAAGTTGAAGTCCTGCTCAGGATCCAGGAGTCTGAAACTTAGAGACTTCACACGACTGCAAAACAAGTACAAAATCTGCACTTTGCACTCTGACACAGGTGGCTTTGGGCCAGTGGGAAATGATGCCTGCAGCAGTACCATAATGCCAGGATAGGGCAGATTGTGCCTTCACCAGCTCTCTTGGTGCTCTGCATATCCTGTGAGCAGCAAACTGGCACCAACAGGGTCTACATTTGCATAAGAATAATTTGAAAATCCTTCAGAACTTGCTAAGTTCTCTTGGCTCTAAAAAACCAATGCAGGAAAAGCAGGATGAAAAAAAAAAGAGAGAGAGAAAAGGAAGAAGCAGCCAGAGATTGATTCTTACCTCATATCATTAAAAAATAAATTGCTGTAGCACTATAACATAAAGTAAGAATCAATCTTATTTTTTAACACCAGAAATAACCTAATGAAATACAAGATTGATTCTGAATATGGGCTTCTTGGTGGAGCCCCTGTGGGAATTGATTACAAAATTGAATGTCTTAGAGCTGATAAGATGAATTTGGAATAAATCTTACTTTTAACTACTCCCTTTTTATGCTCATAAAAAAAAAAAAAAGATTGATTCCAATCAAAACTTCTTCTAAAAAGTGAGACAGTTTCGATTTGTCGAGGCAGTTTTTCAACAGAATAGTACTGAACTTCAGAGCCAATCTCACCCCTAGTTATGCGGTCCCCAGGGAGGAAAAATACGAGGCACAATATTTCTGATTTACAGCTCAAAATGAGACAGTAATGATCGTAATAATCAGGACAAGAAGAAGGAGACAGCCTCAAGTGGATGGCAGCTTTCTCAGCTGATGATGCCAAGGCAGGCAGTGGTTTGGAAAGCAAAGGTGGAGAAGTGGCTCCCACTCCACCACACCGCAGAGGATGGCTGAGGACAACTCTTTCTCTGTAGACTCCAGCACAGGTTCTGACACGAGTTCTGGTGAGCTATGCCGGATTCCCAGGACTGCAGCTCCAGCCCTACCAACATGTCCTACCTGGTCCACAGCAGCAGCAACCCTTGGAGCTTCTTGCAGTCATAGGTGGGAAATGGCTTTGACCTTACAGCCTCAGCTCAGTTTTAGCCAGTTTAATCTCACCACACCAGGTGTGGGGAGCTGCTTAAAATTCCTACTAGCTGACCTTCTGGATCTCTGGAATAATCGGTGACTATTCCCACCATGCTCAGGGCACTGGGCTCATGAGGCTTTGCTTCCAGACTGTTTGTGATGATTTCCATACCCTCATTTGTAATTACACTTGATGCCTTTGCTCCCATGGGCAGCAGCACTGGTTTTATCAAAAAATGAAGTAAAGTACTCATTCAGTCTTAGGCCCATTCTGTGCTTTCTTTAATCTTTCTCTCCCCATCAGTGCTTTGCAGAAGGCAGTTCCAGGACTCTTGGTTGGATAGCCTCTTCTCATCTCCAGCTTATATTTATTCATGGCCCTCTTATGCTTGTTTGCTCTAGAGCAAATATTTTATTTCAGCTTCGGTTGCTCTTCATTCCACATGGGCATCTTTGCAAGATGGTGTTTTGCCTCCACCTCTTCAATCTAACGCTTCTACACCAGAGATATCTTTCAAGGGATTTTTGTTTTCACTTTCTAGAAGAAATGCTGTGATACCCAACTTATGTCACATTTTCAGCCACTTAAGACAATTTGAAGACTCACCTACCCTCCTCCCTTCCTTCCCTTCCTTCCCTTCCTTCCCTTCCTTCCCTTCCTTCCCAGTGGTGGGCTGTGGCCTCTCTTATCTCCAGGACCCACATACCAGACCCCAGAAAGATGAGACATATTGCCTTACACACATGGGGTCCTGGAGGGACAGTGGTAAAGGCAACTGCGAGCCAACACAGAGCCACAGCTGTGCTGAGCATCGGAACTCCTTCCCCATCACAAGCCCAGGCATGACAGATGTGCTCTTGACATCTTCATTGCAGTGACACACAAAAGATGAGGGAACTGCAGGCTCACCTTGAATTCGGTGGAGGGTTGTCCCACTGCCGTGATCCATGCTGACCTCAAGCCGTGATGCAGGAGTAAAGATTTGTTCTCATTCTCCCCTCCTTGGGAACCTTGCTGTGAATTCAAAGGGGCTGTAGTTTGACATCAGCAATGAGGATCCTCTTGTCTCCTTCAGCCGGGGAGGCGGCCAGTTGGTCTGGATGGAGAGTAATTTTATTTTCTTATCCCAGCAAAGTCTGGTGTGCATTAAAAATAACAAAACTGTCACAAACCCACTGTGTTTAAATAATGTTAAAGATCTGACTGAAAGCATTGAAAGCAAATTCCAAGCTCTAATGAAGAAGGATTGTCTGGCATGGTAATAATAATAAACTCACTGCACATATGTGTGCACACATGTATATAAAGAAAAATTCATCTCAGGAGCTGAAAGCCCTTTAATTAGACTGGTCTCATGGCCACACCAGAAAGAGCAGCAGGCAAGTGCTTTTGACCTGCTGTTTTCAGCTCAGGAGAGACTGACACAGAGAAAAAAGGTGGTCCAAGGGAAAAGGGGAAAAACAGGTTGTCCCCCACACTGTCTTTGCCTCAGCTGCAGCTGTGGGATATCTTCTGGGCAAGGGCTCTGGTTATCAGACCCAGCTTTGCAGTGGTCTCCAGAAGACTTGAATCAGCAAACCTCTTACAGGTCCCAGTCGATAAAGGACGTAATGGCTGTAATTAGGAGACTTTTGAAACCATGAAACATAAGCTTGCTTACGAGACTCACTGGGGTGAGTTAGAGGTCTTGGTGTCAGTCATAAATTAAAGGTGTAGGGGAAGCATCATGTCCATTAATCTCACAAGAGGGTAGACGAGGCTGCAGGAAGCCATGCAGAGGGCTGGCCATGCAGAAGGCTAACCACACAGAGGTCTCCAGGGCTGAGCATCCCAGGTCCCAGGCCTTGCAGAGAAGAGCTGTCCTTGTCCCACACAGTATCTGTGGAATCACATTTCCATGCTGTGAACTTGTACCATGGCTGCTTCACTTACATCCCAACCCTGCTCAAGGAACTCTGTTCAGCTGTTTCTGTCATAGTCTTCCACTTCATTATGCTTAACAGATCTTCCTCTGCTTTCCTGTTCCCATCCTCCAGATACCTATGTGCTTATGAGAAGAGATGGAAGATTATCTTCTAATTCCTGCCTGCACAGGTGGTTGCACAGTGAAAGCTGGAAGAGCAATGCCGATGAGCTGGAGGCCATAGGAGCTGGCAAGTCTTAACAGGTGCCCAGGCACCATGACGAAGAGTGTGGGATGGTCATTGAATTGGCCTCAGACACAGAATGGTGAGGGAACCCCTCACAGAACAGTCTGAGTTGATGGACAGAGGCCAACTGTATGAGGTTCATCAGGGTCATCGGGGTCCTCCACCTGAGTCACAATAACCTCCTTCAAACCTACAGATTTGAGAAGAGCGGTTGGAATGACACATAGTGGAAAATGACCTGGGGATGTTCATCAACAGTTGTTAAATATGCATCTGCATGTGCCCTGATGGCCAAGAAGGCCAATGGCACCCTGGCTTCTATTAGAAACAGTGTGGCCAGAAGGACCAGGGCAGTGATTGTCCTCCTGTACTCAGCACCAGTGAGGCCACACCTCAAGTTCAGTTTTGGGGTCCTCACTACTAGAAGGACATTTTGGTGCTGGAATATGTCTAAAGAAGAGGAGTAAAGCTGCTGAAGGATCTAGACCCCAAGACCTATGAGAAAATGTTGAGGGAACTAGGTCTATTTAGCCTGGAGGAAAGGAGGTTGAAAGGAGACCTTCTTGCTCTGTACAACCATCTGAAAGGAAGTTAAGTTGTAGAGAGGTAGAGAGGTGCAGTGAAGTGTGTGTTGGTCTCTTCTCCCAGGTAACAAACAACAGGGCTAAAGGAAACAGCTTTAAGTTGTGCCAGGGGAGGTTTAGATTGTTTATCATGAGAAATGTCTCCCTCAGAAGACCTGTCAAGACATGGAATATGCTGCCCTGTGCAGCTCCAGAGTCTCCATCCCAGGAGGTATTTAACAGATGTGCAGATTTTGTGCTGAGAGATGCGGTTTAGTGGTTGAGTTAAAGTGTCAGTTTTATGGTCGAACTTGATGGTCTTAAAGGTCTTTTCCAACCTAAGTGATTCTGTGATTCAACACTACAATTCTGTGGCCTCCCAACTGCAAATCTGGACAGACAACTAAGCAAGAAGAGAGATACGTACTTGCCGTCACCTGAGTCTGCTCCCAGGGCCCCCATGGCCCTGTTAATCACCTGGGCTTGCTTTGGCTCCGCAATTTGCATGGTAATTATATTTAACAAGAACAGCAATAAGGGAGATAGAAAGTGTAATGTTGTTATCAAGGCATAATTATTCTTGAATAATTCAGTGATTACAGTTTGCGGTGGTTGGAACTAATTGTCACCAACCCTCTCTGGTATAACACGCTCCTTCTTATCCTTACAGCATCAGCCCCAGCATTCCTCCAGCATCTGGCTCCTGGACCTCTCCACCCACAAGAGGGTTTAGGCACTTGTGCATGATGCTTTGTGGAACCTGGAGTTGCACCTACCTGACTAGGTCTATGGAAACAAGTATGACGAGAATATCCTTCCAATCTCTTTGCTCCTGTGCAGGGCTTCTGCTGCCCATACAGGCAGATCAAGGCTACATGTGTCAAACGTGCTTGGGCAGAGCAGCTGGAGAGGCCATGGAGAGTTTGGCTGCAGGAGGGATGCAGTTACTGGAGGCATCTCAGTCCTGCTGTGGGAGGACAGGTACACAGCACCTCTCAGCATCTCCATGGAAACTCTACCTGACAAATCTTCAGCTCACCACCCCAGAGAAGTGGGAGATGAGATAGAGGACAGCAATCCTCCTGTCCTAGGAGTAGTCAAAGCATGATGCTGAGATTCTTCCAAGCTTCTCTCTCTCTCTGCATGATGACTTTCATTGCTGCCAGAGCCCCAACTGTGCCATGATCAAAATTACAGGGAGAAGAAAACCCCAAAGTGCAGAAGGGCCGCTGTTCAAATGCTGTTTCCATGCTGTGCTGCCCCATTCCCACCACAGCCATGTAGGTGGAAGCTGGTGAGCTGCTTGTGTTCGTCCTGGAGAAATGAGAGCACCAGTTCTCAGACAAAGTGTTGTTACTTGCAGGAGTGGGCATTTACATGCATACACCCAGCATCTGCTTGCTCCAGGTCACACATGACACAAAGAGGGAGAGAAAGGACTTCATTACTGTGAGCAGATCTTCATGAACTAAGAGCTCAGTTCTCATTGTTAGAGACCTCTGGGATGGTGCCTGCATATTCCCCAGCAGGTTTCTGGGCAACCAGAGGATATCCTGTTTTTCAGCCACTCAGAGCATTAAATTCTATTTTCCTTCTGTGTGAGTTCATTGCTTACAGTTCCCAAAAAAGATGAGAAAGGCCCATGGAGCTGGAGTTTAACTTGTCGTGTGACTGTGTAGAGACCTCATGCTCATGTCTCTGAGTCCAGCTCATTTTCTTAGCTCAAAACACTTGGAACCCTCAGAAATTCCTCCATCCTCTGAAATGTACAAAAGAGGAGGGAAAAAAACAGCTGTTCTGTGATGTGTCACTGTAGCTGCTTTTCTACCAAAGACGACTCTGAAAATATCAGGCAAAGAATTCACTGGAGGCAGTGTGCCTTGTAAATCACAGAGCACTTCTATGTTCAAGTGTTCGGTTGTGGATGAATTTGATCATTCAAGAGGCTGCTAAGCAAGGAAGATGTTGGATAGGGAGGCAGAAGGGGTTAGGTGGTGCTGACTGGAAAGCACAGGAGTGAGGGAGAAGGTGTGGGTGGAGGTGGACTAAGGAGGGGCTGTTATCTGTTGAACAGACAGAAGCTGGTGGAGTCTCAGTCATTCACAATCAGGTGAAATCTCACCTGTCCAAAATACAGCCTGCATACAGCAGTCTGCAGCCTGCAGCCCAGTGATGAAGTAATAAACACGCAATAGCAGATCCAAACCAGATAGGCTTTGGTGAGAACATGTCGTCTTGCAGCATTGAATCCATACCTGCATACAATCTCACAGCAGACTGCACTCTTTGCCCTTGTTGGGACCCTCCAGACACTATTTAAGAGATCCTCCACAGGAGAAGATCCTTCAGGGTGCTGTGCATTAGTAAAGGTCTGGATCCTGTTTGTGCACCCTGCAGAGATCAGGCATAGGAAGGATCAGGTGCTAAAGACCAGAATCAGCAGATATTCCAACCCAGTCTCCCCAGGTCTGGCTTTTGTATGCACCAGTGCATTCAGAAAGAATCTGAGCTTGGTGAACACCAGCTCAGCCTCAACCCTACAATGTGTCAGCAGTACCATGTTTTCAGCTGTTTGCTTCAGTAGAGTGGATACAGCCTTTGAAAGAGGTGAGGAGACACACCATTCTGGGCAGGACCAAGCATCCATTTCTCCAGCATTTCAGAAAACACATAAGATCAAAGCAAATGTGTTATACTAAATCATCCCAGCATGGGCCCTACCCCACTTATCCAGGAGCCATGCTGAGTAACAGGATGCTTTTGTGTATTTAGTTATGGACGCTGAAGAGCTTTTTCTTCTAGTTTGTCTTTTAAACTGATGTAAACTTCTAGGATCCACACAGGTAGCAACCAGTTCCACAGTCTTATCACACTTTGCATAGAGAACCACCTCGTTTGGATTACTTTTAACACCTGATGGCAGTCTGTTCTGTTCCCCTGCTTCTCATGTTGCTTCCTGCTACCTTCCATAGAACCATAGAATCATTACGGATTGGAAGGGACCTCAAAAGATCATCTAGTCCAATACCCGTGCCACAGCAGGACCATCTAGACCAAGTTGCACAGGAACATATCCAGGCGGGTTTTAAATGTCTCCAGAGAAGGAGTCTCCCATGCCTTCTACCACGTGTTACTTGTGCATTTGTCAGATGGAGACTCTTCCACATGTTTGATCATCATTCAAAAGTCTTTTGACGTACTGCAATATCCCTCTGAGATGAAGGATCCATGTTGTGTGCTGAAGGGTGAATTAACAATGGATTTTCACAGTGACTCCTCCTGATTTTAGAGCAGACCTTAGCTCAAGCACATGGGAGGATCAGAAAGTGGTCAGCAGGGAAAGGATCTAGAGGTAGCGTCTGCATGTTGTCAGCTGAAAATAAAACTTATTGACATATTGGGGTTCCTTGGAGACAGAAAGGTTTGTTGAGGGGGTGATATGAATCCAGAGAAGCATCTTGGTCTTGCAATGCTTCTGTTAGCTCTTCTCTTTCCTCTGATGAAGGGAATGAGATTCTGTCATCCCTGTCTGATAGGGATGCCTGGTTAACCCATCTGCTCCAACTCTATCCTCTCTCAGTGGTTTGGGTTGGACTGGGGACACCCAAAAATGACTCAGACATGAAGGTAAGACACAGGAGCTGCCCTTCCATCAGTGCCCTGCTAACCCCCTTGCTGAAACAAAGCTGCTTTGTTAATCATCACTGGATTAGCACCAGTTTACAGTCTCACAACGAAGTGTTTGGAAATACAAATAGCATTTGCACTACATAGCCCAAGAGCATCACTGGAACGTGAGAGACAGATGTAAAAGAAAACCTTTAGAGAGAACAAGGTGGATAACAAAGATTATCAGAACCAAGCCTGAAAATTAATACATCAAAATTCATTAATAGACTAAATCCAATTAATAGACTAAATCCAATTAATAGACTAAATCCAATTAATAGACTAAATCTTCTCTGAAAATGTAGTCCCCTCTATCATTGATTATCTTTGCACTCTGCCACAAAGACGGTTCCTTCTTCAACAAGCTAGCTTAAGAAAGGCTAGGGTGGAGTGGTGAGGGGAACAGATGAGGGTTTTAAGGGTCAGAGTTACTCCTGCAAGGGGGAAGGCAAGATGGGGAGCCCACGCAGCAAGTGTGAGACATTCTGAGGCACTTAGAAAGCTGATATCTACTCTCTTTAATGAAAGCTATGATGCTAGAAACACGGTGAGTATTAGGAGCAGTTGTTGTCCTGCTGTTTGTCTTGTGTCTGGATTAGATTTGTGCTAAGGATATAGTATAAGTCTGGCTAAGTATTACTTTCCACAAATATTTGGCTTTTAGAAAAAAAGCCCAAATGTGGAGTTTATCGTATTCAGACCCAAGTAAATTGCAGTGGTTGTGAAAAGCAATAAAAAATAACAGGAGAGCCAAACAAAGGAGCAGCAGGGCTGGGCATTGCTGACCATGGAGGGGGAAGCACAAAGTGTGACTTGTACATGCGAGGGAGAGGACATAGTCATGAGCAATCCTGCCACCATCACGGAGCTGCCAGTGGCTTGCTTCAGGTACCCACTTTTTCCATGGGGGTACAAGCTGTCATACATTAAGACTGTGGTCCTCCTGAATCCTGCATGGACCAAGAATTTTGGAGATGGAGCAGGAGAAAAACCCTGCCATGGGAAAAAAAAAACCAAACCAAGAAAACATGTTGTCTCACCAGCAGTCAGGGATGTCTATAATCACCAGCTCAGGTGGGGACAGCTGGGATGGAGACCTCTGAATTCGGACATGCAAATCCCATCTTCTTACCAACAGAGGAAAAGTGATGCAAACAGGCGGTCTGAGTTAAAACAAAAATTATGGAGGGAGGCTTTATGGTGACATTTAGCCATAAGAAGGGTGACAGAGGGAGTACTAGCTAAACATCTTCTTGCTCATGAGAGAGGGAAGTTTCTCCCCTTAGATGGTTGTTTAGCCACTGCAAATGAGATCATGATATTGAGAGCTTGCAAGCATTTCCAGCTGCTTGGTGAAGAGAGGGCTACCTGCTTTTCAGTGGCTAAAGTGACCTTTTAGTACATGAAACTCTCAAACTTGCTTTTAAAATGGGCAGGAGGAGTCTTTTCCTGGAGTAACAGTCTCCTACCCCATGTAATCCATGGTGCAGTAAGAAAATTACTCCAGGCAGTGTGATGTGAAGCCATGGCTGCAGCTTTCTACCCCCTACCCACACGTGAAGCAGTCCTCAAGGATCTAATGACTTTATGATTCTATGATCAAGTTTCCCAAGTCATCCCTCTTCTTGATCTACCTGTTGCAGCACACCCTGGAAGCAGACAGCCCAAGGGCAGGTGATGTTATTTAAGAGACCACATGAACTGGGGTTTTCAGATGGAGTGTTTACTGGCCAAAAAGTGCAATGTTGAGGCAACTGAAGCTATTCAGAAATACACACCAAGGGTGGCAAAGAGTTTAATCTGGGATGAGGGGAATGAAAAACAACAAATCAAAAGCAAAGCACCCAGCCGAAATGAAAGTCACATTTGCAAGGCTCAAGCTTCCATTTCACTATGACACGCTGAAAACCATTTCCCTAAGTGCATTCATTGCCTTTCTCAAGCAACAAACAGAATGAAAGTCCCTCATTGTGGAAGGAGAAGGTGGTACTTCTTTTAATGTAGAATGAATTAGGAGTAATTAATCACAAAAAGCAGGTCTATCTTCCCTTTGCTGTGCTCAGAAACAGATAGTTGCCCCCTATCTCAGATTTACTCGTGGCTTGCCAGCAGCACACAGCAAAGGAGACTGGAGATGAACAAGGTTTTAGGTCCCCATTCTTGTTTTTGTCACAATATGGCAGATTTTCATTTACTTTCATAAAACAGCCCTTGAAAAACAAAGCAAGGAAGGGGTGGGAGGGGGAAGGATCTCACTGAGCTAGAGCTGTGACCTCCAAACTAGCAACAGGCTGTGTGGAGAGCTCAGAGCAACTGAGGAGTGGAAGCAATGCTCAGACAAGTGAAGGAAGGGTGTGGTTTTGCCCTGCTAGAAGACCTTGACCTGTGTTGCTCCCTCAGACTCCACATGTACTTTCAACCAGCTAGTTTGCCACTGGGAACCACTGTCTAGCCAGTTCACGCAGGTTCTGTGTTACACATGTAGGGTGTTACATATCCAGTTGATACCACTAAAGTCATCCCAGAGTCCAGCCCCACTGAGCTTTTCACCCTTCCTCTAGGAGGGGTTCCTGTAGTGCTGCAGGTCAGTCTGGTTTTCCTATAGGAATTTGCTCCAACTCCTGCCCAGGTCCCTGGTGGAGATCCCTGCTCCCCTTGCTGGTCAGACGAGCTCACCTCTCCCAGCAGCTACTGCTTGGATTTAGCTCCAGAGGAGAGTCCAGTGTTTCAAAACAGACTGTGTTCCAAAGTGGAACAAAACAGAGTTGGGTTTTTCCCTGTGAACTGAAATTTAATAATTTTAAGTCACTCAACTCAGCATAGTTGGATAAAATCAAACTGTTTTGTCCTGATTTTAATTACCCATTACTATTAAATTATTTTATATACATTACAGCATATTATACACAAGCATTTTGATGTTTTGACCACTTCCTCCCTTTTTCTTTCTGTGAAAATGAAGTTTCCTCGCAGTCTGTGCATTTTCACAAGCTGTTTTGCTTTCAACAGTTTGGCATTTTCAACAGAAAGAAGCAAAAAAAAGAAATCTGTCTGAAAACAGCTGCACTTGCAAATGCTACGGGAGGAGATTCATTCATTCAAAATGCAATTTCCACTGGACCCTTTTGCTTGGTTTTAGCTGTTACGAGGTTGAAAATCTGGCCTTGCTTTGAAGCAATACCGTGGGGTTCCACATTAATTGCTTCCCTGTGACTTCAGATCAATTACAAAACTCTGTAAAGGAATTGCATTGCACTTCTGAGCCTCCCGTTCTGGAGGCTTGCCCACGGGTCAAGACCAGAGGTGTTTTTCCTTCCCAGATAATGCTGCAAGTGCCAGGAGCCACAGTATCCTTCACAGTTTCCAGAGCCTGTTCCCATTCCAGGGGGTGGAATGGTTTGTGTGGTACAGCCCGAGGCACTTCCCTGCCTGTTGGTTTTGCATGGCAGGGCATGTTTTGCCCTTAGACCTCACATTGCTGATGAAATCCACATCAACACACAGTCTCAAACTCATCATCCTCAGCCCATGCTGACTTAAGGGAGGTGGTATTGTAAGAATTAGATTTTAAAAAACAATTATAAGAAAAGCCTACCCCTTATAATTTATCTTTGCAATTCATCTCCATTCAAGAAGCATCCACTTCCTTGAAGGAAGATGTGCCTCTTGTTTCCCTCCCTTCACATGCCACTGACCGTGGAAGTTGAGAGCAGTTGCAACTCCACAAGATGTTTTTCATCTTAATGTTACTTTTAGCAGTGGAGGGAATAAAATATGCCTTTTTGACAACTGGGGAAAAGAGATTATTTTCCTGGGAAAATTTTTGTTTAGTTTAAAAATTTCCATTGGACTAGAGCTAGATGTAAAGCTGCCTTATTTTTTAATGGAAACAACGGGTATTTTAGCAAAGAGTGGGGTTTTTTTGAAAATCTGTCCCCCATATCCTTCTTTTTCATCTTGGGGGGAAAAAAAAGCAGAATAAATTCATATATCATTCGGTAAAGGGGGAAACACCCACAGAAAAAATACAACCAAAACCCGGACATGTTTTAAACAGCTGAGCAATACAAATCTCTTTTTAGCCAATAAAGTCAGCAGGTCTGCTGCGAGGCAGGCGGCAGAAGCTGTGGGAGAAGGTAGGTGGGTGTCAGGGGCTTTCCAGGCTGCATGGCAGGTGGGATGCAGTGCACTGTAGCCGAGCTCCTCTCTGTGCCAGTAGCACTTGATGTATAGTTATGGCTCTGTTTGCTGTATTATTAATTTAGCACCTCATTCCCTTTGAGCACTGTACAAATTACTCTCATTGTTTATGCATCAGTGTCACTCTTCACATGTTCAAAGAACTTTATGGATGGTAATTAAAGAGCATAGATGCTCTCTGAAGCACATATGCAGCTGCACAGTTCTGCACAGGGAAACTGAGGCATGAGATTGATAAGGCGGCACAGAGAGATGGCGGCGGGAGTACCTGCTTCCACCACGGACATCCCAGATTAACGCCCTGACATCCTAGTCTGCCAGATTTGCAGGGTGACATGGTGCAGCCATGAGGCTGTTGGACCTTTGAGTGGTGGGACAGAGCTGGGCAGGCAGCAACAGTGCCAGTGTGCAGCTCCAGTTTCCTCAGCAACCACAGGGAAAGGATTAAGCTTGCAGATGGGGGGAATCAGCAGCAGGAGCTGGCAAAATATCCTCTTTCTATGCAAATGTCCCTTAGAAATAAAACTCAGGGGGGAAAGAGCAAAAGGCGGGAGGTGACGTCAGTGGCTCCATCTCAGGGTTTTTTTCTCCCCCGAGTTTCCCGGGAGGAGAGAGCGGGTGGCTTAGGCAGATGTTTGCTGATCAGATATGCTGATGATCGTGCCCAGGGGAAGCGAAACTTGAAGCGATACAGTTTAACCCAAATGAAATAATAACACTTTCCAATTTCTTCCCCAGCTTTGGTTTCTAAAACAGCTAAAGGAATGTAGGAGCTAATGATTAGAAACATCAAGAAGGTGAGCAAAGGCTTTGGAGGCTTGTTCTGAAGAAAGCGAGGTTAGCCAGAGAATTTTTCAACCCATTAAAAATTAATTGCCAGGAAACTCTCTGGTGGCATTAATGAATAACAAGCCTTTGAGATCCTCCAAACAAGGGTAACTTTACTTAGACACTGAGGACCCGGTGGGCACAAGGAAAAAGCAGCTTTTCTGCTCCTTGTTGAAAAGCTTCTGAAACAGGGATGAGATAAAAAGGGTCCTGCCTGCACTGCTGCTCACACCACGCTCCCTGTCAGTGAAGATGATTCTTATGCAGTGATGGGAAGGGCATGGTATTCAAGAGTAGATTCAGGGATATGGGGCTTTTTGTGATGCAGAGAAGAACATGGTGATTTTTCTGGCCACTTTTCAGGGGGAAGAAAAGATAATATATATCCTGCTGCATCTCTCTCTCTCCCACACAGACCTTTGGCATGAAACAGCCTCCAAGCCTCCTTCATCACATAACATCATGGATTGGAAGGAACTTTGAAGGATCATCTAGTCCAATCCCCTTGACACAGCGGGATCACCTAGATCAAGTCACACAGGAACATATCCAGGTGGGTTTTAAGCTTCTCCAGAGAAGGAGACTCAACAATGCCCCCAGGCAGCCTGTTCCAGTGCTCTGTCACACTCACTACAAATACGTTCCTTCTGATATTTATATGGAACCTCCTATGTTCCAGCTCACACCCATTGCCCCTTGTCCTATCACCAGATGACA
>JAOXOE010000874.1:5282488-5317198 GCA_028565055.1 Phoeniculus purpureus | reverse complement strand
CTCCCGCCCCACTGCCCATGAGCCAAAAAGACGATAAGGGAATATAATGAACACAAACAATGGTGGAGACTGAATTTGACTTTTTTCCTCCAGGGACAAGCAGGACTCACAGATGTAGGAATATTATTGAATTCCTTTGGATACATTTGATCTCTCAGCCAAAAAAGTATGTGGGACATTTCCGCTTATTTTTAAAACATTCTGCCACAAAACAGTAATTCAATTAATGAAAGCTCCCACTGATGTCAGCCTGGAGCTTCAGCCTGGATGAGCACTTCTCTTTGCTGTGAACACTCACCTTAAAGGGGAGTGACCAACCTACGTGTGTTTGGAAAGGAAAAGCCTGAATGAGATCTTTAATGATCTAAAGCGATGGCACGTAATGAACAAAGTGTGTTGTCCATTGCATGCACCCATCAGCAAACAGGCCTTTGCCAGTTAGGCTGTGATGTTTCAGCCTGGCTTCAGACGTGTCTAGAGCCAAGAGAGGTGTCTACAGTGTGTGTGGAAGTACCGCATCTCTGTCTGAGTAGCCTCCTTCCCTTTGCTTCCTTCTCTCCTGGCAGAAAAATGGAGCAGTCAACACAACTGCTGTGTGAAGTCAGTGCCATTTTCATGCATTCACTGAGGGCTCCAAACTCTTCAGTCCAGGGCTGTCCAAACGACACACTTTCTCTGGAATAACTCCTTCTGCACCATCCCCTTCACCAGCCTCCCACCTCTCCCCACCCTACTCCCCAGCCAAACCTGAACAATTACCTTGGCCATATGTTTTGTAAAAAGCACTTTTCACAAAAACAACATCTTCTGTGAAATAGAAACCTGCCAGCTCTCTTTTAATGCAACATTAACTGTGAGGTTTTAATCTCATAAACCTCAGGAAATTCAGAAGTTGATCTTCCCCCAGAAGCTTTAATTCTGCCCCCTCGCGCATATGTCCTCCAACGGGAGAGCTCGTCAAACAAGCATGGAAAAATACTTCCCGGTGAAATTCTCTGTGTGTAATTCCAACGCCTCTCAGGTTGCAGGAAAAATGCAATTTAAACACAAATCAGAATTAGACAATTAAGGTTACTTAAAAAGTAATACTGGAGACATTATTCAGTGTCATTTGGGAATATGCAATAGGATATGGAGATGAACCAAGACCAAGATGCTGCTGGGGCAATGTGTTTGAAATACCTAGGTAGATGGACTAGGAAGTAAATCAGGCCTCCAGGACACTTCCTCAGATGCAGCCAGGCTGAGAGCACTTGAAAGTTGTTTCTCTGTCACAGCTTTTCAGAGCCGCCCATGAAATGAATCTCATGGATCTCTGTCTGTCCTCGGTGGGTGAATCTCTACATGGTAAAAAAATTGCTGATCTTATCTAAACCCCTGGACTTCTAGCTGAGGGCAAGAGAATGTGCTGGATGCTGACATGTCTTCTGCATGGAAAGCTCTGCCTTGCTCTGGGGCAGAGCTGGGGTTTACAGGCTGCATGGTGGGAGGGGAAGCAGGTGGGACTTGCTGGGCTGCAGTGCTTGGTCTGACAGAGTTGTTCCCCACCACAAACAACGTATTTTCCCCTGTGCACATGCACATGAGTGTGCACACCTGAGACAACCTCATACTGGTGTGTCTCTGTGGCCACATGCTTGGTCCCTGCAGACCCCTGCATTCATGCAGGATGCTCAGACAAGTTTGGCCTGATGGGATGCACAACTACATCTTCTAGGCACCAATATGGGTCATGGAAGAGAGGGCTGGGACTTCACACTGCCATTTTTTTCTGCATCCTCATTACCTGAGGAAGTATGCCTTGCAGTGAGAAATCCTGCAGTGTGATAAGACAAGGGGTAATTGCTTTAAACTAAAGTAGGGTGGCTTCAGACTCGATACAAGATACAAGGAATAAAGTTCTTAGCATGAGGGTGGTGAAGTACAGCAACGAGTTGCCCAGAGAGTTGGTAGAAGCCACATCCCTGGAAAAGTTCCAGGCCAGGTAGGAACAGGGGTCTGAGCAACCTGATCTACTTGAAGATGTTCCTGCTCACTGCAGGTGAGCTGGGTTACATGGCCTTTAAAGCTCCCTTCCAACCCAAACCATTCCACGATTCTATGAAATGAGCCAGCTGCTCAGCTACAGGAGAGCAGGTACAGCCTTTCAGCACTTTGTGGTAGTATTTCCAATACTGCCAGCCTGGGGGAATTTCAGAGTCTGAATAGACCTTAAGGAATTTGTAAGGGGTTATATTGGCTCTTTAGAGCTGTGTGAAGTGAGGCCAAGAGGACGAGAGTAGAAAGCTAATGGGGAAGAACTGTTTTGCATGTTTCATTAGGGACTTCCACAGCACATCCTTTCCACAGGATCGGAGCTCAGCTTCTTGACTGCTCTGACATCCCTGAGACCCTCAGGGCTGTGCAGGTGGTGGATCTGCACACCCTTTCTGCCAGAGAGCCCTTCCTTGGGGAAGGAGCACACCAATAGGTGGACAGCAAACACATCCAGGGACATCAGGACAAGAAAAAGGGGCTTCTGCTTTTATTACCTGGAGGCAGTAAATGCACTCAAGGCTCACAGCATCAGGTGGCAGTGCTCTGTGAGTCACTGTGAATGTGAAGGATAGAGAGGGAAGACTCTGAGGATGAATATTTTGGCAACTGTTGGATGCTGCAGGGCATTTGTGTAAGGCCTGGGGCAGCCCTGCTACTGTTCCCATCCCACAAAGCAGAATGACAGAATGTTGGCTGGTGAAATACTAACGTTCCTCCAGATTCGCTCGTCTGCCAGGTCACAGCTCCTTGTAGGGTATAAGACAGGGTCTACCCCTGCAGCAGCATCTGACAATCAGTACCGACCGACCTTCAGCCACCAATGCAGCTGGTAACTGCAGAGCTGCCCATCTGAACAGTCTGAGGGGCTGGTGCCTCACGTACTGCATTAGCTTCTTCCAGCATCCAGCATATTGTCTCCCTGAGCTGGCAAGGCAAGGCTGCATTTCAGAGGCAGGGATGGACTGTTGTGGCAAGCAGCTTTGAGCAAAGCTTTTGTTTGGTGGTCCAAAGGCAAGGTAAACAGCTGGACACGCTCCTACTGGAGAAAGGCTCTTTCCTCCTTTCTCCAAGCTCAACCAACACCAACATGGCTGGAAAAGATCATTCTGTAAACAGATTTGCCCTCTTTGGGGAGGGCAATCATGCACTTTGGGATTCTGAATGTTTAGATCAATCTCTGAAACATCTTCATGGTTTCCATTGCTGCTGTGTTGGACAATGACTCTGTGACCCTGAAAAACAGACCCTTACTTCAGAGGCAGATATTAGAGATGTAGGGCATATAGAATACTCAGCCTGCAAGAGACAGCCCCTGATACAATTAGTTTGCCATCTGGACCACTAGAAGGCTGCAAATGGGTACCTGACTACACCACATGGAGCAGAATTTTCTCCCTAAAAAAGTCCTCTATGGCTAGGAGATATGTCCAGAAACCTTTCTGGTGGGCTGAGTCAAATGAGGACAGGTTTTATGGAGTTTTCCAATGGGGACAGGAAAGTAAAGGGATCACAAAAGTATCAGCTTCTAAGAGTGAGATGTTTCTGTGGCTGAGCAGAAGCTGAGAGTCCTTGGCTCAAGGAACAGGATGAAGCAGCCACGCCGCCTGCTTTTCTGAAACCAAATCTCCCCCAGCTTCATGTCTCCCCACACTGGGGGCTCCTCTCCTCTCCCTTTTCCCTTTTTTTTTTTCCTTCCTAAGGAAAAAAAGGGAGGAAGGGCAGAGCTGGTGCTGTTTTCCCAAAGTGTTTCCCCCAGGGCCTTTGTTGCAGCATCAAATTTCCTTTGAAATGGCTATGTGGGAAACACAGTTTCTTGGGTCACTTCCCGAATGAAAAAGAAAAAAGGACAATAAAAAAATTAAATAGGAAAATAAAATTCAACATATGAAGAGCAGAAGCCAAATCACAGCAGCTATCTGTCCCATTTAATCTTTGGTCCTAGAGAGGAGACTGAAAGGGCTGTTGGGAACAGTAACTTTGCATTACTGTGTTCCGTCTTCTAAAGGTCTTCCCGGCTCCCTCTCTGGATTAGCCTTTTTGCCCTTTTCCCATTTAAATTCCAGTAAGCTTTGGGCACCACCTACTCACATGTTAAGTGTAGGAGCAGACGGCTAACTGGATGTGATTGCTAGAGTTTATTCCAGACCACCAAAGCAACCCAGAGAAGTGGATGAGCTTCTCTTTAAGTACTTGTTTGTGAGCTGAAGAATGACAAAGATTATTATTATGAGAACAGGGACTCATATTTCTGCCTTATCATCTTCCTGTCTTCCTAACCAGGCCTTGGTTGTCATCTCAGCCCTGACCAGGAAAACGTGTTTGCTGCTGCTCAGCCCTGTATCCCACCCAGCTGCATGCACCCTGACTCTTTGGCAGCTGTGCTTGGAGATGCAGTGAACTCTTGAAAGCTGCAGCTTGAGATCTCCGTGAAGACGTCAGCTGCCTATAAACGTTTCCTGGATTTCTCCTAGTGCCTGCTGACACGTGAGAAGCTTTCTGCCACCTGGCCTTCTTGGCAGGCAACAGGCAGTGGATGTCCTACTTTGATGTGCTGTGCACAGATCTTGACCGGGAGTAGAAGTGAGTGCCTCGGTGTGTTTCTGCCAAAGCCGATACAATAAAGCAAAGGACTGAGTTGGCTGGGGTCAGTACTCTAGACCTGTACACGGCCCTGCTCGAACTTGGCAGACAGCCTTGCCAAGTGCAAAATCAAGGGAAAAGAAAGCTTTTTTTCTTGCCCAGATCATCCCTACTCTCCTACACGGAACATTTAGACCAGTGTTGGCTGATGCAATTGGAAGGTACCAAAAAAGACACCAGATGGACTATCCAGGACAGTTTTCCTTGGGCTCTGTTTAAATCACACTTGAAAAATTGGTTTTCTTACAGGTTTCCCAGCAAAGTAAATGTGCAGAACACCCAGACTTAGCGAGACTTGAAAGTCAAAAGCTCTGCTAAGGTGGCTTTTCCATGCACACAGATGTCTTCTCTGCTTGCTGTACCCCACAGTATCTTTGAGTGACTTTGTCACATGTGGGAACCTCATGGCTACCCTGAAGCTTGGTTTTCTGGTCCAGAACAGCAAACGCCCCAGATGACCTTGCTGATGGTTGTGTCAATGTGGGCTACCCAAATTCTAATCCCAGAGAAGGGACCTTGTGAATACACAATTTGATTCAACCAACAGGACTCAGTCCCCTGCTATTTGTCATCTCTTGTTAGCAGTGCATCACCTCTGCATTTCGCAGAAATCCTGTCAGTACGGACACAGTTTGCCCAAAGTGGCCTCTTGATTGTACACACAGTTGAAGTCCTGGAAATAATTGGGTGACACTGACCACACCTGCATCCACCAAACCCAAGTGAACCTCTGCCCCAAGACCTGTGAAAAATACGAGGATAAAAGCTGTCTGGTACTTTAATTCAGCCTCAGTCTTTTGATATCTAAACAGCCTGAATTTTGAAACCAGCCTCTTGGCTGACATCATTTACTGTTTCTCCAGACTAGATTCCAAGCCCCACAGGAATACCTTAAAAAAAAGGGCTAACAAATAATTTCATTCACTCATACATCTCCGTCATGTTTGTTAAAATAAGGATGTCTCTTTACAGACTCTTGTTGTTGACCGCACCAAATCGTGAAAAATAAATAATGATCAAAACCAAATGTCATCTGTCTTTAATTAATGGACTGTTGAAAAGGACACAGAGTGCCAGGATGTTTATGGAGTTGGGCTTAAATAGAATTTGCAGCTTGGTACGTAGCTGCGAAGGTGTCCACTAGAAGATTTTAGGCTACACAGAACACATTTACTTCAAATATTTAGCTGTGGCACTCATCCTATTCCTGTTGGTGCATTACATCAGTAACGTCAGCACAGATATGTCAGGCTCAGTCCTGGCTGGCTGCAAGGATGGTGCTGGTCCCCTCTAGCTGATGCTTGAGGAAACAGGCCATGCATAGACCATGAAAAATCCAGCCCGTTGGATACATCATCTCCTCAGAGGGAACAACCATAAAAGTAAAGCATTTCTGCCATTGCTGGATGGGCTCCAGAGAAAGTCTGGGAGCTTCACGGTACCTTTGGGTTCACCAATTTTTACAGATATTTTACTGAGAACTTTTGCAAGAGTGATGTTTCTGATCATCCTTGTGGGGAAAAGCAGTGACTTCGTACAGACACAAGAAACCCAGCTGGCTGAACAGCTAAAAATACATTTGGCTTGGCATCTTTCCTTGTGCACCAAGACTTTGCATAAACTTTAATTCTTCAGAGGAATGCATGCAGCTATGAAATCAGAGCTGCTCTTTTGTGTCACTGTGGGCCTCAAAATGAAATCCATCCCTGTATGTGGTATTCTTGGAAGTGAACAAGAATAAAATTATGCGATCAGCAACAAGAAAGCTGCTGGCTGTCCTTCTAAGTACCTTCTACCGATGGCATCATCATCTATGAGGCATATGAGTTTCATATTGTTTGTTCGGAGACCATAAGTAACCTGCATGTCCACAGTGCACAAAGCCCATGAATGAATGCTAAATCCTTTAATTCTTCTTTAAATTAAAGGAGAATTCTTCTTTAAATTGTTATTCTCCAGTTGCAACTTCCTCTTGACATCTTGTCTGGGCTCTAAAAATGGCAAGCTCAATCAATAAACCATCCTATAACAGTGAGTATTGTGACCCTGAAGGCAGCATCAAAGAATGTGACATTATTTTACCTCTGTCATTTTGTCAATGTCAGCCTGAATAATGACTGCTATCTTGCATCAAATGCAGTCTACCCTGAAGTTTGTTCACCATTAAGATTGTGTCTGCTGAGGAGAGTGCAAGCTCAGCTATGAAATCCCGGTCCGAGAAGGACATTTGTTTTGTTGTTGATAACGTTACTGCACCAAGATGTGCATCAGCTCTGTGACATGCTCTCAGATGAAGGTCTGCCATGCCAAACTCTCAGGTACCCTCAGCCCATTCCCAAGCCCATTTTAATCACAGTCAGGAATTTCTATCGGATTTGATCAAGACTATAAGGATGGGAGCACTCAGACAAAAAGTCCAATCTAACACTGTCCTATCTCTACCAGCAGCAGACACCTTCATGGAAAATATCAGAACATGGAAGAATTTAGTGATATTTCTGCTGGATACTCTGCCAGGCTCCAGACATTTCCATCCCATGGACATCTCAAAGCAGATGAGGACTTTGTGGTTAATAGCCAGTGACACCACACTCTTCCATGAATTTGTCCAGTTACCTTTTGAACCCACATAAACTCTCATCATCCACAGCATCCTAAGGCAAAGGGTTCAGCAGCTTAATTATAAGTTGTGAGAGGAATTGCTCCCTTCTGCTAATTTTAAACAACTGAAGCTCTTTGAATCTTCAGTGTGATTGACATGACTCAGGGGCTATGGCTGGAACAAAATGGTTGTTGGAACAAAAATTTCCCACCTGTGTGAAAAGTGTGATTTCTCGGGAAGAAGCACATTTGTGCTCCAGTAATTTATTTTCAAATGTCATGGGTCAGTGTTTTGCATTTTCACTAGCAGTGAAACTCAGTTTGATGCATTATTGTGAGAAGTATTTTAAATGTTGATGGAGGGTAGGCATATCATACCTGTCTATCACACCAAGATGGAATGCCAATCTGAATAAATTAACCATGATTTGAACCGTCCACTTCATACTCACTGATTACTGTTGAGCTGATTGGGTTTTGTTCTTTCCAGCTACTAAACTTTACCTGTAACAATTCTCAGAGTGTGCCTGTCAACCACAACCTGCTCTATACCAGCTATTTCACCTGCAACTTCATCTCGCTTTGCCAAGATTTTCTCATATTCATTCAGCTTGAAGCCTGACAAAGCATCACCTGGCACCCTTACAAACCTCAGGGAACATATGGAGATTGCAAACAAACCAAGCTCACTGTCATTGCTGAATAGTCCAATTCTCACAACTTACTTGAATAGTCCCAGACTCACAATGAGGGTGAAGTCGTATTAGGTGCACAAAGTTTTAATTCCTAGCAAATCTCATAGGAGTCAGGTAATTTTCATTCACTCAACAAATCGAGTCAAGTAACCTTCAAGGAGGACATAGACTAACAAAATCCATCACATGTTGTTAATGTAAAAGCGCTTTTTCTTCAAGCTGTGCAGCCTGCCTCCTCTCCCTGCAGTGATATTCAAACTTGTGGCATTCCTGGTTATACAGATCTGAGCTCCAAATAAACATTACGAAATGGATGTGCTCGGTCAACAGCAAATATTACATATCAGCAGAACTGTCCTGGGAACAGCTATAAAATATCTATGACCCTGATAGGAGTGATTTAGAGTAAAGACTTCCTGTAAGCCTGGAGGTCATTTTGAGGAAGGTGGAATAAGAAAGAAAACATGGATTCGTACATCTGACTACTCTGTATGGACAACTTCCCTCCTCCTGACCAGTCACATTCAGTAATGTTCATCTCTGCAAAGCACAAAAGCCTTTTGAGGTTGCAGAAAAATGTCTGCTTGGGTGCATTCAGTGGGTCTGTTCCTTGGACTCTTGCTCATGTCACCTAATAAAAATTATTTCTCTCTGAAAGATGTCTGCTGGGACTTCAGAGAACAATTTCTCAAGGCTAAGGAAAAATAAAACCTTAATCGAGCATTAGAAAACCGTGCATACGTACACATATATGTACACATACGTGTACAGTATGTATGTATGTGTGCATGTATGCATACGTACTGGGGGGCTTTGAAGGCATCTGTGAGGGCTTGATGTTACGACTGCATAAGAAAAGACACAGCAGTTTTGGGCAAACACAAGTTTTATTTTAGCATCAACGACAAGGTAGCAATTAGTCCTAGAATCGCAAAGTAAAGCAAAGACTTGAAACACAAATACAAACTAGTATAAATTTTAAGAGAATGAAAAGAAGGTAAAGATGGCCAAAAACCAAAAAAAGATACAAGTCATTGAACGGGAAGTTTTCTAGGCTAATTAGAAAAATGATAAATGCCAGCGGTGCCGTAGGCCAACCATGTGAAGACAGAAAAAATGCGAATAATGATTTAGAGACAGTAGAAATGTTCAATAAATATGTTTGCTCTGAGTTTGGAAAGAAAGAAGAGGAAGTGTTTATATCACACAAGGATGTCGAAATACTTTCCACTCTACTAGCAACCAAGAAGGAAGTTAAGCAACTTCTTCTAGGGATAAACACATTTTATACAAACAGGATCTGTAAACTTGCAGCCAAGAGTCTTCCTAGAATTGGCTGAGGAAATTTCTGACCCCTTGACATCAGTCTTGGAGAACTTCTGGAGCACTAGGGAAATTCCAGAGGAGTCGAAGAGCTCTCATTATGTGCCAGTTTTAGAAAAGAGAAAGAGGTCTGGCCAAAGCAGCTCTAGAGTGGCAAGACTCACATCTCATCACAATAATGGAAAAACTAATTCAGGAGTCAATCAATCAGAATTAATGTATGGGAACATCATCAGAGCCAGTTAATACAGACTTAACACAAAATAGGACTTGTCAAACACACTTCCATGAGACAAAATTTGGGATGACAAAAGCGACTACCCAACTATAACATACTTAGAGTTTCATAAAGCTTTCACTTTTCATCTCATGACAGTTTGTTTAAAAAATTAGTGTGACACAATGTTCACAAAGGGAACTCCTGAGCGATCTGCTAGGAGGTAGCTGTTTGTGAGGCATCAAGTGCAGATGGGGATGTTCCTGAGGGGTGAGGTCTGTGGGAGTTGGTAGGAAGTCTGATGTGATTGTATCTCATCATTCATAATCTGTGAGGGAAGATAAAATTGCTGCTAATTGAATTACTGGTTGACACAAAGATGTTCAGTGCTTATAAGGACAAGACACCTATTCAGAGTTGGAGACAGTGACCTCCTGTAGAGAGAAGCAGAGTGGAGTGTCTCGGGCCATGTTGTGTAGCGGGTATTTACGGCATAATGTGCTATTTCTAGAAAGTAGAGAACTGGGGGGAAAATGAAAGTTAGTAAAGGACAAGAATTTCCTCTTTGGATGGCAAATGTGTGATATTTGAATAGATAAACAAGATGCAAGGTATAATAGGTAGAAGTAACAATAGGAGTAGGGAAGGTGTTTTAACTGTAATGGTCAGTGAAACTGCTCCTGCAGTACTGCACACACAAAAAATATCCCAGTGTGAAAGGGAACAAATGCCTCTTTTTTTTGTGTGTGTGTGCGTGAGTTTAGGGACAAGCATAGAAGACCAGCACTGAGTGCTGCCTTTGGAACATGGCTAGCTGGATTTCCTTCCAAGGATGAGTGAAGCAGGAGTGCAAGTTCTCTGAATTGCTGGCTGTGGTTTAAGGACATGAATCTTGTTTATTTTTCTTATTACCTGCAGAAGGAGGTGGACTGAGTCTTGCCCTCAACCTCCTTAAACTAGTGAAAACAAGATCAAGAGACATGCTGCAACAGCAAATACACATCTTAGCAGGGATAACACGCCCGTTAGTGAAGATTTTCAGGAGCTGTTCAACACAGTGAGAAAGGCACGACACAAACCAATGTCAAGAACAAGAAGTCAAATTCAAGTTTGGAAATAAGTCTCAATTTTTAGTTCTAAATGTCATTATAGAAAACACTGAAGGGAAACATACAAGTTTCTGTCTTCTGGTAACCTCAGGTCATGAGACACTATCTGAGAAAATGTATTTTAACTAAGCACAAGTTATTGACATGAACTCAGAATAAATATATAAAACATACTGGTTCTTCGCAGAGAAGACATTAAACACTGTGTATTTCTGAGTCTGAGTGTCCAAGAGAAGATCTTGGAGTCTTATGATGGGTTCTATTCATCTCTCTAGTCCTTTTTCAGTGTCAATTTTTCAGCTGACTGCTTGTTTCAACAACTGTGAATGAAGTTGTCACTCATGAAGGTGAACAAGGTGAAGGGAAAAAAGAAGCGAGAAGTTAGGACCAGTGGGAGGAGAAAAAAAAATGGCTTAAAGGACATGTTACAAGTGTTTTTTTTTAAAAGATCAGGTATAAGAAAAAGCAGGACAGCAGTCAGCACCCCTTAAATGGTCCCTGTTCCGTTGGGCCATATTAACCTATGGTGTGGTACAAGGCATGATCTACTACATGACTTGGGTCTCCAGACAAGGACTGTATCTTCCTTTTGTAAAATGGATGTGAAATATATAAACACAAAATGCTCAGTGTATGGGAAGTGCTTAGATTCTCAATACTTCCCATTAGTACTAGCTTTGAGCTCTACTTGGTAGTGGTGTTTAGAGCTATTATTTTGAAGCCTGTGTGAAATTTGTTGGTGGGTCTTGTTCTGGTCCTGGAGAGGTATTTGTCTCATCTCATCCACAAAGAGTCACACTGAGTCCAGAAAATGCAATGTTTTTATTGGTAATAGCAAGCCTGAACGTACATAAGAGCTTGAACTGTCCTTCCAGCACTTCACATACAGGTTTCACAGACAAGGATGAAAAACAACTAGAGTGGATACCCGTCACCTGAATTCAGGTTTATACATGCAGTTAGTTGTACCTTGGCAGTCTGAGCTCTCTGGGAACTACAGTTCACGTCAGTTACCTACCCATAGATATTCAATGATGCACCCAGAATATTGTGTCCAGTTCTGGGCCCCACAGTTCAAGAAGGACACAGAAATGCTGGAGAGAATTCAGGACAGAGCAACAAAGATGATGAAGGGAGTAGAACACCTCCCTTACGAGGAAAGGCTGAGGGAGCTGGGTCTCTTTAGCTTGGAGAAGAGAAGACTGAGGGGTGACCTCATTAATGTCTACAAATATGTGAAGAATGAGTGTCAGGAGGATGGAGCCAGGCTCTTCTCAGTGTCATCTAATGATAGAACAAGGGGCAATGGGTGTAAGCTAGAACATAGGAGGTTCTACAGAAATATGAAAAGGAACTTCTTCACAGTGAGAGTGACAGACCACTGGAACAGGCTGCCCAGGGGAGTTGTGGAGTCTCCTTCTCTGGAGATGTTTAAAATCCACCTGTTCCTGTGTGACTTGGTCTAGGTGATCCTGCTCTTGCAGGGGCATTGAACTAGATGATCTTCTGAGTTCCCTTCCAATCCCTAATATTCTGTGATTCTGTGATATCTAAGATAGCTCAAGATACCCAAGACATCATACATGGCTTCCAAATACAGTGCAGGACCTAGAGGATGCCCTCGTTTCTGGGCCAGTAGGAGTCACCATCCCAGAAGGTGTTTAAAACCAAGTAGATAGAGAACTTGAGGACACGGTCTAGGGGTTAGGGAGATGTTGGGATGAGGGCTGACCTTGATGATCCTGGAGATCCTTTCCAGTCATGATAAATCTATAACTCTATTACTCACATTCGCACACCCACACAGCAAGCATTTACATTTAGGCAACCAAGTAAAGAGCAATTCAGGTGACCAAATGTCATTGTCTAAGTCAGGAGCTTTCTGGACTTCCAACAGAGCCTGGAGTCCCAGCTTCTGTGTGCACCAGAGACTTAGGCAAAGTTTTACTTACCCTTTTTGTTGCCCACAGTTTAGCACAAATCATGGATTATTTGGACATTTCACCTCCCTTGTTGCTGCCTTCTTTATGCACATGTGAAAGCTGCATTAGTGACCACACTAGTGGTCACAGGCCTTCTGAAACTAAGCATCATCCCATGCACATTAGGATTCCTCAAGGAAAGCCTATCTCCTGCCTGAACCCTTGCAATCTCACTATCTCCCTTATGGTACAAGCCCACCACCAACCTCATGGTAAAAGCCAACCAACCACTTTCCTGGACATGTGAGTCAAGAACCTGAGTATGTTTGGTGCCACCTTTTCACTGGACCACTGAACATTTGTACTTGCTTAGACAGCTCCCTCCTGGTTCCCTGACTCTGGCCAGTGTTCCTCATTACTGAGGAGAACACAGTCTATAAAGGAATCTGTCAGAGGCTGGACTCAGTGCAGAAGTTTGCTGAAAACATCAGGAATGAGAGAAAACAGACACCTGTCAGGACTCCGCTGTGCCTTTTCCCTGTGGAAACCTACAAGAGGAGGAGCTAAATGCCATTCACACATGAAAAAATAGAAGGGGGGGCAGTGGGGGGGTGGTGCCTAAAAGGACGAGCAGCAACAAATTCATCCCTTCCCAGCAGTGGTCTTAAGTGCTTTATTTACCTCTGGTACAGAGGCACCAGAGCCAGGGAGGTGCTGTGTCTCTTCAGGCTGGGACCAAGCATTTTAATGCCTATGAACAGCATGCTGACTTCATTAAAGCCTTCGATTAACGCCAGAAAGAACCCACTCCAGCAGCCGCATTTATCACTGGAGCGATGGCATATTTAGAGAGAGTGATTTGGTAAGTCCTTAGCATAATCAGAATAGATGAACCTACCTAGGAGAAAAAAAAAAGGTGTAGCTTTTAATAGACCCTTAAGTGCGCTATGAATATTTATTGTGCCCGTTCTTTCAGTGGGGACACTACACGACAGCAAGTAGAAGTGGGACAAGGTGGTGAGCAGGATCATTCAGCAAATGCATGCCCTTGTCCGTAGGGTGATTGCTGTTGACATCAGCAAATGGGGGCTGGCGTGGCAGACTCTCCATCTGCTCTGCAGAGCATCCTCAAGACACATCCTGCTTACTGCTAGAAAACCTGCCGACCTCACTGCCCTTAGAGAGGCAGTCAGGTGCAACTGGACCCCTGAGCATTGCAGATCCAGAGGTATCACCAAGCCTGGCACTGGTGGGGTCTCCTCAGTCGGGAGTCCATACATGCCATGACTCCAGGTGCAAGCACTCCTACAGTCACACCTAAGCCATGCCAAAGAGTCCCGATTCAAAGAAGGCAAACAGCAGGTACCTGGACAAGATTAGAAGAATAAGGCAATCCCACTAGCCCAGTCATAAGCAATTTGTGAACCAGAGACACATCGAGCCCATCATTATATACTGGTGGTTAATGACGCTCCACAGAACCATTCTTCCACAAATTTGCTCCTTCCTTCTGTTTCATCCCCATTCTTCATCTCTTCTGAGACTCACCACTGTCTTCCAAAGCAATGTGGAGTTTTCTTCTTTTGCATTTTCCTTTCACTCCTTTTAGTTTCAGAACTTTCAAATTAATGGTCCTAAATATAAGTGATTATTGAAAGGAAAGAAAGAGAAAAAGTATTAAAGGCAAGATGTTGCCCTTCAGGAACTGGTGAACTCAGTGCAGGTGATCTGAGGATCAGTTTGACAGCCAAAAAATTAGTGTGTGCATCTGTGTGTGAAGTTGTGAGTTCACTGGAAATGAGGATATCACAGAATCACAGAACAGGGTAGTAGCGGTTCAGCTAGAAAACCCCTAATAAAGGAGGAATAACTAGGACCATATTTCCAAAAAGCTTTTGTTTTTATATTTTTGGGGGTTTATTTTTTTATTTTTTGTATTTTTGGTTTTTTTAACAACCTCCTTAGGGAAGGAGGGGATGGAAGTGCACTTTACTTGGAAAAGAACACCCCAAACCTATATGGAAATATTCATTGATCTCTGGAGACTATTTGGTTGAATTAGGAGAAATTTGATCACTAAAGTGTGAAGCAGAGTGATTCTAGCCCATTGTAAGGGCAAATCTCACTGCAGCTCAAATGCTGAAGCTTCCTACCGAAGGTTTCTGCGTGTCACTGTAACAAACACAACTTTGTATTGGTCTCTGTGCCTGCACGCAGACGCAAATGTGCAGAGGCAAAGAAAGATCAATTTTTCTTTAATTTAGTTGCATCGCTAAAGATGTGAGTTTCTGTAATTCTCCCTGCCTCATGCTCTAATATACATGACCTTTAATAAGCAGGACTTACAGTTTGACAGCAAGGACTATTGAAAAACACAAGGAGAAACTGGCTGGATTAAATTTTTAGTCCATTTCATTTCTATCCACTGCTTACAGCCAACTCGTACGTGGTTCTCAAACTAAAGATGGCAATTTGGGAGGCAATTTTCTTGAATTGCAGGTACAGCAGGATGCGGAGGAAAGTAATGGCAGGATCAGGCAGTTAGACATGGCATAAACATTTAAGCTACCCGTTAGATATAATGGATTTTCATTCGTTCACTTTCTTTCCTTCTCATTTTTTTTTAAATATCTATGAATGAGGGGAATAAAAAAAACCAACCCAAAAAAAACAAACCGAAAAAACCCCCAGCCAACAGGTCAAGACCTTACTGATAAATGGCACAATTACTAGCTTCGCAGTTCCCAGTGGAATTGGCTTTGCAGTCCCCAGTGGTTTTCCTCCCTTTGAAAGAAACATCTCATTGAAGCACCTGTTAGCGAGTAGACAGGAGTCCCCAGAGATGCTATAGCAAGGTCACTCTGCTTCCCACGGAGAAGATGCACCCCATGGGCAAGAAATGCACCAAGAAGGCACGTGGCTATGTCGTTACTGTGGCTTTTCTGCTCTGTCTGGAGATTGTGAACCAGAGGCTTTTCTCATCCTCCATACTTCAAAAGAAAACAGTATGTGCAGCACTTCTTTGTATTTAACAAGGATGGGTAGCTTCTGGATTCTGCTGCTGAGGATGTCATTTAAAAGTGGGTCTTGCAAGAATCTTTGACTATGTATCCGCTGAAAATCATATCTCTAACTTGTCGCTGTGGCATCACTTCCCCAAAACAGGAAGACAAATACTTCAGAACACTCATTGGAGAATAGTGTTTCACCCTCAGTTTGCTGAGTACTGCCAGCTTGGCATTCATTCATGAAGCCTCGTGGGGCCACAGGTGCCCGGGGATGGAGAAGGGCAGTGCCCCTCCACCAGCTGGAGAAGCTGGGGACATGCCAGACAGGATGTCCAGTGCATTGAACTTGCCCTAAACATGATGGTGAACAGGGAATAAAATTCAGCAGCACTCAGAGCAGTTCCATGTGCTTGGGAACCAGCAGTGCACTTCACGAACAGTTCCCATCTGTTGAGCTCTCATCCTGCTCTGGGAGGGGAAAAGCACACAGGTGCCACAGGATTTCTCACAGGACATTTCTCTGCTCACCTTTACCAGACATTTGTGCAAATCTTAACTGCTGTGAATATGACTTGAATTTGAAACAGATGCAGTGGTCCAGAAACCTGGACTTCCAGATATGAGCAAAACTGCGTCCAAGGTGTGTGCGGTATTTCAGGAGACAGACGGACCTTCTGGCAGCTGTCCAGAGGAAGGCAGGGAAAACAATGTAAGACAAGATCAAAGGCACTGGGGCTTTTTACTCTTGAAAAGCAAAGCCTGAGTTATGAGCATAGCTTTTAAAGGTATAAGCAGCTTTTTCAAATCAGGGAGAAATTCTCCATGGACAATGAGGATAGGACAAGAAGTTCTGGTCTAGAAGGGAGGTTCAGATTAGGTTTTAGGAAACCTCTGACACTCAGACTAATGAAGTGCTAGGACAAGGTATATGAGAAGAGGTGGAGTCTTAATTTCTCTAGGCATCTACAAATAGGTTAAACACATACCTGTCTAAAATGAAGACAATCTTGAGTTGGTTCTCCTAACTCTGTCTCTTCTTGTCACACAACTTCTGCAATGGATTGAGAAAGGTCAGGATGGCTGTACACCCCAGGAACACACACACACACACACACTTGCACATTCACCCCAACTGTACAGAAAGAGTCAATACACTTGTATACACAAAAGCAATGCCTGTACACTGACCATGAACACACACAAGTTGTATTCATCAGCACAGCCGGCATATTTGCAACCAGATGGTAGCAGAACACACACACACACACACACATACACACACACAATATCATAAGCTGCGTAAACATAGAATAGTAGGAATTGAACGGACCTCTGAAGATCATTAGTCCAACCACTCTGACACAGCAAGGTCATATAGAGCAGATCACATAGGAAGGCATCCAGGTGAGTTTTGAGTGTCTCCAAAGAAAGACACTTCACAACCTCTCAGGGTAGCCTGTTTGGATGGAACCTCCGTTGTTCCATTTTGTGCTCATTGCTCCTTGACCTGTCACTAGGCAACACCAAGAAGATTCTGGTCCCATCTGCCTGACATCCAGTAATGAAATCTCCCCTCAGTCTCCTCAGCTCCAGCATAAACAGCCACAGCCTTTCCTCATAAGTCAGACGCTGTAGTCCCCTGACCATCTCAGTGTCTCTACAGTGGACTCTCTGCAGTATCACAGAATCATTCTGGTTGGAAAAGACCAGAGCTCTCATCCTTCTGGGATCATCTAATCCAACCTACCCTGTCTTACAAGTTCATCCCTAAACCATATCCCTCAACACCTCATCCAAATGATCTTTAAACACATCCTGGGACAGCGACTCAACCACCTCCCTGAGAAGCCCATTCCAGTGCCTGACCACCCTTTCTGTGAAAAAATTCTTCCTAGTATCAACTCTAAACCTCCTCTATTGTAACTTGAACCCATTCCCTCTAGCTCTATCACTAATTGCTTGTGAGAAGAGACCAGCACCTTTGAGGTAGTTGTAGAGAGTGATCAGGTCTCCTCTCACTCAGCCAGTAGCAACTTGTTCTTCTTGAACCAGAGACCAGAGAACTGGTTGCGGTATTCCAGATGTGGCCTCACCAGGGCAGAGCAAAGAGGGTGGAGAACCTCCTCTGACCTACTGGCCACTGTCTTCTTAGTGCACACCGGATGACTATTGGCCTTCTTGGCCTCAAGGACATATTGCTGATTCATGGGCAGCCTGTTGTCCACCAGGACTCTGAGGTCCTTTTCCCAGAGCTGATCTCCGGCAGATCAGTCCTCAGCCTGTACGTTCAATACAGGGCAGACATACAATAAGTACACCACGGTCTTACACATATGAGTACAAACAAGCAAATGCACACACACACTGTAACCACGTGTGCCCAATGGATGCACAAAACATCTCAAGCTTCCCTTGTTCAGGAGGCACAGCAACAGTGCAGGGCTTATCTCTCTTTTGCAGATACCATCACCACCCACACAAAGACTTTTCCCACCTGCCCTGTTCTTGCTGGCCATCTCTGCAAGTCCATCACACACTAAAGACACAGGCACACCTCTGCAGTGCCAGGCAGAAAGAGTCCCGGAGCCACATCCCACTTGTCCCAGAAAAATGCCCACATGGATTTAGAGCCTGCAGCTGGTAGCCTGGTATTGTAATGTCTTTCCTGCAGCTTTAACAGCTTAAAAAAAAGAAAATCCTAGTATGTCATTCTGATAAAACCAACAGCTGAAGATCAGGAAATTCCCAGGTGAATGTTTCATGGGATAGCTTGAACTCTGCTCACATGCAAATCCAGTGTGAGAGGGCAAACGGGATGGAGGTCACCAGAGCTCTAACATTGCTGAGCAATTCAATTCCCTCCTGAGGCTTCTCAGCTCAGCTGGAAAGTTTTCTGTATTGACATGAGTACCATTTATCTTGGCTGCACAACGCTGTATCCAACAGCCCTGCAGATCCAGCTGCGTAAGGAAAGGGACAGCACACACAGTTCTGTGTCTCTGCTGGGTACCAGAGTCAACAGCTTCTTGTTGCTGTGCTGGGAGGGGACAGTCCAATGGACAGGGTCAGGCTGCCCTGGGGAAGCGCTCTGGAGGGGATGATTGCTGCAAAGTCAGATTTTATCCTTGCCAAAGCTAGTCCTGCTTCATTAGCTGCACAACATCCAGCCTGCATGAGAGAGACAAACAGTAATTTGCTGCTGCAGCTTCCATTGGTTTCCAATCAGACCATTTACCTGGGGGACAAAGCCCACATTTAAGTGCACCACTTCAGAAACCCCTGCTTGCAATGGTCTGACAAAGCATTTCCATCACAGAAGTCTCAGCAACCTGCAGCCTCAGCAGTGAGGCTAAGGGCTGAATGAGTCACAAAGGCTCAATTTCCCTGCTGTAGTCCTGGGGAAAAATATTTGCTTATCGACCCCTACCTGGGGCTTTTCAAGGATTAGTCACCAATGCAGCTTGGCTGGTGCAAGCTTGGCAGAGCTGGTGTAAGCCAACCTGCTTCCTTGCTCTCCAAGAAGTTTGCTTTATGCATTGACCATGGTACCAGTTTGGGGTTTGTTAGGGTTGCTCTTGCATCTCCATACAAGTGTCAGGCATCAGTACTTTTGTCCCAGGAGGGAGCACCCAGGTCCAGGTGGGACAGACTAAGTGAAAAAAATTATTTGCCTTTGCTGCTGCGTCTTCTGCAGAGCAAGAGACTGTGATTCCTCAGGGCTGACTGTCAGTCTGGATTCTTTCACTACTACTACAGTCAATCATAAATGTGTATGAAAAATAAACCTGCCAAGACAGGAGAAAACCAACAAAAAACAATCAGTGTTTGCTGAAAGGGAGAAAAGCTGAGCAGCACAACAGTAATTCATAGAATTCCTTCCTACTAACATGAGTCACAAGACAGAGAAGGCTTTAAGAAACATAACCAAAGAACTATTATTCTTGAAAGGCTGGCATTTGGTAAACACAACTTTGCAAAATGTCCCCTGCGCTGAGACATGAGTTAGGTCTGACATGCAGACCCAGAGGATGGTCAGCTCTGACATCAGTTACTGTCCTGAAGAGTGAAGATGTGGAACTCTGCTCGAATGAGTGGCTGTTGAACAAGAACAAAGCTCCACACTCCGTCTAGGTTTGGTTAAATGTGCCAGCACATGTTAAATGTCTATGGGCTCAAACATGCTGCCAGAGCTCATCTCCCTGAGCAAATTATCCAGTGCACAAAGACTCAGGACAACACTGCTAGGGTTTGCCTCCCATTTGCACTCACACAACAGCTTTGGTGACACAGTGTCTGCATGTCTCTGAGTGAAGACATCAAGCACAAAGGCAGCGTGGCACATTTGCACTGGAAGCATGCACTGAATGGTCTCAGTAACAAGCCTGAATAGGTCCCACCTCATTTCTCTGGGGCTAGAAGGTTTATTGACATGGCTCTAAGCCATGCACAGTGTCTGCCCTAAGCCACAGCTGACAGCACCCACACTGGTGAAACGTCCTACTGTCCCCCATCATGCAGTAGCTTTTCTCCAGCAGTTCTGTGCCAAGACTTGCTTCTCACTGTGCAGATGATCATTCTTTTGGAGAGGTATTTTGGAATTTGAATGACCTTGTACAGACTGCACTTTCAGTCAAGACATTAAAAGCAAGTACCAAGCCCAGGCAAGACTTCAGTCCTGTAGATGTGGTTGTGGTGAGAGGTGACCTCCAACCAGCACCATCCTATGGGAAACTCCTGCTGCACACGTGTAATCTGAGAAGCAATGATGCGTTCTGCACGTGAAGCTTGCTTTGTAATAAAATTGGTGTTATTCTGGTCCAAGCTGAAATCAAGTTTGAGGTCAGCATAGCCTAAGGCTCACCTGTTTGTAAGCTCTTATTCTGCAGACATTCGATTCCTGTGCAGGTCATAGTCCCACCAGTAAAGAGAGCCTCTGTTCCCTGCCCCCTCTGATGCTTTGGTACTTTTGCAGGAAAACCATTAAACTACTGGAGATAAGCCAGCAGTTCATAACCAAATTTAAGCCAACAGCCCTAGACTGAAGCCTTTCTGTCTTCCAGCATAACAGGCTTCCTGCAAGCAAGTTCAAACAAATGCTGCTATGGTGTCAATCTTTCAATACAGGTACGAAACAGGGACTGTGGTTCAATGCAGCCTATCACAATCTGACGTACATGTAACTGGTTTGCAACAAATCTTCTGGAGACAAAAGTCAACTCTATCTGGAGAAGGAACCTTCTTCCAAGCTTCTGTGTAACTTTGCAGGAAGGTGGGCTAGATTTCCTGGTAAGGGAGAAGCCATCGGAAGAGGAATCCATGCTCCTATGAGATCAGCAAAAGTGTGGTTCTCGTGTCTACTACTATTAAATAGTACAAGAGATATGAAGTGATGAGGCCATTTGAATGTGTTCAAGTTGATCAAAACACAGTACATCAATGCAAGACAAGGCAGAAACACAAGGGCTTAAGATGCAAAGTGAAGGTGAGCAGATGTAGCTCTGATGAAGGTGACCGGAACAGCTGCCACCTCCTCTTCCTCAACTGGAGCACATCTATAGCCACTGCTAAAGGTTACGTTGCTTGGGAATGACCCTGGAGGAACTCTGAGGGTTTTTTCTCTGTGAGCTGCAGGTCCACACACAATAAAATCCTGTTCAAGCACCAACTGCATTGCTCTGCTAGCAGAGGTATCCCACAGCAGATCACCTCACAGAAATAATCTAGAAAGGAGTATAACCTCAAGGTTATCTCATGGCTGAAAGGAATATGGGGACTTCACTCTCTTGGCACAGCCCTGCTGGGAGTTTATTTCAGTCTCTGTCATTTTCCTCCATGATTTGTCCATCTACACAGCCTCAGAGTCGTGCAAAGTAGGAGCTATCAAGCACTGTGTATAAGCAACAGCCGCAAGACAGGTTTGTATTTTAGCTGGGTGCTTTTGAGCCTAACATTTAAAAAAAATCATAAAAAATAAAATAGCAAGTTAAGCTTACAGGTGCATATCTGAGCACTCCCAGCTGGACCAATCAGTCCACAAGCCAAACACAAATAACTGAGACAGATAACAAGCAGACACTGTGGAGGAGAGATTAAATAGCAGGCAGAGCGCTCGGGAGACCCTTAACCTTCTGGAGCACAAGAGATATTGTGTCAGGTTTTTTTACAGACATTGGCACCTAGGATGGAAAACCTGACGTGCTTAGAAGAGACACCACAGTATCAGGAACATCACCAAAGCCTTCCGTGCTGAATGCATTTATGCTGCAACAACAAACAGACCATGCAAGCTATAATCAGAGCTGGTTTTGGATGGGAAGCTAAACTAACACTTGCTGAGGATGCCACAGATCCCAAAGCGTGAGAACAAACCCTGTTAAAGATTTTGTTACTGGAACTGATGGGAGATGATTTCTTAACTCCCTTGAAGGTATGAATGCATAGGTGTCTGACCCTAACGTGGGCACAGCATTGAACTCTATGTGGGAATCAGACAAAAAAGCCTTGTTTTCCCTGTTGTGTCCACTTCAGGATTTGGTTCAGATATCTGTTCTGCTACTCCCTGTCACAGCCAAAGTCCATCACACTGCTATTTTCACAGCGGAGGTCTTCAGTGTGTGGGTCCTTCTAAACTCAGCACGCAGCTTTCCCACAGCAAGAGCTGCCCTCACACTTTGCTGGTCCTGGGAATCACAGAGCATGGGGTGAGCAAGGGTTTCTGAAGTGGGCTTAGCTCTTCACAGGAGCACATACCTCTCTCCACTCTCATGGGGCCACTGGAGAGACTGGACAAGGATGGCAACGGACATGGAGACAAGACTGATAGCAACAGCTCTTTTAGCACCCTGGTGCCTCTAAGGGATAATTTGAACAGTCCTGATCATATTGCTATGGCTGGAGAGCTGCCTGCCTATCCCATCCTTCCATCTACAGCCTTGGCTCCAATCAGTGCCCTAATGAGCTGGAACAGGAGCTGTGCTGCAAGGACTGAACAGAGATTTGCTGTAACATGGGTTCCTTCAGCCACAGGGTGGCATTTATCTTCTCTGGGGAGCATGCTGGATCAGTGAGGACTTTGGCAGATGTCCCTGAATAGCTGCAAGGCTGTCAGTGGAACAGACTGAAGATGTTTCAGCATCTTGAGGTAGCTGCTAACCCCCAGGGATATTCTTTTTATGTGCGACAGCTCGTTCAAGTCAGACAGGTTTCACCTTGCCCAGTAAGAGACATCCATTACTCTTCTGATAATGTGGATTCACAATCAACTTCTTCAATGGCATATTGTTTCACCAAGGGCAAGTAGCTGTGGCAAGCCAGTGAGTCCTACTGGACATTGGCAGCAGTTTGGTCCTTTGTCCCTTATTTAACCCAAAGAACACTGGTTACTGGGTTTGGAATGGGTCCTCCTATGACCATCTGTAGTTTAAACCCAGGTGACAACCAAGCACTATACAGACACAGAGGAGAAGGTTCAATAAAAGGCTTCAAGGGTCAAGACAAAGGTCAGGGAAGGCTCACTTACTAGTTACAGTCACAGGCAAAGTACAGGCTTTGAGAAAACAAAAGCAATTTAATTTAAACAACAAAACCCACCACCAGTTCACTAATGACAGAGCCAGTTGTTAGATGCACCATGACCCCACTCCTCCCTGCTCCAGCGTGCTCTCCTCCACAGGGTGCAGGAACTCTTCTTCGCTTACGACCTCTGACAGCTTCAAAGGCTCAGTCTGTCCTCGCACCACAAGCAGAAGGGGAATCGCTGCTCTGGTTTGTCTTCACCCTTCCTTCCTCCTCTTCTTTCTCACTGACCTTGGTGTCCTCATGGCTGTATCTTTCTCTCCCTACTCCTTCCCACAGAAGAGAAGGGAATTCCTAAAGGCCCAAAACCACAGTAAGTCACCCAGATTTTCCCTCTTAAACATATTTGTCTACAGAGTCACCGACTGGTTGGCCCTTGGCTAGAGGCAGATCTGACCCAGAGCTGGGGAGAGGTTTTCTGAAAGAATCTTACGCTACCCCAGGACCAAAACTCCACGAGGCTCAAACACAACACACTATCCAGTGCCTACCATGAGCATGGTGTGCCTGTGCACAGTGCAGGAGACAACTGACAGGCAGAGCTGCTTGTCAGCAAAAAGCCAGCAGTGCCCATGGACTGCATTTGTTTGTCCGAGCTGGGAGTAAAAAAGCCCCTCAGAGTGATCCCACTCCGTGAACCGCATGTGGAACTCCTTGGAGAAGGGTGTCCCTCTCCACAATGAAATTCAGACGTGAACACACCACATGCAGTGCATTTCATATAGAATCACAAAACGAAGTTTCAAAGCAGTGATATCGGTGGGGGATGACAAAGCTCTGCTGTCTTAGATGATAAACACCATCAGTGGCCAGTTAATAGGTAATGTGGGGCTGGCGCAGTCCCAGGGCAGAAGTAACACGCCTGTGAGTATGTATGTGGGTGACTTCCCATAAATCCGTGTCTGACACAAAGACCTTTATGAACTGGGTTATAAATAATTAGCTGGACGTATCTGAGTTTCTTTTTGCAGGGGCAACACTGCGACAAAATCTGAGGTCTCCAGCACTCAAAGTGTCTTGGATTGCATGACCAGAATGGGTAGGTGACTGTTCAGGCATCGTAACCCCGCACTGCAACCTGTCCAGGCATCCTGTAATGAGCCTGGCAGTTTGTGCTCAGGCAAGAAAACTGGTCCATAATATCTGAAGAAATCCCTAGAAGGTTAATGCAATGTAACCCTTGGCAGCTTGTTCCTGGTATAAATGAGGTCTTATTTTGAGGAATTTATGATTAAAGTTAATGCAGAACAGTCATCTTTCTGAACACGAGATGAATGAAGCCTGTGATATATTTCTCGTGATGCATCCCATCATGTTCTGTTGTCTTTGCAAATCTCTATTTTTACTGCATTGACACGTTTCTCAGGTTTGGGTTGCATTCCTAATAAATATCCGATGCCATGCTAGTTTTCTCTATCATATTTCTCTAGCCTTAGAGAAGAATGGAGAAATTTTGTAAAAAACAGTGGTCTTAAAAGGAGCTTTTAACATGAGGTTGGTCTGCATTTAGCAAGCGATTATCTAGCCCTGTAACAGTGCTGGTATTGTTAAAAGTGCTGCAACCTGCCTTCGCATGGATTTGGTTATCTAAGGACAAAGGTGCCTCATGCCTGTATAACTATTTCCATGTGTGAAGAGGAATAACTCCAAAACTATAAATCAAGGCTTTTATTGGCATAGCTTTAACTGGTAAAAGTCATACTGCTAATGGAGTCGTGGCTGAAACACAGAGAGAAATCTTGATCTAGAGAGGGAAACTCCTGGTGCGGAAGCCATCTGTTTAGGGAAAGGGTTTTAGGATCCTAGTCTGCAGTCCTGCCTCAATGTTATACCGGATTATTTTGGTCTGCTTTGGTCATCACAGTGAAATAAGCAAGTGGAAGACATTCTGCCTCAGGACTGGGTCATAATGCAGAAAAAGAAAGTGGACCCATTTGCTCTGAGTGGTGGGATGCCAGCAAGGGCATTCCTGCTCAAGACCAGGTCCCCTGTGTTTGTCTTAGGATATAGCTGCTAGAAACTGAATCCTGATGCATTTCCCACCCCATCCCCAAGCAGGAAACCCTGTGCTGCATTTCTGAAGACCATCTCTTGTGGCAAAATCCCCAAGCAGAAGAGGACTCTTCCAAAATCTCTAAAAGACCACTGACATTGGAGGGTTGGGGCAGTGTGTGATGGGAAAGGTGGGGTGGCAGTCCCCTATACTCAAAGCCTAAGCATGTGTTTCTCCCACTACTATGCACGGCCATTATTGCACTACAAAAAGGAGCTGAAGGCTTTGTTATGCAAATATCCTCCCCATGATAAGCTACATTATCCTCAGTATTTTCAAGGATTCCTCTCATAGACATATCTCTTATTTCATTAACTGAGTTGCTGGAGATGAAATCCCTTCTTCCTTAATTGCTCTGCTCCAACCATCCCTGTTACTTTTCAGGAAAGAGTCAGACAATAATCCTAATATCCTCCCTCTTTTTTTTTTTTAACAAGAAGAGCCTTGAAATCATTGTCCCTTATTTCTCAGACCTTGATGGCTGATAGGAAATAATTAACTTCTATCTGCGCTGACAAAACAGTGGCTGATGTGTAGTCAGTTTCAGGTAGTTTGTTATTCCTGCTTTATCGTCTGCTGCAGAAGGGAGGCTGCAAGATTATTTAGCAAAGCTTTGCCTGAGTGTTTATCACTACAAGTTTGAAGAAACAGTGCTAGCAATTATTTCATTTTATGTTATTATTTTCTTAAATAAAGGTTATTGTTTAGTCACAGTGATGCAAATGACAGATCTTTTTTGACTTGTTTCATTTAATGAGCAAGATTGTCTTTGCTGCAGCCTGCGGTACAGCAGATGATCACACAGAGACACCCAAGCGATGCAGAAAGCTGGGAGCTCTGCTGAGCATCAGTACCAGAACTGGAGATGTGTGAGCTGCCGGGACACCTCAGGTTGGGTGGCAGGCAGCAGAACACTTGGAATTTAACCAAGATTGCAATCAGCTGCCTCCTGAAAGCAGCTATGTCTTATCATCCCGAAGGTCCCCTTAGCTTGGCATCCCAGAGTAGCCAGCAGCAGATGCCAAGAGAAGAGCAGGACTGTGAGCAGGCATGTCTAATCAATAAGTCCCCCTGCCTTGTGACTTGCACTTTGGGAATTTCTGCCATAAATGTGGCTTCCACTGGTATCTCCAGCATATCTTTTGAACATATTAAAGGCTTTAGCCCCCATGACATCCCATAACAAAAGGTCCACAACTGTGTAAGATGCTTGTGAACCTGCCACCAGTACTTGTGTTGGAAAGGACAACGAACAACTTTTCCCTGCGCTCGCTCCCCAGGCCAAAGAGAGTTTTTTATCTTCCTTGCCTACAGCTGTGACTGAGAAATAATGTTGCTTAATCTCAGCTGAGGTAAAAGTGCATTAATCACTACCTTGATTAATTGCCAAAGGATCATTTCCTCTCTATGATACATGGAAACCCCCAAGCTTCTTGAATCAGAAGTACACTCAAGCTGTTCAATGCCACATCCATCTTCTCCATGAGTGTCATTGTTGACAGCGGTGTATGTGGGTTCTCAAACACCGTTCTTGCAGTGCTAGGGGATGGACAAACATCTACCTAGCTGAGCAGGGTGGTTTAGCAATCTAGCAGCAGTAAAACACTTCAGTTCTGGAAAGATGGCTCATGGCCCCATAGCGATCCTGTGGTTCCCAGTCCCATATTCAGAGACTCATTACTTCTTCTTTGAAGCTTGTACAAGCCTGACACCACAGCCTTCATGCAGGATTATGTGCACAATAGAGGCTGTCTTCACACCATTGGGGAAGCTCATTTAGGGTCAGGTTTGCTCTCACAGAAGACAAGATTAATTTGCAAAAAAAACCCCTCCAGCTTGCAGTGGGACCTGTACATCTTCACTCCAATGAACACAGAATCAAAGAATAATAGAGGTTGGAAGTGATCTCTTAAGATCATCTAGTCCAACCACTCTGACAGAGCAGGATCAGATAGAGCAGATCACATAGGAAGATGTCCAGGTGAGTTTCAAATGTCTCCAGAGAGGAAGACTTCACAGCATCTCTAGGCAGCCTGTTCCAGTGCTCTGTTACCCTCAAGGTGAAAAAGTCTTTGCTTATGCTTACATGGCGCATGTAAGCAAAATGTTCCTTTTTGTCCTCATTATTCCTTGTTCTCTCACTAGGCTCCACCAAGAAGAGTCTGGTCCCATGCTCCTGACACCCATCCTTTAGATGTTTATAACCAGTCATGAAATCTCCCCTCAGTCTCCTCAGCTCCAGTATAAACAGCCCCAGCTCTCTCAGCCTTTCTTTGTAAGGCAGATGGGCCAGCCCTCTGATCATCTTAGCGGCTCTGCACTGGACTCTCTGCAGTAGGTCCTTGTTCTTCTAGAACTCGAGACCAGAGAACTGGTTGCAGTATTACAGATGTGGCCTTACCAGGACAGAGCAGTGAAGGAGAAGAACCTCCTCTGACCTACTGGCCACAATCTTCTTAATGCATCCCAGATGATCGTTGGCCTTTTTGGCCACAAGGGCACATTGCTGGCTTATGGGCAGCTTATTGTCCACAAGGACTCCCAGGTCCTTTTTACCACAGCTACTCTCCAGAGTTCAATCTCCAGCCTGTACTGATGCATTGGGTTCTTATTCCCTAGATGCAGCACTCTACGCTTGCCCTTATTGATCCTCGTTATGTTCCTTTTCTCTAAACTCTTCAGCCTATCGCAGTCACACTGAATAGCAGCACAGCCCTCCAGCATGTCCGTGACCCCTTCCAGCTTTGTATCATCAGCAAACTTACATAGAGGACAGTTTGTCCAGTATCTTTTTATGTTGTTGATGAATATGATGAATAGAACTGGTCCCAGTACTGACCCCTTAGTAAAACCTCTAGACATGAGCCCTCCTCTTGACTGTGCCTCACTGACTACAACTCTGAGTTTTGTCCTTCAGCCTGTTCCAAATTCATCTTACTATCCAACCATCCAAACCACACTTCTAAAGTTTGGCTGCGAGGGTGCCATGGTAGCATCAAAAGCCTTGTTGAAGTCCAGGCAGATTTTATCCACCACCCCACCCTTGTATATACACTGAGGTAAGCCATCACGGAAGGCTACCATATTGGCCAAGCAGGACTTCCCCTTGGTGAATTCATATTGTCTACTCCAGATAACACTTCTCTTCCTGATATGCTTTGAGATGGCAAGAAGAACAAGCTATTCAATCACCTTTACAGGGATGGAGGTGAGACTGACCAGCCTGTAGCTACCTGGGTCCTCCTTCTTGCCATTTTGCAGATAGTAGTGACACTAGGTTTTCTTCAGTCCTTGGGCACCTATCCTGTTCTCTGGGACAGGCCAGGCTCTGATTCACCATCCTCATGAGGCTCTTTGCCCCTTCTGGGAATGGCTGAAGTAACTCAGTATGGAAAGCTGTTGTCCATATCCCTCCTGTACAGGACAAGAGGACTTAACTCTAAAAGATTGTCAAACTGGGGTTACCCACTAACATAAAATTCACTCTGGAGAGGAGAGCAATGATGGTAAAATGTCTGGCACCAAGCTGATAGAAGCAACAGAGAAAGTGCTATGTCATGTCATAGGGAGGATTCATCTTTTATCTCTGCTCTGACTTCTTCACACTGTTGTCTCTCCATCTCTCGCAGCTTTCTAGCTTATCAGATCCTTTTCCTGGTGATCAGCCAAGCAGTCTGTGGGGAAGATATTTGGAGTGGTGGTACAACATGTAAGCAGCAGACTAGAAAGATTGATCAGCAAAATCTCTACCTTGGATTTCTGGAGGACTGACTTGGGTCTACTCGAGATGCTGGTTTGGGGGGTCCCTTGGGAAGCAGCCCTCAAACAGAAAGGGGCCTAAGAAGGGTGGGCTTACTTTAAGGATGAAATTATGAAGGTGCAGGAGCAGCCTGTCCTTATTCACTGAAAAATGAGCTGGTGGGGAAGACCAGCCTGGTTGAGCAGGGAGCTTTTACAAGAACTCAGTGGAAAAAAAAAAAGAGTGTCTCAACTTTAGAAAGAGGGGCAGGTGAATCAGGAAGAGTTTAAGGATATTGTAAGGTCATGTAGAAAGAGATGTGAAAGCTCAGTTCTGTTAAGGATAATAAAAAGTGCTTTTATAAATATATCAGTAACAGAAGGGGGGCCAAAACAATATTGTTGGCCTGACCTTGGTTATGGAGTAGATCATCCTGAGTGCCTTCAAGCTGCACATGCAAGGCAACCAGGGGATCAGGTCCAGCCAGCACGGGTTTAGAAAAGGAAGGTCCTGTCTAACCAATCTGATCTCATTCTAGGAATGGGTGACCCACCAAATGGATGAGGGGAAGACTGTTGGTTTTCTATCTAGACTTCAGCAAAGCCTTTAACACAAACTGCAACAGCATCCTCCTGGAAAATCTGTCACCCCCACTCTCCACTGGGTTAAAAACTGGCTGGATGACCAGGCACAGAGAGTGGTGATGAATGGTGCCACATCCAGTTGGTGTCTGGTGACCAGTTGGTGTCCCCCAGGGATCAGCACTGTGCCCAGTTCTATTCAACATCTTTACTGATGACCTGAATGAGGAGATCAACTCTACCTTTAGTAAATTCATGAATGACACCAAGTCGGGAGCAAGTGTTGATCTGCTGGAGGGGAGGAAGATGCTGCAGAGAGCTCTGGTCAGGCTGGGTCAATGGGTAGAGGCCAACAGGATGAGGTTTAACAAGGACAAGTTCAGGGTCCTACACTTTGGCCGCAGCTACAGACTGGGGGATGAGTGGCTGGAGATCAGCCTGGCAGAGAGGCACCTGGGAGTACTGGTTGACAGCCCACTGAACATGAGCCAGCGGTGTGCCTAGGTGGCCCAGAAGGCCAATGTTATCCTGGCTTGTATCAGGAATAGTGTGGCCAGCAGGATTAGTGATGTAATCCTCCCCTGTACTGGGTGCTAGTGAGGCCTCACCTCAAGTACTGGGAGCAGTTCTGGGCCTCTTACTTCAAGGAAGAGCTTGAGGCACTGGAGTGGATGCAGAGGAGAGCAACAAGGCTGGTGGAGGGGCTAGAGGGAAAGTCTTATCAGGACAGACTGAGACAGCTAGGGTTGTTTAGCCTGGAGGAGACTCAGGGGGAACCTTCTCCCTCTCTACAACTACCTGAATCACAGAATGTTAGGGATTGGAAGAGATCTCAAAAGGTCATCTAGTCCAATGCCCCCACCACAGCAGGATCAAGTCACACTGGAACGTGGTCAGGCAGGTTTTAAACGTCTCCAGAGAAGAAGACTCCACAACTACCCTGGGCAGCCCGTTCCAGTGCTCTGTCACACTCACTGTGAAGAAGTTCCTTCTCATATTTTTGTGGAATCTCCTATGTTTCAGCTCACACCCATTGCTCATAAAAGAGATGATGACAGATTTCTTAGCAGGGCTAGAAACGACAGGACAAATGTTGATGGTTTTAAACTAAAGAAAGGTAAATTCAGACTAGACGCAAATAAGAAATTTTTTACCGTGTGAAATAAGAAATTTTTTACCATGTGAATGGCAAGACACTGACTTAGGTTGCCCAGAGAAGAGGTGGAAGCCCTATCCCTGGAAACACTCCAGGTCAGGTTGGAACAGGGCTCTGAGCAATGTGATCTAGTTGAAGATATATCTGGTCATTACAGGCTGGTGGTACTGTATGACATTTAAAGTTCCCTTCCCACCCAAAACAAAACATCCTATGATTCTATGATTCTTGTGAGGTTCAGAAGTGCTTTTTGCAATGCAACACCTTGGGGGGTGCTCTGCAGCTTATAAAAGGTGACACAGGTTGTGTGGACCTTGATGGGTCAACTGCCTCCTTCATAGTTACCTTGCTGTAAGCTGAACCAAGGGGAACAGCCCCTCATGTCTACTCCAGGCTGTGGTTCCTGTGTTGTCTCCACGCACAACCACTGTGATTTGTACCACTCATGCTGGCAACAGGGAGAGGCAGAAAAGGTTTGGAAGGACTGCTTGGAAAGGCAACCTCTGACAAAGTTCCCATTCACAAACAAAGAGGGGAGCTTCAGGCAGTCCTGTGTCTATCTGTGCCCAGTGCTGTGTGAAGCAAGGTCACAAGCAGGCACAGCAGAGAGAAGAAATGAGTGAAACCTTCAGAGAACAAGTGCAGCCATTGCTAGCTCAGTTTCCAGAGGAGAACCAAGGGAAAAAACAAGAGACTCTGTCAGTTCAATCCCTACTAAACAGACCACAACACTTTTGGGACACAGTCCTTCTGAATGGGTGTAGCAGCATTTTTCCAGACAATTGCTAAGACTGGAGTTCCCAGGCTCAGGGCTGCTGGTGACCCACAAAAAGCTGCTCTGATGGCGTAACGCAGAGGTAGTGTCTGATTCTGGCAAACACAAATTGGATGCAGCGAGCACTCTGCTGTCCCTGGGGCTGTTTGGAGAAGCTCTGCTTCTCCTGCAGGGAGGAGGGAGGAGCTGAGCGTTTCCAGCCACGGCCAAGAAAGCTAATGAATACATTTCTTTTCCCAAGGCAGGCAAATTATTTCTGCTCCCAGCTGACCCCTCAACCACAAAAAACACCATAAAACAGCAAGAGTGTGTAAAAAATAAACACATGCACGCATCAGCCTTCCGGATTCCCGTCCCCCGAGCCAGTGGAGCTCAGGCCACAGGCAAAAGGAATGTGGTGTTGCATCAGGAGCCATTGGGATGGGATGAGGGGCAGGAAGGTTTTATAACTGGCCTCTAGACCCCACTGAAGAGCAGTAGAAGGAAGAAGAGTGTGAATGATGACTACTCATATTGCAAAGGGGGGGACATTTCAATCTCATCTGCATATTTTGAGAAGATTGGGATTTACAGCGTAAATTGCTTGCTCTGCTCTGTTGTCTTGGCTCCTCTTGGACAAGCTTACCTCAGAGCTCTCCTGACCAGCCAGGAGCTCTGCAGAGCAGTTACAGGTGAGGCTGCTGGGTCTCAAGGATCCGTAGGGAAGTGTACAATAAATTGAAGCAGCTTTTTATCTGTCCCCTGTCACCTTGCAGCCTGGCAGAACTAGAGGGAGAGTTGTATAGAGGCAAGTGGTGTTCCACACTGCAAGAGGAGTCTGAAGTGATGCCTAGGTCAAACTTTAAAAATCTAACATACACTAGGCGACACTGCTGTTCACACCAGATGAGACATCCTGCACCTATACTGAAGACCAGCAGAATTTATATAAAGAAGTATGGACACAGTCAGCTTAAGTCACTGACAATCATGCTTGGGATCCAGCATCTTCAGCAATGGACTATAGTGAGCATTTTTGCTTTATCCAAAGCTTTACTTTATCAGGCTGGGAGTAGGAGATGCCATGTGGCTTTGACCTTCACTGGTACAAAGAAATATGAATGTCAAGGGGCTAACTTGCCTTAGCTTTACTCCTGGGCTCGCAGATAAATCTGTCTGAGAAAGCTCACTGAAGTTGAGATGACATACGAAGATTTACCCTATAACATCTGTCCCCAGTTAGTGTCCAATAGCAGCTGCAACTTGCTTGCTTTCCAAGGATGTATTTTACTATTGAGAACTGGAGATGCACAGTTACAGAAAGTAATTCCACACTGCAGTCAGAATTGCTGAACTCTGAGAGGATGAGCATTGTAAGCAGGTTGCGCCAGGATCACAGCTAGCACCACCAAGACGTCTCCAGCCCAAAAGCTCCAGCGCAGCAGTGGCACTGTGTCCCTGCCAGTCTGCTGTGAGGCAGCAAACTGACAGGCAAAGATGCTGACTGTCTTCTGACTATCTCAGCCTCCCCTTCTTACAGAAAGAGGAGCAAAATGATCCATTGATACCCAGATTTCATGCCCTGATAAGACTCATTTTTCTTAAAAAGCTGTTTTGAGAAAAATAATATTGCTCATGGCTCGTGGTGGTCAGGGATGGCAGCAGCAACAGGAGGGAAAATAAGTAATTGTGATAAATTCCCTGAAAAAAGTAACCGACTTTCTTCTTACCACTGCTTCACAAGTTTTGTTTCCTTAATGCATTTATTTTTAAAAAAATCCAAAACAGGTAAACCAAAGCAACAGGTTCTTTTAGACACACAGCTCAGCTAGTAGAAATTACAAATTAAACACAGATACAATGCAAGTAACATGTTTCTTTATTTGCCATCCCTTTTGTTAAGCACAGCTGCCTCCAACAGCAGCAGCCCCAGCGCCATACCAGCAGTCTGGTCCCTCCTCTGGCTCCTTCCCGTCTCGGTACCACAAGATCCCTTGGCCAGATACAGCGTAGATGTCATATTGGGGTATGTTCTGGTGCCTGTGCTGCCAGGCTGAAACCATGCTTACACTGTGCCCTCCATTTCCTCTTTGGTGTTTTAAAATCCTGGATGAGCCAGCTTGCAAGTGCTGTTGTAAAAGAGACTATTTCCAATCCAAATGAGCTACCCTTGTGATGGTTGGCTTGCAGCAAGCCGTTCCATGTGCTATCATTCAATATCACTACCTCCTTTTTAAACAATTAACTCCAAAATTCATTGATTTAGACTGAGGTTTTAAAATCAGCAAAGAGTTTATAAAGCAGCTAGTAATAGCTCCCACAAAGATTTTTCTGAATATTTAAAATACTGCATTTTTTTGTTCAAGATGTGAAGAGCCAAAAGGCATGAGGCTGGCTGCAGAATCTTAACTGCTCTGCAGAAAATGCTGTCAGAGAAAGAAGCTAAACCCACATTTATGAAACACACTTGGAAGGAGCTCAGCAGCCCAAATCCCAGTGCTAACATAGCAGTTCTGAGTCAATTGCAAATAGCATGGTCTTACTGTCCAGCCGCAGTGCAATTCCACTGAGCTTTGGCAGAAGGTAATTCCAGTGTCAAATATTTTCATGAGACCCTACTTGACATTTTGGCAGGAAATCCTGTAGCATGTTTTGATATTTCATGACACACCGCATTAACCGCATGGATTTCCTCCATTGCTTTGATGGACACTGCTACCTGCTCAGGCAGAAAGGAGAGTGTCTGGAAGAGCCCTTTCCCTGGCTCCCCGCTGCCAGAGCACAAAGCATCAGACTGTTGAAAGTACGTTACTAGAGCCAAAACCCCTTGGGAGAAATAACCACTGTTCTAGAGTCTGCACGGATGTATCCTCCCAGACGGATACACGTGCAGTTTCCTAAGGCAAGGCGTACACTGAATACGATACTTCTGATGAGACTGTTCCAGAGCAAGGGAGGCTTTTGCTCTGCTCTTGGCTTGCCAAGTATCTCTATCAGTACCTAGATCAAGGTACCGTGTTGCTGCAAGATAATGATGGCACTGCTAGCCCAGGAAGTCTAGCAGGTGATACCTCTTGCCCAATCACTATCTAAGACACCAGCAGTAGAGCAAGGAAGAATTTTTCCAGGGACAGGTTTCCATATGTGAGACGCAGAAGCTAGTGTGACTACTTCTCAGCTAGCCATTTCTGGAGAAAGCATCCATGCAATCATAAAATCATACAACCATTAGGGATTGGAAGGGACCTCAAAAGATCATCTAGTCCAATCCCCCTGCCACAGCAGGATCACCTAGACCAA
>JAOXOE010000874.1:5270477-5282388 GCA_028565055.1 Phoeniculus purpureus | reverse complement strand
CACCCACCCCACCTACCCCCATAGTTCAAGCCCAGCACAGAGTAAAATTCCCAAGCTTCACCCTCCACAGAGAACTGCCTCCCTCTAAAATAGCACTAATTGAGCATGAAATGCTAGGCAGCTAAATTACACCATCATGTATTCATCATTAAATGATTTAAACAGTGGCTTAGGAGTGTAGGGAACAAGAATCACTCCCCTCTTCCCACCCTTTTCACCTTCGCACTCTGCTGCCTGTGCCACAGCCAGGAGTGTACCAGAGTTCCAGGAATACATCCTCCAAAGAAGGACCAGCTTGGGCAAGGCAACTGGCCTTTCACAGTCTGATTTCCTTTTTTTTAGGAGAGCTGACAGCTTGTTGGGATCTCATCAAAGAACTTGTAATTGCAGCTCCATCACTCCTAAGAGCCCTAATTTCCAACCAGGAACCTGTCTGAAAGCTGTAGTGTATGGGATGTGATTTCAACCTGTCAGAACAAGGTTGGGGAGTGAGGGCTTTTCTTTTTTGAAAAGAGACAACTTTAGTGCAGATAGTTTGGCCAATTTAGCCAAATTATATCACATCGGCAATGTCTTCATTCCCAGACTACAGATCCTTTCCTCCAGACTGACAGATGCCCCGCATTGCTTCTTACCCTAGTGTTTCTTTACGGTAAGAAGACATGAGTTGTCCCTAAACAAACAGGAAATCACTTGCTACTCACTCTAAATTTAAGCAAAATAACACTTTGAAGACAAATATGAGGTTTTCCCTTTGAAAATGCAAGATCAAGGCACTACAACCCTTCAGAAGTATTTTTCAGTGTCTTTTCAGACTGAAGTTATTTGTTGAAATTGATGAAAATATCAGAACTATCCCCATCAGCACAAGGAGTATTTTTAGAGGGGACAGAGAAGTTTCATTCATTCATTCAAAAAAAAAAAAGGGTAAAACTAGTCACCTACTTCAACTCAGAATGGAGGCAATTTTGGCATTGTGTGAAAGACTCTAGGAGACACGCATTCTTCTAAATAAGGAAGGAAGGAAAATGTACCTTCAGAATCAGAGGCACAGGGTTATAGAGCAGCATGCACTGGCAGATTAAGACTCTTCAGCCTGTGCAAAGCCTAGGTGATGATTAAGGACACGTAGAATAGGAGTGAAGCAAGCCTGAAACAGCATGGGAAAATGACTGGGGATGGATGCCTTTCTGCTTTTACTGAGACAGCAACACACAAAACTAGAGAGAAACTGGTTCAAGAGAAGAAAAGGGATTTGGAACTTCATGTATGGAGATTAACCTGTGTAACTTCCTGCAACAGGACCATGGAATCATTTGGATTGTAAAAGGTCTTCAAGATAATTGAGTTCAACCATCAATTCATACCAAGTCTACCACTCAACCATGTCTGTAAGCTCCACATCTACACAACTTTGAAACATGTCCAGGGATGGGAATTCAACTGCCCACCCTAGGCAACATGTTCCGATGCTTGATGACCCTTCCAGTGAGGAAACTTTTCCCTAAAGTCCAACCTACATTTCCTCTAGCGCAACTCGAGGCCATTTACTCTTGTCCTATTGCTTATTTCTTGCACTGTGGGTGGTAAAAGTTTTTTAAGCATTATGAAAAACACCTGGATTATTTCACAGGGGGGTAGTTCATCAAAACCTGCTTAATCCTGAAGGACAAACCACAATGCATTGGTCATAGTTTGATATATGCTTTTGAGGACCCTGTAGGGCTGAGACACACTGTTTTCAGGGGTTTTGATTTGATTCACTGTGATCTTATAGTCCTGTCTCAGGTGAATCTCATCCAGTGGGATGGGACTCTCAGTGATGTGCACACGGACAGCATGCCAGACCTCCTCCCAAGATGTTCAACCTCCTTTTGCTTGAATGGTATTTCAGTGAAAAGGTAACTTATCCCAACCAAAGTGTTTCATTTGAAAATGCTGCCTTTGGGACAAGATTTGTTTTTAGGGAAAAAATAATTTTAAAAAAGAATCAAAAAGAGAATGAACACACCGATAAGGTTGAAATGCTTCATTTACTTCTTTCTGGAGGTCAGTGTTTCAACATGACTTCTTACACTGTTTCAAAAGGCAAATGCATTGTGAAACAAATGAAAAAAGCAGAAACTGAAGCTTTTATTCTATTTCGGAATGGAAAACCTGTTACAATCACTGAACTTCCCCCAGGTTCTCACACAACCCTGCCCCAGTTCTTCGGGATGATCTCTGTTGTGGGAACCCATGGTACTGAACTCTTCAGCTGCCCCAGGTAATCCTTCTAGCCATGCTAAGTGCTGCTAAAAAAGGCAGAGAGATGGTACAAAACTTATAAACTAGGCAGAAAGAGAAAACGCTGGGCTCTGTGGCTGCCACTCACTGCCAGGAAGAAGAAGACAAGCTCTGAGTTTTGGCACTGAAGATGCAATGGGCAATACCAGCTGTTCCAGATCTTTGTGATCAGCAGCAGCAGAAGCACTAAGCAAGGAGCCCATAACACAATTGTCTAGCCCACCAGGATATAGCAGCACCCACTGGTACTTGCTCTTCACTGGTTTTGAATGATCTTCTGACTTGTTTCTCCACCACCAGCCTGTGCTTGGTGGTAATGCCCTTTCTAAAAGTCCTGTTTAGACAAGTCGCCTCTGTGCTGGTGGCACGTGAGTAATGCGACAAGCTTGTTGCTGCCATCCAGCCTTGAGAGCTGAAGGGACATGTTTGTTTGCTCACCTCATCTTTTGTGCAGATCTATGATCTTTTGATGGCAATGTTTTTCACTCCGTCCTGCCTCATTCTTTGCGGTGTTTCCCAACACACACAAGTCCCCTCGCATCTAACCCACTGAGGTTGTGCAGCTGCTTAACATGCAAAACCCTTGCCAGCAAATAAATAATTGCTTAAGAGAAGCTAGGCTCAGAATGGGCTTGGGCAAACAAAACATTTTCTCTCCTTTTTTTGTAAGTTTGCTTTAATATTTCAGCTGAAAAATGTTTTTGCCCCAGAAGCAAAACTTTGGGTGAATTAAAAAGGTGAAAGGCATTCTACTGTCTCAAAGAAAGCCTCTCTTTTCCTCTTAGAGCTTCACAACATTTCCTTAATACCATCTTTGTACATAAAAGAAAATCCAGTTTCCACGTGGAAAATGTCAAAATGCAGTTTCAGCTTGCAGAAGGGCTTATTTCTGACTGAAGCAGCATCCTCACTCACACAGAGTAAATGCAAAATGTGCTTGTCGCACCAAACTAGCGTAAGTTTCACACAAGAATGTCACTGTGTTCCTGTGGCCGTGGAGGTGGCAATGCAGGACGTTGTGGTGCTCCCATGAGGCCGAGAAAGAAGCACTGCAAGCTTCAGTACTTGGGGACTTTCTGAGCAAAACAGCAATCTTCTGAGAGTGGAAGTCCAGCCCTGGCAGAACAGATGTTGTAACTTATCACATTTATGGTGGAAACTTGAGGGCCAAGGGGGAATTCAAACAGCAAATAGTTAACAGCATAAACTGCAATAACAAGAAATATATAAGGTGTATCAGAATACTGAAGGGAGTTGATTGGTCTGAGGAAGCACTGTGGGGTAGAAAGGAGCAATTAATGAGCAGGGGAAGAAAGATGAAGCAAAGGAGGGCATTGCAGAGAAGCCAAGTGTTTCCTTTAAATCAAAAGGGGTAAAAATACACGCTCTCTCATTAAATCAGCTGCTGTCCTGAGGGACATAAATGTAATGCATGCTTTATCTACCTTCTAGAAACGACACAACGAGCTGAGGTCTGGGTTACAGGGCACTGAATTCTGCTCTAATTATCTGCCCTAAACTTCATTAATTCAGAAGGTGTGTCCTTGTGCTCTTCCAAGATGCTGAAAAAAGACAGAAGTCAGATCTCTGAAGGGACATGGGTTGCCAACCTGAGCTGAAACTCTGGGAAACAGAATGTCCAGTGCCTGTGCTGTGCAAGGGTTTGAAGAGGAGAGACACACAGCCTTGCAAATTTCTTGTGTTGCCTTACTAACAGTTCTCAGCAGTTAAACTCCTGAGTTTTGACTTGCTGAGTGCCTCCCTTTTCTCCCCCTTAAATGATTTTGTTGATGTGATGAATCGTTCTCCAGCTAAGTCATTACTTATGAAATTGTTTGTTAGCCTCTTCATCAACTGAGCTGAACTAGAGCTTGTTTATATGAGGCTGAAGCAGTGTGAAAGGACGCAGAGCTGAATGGAGCTGTGCAGGAGAGGATGGCTAGAGGAGGGTGTCAGGGTATGAAACTGCCTCCGGTGATGAAAGCACACAGTTTCCTAACCAAGGGAGCTGGTTAGGAAAGCACCAATATCCTCCTGTCAGCCCCAGTCAGTGGTCTGCTCAGATCTAGTGCTCACTGCATGCTATACCCTACCATAATCGTAGAATGTATTGTGGAGCTTAAATAAAGGCTCTTGCTCAGAACGCTGCTTACTGAAGTCTTTCATCTTCCCTCTAATTAATTCATGCTAATTTCCTTGCCAGTTGGATACATCAATTTGGACTCCAAAATAGAATGCTAGTTTGTTTGCGGAGTTCAGCATGTTGCAATATATAGCACTCCTATCAGAGAATATTGCAGAAAGGGGAAGATCCAAATGGGATTTTATGAATGCGAGTTGCTGTGCAGCAGCATGGGCTGGAAAAATGCAGCGTTGCACCAGGGCCCCACAACTGCCTTCCCTCCGTAGAACCAGTCTCAAGCTCTCAGGGACTCCACTGGAATCCCTTTCCAATAACTGGATCTTTCCACTCTGTGCTTTTTCCACCACTGCTTTTATCCATATGAAGATGAGGGACTATATATTCTGTTACCCAGTCAACAAGGGTTGTGATTAGAACAGACTTTACCAGAAGATGCCATTTCTTTATGTTGGAATGTGGAGGCTTTTGGAAGATCTCAGTTCCACGGGTTTTTGCCTAATCCAGCACAGACCCTTAGTGGCTGGGGAAAGAGTACAGTGGGAACTGACTTCAGGGTAATCTCTGAAGTTTTTCTTCCCACCAGCACTACAACAGCTCAGTTCCTGCTGTAGCTTGTGAGATACAGGGTCACAGCTGAGAGGGCTGAAAAGGACACACAGAATCATCAGTCATCTGCCTTCCTGAAACTAGTCTTTCCCCAGCCCTTTCTGGCAGACATGTTATTCTCCGAGATTCCCCAAAATAGCAAGTCTCCTTCTTTCCAGACACTCAGTAAACACTTAATTCTTGTCATTTTGATTTACTTGTATCTTGCTTGAAATCCCCTTCCTGCAGTTAAACCTGCTTTTTCTTTCCTGTCCAATGGCTATGGATCATTCTCCACAGCCTCATGGCTGTTCTCCTGCCTCTGAAGAGACTTCTCTTCCTCACAACCCCAGGCTTTCTGTTTCTCTCTACAGATCGTGTTGGAGTGGCACAGATAGAGAGACATCCAAACACAAACATAGTGAGAGAAACGGACACCCAAGAGATACACATGGGCTTGCACACTCACGCACATGTGCTTCCAAGCACGCACACAGCATATCCAGCCTTCTTCCCCATGATCGTCTTTTGAAGGTCACTGATGTTCACAGCGCCAGCACCCACATGGGTGTCTGAGCTGTCAGGGAAATAACTGGCTCTCCCGAAGCCCCAGGTGCCATGGGCTGTGCAGCCCTTGTGGAAAGTCCTCCTAGCAACCTCAGGCATGATAATGCATAGGGTAGATTCCAGAGAATCAAAGGAAATTTTGCTAGCAATGTGGCGTGCAAAGAGGTACCGCAAGTTCCAGCTGGTTTGAATTTTCTCTGTATTTATAAAAAATAAATTGATACTTTATTACCTAATCAAAGTAGCTACTCATGCGTTGTCGCCTCCTCCCCCTCCTTCCTCAAATTTAACACGGGTGTTTCAGATGCTAATGTAGAGCTTGCAAGAGAACAAGAGAGCCTTTCTGTAAGACTTTTAAAAGACATCTTAGAGGATGCTTAATAAAGAGGCAGCATGGGGTGGTGTCTGGGTCAAGGGCTTGATAATCAGGAATACTTGGATTATTTCCCAGCTCCGGCACAGCCTTAGAGCAAACGCTCCATTGCTCCATGACTCAGTTTACCCCTCTATGAAGCAGAATGCTCCTAACTCTACCCTTCCGTGTGTCTTGTCAGAGCGCAAAGTGCCATCAGAGAGCTAAAAATTGTCCCTGGTACCATCCCCACCCCTGCATACTCTGTCCTACCAACCACTGCAACATCTTCTATTTGGCACTGACAGCTGCAGCCCAGGACAAGGCTATGCCCAGAGTCTCTGGGCAATTCATGCTCGTGGGCTTACAGCTGTTTTGGTCAGCAGTGCACGTAAACCCCAGGACTCCCTTGATGAAGCTTGGTTCACAGATGGAGGTGCAGGACTGGTTCCTCATGCAGGTGAGCTGACAGGGCACCATTTGCTTTCAAGGCCAGGACCACCCCACGTTTAGCTAACCAGGTGGTAAAATAAGCCACATAGGCCACGCTAGGTTGGCTCTGCTGGCACTGTCAGTGTCAAAAAAGGAGACATTGAAAATGCTTTTCCCACAGATTAATTCCACTGATGGACAAGTGGTACTGATGGGGAGGCAGGGAATTGTGTTTTCCTTCCGTGTGAGCAAATATGGTGGAGAGAGAATATTTCTTGCTCTTGGTAGAATTTTAAGAAGACTTCCCCTGTCCTAGTTGGAGCTGCTGCACACATTGGGGAAAAGAAATCTCTGAAAAAATGAATAAAATTGGTATTTTTCTATCAAAAATTTCTAAAAAACCCCTGTATTTTCATAGAAGTAGGGACAAACACTGTGTAAACACTGTGTATTTTCTAGACTCACACGTAAAACCAGCACGATAGGAGCCCAGTATTGTGCAGTTTCATTACCACTGCTTTTAGAGGATCAGATTAGCCTGGCACCAACACCCCGCATTGCCAGCCCTGCACACACAGGCGCACACACACACTTCCAACATACACAGCTCCAGACACAGTCTGGTAATGTTTAAATTTGGACTTTATAAGACAAAAAAAGATGATCACCCCTGTATAAGGGAAGGAAAACCTACAGTGAGCTCTGAGAAGATCTGCTCCTGGGGGAGGGATCTTGGCAGGAGCTAGAGGGATTTGGGAAGTCCCCCAGAGCACAGAAGAAAAATGACCTTCAACATCCGTCTTCAACCTCATACAGACCTGATTTCATCCTCACACATTAGTCCCATTGGGATTACTAGATGATGTACCAGGATATCTCTTTGCCCCATGGCGTGCTGGGTCTATGAAGACACATCCACTGATCTGTGTGTAGAGCTATTGCAGCACAGCTGCCCGCACAGCACAAGACAGCACTAATTGTAATGCACAACTAGGACAGAAACTCTGGGTACTGTCTGGGCAGCAGGGAAGCTGTCCCCTTTCAGCACGCTTGTCTGGATGTATTCTGATTTGTTTCTCTTGTCTTTGTATGGGTTATTTGATATAGGAAGATACACCAGGCAATGAAAGTGGAGGGACTTCTCTGAAGCACACTTTTTGCTGTGATTACCCTGCTATCAGATTTCTGATCTAGGAAAACTCTTTCTGTGCTATGTATACAGGACTTCAGTGGACTTACTGGCCAGGTCCTAGATGGCACAGGAGACTGGAAGCATCTCTTCGACCCCTGCCACAGCAAAGTGTTCAGACTGCTGGATGCTCCACTGTCCATAGTGGTACCTGAGTGTCACGCAGGAAATACAACATAAAAGAACAGTTCAGACAGTAGCCTGTGACACTGCTGTGGACCATATTTCATGGTTTGCAATGAGGTCAAGAAGACATGCTCCAAGACCGTAAAAGTTGCCCTCACAGGGTGCTACAAGCATAAGGGAAATCTGACCATAATATTAATGAAAGCACAGACGTCCTCACAGTTACAAGTTTTCAGTCCAATCAAACACAGAGGAAGACACTGTTACATCATTATATAGAAAGAATCTTATTGAGCAACAAGTGGTTTGATGAAGCTATGCAAGAAACCTGTGCCTCAACCAGACCTGTGTTCTGATTTCTAGATCTCATCCTCATCCACAATTTCAGTTTCCATATCTCTGCATGGCAGATCAGAGGTGCATCTAGCTGATGCTGGTGAGAGGACAGGGGGTGGACAACAGCCACAGACAGACACTTCCTGGAGGAAAGCCTGTATATTTAGACAAACAGCTAGGTTTCTTTCCTCATCCTGTTGGCTCATGAAGTGAGCTCAACACTCTTCACAGCCAGCTGAGCTTTGCATTTCAACTCACATTGAATCTGCTTTCTGGCAACATTTGTTATGCTTTCATTTGTTCCAAAGTCCTAGTCTAAGGCATGGAGATGGTTTTTTCCAGTAGGTGCCTGTGTGGCAGAGAAAGAAGAACTCAGTCAATGACTCAGCTTCACACTAGCAAGAAGAAATTAAAACCTAACGAAGCTTCATGCAACCGAATGCAGTGAAACAGGTGCTTGATCTAATCAGCACTTTCTAAAAGAATTAAATGCCAATCTATTTTAAAATCCATTTCACTGCAACTTGATAAGGGCAATGGGGAAAAATCAATTGGTCGTGTAATTTGGAATTTCAATAATAAAAACAATAAATGCTAATTAGGAACATTCTTATTAATGTCATAAAATTATTGGACAGATTGGTGTCACACAATTAAAGTTTGAAGAGTCTGCTTGAAGAATTTAAGATCTGACAGTTGTTGCTGGGGTAGGGACTGGGATGAGGATAAACAGAGCTGTGTTGCTGCAGAGAGCTAATAGGTTCTTGGAGGGATGAAGAAGCACCAAGAAACATAACCACCCAAAGACAGCTCTGATCATCCAGAGCTGTGCAGTCAAGAACGTCGAGCTGAGCATCCATAATTTATACCAATATCACTTATTCCACATCCCTGAGACTGTATGGCCACAATAAACAAAGAATAGGAGTCTTCTTTCATGCCGTGCATCTGAAAATTATTGGTGTGAATGTGAGCTGTCACCCAGATTTAGGGTTCAGCAGCTCCTCCAAGTGCAGAGACAATTCTTCCAACGGTGGTAGGATGACCTGTCAGTAAGCCAACATCCCTCAGTGTAAGAGACATGAGCTCTAAGTAAGACAATTCACTTTTAATGACTATAAGAAGGTGAGAATACTTACTTCCTTCAGAAATACATGGGAAAATGTCTCAGATGAATACAATCTCTGCACTAAAAAATGTGTTCTCCTGCAGCAAATGCCCCTGTTGCAACAGAAGAGGGATTGGGTTGATTTTATCCCAGCAGATCCCAGCCCCTTTTCCTGGTGACACAGACTTTTCTACATGGATCATCTCAGGACATGAATCGGTCTGTGCAGAGCAAGATAACCAGAACAAGATCCCAGTGCAACTGACTTAGACAATATCTGCGTGTAGGTGTCTTCCAAAGGTGAACAATTCACGGTTCTGACTCTCATCTTGTTATGGATTTTACAAGATTTTTTTTCTCTACGGTAAGTAGAAGAGGAAAAATCAATTAAGTTTGAAAAAAAAAGGGTCATAGATATCAGTACTTATAGTTTCAAGATTTTAAGAAAGAGATCCTCTTCCCACCCACTCCTCTGGATTTTGGGATTCCTTGAGGAAGATTTCCAAGCTTGGGGGCATTAATGTTGCTTCTTCATGCACTGAATGCCCTCCACCTTCTTCCTCTCCCCTCCTTCGCTTCCCCCCTCCCCTAATTCCACTTTCCCTCTTTCCACTTCTTTTTCCCACATGAAAGAAGAGGAGATTAGGAAATTTCCAAGACCCACTAAACTGGGATTTACTTTATTATTGTGGCACTACAAAGGAAAAAAACATGTAACAGCTTTTGGAAACTTCCAGGAAATAATTTGTTGTTGAAAAGTTTGGGATTTTCTCCCCTCAAAAATGTTTTATGTTCTCAGACATGTCTCCTTCTGGTGCAATCACCACTGCAGTTTCCCTCCTGTGAGAAGAGACATTTCTTTACCCATCCTCTAGCACATCAGTAGCCATCTACCTCTAACCCTCACAGCCTGTGGGGTGCAGGATACCATTGCAGCTGGTTTGTATGGGTTCAGTCTGGCCTCTGTGGGGGTGAAGGGGTAACTCTGACAGTAGTTGATCCGCTTCTCCAAAGTTAGACTTCTTGTTTCTGTCTTGCTGCTTGTGTGTAACATGTTTATTTAGCCATGTGGCTGGGTTTGCTGGACTCAGCTGCAAAAGAGTTCCTTCTGGGTTTGATTTGTCTTCTTGCTGTTGACCCAGAAAGTGGGAGGGAGCTGCCATTTCTGCATTTCCATTAGGAGCCATTCTTGTCCCAAGGCATCACTGCCTGTGAGTAATTCCCTTGCAGTTCTCCCCTGCTACAGGAGCGGAGCAAAGCAAAGCTGTTCACCTGTGAGCAACAGGCACCCCTGTCTGGAAGGATGAATGAGTGACACCAGGATTCTAGCCCTGCCCCCACCTCAGTTCCATGCCTTCAGGACAGAGTTAAGGGACGAAAGTGTGCAAGAATTGGTACCATGTGCTCACGCTGCTTTCCCGGAGATTAGCCCCATATGGGGAGAAATCTGTGTTCCCCTCTATTTGGGATGGGGGTTGATCTAAATGTATAGCAGGCATTCTTCAAATACGTGCGACAGCCCAGGAGATACACTTCAAACACCACCAAAACTGGCCCCTTCTCATTGATATTGGAAATATATAGCCTGGCTTATTCTGTTGTAAATATACCTTTAATACAGTGTTATAGTCTTAAAATATGTCCCTACCTGACTGTAGACGCTACATTTCCTGACAAGTGGTCTCTTTGGCTGTATTTTAAGTGTACAGTGTATGTTCCCAGGTCAGTTCACCATTAAACCTGTGAATTAAAGCACAAATTTAGTGTCAGATGCTGCACGGGCTGTAGGACAAAGGTATCAACCTGTGCAGATCTCTGCCAAAAGAATACACTGAAAGGAGCAGCTCAGCAAGATGCAAAGTCAGATCAATGGGTTCTTGGTCTTGTCCAGGGTTTTTTTCTACAGGTAATAAAGCACCAAATTTTCTCAAAATTAGGGACAACACATTTTAGGAAGGTCTTTACATTTCATGGTTTAGACATTAGTGGGAGAACTGTGGGACTTACCTACCAACTGTAGTCTCACATCTTCCTCCAAAACGACTACTAGTGGTCGTATAATCCCACACTGCCCTCTAGTTTGAGGGTCTCAGGACTGGAGAGACCCAACTGAAAGCCCATGAGCAATGCATCAGTTAATCTTTTTAATAGATTTTTCCAGCCCAATTATTGAAGTCAGTCAAGATTGTTGAGAACTGGCAGGTGGTAGATTTTTCTCCCAAATATTTTGAGATATTAGTGTCACGACGGAGTTTGAGATTGGATTTTTGGTAAGCAATAAATGATTTTGTAAAAGAACGAGTTTCAGAAAACCTGATGAGATGGAGCAATCACTGCCAGCTTTGATTTAAATTTAAATAGCAGAAGGCAATAGCAACAAGTCTACAATTAAGATTTCTGAGGACAAACATTGTGACGTGAATGGATCTCTGTGGGGTAACCAACTGCATTGGAAAGGGCAATGCCTGGATCTAGTTACAATGAGTTGCAAATGTTGCCTATAATTTTCTTACATAGAAAACACAGATCTCAGAGGAAAGGGTCCAGGAAGAGGCAGTAGGATAAATCCAATCTTCAGATGGATGCAGTGAATATGTAGGAGGTGTGTAAGAACTGAGGGGAGGACAGGCCAAACCAACAGAACAGTCTGCATTGCACAGGTCAGAAAAGAAGGCAGGAAGTTAAGACCAAATTCCTACGTGCTTTAAAAATTCCACTGCTGGTGAAAAATTTTCTCTTCAGCTGAGATTCCTGGAGTTGTGCTGAAATTCTGCCAGAATTAACTGC
>JAOXOE010000874.1:5228119-5264391 GCA_028565055.1 Phoeniculus purpureus | reverse complement strand
GTGGTCATCAGAAGGGCTGGGGCGGGGGGAGGTTAGTGGGGGATCAGTGAGTCTGGAGTGCGGTATCAGCAGGACCGGGGTGTGTATGTGGCGGGGGAGGGGGCTAGTCGAGGGTCGATGGGTCCAGAGTGGAGCATCAGCAGGACCGGGGTGAGGGAGTAGGTTAGTGGGGCATCGATGGGTTTGGAGTGGGACATCAGCAGGGCCGGGGTGTGTGTTGGGGGGTTGATGTAGTAGGGCATCGGCGGTCCGTTGGGCCGATCTGTGTGTTTGCCTGTCGCAGGGCTCCCCAGAGGCGGCAGAGGAGCCGTGCCCAAAGCCCCCTGCCCGCGGCACGAAGAGGCCACCCCCAGGCGGGACTCTGCAGCCGGCAAAGCTGAGCCGCGCTGAGCTCTACAAAGCGCCTACCAGTGAGGAGCTGAGCCAGCTGAAGGAGACCGAGGACCTCTTCCACTCCAGCCTGCTGCGCCTGCAGGTGAGTGGGGAACACAGCTGGGTGGGAACCGCCAATGGAAGAGGCCACTGGCAGCTTCCTGACGTGGTAAATCTGGGCAGCATCTGCTCTTCTGCAGAGAGAGAAACCCCCATGGGGCTGGCACAGAGTCATAGAATGACAGAACATTTAGGTTGGAGAAGACCTGTAAGATCATCAAGTCTGACCGTTAAGCGAGTGCTGCCAGGTGATCCATGTGCCTCAGCACCACATCTCTCTGTCTTCTGAATACCTCCACCACTTCTGTGAACAGCTGGTCCAGTGCTTGACAAGGCATTCAGCGTGTTACTGATATTTCTGCTGTAATCCCTGTTACTGTCCCATGCCAGGCTCAGTGCCTCTTTACAGCACAATAACTCAACCCCTGTGAAACATAACTGCAGTATGGTGAACCATTGCATCCCTTGTTGTGTTATGTATTGCTTAGTAGGGGAAGGATGTAACATCACGGCTATGCCTGGACACTCTCTTTGACCACCCTCTAGGTGGGAGAGGAGGATTTTTTATGTCTGGGGAAAGCAAGCTGTCAGTGTTAGGGGCAGGTCAGCCTGGTGACTAGATGACTCCTGGTAGTTGTAACATCGGTGATTTTTAAGAGGGGTGATGTTGATCTGGTGGCTGTCTTGCTCGTATTAGTGACAGGATCTCTGGGGCTTGGTTTGTGGTGTGAACCTGCAGGATTGTTTCTAGGAAGTGGTCCCCTGTCATACCAAAAGCCTTTCCAAGAGCAATACCAAGTGTTTTGTACGGAACCTAATGCAGAAGCTGCTGGGATGGAGTTGACTGCCACCCAGCCCTTCACAGGTCGTGGCAGGAGCTGTGTTGCCCTGCCTGGGGCTGACTGGATTCCCAGTCCCAGGCAGGGTTTTTGGAGTTGTGGGTGTTTCTCCCAGCTCCCCTAGCTCCCCTACTGCCCTTTTCACTAGGCTTGTGTTGGTGCTGGAGGATGAGGTAAAGAGCAGGAGCAGTTCCAGTATTTCAGCTGCCTTTAGTGTTACTCTTTCCCCCTACAGATCGAAGAGCTTCTGAAGGAGGTGACACTGAAAGAGACGAAGAAGAAAAAGATTGATGCCTTTCTCCATGATATTAACTGTCTGCTGAGCACCATCCCAGAGACCACAGAAACTGAAGTAGGTTCCAGAGGGATGGAGGAGGTGGCAAGACCATTGTATGGAGCAAGCTGTTGCTCTGCAAGCAGAAGTCTTCACAGGCTGCCTCCATAGGGGCTGAAGTAATAGTACTTTGCTTTATCTTGGAGGGAAGATTGGGAGATTTGATCTTTAAAAACTGGGTGCAGGTGCCTGCAGCTGTTTGGGAAGAGGAGTCCTGGTCCCTGCACATCTGCTCTTGGTGATACGTAGAGTATTTTGTTTGTCCCCTCTCTTTCCAGCTCACTGACCAGGCCTGGCTCCCTAGGGGTGTGAAGGTCCCTTTCCTGCAGGTGCCATTCAGTGTGAAGGGGAAGTTCCTCTTCCTGCCCCCAACTGAGGTGAAAGTGGTGGGCAGCTACCTGCTGGGCACCTGTGTTAAGCCAGAGATCAACGTTGATGTGGCAGTGACCATGCCACGGGTGAGTGTGGGCACACCTATTCCTGAATGGTCTGGGGCCCTCCTGAGCCCAGTCCCTGACTCCTGACCTGTCCTCTCCATTTCTGTGTCTGGACCTGCAGTATGGTGATTCCCAACAGGAGCTGGGGAGTGAGGTCTCACCATTTGCTCTGTCAGAGCTTGCAGCTGCTTCTTGCTCATGAGGATCTTCCTCCTCTCTGCCAGGAATGTGGAAGATAAATGGTGTCTGGATTGTACGCCATTGCACTTTGCCCCAGCTCCCAAGACTGTGTAGCAGGGAAGATGACATTTGCAGGCTGTTGCCCCTCTAGAGCTCCCTCCCCTTGCTGCCCAGATTTGCTCTAATGGGGTCTGAGACAAAACAACACTCTGTTTGGCTGCGTGGATCTGCTGTGATCCTAGAGCCTGCCTGTTCAGCCATCACCAAAGTAGTGCTTCTGACCAGCTTGGAGCTCTTTGAAGCTGTAGCCTCATGGCTGAAATAGGGATGTGTATAGGATTGCACTCTCTTTTCCCAGGAAATCTTCCAGGACAAGGATAACCTGAATCAGCGCTATCACCGTAAGAGAGCTCTGTACCTGGCACACATTGCCCATCACCTCTCCAAGGAGAAGCTATTCGGTAGTGTGAAGTTTGCCTACATGAACAGCAACCATCTCAAGCCCGTTCTGCTCCTGAGGCCTCAAGGTAGCACTTGAACCTTGCTCTGGCAGAAGGTGTGAGTGGGTACTAGCACTAGGTGGAGGGTGGTGTTCTCATACCATTTCCTTCTTAGGAGGATCAGTGTGGTGCTTTCATTGCACTTGATGGTAAATGTTGGAGCTTCGGTACTCCTTATTTTCCTTTCCTTCCACTCGGGGCCTTGTCATCAAAGACTCTCCCCATTCCCCACTCTGCAGCTTGGCTGGGCTCCCCAGCTTTGGCCTTGCTGGCTGATCCAGCCTGTGGGTACTTCAGAGAGGAAAGCAGACCCTACAAAATGATGTTTATTCTTGCACTGTTCTTCCTCCCTGCTCATCTCACCACCACTGCTTGCCGTTCTCCTGCCTTCCCCAGCAGCTGTGCACAGCCTGGGTCTTTGCTGAATTTATGGACTGCTGGGTGCTGCTTGTTTCTGCAGACCCCAAACGACAGTGGGTTTGGGTTTGGGACAGGCAAAGCCAGGGCAGGAGAGAGTGCTGGGGTACTGGAATGGCCAGTGGCAATGAACTTGCACAGGATCAGTGTTAACCTTGGGGTTATTGTTGGCTCTTGCTGGCAGTGCTCCTTGTTTTCTTCAGTTCTCTTTCTCTTGCATGTCTACCCTTTGGTGCTTACAGGCAGAGATGAGAAGATGGTCACTGTCCGACTCCATGCTTGTCCTGCCCCGGGTGTCTTCAAACCCAGTCGCTTCTATCCCAGCAAGAACAATGTCCGGACAGCTTGGTTCATGGAGCAGGATACCCCAAAAGAAGGTAGGGCCTGACGACAAGGGAAGACGAGGCTGCTCAGTTCAGCCAGATTGCACTGGGTGCCCAGAGATGGGTTTACAGCAGCCTGTTTTTGTGAACAGAAGGTTTGTAGTTGAATCCATTGTGCTGTTGTTTCCCTATACAGGAGCCACTGAGCCCCCAACCCCACACTACAACAACTCTATCCTCTGCGACACGGTGCTGATGTCCCACCTACACTTCTTGTCTAGTGCAGTCACTGACTTCCCAGGCGTGAAGGATGGTCTGGCCCTTCTCAAAGTTTGGCTGCACCAACGTCAGCTCAGCAAGGTGGGTCCTGTGCCTGGGGCAAGTTCTGCTCTGCTGGCCAGCTCTCCTTTCTGAGGGAAGGAAAGGTGGCAGTTTGCTCCTGGTGGGTGGTGAGGTATGGTTTTGACTTTGATTAGAACGGTATTTGGATTCAAAGTTCTGCCTGGTGGATTGCAGTGAGTCTGTGTGTTGTGGTGGTTTGAGATCCCTGGAGTGATGTAGTGCATTTTTGTTTGGGTTTTTTGGAGCAGGGAATTCATCTCATTTCCCAGAAGATGTTGAAGTGCTGCCTTCTTGTAATGGGATCTAAATCTCTGCTCCAGTGTGATGGAACAGAGTGTATTTGCCCGATTGTCTTGCTGTCAGGCTTGAGTGCTGCCCTGCTGGTGATTTCAGAGGCCAGAAGCAGCCATGTTTGGCTTGTGATACTTTGTTCAGTTCTTGTTGACTCTGCCTGCTGTTCTGCAGGGCTTAGGCTGCTTCAGTGGCTTCTTGGTCTCCATGCTGGTTGCCTATCTGCTGATGAAACGCAAGATTGTCAAGATGATGAGTGGGTACCAGGTGCTGAGGAGCACCCTGCAATTTCTGGGTGAGTTTCTGAGAGCCTCTCTGTATGGGAAAAGGTTGCTGTCAGCAGTCTTTTCGCAAAACCTGAACACAGTGGGGGAATGGAGGTTTGTAGTTTTTCTCTCTGATACTGAGGCCCTGTGAATGAGATGGACAGGAGGGGATGAGGAAGCAGAGCAGGGCTGGGTGGAGCAGCATGCAGAGAAGTGAGTGGGTCCCATCACAAGGTGGAGAGGCCAGTACTGTATTTTAGCACTGTTGGTGTGGTGAGACTGTGGTGGTATTGGCACACAGCTGTACCCCAGTCACCAGAAGGGAAGATGTGAATGGTGGTGTGACTTGTTCCTTCCTGCCTACCCACAGCCACCACTGACCTGAGCGTGACGGGGATCAGCTTAGTGAAGGATGCGGATGCGTCCCTGGTAAGCAGCCCTGTGGAGGATCTCATGCCTGTCTGTGCTTTCAGCACTGCCCAGGCAAGGATGTGCCTGTTATGGCAGGGATGTCAAATGGCAGCAAAGTGGTAGTGGTGAACTGGTGTCTGTGGTGTGGCACTAAGGACTATGTTTGCTCTTCCAGCCTGTCCTGGATGACTTCTGTCAGGCATTTGAAGTGGTCTTTGTGGATCCCTCTGGGCTGGTGAACCTCTGTGCTGATATGACTGCCAGCAAATACCACCAGGTATAGAGCAGATTGTGGCATCCTGAGATGCTGTCTGAAGAGTGGGATGAGTAAGGCAACGTGTGGTTGGATTTAGACCTCCCTTACCTGTCTTCTTCAGTTTTCTTCTGTGTGGGTACCTTTGGGTGAAGCAGAACAGCTGATCTAACAGAAGCAGCTGTCCTGGAGCTGAAATAAGCAACCTTGACGGCAGGGAGATCAAGGAAGGACTGTCTGGTCAGCAGTGATGACTTGGATTCACTGTTAGGACAGAGGCTGTTGGTGGTCAGAATGCTGGTGATCAGTGAGCTATGGTTAGTGGAGGAGTACTGGCAACCATAGCTGGAAGGGTTTGCTTTCCTTCTGCCCTCCCATTCATGCTTTTGCTCTGTTTTGTCTCGGTGCTCAGGTCCAGTTTGAAGCCAAGCGCTCCATGGAAATTTTGGATGATCGGATGGTGGATGGCTTTCAGGCGCTGCTCATGACTGCGAAGCCCATGCTCAGAGCGTTTGACCACGTCTTCCAGTGAGTCTCACTGTGCTGGTAGGGTGATGCTGAGGACCCTGTTCAGAGTGGGCTGCTTCTGGTGTTGGACAGGAGTGCATTCAGACCTGACTGGTGGGAGGTGGCACTTCTGCCTCTGAGATAGATGTGACCTTTTGTGTTTGACCGTACTTCTTTCACTGTTTAGATAGACCCCAGGAGGAGGAGGGCAGGACTTGGGCTTTTGGGAATGGTGACTGTCCCAAGGACCAGCATCTCCTGTGATGCCTTCTGAGATGCCAAAGTGTAGTGTTTCTTTTCACAGTCCTCAAGACAGGACCCTCAGCATCCTGTTTTCTCCGTCCTGTAGCAAAGTGTCCTCTAGCTCTCTGAAATGGTTTGGTGGAAGAGGTGGCTGACCAGCTTCCCTCCTTCTCCTGTAGCCTGAAGCATGTCGCCAAGCTACAGGGTGCCTGCAAGAAGATGCAGCTGCTGAATGAGTTGATGGATTGGGGTGGGAACTATGTGGCTGCAGCCCTACCCTTCATTGTTTCGCTTCTGGCCCGTGGGCTGTCCAAGAGAGCACTGCTTGTGGCTCACTCCTTGCCCCAAATACCTGAGGTAATGCAGCTCAACAATGACATACCATCCTTCACTGCATGTGGGGTCTTGTGTCCCTTGTGGCACTGCTGAGCACAGAGAGGGGATCTTTGCTCACTGTGGGAGGAGACAGGCCTCCCCCCTTTCTGGGGAATAGAGGACCTGAGACCCTGCATGGGGGTGTGTGGTACAGCTGGGTCATCTGGACTGGGCAGAAGCTGTGGCCTAGTAGTGGGGTGGTTGATGACAGCTGGTTTTCCATTGTAGAGACCTGTTATGTGAGGCTTTCACTGTCTGTTCATCTGATCACCCAAGGCCACATAGCAGGAGGTTCCTCTTGTGGCCTGATAACCCAGCAGGTGCTGCTCCAGTTACTGGAGCTCCCCGTGTACTTCATGGTCCCATGTTGTTACAGTGGCAAATTGATGCTGAGCCCCCAAAACACAAAGATGTTGGGCCCCTAACATTTGGGATCCTGTTTGTGCCCGATTTTGCTGCCAGCACACTGGAGAAGGGACCACAGGCTGATCACCCTGAGGTAAGGGGAGCCAGGTTTTTGTGGGGTTGGGTGGAGTAGAGCTGTTACTGTGGGGCTGGCTGACAGTCCTCGGAGGCCATCCTCAGCAATGACTCCCTGTATTCCTGACTTACTTTGATAAATGTACCCCCCACAGGCCCTCAACTTCCGGACCTTCTGGGGAGACAAATCGGAGCTACGGCGGTTCCAGGATGGCAGCATCTGCGAGGCAGTGGTGTGGGAGGCTGACACTGCCTACCAGAAACGTCTCATTCCTGAGCAGATTGTCAGGCATTTGCTGAAGCTGTAAGTCATGGCAAGCAGTATCTGAGGCTGGGGGACCTGCAGCTGTGTAGGGGAGGGTCACTGCTACTCTCTGGATTTGTGTCATGCTCCTGGTAACCTGTTGTCAGCCTCACACTTCAGTGGGTGTGGGTTATTTTGCCTGTATGAATCTGGAAGTCATTCCATTTGTGGTCCTGATGCTATGAGCTGTTTCCCAAGATTAGGTGGGGAGGGCAAGCACATGATGCTGTAGCTTCAGTGATGGTGGTGCTGAGGGCAAAGAGGAAGCGTGGTCCTGTCCCTTACATGCAGATGGAATATTGGGGCACTCATTGGCAGAGCTGGAAAGCAAACTATCTGGATGTTTTATGAAATCCTCGGAAACCCTGCAGCAGTTTGCAAGATTGGGTCTACTTACAGCATTAAAAAACTAGAATGTAGTAGTTAATACCTTCTGCCAATGAGACCCCTTTGCACAGAAGTACAGAGGCAAGGGTTATTTGGGCCTCTTTATCCTGTTTTGAGGAGGGGTCTGATGAGTCTCTAGTTTGAAGCTTTTTGTTTCTTATCGGAGGTGTGGAGAGATTACCGTAGCAGCTTGAGGTGTTTTACTTGCAATTCCAAGCTGTCTTGGCTTTAACCCCTTAATAGTGAGGAAAGGCTGCGCATTGGCAGCTTTGGCTTTGAATTCTGTGAAGCTGCATTAATTTCTGGACCACTTTGGCTGGATAACTTGGGCGTGGGTGGAATGCACAGAGAATGGATTTCTCATCCTGGCCTTTCTGTAGGGAGAGCGAATCCTCCGCCTTGGACTGATTCTTGCTGGTAGGCATAGCCTGCCATGTCAGGAGGGGTGGATTGGTGTGTTGTGGCTCTGATGCTCTGTTGTCTTCTTCTGTGCAGCCATGCGGACTTTCCTGAGTCTTCCATCTGCTACACGGGTGCCCTGCTGGAGTCTGTGATCAGGACTGGACAAGGGGTATGGTTGGTCACGGGGTGGGGCCATGGGCTTTTTGAGGAAGGGCGGTACAGGGGGAGCAACAGGGAGGTCGTTTTAGCTTTGTGTCCCTGGGGCAGCTGGATTGTTCCCAAGAAAAGCCTGTCTGCCAAGAAGGCATAGCTGCTCAAGTCTTGCTCTGGCATCACCACAACCCAGTTTCCCTTGCAAGCATCCCACTGGCCTCTCTCTGCTTGTGACCACTGTATCCGTGTCTTCCAATGTTATATCAGTGTCCCATTGTGTTCCTGCATCCTTCAGGACATGGGCCAGACACCTTTGTGCCTTCATCCTTTTGGTCCATCTGGGAAAGATCCTTTGAGGGTGCACAGTGTTAGGTCATGCTCACCAAGCCTTGCTTAGTGCTCTGGCTGAACGTGCAGCTGAAGCAAATGTCACTTGGAGACAGAAAAGATGCCTATTGGAGGCTGGAAAATCCCCTTACCATAGTTCTGCTTTGCTTGTGAGATTAAAGCCTGGAGATGAGCCATGAGCACTTGGGCACCACTTTGCTTGTCTTCAGCAAAGCCAGCTTTTACCTTGGTTGTGGGATAGAGGAGAAAATTGTTCCCCTTCTCAAAGAGGAGCGATTCTGATATAGTCTCTAGTGCCAGGACCAGTTGTGGTCTGGGCAGAGCTGCACGTCCAATTTGGGATGAAGTGTGAGTTTGTATAGCCTGTTGTGTGGTGAGGCAGCCAGATCTGTGTGCAGAGTGTCCCTGCAAAGTGACCTGGGGTGAGCAGGGCCAATGAACTCAGGATGAATGCACTTTCCTGGAGCCTCTGGGAGGTTTAGGACGCTGATTGTTGCCAGTCCTCAGGTAACAAAGGAGAAACTCAGAGTTGTGCAGAGGGTGGTGGAGTGTCTGCCTCTGCTCCTCCAGCTTTTTGTGTGCTGGCAGCCCAGGGGTCTGCAGTGGTCAAGAGGGCTGACAGCAGTGGGGTGCTACAGCCAGCTCTAGACAGCAGTACAGGGTTTGTGGTTGGTGCAGACCCAGCAGAGGGTGCTGCTGCTCTGCTGTAGAGCCCAGGATCTGCTGCTCTGTTCAGCATCAGCAGTGTCTCTTCCTCGTTCAGGCTCCTCTGCTGTGCTTTAGGAAAATGGAAGCGGCAAGGGCAGCAGCAATTCTCCTTTCAGTGCTTCTTCTCTGCCATCCCCACAGCTCCTGTCATGCTCTGGGTATTTTCTGTCTCTGTTTTTGCCATGCTTCATAGTTCTGCCTTGGCTGCGGGTGCTGCTGGTGCAGTTTTCTGGGCATCGCAGTAACTGGTGGGGAGGCAGTAGCAGAGCTCTCACCTTGCAGTGTATATTCTAAATCACTCAGCTTCTCCCTCCCTAGGGAGAACACTGGCTGTGCAGCCATCGGTGCTGTCTTAGTGTCCTGAATAGGAAATAATTTTACTTGCTGCTAGAAACACAACCTCTAGCACACGTGTGGCTGCTGGGGAGCAATCTTGTCTTTCGCTTCCTTCTCTCTGTTACTTCCCCATTGTTCTGAGTCTTCTTGCTAGAAGCTGCTTCCTGAGCAGCTCTGTAGGTACAGTGCTGGTGCTGTGGAGCTTGGCTGTTATGCCAGCCTGAGAGAGGGGTGAGGTGTGTGACTGTGCAGGAGTGAGATTGTGAATGGAGGAGCTTCTTGTGTGTCCACAGGCATCAGGGACAGGTGAGGAGGCCTTGGTCAGCGTTGTCTGCTCCTGCGATGATCTGAGCCGCAAGCTTTGGAACCTGAAGGGGCTACCACTGACTGTGACGGCTGTGCAGGGTGTCCATCCTGCCCTCCGGTACACGGATGTGAGTGTCTCTGGGCATGGCCTATGTGTGAGGCTCTGCAAGGAGCTGGGGGGTGGCCTGGATTAAGAATGGATGGAGAGAATTAGTTGCTCTCTGCTTTGGTGGCTGCTGAGGTGGGGTGCTGTGGTGCCTCTTTGTTGTCCTGTCCCTGGGGCTGCCTGTGAACAAGCTGGCTAAGCGCTCCCTCCACACTAGATGGTTTGATGGGAGGTTTGGGGCGAGGAGTGTGCAGTGCTCTGGGGTTTCTCCTCCCTGGTCTCACTCCCTGGGCATCTCTTCTCTCCCAGGTCTTCCCTCCCATTCCCATGAAGCCAATTTATTCCTGCCATAACCGAAACAGGACCAAGAATTTGCTGCTTCCCTCAGAGGAGAAGCCTTGCCCAGCTTACGTTGCTCCTTTGAAAAGTAAGTGGAGAGAGATAGGAGCAGGAGATGAGTTGATGGGAGGAAGTGGAGGCAGGCAGCAGTGCTGGTTCTGTTACTGCTGCACTGGCGTGCTGCAGCAGGAGCAGACCCTGGCTCATCGTGCTCTTCTGCTGTAACCTCTAGTCCCAGCCACACCCATACAGCACTTCATTTCTGCACGAGGCTCACTGGCCTCTTCTGTCCTTTTGCCTCCAGTAATCTGTCACATGGAGGGCAGTGGTCAGTGGCCACAGGACAAAGAAGCCATAAAGCGGATCAAGGCGGCTTTCCACCTCCAGCTGGCTGAACTGCTCCAGCAGCAGCACCACCTGGTTTGTAGACCTGCAGTCACCCACACCGATGTGTACAAGGTAAGGGGGCAGCCGAGACCTTCTCCAGACATGAGTTGTTGTGGAGGAGGGAGGTGGGGTGTGGTGGCAGTGATCTCACTGAACAAACCAGGATTTGGGTGGTAGGTCTAGGAAGGAGCATGATGGGACTGCAGTGATTCCAGGATGCTGCTGTTGTGTCCCTGAGGTGCAGCGTTGCACACCAGCTTGCCTGTGTTTACTCTAAGCCTGACTTCACCTCTGCTCCTATCTCAGGATGGCTATGTTTTCCGTCTCCGAGTAGCCTACCACCGGGAGCCACTGATCTTAAAGGAAGTGGTCACTCCTGAAGGAATGCTGAAGTACCAGGACACAGAGGAGTCCCGGCAGCTGGAGCGAGAGACATTGCACCTTCCCTACCTAACCAGTTCCCTGCATGGGTAGGTGAGGTGGGGAGAGCTGGGGGCAGGTCCAGTACATAAGGCATGGCTGGAACCCAGTATGGAAGTGTCCCTGGGAATTGGAGGGTGATGGAGGGAAGTGGTCCTTCAGTCCACCTTGTGAGAGGCTCTGCGAGAGTCTAGAGTGATAAATGGGGTTACACCAGTTGTATCTCTTGTCTCATCTGAGGTCATTGGTATGGGGAGACAAGTACCAAGGAGTAGCATGGTTAGAGAGGAGTATGTGGCAGCATTCCGTCTTCAGGATTGCAAAATCTCAACACCTGTAGACAGTGGCTCATGCTTGTGATGCTGCATACATTCCTGGCAGACTTTTTCCCCTCTCTTCTCTCGTGCCAAATATCGAAAGGCTCTTTTGAGTCCTGGGATGTGTGAACTGAGCAGTCCTTTTCTCTTTCCTTACAGGCTCCAGCAGCAGCACCCTGTCTTTGGCAGCACTTGCCGGCTGGCCAAGCGTTGGATCAGTGCTCAGCTTCTTAGTGATAACATCTCTGAGGAGTGTGTGGACCTCCTTGTGGCATTTCTCTTCCTCCACCCAGCCCCCTTCATGCCACCCAGGTGAGGATGAGGACTTTTAGTGCTTTTTTCCTTACCTGGAGTAGGGGAGGAATGGGATGCTGCTGTGACAAGTGGTGATTGGGCAGCCCAAGATGGCCAATCATGCAGCAGGGCTGTGGCTTCCTCTATCCTATGCATTGCAAAGATAGGAGTGAAGCAAGTGAGTGTAGGGGCAGGTCCTTGTGGCCTCTGGGTCCAACTGTGAGTTGGTTTGTTTCTTGCTGAGGACAGGTAGAGCGCCTCGGCCTGTGCTGATCACCAGGAGAAGTAGGGATAAGGGCTGTATTGTGGCTATGAACACACTCAGTCTCCTGGATTCTGTGGGAGGGTTATTAATGGTGGTGCTGGAGTCTGCAGCCCCTCCTTTTGGACTCCCTCCTGGAGTCCTGTCCAGGAGGAGGTTGGCCTCCTCAAGGAAGGAAGGGGAAGAGGTCAGCCAGGAAAGCAGAATGGAGTAGCATGCTGGTTAATAACTCTGTGGGACAAACAGCTTCCTAGACCATGGCAGGTGCATGAGGTACGTCCCAGAGGAGTGAAAGGAAGCGATTTTGCTCCATGTGGAGCCAGAAGATCAATCTAACCTGCACTTGAGGTCTGGTTTCCATCCCCAGAGAACCAAGATGCGTAGAATGCTTTCCTGTCTCCTAGAATACCCTGCTAGCAGGAGGTCCACAGAATCATAGAATCATTAGGGATTGGAAGGGACCCTGAAAGATCATCTAGTCCAGTCCCCACTCCACAGCAGGATCACTTCACTGGAGAAGTTACAGAATCAGAATCACTCTGGGTTGGAAGGGACCACCTGATCATCCAGTTCCAATCCCCCCCACCATGGACAGGGACACCCCACCCTAGACCAGGCTTGCCAGAGCCCCATCCAGCCTGGCCTTAAACACCTCCTGGCCTTAAACACCTCCATCTGTGTAGCCTCCTGGCTTTGCACACACGTTATATTGTAGGGGAAGAGGCACAGTGGGAACTTGGCCAGTGTTCACAGCTGCACTGGAAGTGGGAGCTCCACTTCCGACCCTGTTTAATCCCAGGAATCTCAGTGGGGAGATCATCAGAACTTGGAATGACTAGACACAGTGTTTCCCTTTCTGCTAGTTTCTGCTGCATGGGAAGGGAGAAACAAAAGAGAAAGCCTTGCACTAGGGATTTGAAGAAGTGCCTCATGCTTGTCCTGGCCTTTCCTTTACTGCCATGGACATCCTTTCTTGGGCTGCATGTGGTCTGGGCCTCACTAAGTTATCCCCAAGTCCAGCTCCTCTTTCTGCCATGGGAGTGAACACTGGTTCTGGACTGTTTTGTCTTGTCTGCAGCTCTCCCCAGGTGGGCTTCCTGCGCTTTCTTGACTTGCTGGCAACCTTTGACTGGAAAAATAACCCTTTGATCATCAACCTGAATGCAGGTCTCACAGGTGAGTAGGCAGCACACAGGAAAACTTCCAGCGTGGGGTTCTTGAGCCCCTTTATCAAGACTCCTAGCTGCAAGAGTCTTGCATACATGGAGACATCACAGCTTCTGCCAGGGACAGGGAGATTTTACATTCAGTTACTCCTGTCCTGCTCTTGAGTGGGAAGCTTCAAAGCCTTCTGCTGCATGCCTGCTTTGAGAATCCCGCTGAGCCATTGAGATCGTGAGTTGGCAGTGTTTCACCACCCTCACTTTAAAGAATCCCTAGTATCTAGTCTCAATCTCCCCTCTTGTGTTTTGTGTGTTGATCATCTTAGGGATACATGAGCTCTTTCCCCAGGAGCCAGACGAGACATGCGATTGTCTTTGCTTTGTGTGGTTGTGGAGTGGGTAAGATAGTTACTTACAGGTTTTAAAGCTGATTTATTTAAAAAAAAAAAAGGTAAAGCTGCTTGGAGCAGGGGTTCCAACTCCCAATATTTAGGTTTTGGAAACTGATGTTTTACTATGCTTTAGCTTTTCTTAATGAACTAAATGGGAGCTTGTTTTGTCCAAAAAGCTATTCTTTTCCCCACTTGAAGCAGTGGAAGACCAAAAAATATTTATAAAACTCTCTGGGTACCAACTCTGTTGTTAGCTTATAGCATGTATTACAAGCCCATGTCAGTCCCAGTGCCTACCATGCCTGGGCCTATCTGGGTAGTTTGAGGTAAAAGATCTATGTAGCTCTGCATTCTGTCTCCAGAATGTTCAGCAGGTGGATGCTAAGGGAAGTGTGAGAGCAGATGCAGCCTGAGGTGATGGAGCTCTGGTTGCACATGTACTTGGGGTCAGAAGGTAGGAGAGAGTAGAGCCTGTTGTACTGCTGTTTTCTGGGCTGTAATGTGTGGGCAAGGAGGCCAGAGGGTTGTGGATAGGGCAGAGTATCTCACCTGTCCGTCTGCCCTCTCCAGACACTGACTGCACAGAGATCAAGAACAAATTTGTGGCTGCTCGCTCTCGTCTTCCTGCCATGTTCATTGCTACCCCTAAGGACCAGTGGAGCTCCATGTGGACCCAAGAGCAGCCCTCAGCACAGGTTAGCTGAGCCCTCTGTCTTTGCCTGCTGGTGGTTATCAGCTTGGGGCCATTCCCCTGCTTCCGTGGGTGATTTGAGTCTCTGCTACATCCGGGACTGGCTTTCTTCTTTCCACAGATCCTGCAGCGCCTTCTCATTCTGGCCTCAGAGTCCATCCGTGCGCTGGAGAAGCAGCTCATGGACCCGCTCAACAGCCAGGATGTCAAGGTAACGCCCTGGGATGCCAGCACAAAGGTATTCAGGCTCTGGCAAAGCCACACCAATGTTCGGTGTTGATCACTGTGATGTTTTGGTGGGATTCAGGCTATGGCCTTACATGGTTGCCTTGGGATGGGAGCATGGAGGCTGCTGCCCTACTGTGTTATCCTGTTTCTGGGGAACCCAGCTCTGCATAGCAGCTTGGGATGAAACTTCACTGACTGCAATAGATTTATTTTGTATTCTGTGGTTTTTGTGGGATGTGAGCAAACCCGCAGTCACACATCTGTGGCTCAAGCAAATGTCTCCTCTGGGATACTCTGTCTCGGTGTAGCTGTGCAAATCTTGTTTGTGTGCTTGAGTTTAACCAAGCCCCACGTGTCAGGGTTTTTGTTAGGATGCTAACAGACACTGCAGCAGAATGTTACTTTGATTTAAGTAGAAAAGTAGTTTAACTTCATTTTCTCTGTGGTTTTGTTTTATTGATTTTGTTTTATGAGTTAAAAAGTCCATTTATGAAGTGGACCTGAGAGATGTTGACACATTTTATTTGCCCTTTGAAGGAAGGTACATGTTTGTTGGAAGGGAGCTTGTTGCTGACCAAGTAGTGACCTAGGCAGTTGAGGCTGGGAAGACTATTGTGTTCAGTTTTGGGCACCTCAACACAAGAAGGACATTGAGGTGCTAGTACGGGTCCAAAGAAGGGCAACATGGTTGCTGAAGAGTCTGGAAAGCAAATCTTATGAGAAAAGTCGAGTCATTAGCCTAGAAGTGACAAGCCGTGGGCCAAATGGGGGCTCCACCACATTCCCAGGCAAGATATTCCAAAGCCTGGTAACCCTTTCAGTAAAGAAATTTTTCCTAATGTCTAGTCCTATCTAATCTAAACTTGCCTTGGCACAACTTCAGATCATGTCCTCTTTTCCTGTCACTTGTTACTCAGACTTGTTGTGCTGTTACTGTTAGATATCACAGATTCACATTAGAAAAAAAGAAAACATATAGTGGGGTTTTTCTTTTTCTGTGTAAGACAAGGGACAATGGGTGTGAGCTGGAACAGAGGAGGTTACACATCAGTATAAGAAGGAACTTCCTTATTGTGGTGACAGTGAGGGTGACAGAGCACTGGAAGGGGCTGCCTGGAGGTGGGTTGTGGAGTCTCCTTGTCTGGAGACGTTTAAAACCGCCTGGACGTGTTCTTCTGTGACATGATCTAGGTGATCCTGCTGCAATGGGGGGATTAGATTGGATGATCTTTCGAGGTCCCTTCCAATCCCTAGTGTTCTGTGAAATATAAAACGTATAAACTGACGTTGCTTTCAGTTCTGCTGCATTTTGCATTAGAAGCAGGCGTGCTATCTGCATGACATGGCAGCGGTGTATGTTACAGGGCTGTGAAGATGTGAATATGGTAGTGTGTTGCAGCTGCAGACTGGACACAGGACTGAAATCCCAGAGGTGCAGTGTTGCTCACCTGTAGCTCAGCTGTAACTAGCTCCTGAAATGAGCCATCACTGTCCATACTATGCTCCTAACGCCATGGTGCACCCTTTTTTGATGCTCCTGCTTTCTCCCCTCCTCTTGGCTACTGCAGTGGGATCCTAGCCCATATCCAGGGTACCCCTCTCACCTGCACCAGTGTCCTCTCAGGCCTGCGATGTTCTTGGGGATAAAGATGGTACACTCTTCCCAGAGCTTCTAAGCAAAGTTTGGGGTGGGAAGGAGGGAAAAGCCCACTTCTGTGCAGATGCAGACGTGTTTGTGAGCTTAATTTCTTTTCACCCAGGGAAGTACAATAAGCCATTGGCTTGGTCAGTAATGTGGGAAAGGGGGTCTGCATGGACCAGAGCTGGGACTTTGCTCATCACTATGTTCTTCGTGTATATTCCCCCAGCCTGGCTGTAAAACAGCTGTGAGCAGTGGACTTTATGCCAGAGCCAAGCTATGTGGTGTGCCACACTTCTGTTCATGTCTCCGTATCATTTATTCCATGAAACATACACGTGGCTGTAAGCAGAGCCAGATCCTGCCTACTCAAATATTTATGTGTCTGGGATTGCTCCCCTCCATTAACGGAGCTTGGTGTCACAGAACCACAGAACATTAGGAGTTGGAAGGAACCTCAAAAGATCATCTAGTCCAATGCCCTTGCCAGAGCAGGACCACCTAGACCAAGTTGCACAGGAACATATCCTCTGTCCGTTTGGTGAAATGTGCTGCTGCCCTCTGGGGCAACTCACTTGGGACAGACAGGATTGTCCCATTGTTACAAAGCTCCTCACGTCCCCTGGGTGTCATTTGGCTCCTGTTAGGTTCTTGTTTCCCCTCTTCCTTCTGGGAATCTGCCACAGGTGATATACCCTCTCTCAACTGCCCATCCCACTGTTGTACACTCAGGTGGCCTTCCTAGGGTTGTTGGTCAGGACTGGAAAGGACCACCTTGATCCTGTGGAAAGCTTTTCTCCAGGCACCATCCCCAAGTCCCAGGGACAGGAGTTACATTTGTCTGCTGACCAATAGTGTAGAGAGTGTGGTCCTTCTGCCTAGGGTATCTTCCTTCTGCCTAGAGGGTACCACTCGAGGTGTCGAGCTTGCTGTACAGTTGGGCAGGGTCGTGTGTCCTTTTATTGTGCACTTTGGTGGTCCAGAGAATGTTTAGCCTATCCACCAGGGGATGTCTGTAGGGGAACTACCTTGCTCTTGGCAGTGTGTTTGCACTTGCATGGGTGTAGGTGTGTGAGGGTCATATAATTCTGACATGAGCAGAGCCCCTGCTAGAATGGAGACATGCCTGAGCGCAGAGAGGTGGCCAGTATGGGCTGGAGCTCAGCTCTGATTTTCCTATTCTTTGTTTAGCCTGTTCTGTCACACATTGATGTTCCACCCTTGCCCTCCACCTTGGTACGAGGTATTGTGAAAAGTAAACGAGACCCATTTTTGAAACAGATTTAATAAAATAATAGTGAAAATACTGTCATACTCATATTAACTCTCTATCAGGTGAGCGCAGCCCCTCTGCTGGTGGTGAGCTGCACACTCCCAGCAGTGAATGCTTAGCACCACTGCTCCAGTGAAAACATGACAGTCACAGCACATAGGAGAGTCAGTGTTGGGAGCAACAATGAGCAAGACAGTCCAGAGATGGCAATCATAGAGAAGAAGAGACTGTCCCCAGTATTATTGGGATAGGGGTGTTTATGGTGTGAAATAATTCTGTTGACCAGTCTGGGTCAGCTACCCTGGCTTTTGCTCTTCCTGCTTTTCATAGAATCAATAAAATTGCCTGGGTTGGAAGGAACCTCCAGAGGTCATCTAGTCCATCAGCCCCGCAGTGAGCAGGGACATCCTTAACTAGATCAGGTTGCCCAGACCCTTGTTCGACATCACCGTGAATACCTCCAGGGATGAGGCCTCAGCTCCCTCCCTGGAAACCTCTTTTGGCTAAAGACTCTGATGGCCACGTAGACCCACCCATGGCTGGACACAAGTGAAAACAAAGCGTCTTACCAAGTTTGTTTCTAAGGAGTTGGGTGCTGCAGTCTTCTAAAAATGCAGTTTCCTGAATATCAAATGGATTCTACGATTCTGTCCCAGCAAAACCAGGGCAGTGTTTTGGCAAACTGGACATTAATCTCACAAAAATTCTGGCTTCGGTTTACTGCTTTCTAGGGGGATGGGAATGAAGTGTAAACAGTGACTTGGGAAACCTTTCTCGTCTCCTGCTCGCCTGTGTCCTGTACTGATCAGCACTGGTCTTGTCTCCCTGCAGATGGTTTTCCGCCCTCCTTTGGACTCCTATGATGTTCTAATCCATCTGAATCCAAACCAGATTCCTCGGCATCTGGAGAGTGTGGACCAGCCACTGAAGTCATTTTTCCGGGGTATGGTGAAGAACAGCACTGCCATGAACATCCTCTTTCCTGTGGTGGATTATGACCCTGTACAGTGCTACCTCCAGGAGCTGAGGGTAAGTATAGCCCCTTGAGGAGACTCAGGGGGCTTCTGGTGTTCAGGGTGTCTGCCACTGCAGGACCTGGCTTTGACATCTTTATGTATTTTGTATGGGATGATGGTCACTTTTTGTGTATCTGAAATCCTTCAGCAGAAGACCTGGCGGTTTTCCTACCATTTCCATGGAAGTAGGAGTGCTTATTAATGGGAAAATGACGTCAGATACAAAGCTCCTGGAGCTTTTGCTGAAGAGCATTTTATTTCAACACAAAAATATTTTTCTCTAATCAGTTAATTGACTTTCATGGCTTCTTGCACCAGCTGAGGTGCGTGGTGGGTGTGTTTTCAGCTGGGCTGGTTTGCAGCAATCCATGGTATAGTAGCAGTGGGGCTCCTGCTGCTAGGCAAGTGGTTGTATGAGCCACACAGGCTGAATGTCAGTCACAGATGGTTTCTCTATGTCTGGTCATGTGCATGATGCAAGGGAAGTTAGAAACCTGGGTATACGGAGAACACCAGTGTCCAAAGTCATCGAACCCTTTCTTTTCCACTGTGGGAACATGAAAAAGCCTCACCAAGCTGGGATACTGTGCAAGATGCTGGGTGGCTGCAATGACCCATGTTGGATTTGGGCAACCACTGCTTTGCAGATATGGACTCTTCTGCTTATTTGGCCCTTCCCAGCTTCAAGTACAGTAGCTGAGTTAAATGTTAGTGAGCAGAGAAGTGGAGCAGTAATGCCCTTCTTTCAAAACGCAGCTTGGCTTCCAAGAGTGGTTATCCCTGACTCATACAAGTGCTGCGAGTAGTGTCAGAACTGCTGTAGGAATTGAAGCCTGGCTTTGGTGGGAAGGGTTTTGCAGAGATCTTTGACCACATTCCCCTCTCATGGTAGAGAAAACTTTGACATTAGAGTGGGCTGCACAGAGACCATCCAGCCCAGTCTCTGGGGATGGAGATTTCCTACCATTCTGTCCAGTGTTTGGTGACCTGGACAGGCTGGAAAGCTGGGTGAAGAGAAATTTAAGGGCAAGTGCAGAGTCTTGAATCTGGGCAAGAGCAACCCTAGGTACCAGTATAGGTTGGTGAGCAGTGTAGGAGAAAGGGACTTGAGGGACCTGGTGGACAGCAGGATGACCATGAGCCAGCAATGGGCCCTTGTGGCGAAGACAACCAATGGCATCCTGGGGTGGAACGGAAGGGGGGTGGTTAGTAGAACAAGAGAGGTTCCCCTCCCCCCTCTACTCTGCCCTGTGCTCTCTGTGAGACCACATCTGAAATATGGTGTCCAGTTCTGGGCCCCTCAGTTCCAGAAGGACACAGACTCTGCTGGAGAGAGTCCAGTTCAGAGCCACAAAGATGATGAAGGGAGTGTAAGATCTCCCTTATGAGGAAAGGCTGAGGGAGCTGGATCTCTTGAGCTTGGAGGAGACTGAGGGGTGACCTCATTAATGCTTATAAATCTGTGACGGGTGGATGTCAGGAGGATGGAGCCAGGCTTTTCTCAGTGTCATCTAATGATAGGGCAAGGGGCAGTGGGTGTGAGCCAGAACAGAGGAGGTTCCACATCAGTATGAGAAGGAACTTCTTCACAGTGAGGGTGATGGAGCACTGGAAGGGGCTGCCCAGAGGACTGTGGAGTCTCCTTCTCTAGAGACATTTTAAACTCACCTGGACATGTTCCTGTGTGACTAGGTGATCCTGCTCTGGCAAGGGGATCGGACTGATGATCTTTTGAGATAATTTCCAATCCCTAATGTTCTGTGATTCTGTAAAATAGATACTTGAACTAAAACTCCTGTTAAGGCTGGAAGATGCTGGGCCTTTTCAGTTCAAGCTCCTCTTTCACCTAGGTTGCTTAGGAGGTGGGCAAAGAAAACAGGCAATGGTTTGTTTGAAGGTTTCCTCACCCTGTTACCTCCCCAGCTGCCTGCTGGCTGCACTGCATGATGACCTCTGCCCATGGGAATCTGCTGTGCCTTCAGTGCAAGCTCAGTCCTGTCACCCACCCACAGCAAGTTGGGACAGTCTTAGGGACGAGGATGTGAGAGACAGTAATGCAATCAAGGCCTCTTTAAATTGAGGAAGAGTTTAAATTTGTCCCACGGTTTCCCTACAAGTAGTGGAGCTTCTTCATCTGGAAGGATGTGGTGGAGAGGAGGTGGCCAGTGCTTTTCTGCTTTGAAGAAGCAGCAGATCTGACTGTATGTTGAAGCAGTCAATGGGAAACTCATTGGGGTGTGTCTCAGTTTGTAGGAATTTTTTGTGTTTCTAGTTAACTTGATGTCAACAAATGACTTCAAGATTGTGAAAGATGCAGAGAAGACTTCCTTGGAAAGCAGCTTTCATTATCCTTTAAGGAATTACATCTTAATTCGCCCAGTCAATAGTGACATCCCAGCTGAGTGAATTTTTACTGCCTTTTTTCTCTAACAGGTAATAATAGATTCAGAACAGGATTTGATTGTGTTACAAATTACAGCTGGTCCTAAATCCAGCGCACTAACATACCAATGAAGAAACATGGATATGAGTAAAGGTCATGTTGCATTGGCTGCAGAGTTGTGTTCACTTTGTGTCTCTTGTTCTTTGACCTGATGGTGCTCAGAAGAGAGCAAGAGCAGAAACTGGTCACAGGTTTCTCAGAAGAGTGAGCTATGGGGCAGAGAGCCTGAAATTTGTCTCAGCAGCCCTATCTGGGGGGAATCTGTCCTCCTCTTGAAGGCTCTGAGATGGAAATGGTTGTGTTCCCTTGTGGCCATTGTATTGGAGGTATCTTGCAGTGTCAGTTCACTTGTCTTTCTTGGCTTCCAGATCAACAGCAGGCAGACTTAAAGAGGATATTGAGTATCTCTTTCTGGGTAGAGAATCTTTCTTCTGGAAAAATCATGGAGGTGATGCTGCACCTGCTTTCAGATAACTGAGTTGTGTCCACCTGTGTTCTAGGTGATCCTGCTGTGGCAGGGGGAATGGATTAGATGATCTTTTGAGGTCCCTTCCAATCCCTAATGACTCTATGCTTTTATGTTGGAAGGTCTCAAACTATGACTTTGTCCTGCAGGGTCATCAGCAAGCAGGTGATGCTGAGTGATCAGTAGAAACTACTCCATCAGAAATTATTGGTGGATTTACGGTAGCAAAGGGAGACATCTTCTGTGCAGTGATGCTACACAGTTTTGTTTTCCTGTATGTACAGAGAAGAAATAATCTGCCCTTTTCTGAGCTTGCCCCACGAAAAAGGAATTTAAGTGCCTGGGCATATTCATTGAGAGGTACAGGGAGTAGCGTCTTCCTTAGTGTCCTTCTGTCAGTAACCAGGAGGCACACTTTTCTCCTGTCCAGCCTGTTGGCTTCTGAGAGGTTGCTGTTCACAACTCAAAAGAGGTTACCAAGGCTGGAGCACTGTGGAGTGAAGGGCTGTCCTCCGGTCTCAAGCGATGATCCAGAGGACACAGGACTTATGGATGCATCTGCCTGCATTTAGTAACTCACAAAGCCCAAAGGGTCTGTCACTTCCTAGAGGTCCAGAACTGTCTCTCACAGTAGGGAAAATCATGTGAAACTGGCTGTGCCATGTCCATCTGCATTTCTGTAGTGGCTGTTAAAAATACCCTGCTGGATCTTTAGTCTCACTAGGTCACTGGATGTGAAATGCTCTCACTCATGGAGAAGTAGCATTCTCTGGATGCACATGCCTGATGTGGGAGAGCTCCTGGCACAGGAGTTGCCCATCTTGTACACTGGAGATCTTTCCTGAGCGGATGATCAGGAAAACTTTACAACTTTACAGGAAAACTTTTCCAACTTTACAGTAAACATCCTTCCAGTGTTTTGCATTTCTTGCACCTTCAGACAGGACCTATCTGGAAGGCTTACAGCCCTTTCCTTTCTTCCTCCCACGGTGTAGGAATGTGTGTCTTGCTGCTGCATGTTAGGAAGGAATTAATGATATTAAAAATTCTCACTCTTTATAATGCATAAGCTGTGGTTATGGGATGTAGCTGAAACTGGTGAATTCTTTTCAGGTTGGACTGCTCCCTTCCTGTTTTCACTGACAGGGTTGACTCCTCCTATGGTTACTCCAGACAGGCAGAGACAAACTGAAAAAGCAGTTTAGGCTATCAAAGCATAGAGGAAGCCTTCCTGTCTGGATCTGCACCCTTGGAGGGACAAAGGAGTCAGGAAATACCTGCTTGTATACAGCTACGGAGCAGCTCTATGACCCTTAGCATAGTGCCCAGCTGTGGGGATGGATGCATAAATAGGCACACATGTGCTTAGTGAGGTCTCAGTCCCTTCTGCTCCTTAGGTGAGCTGACAAGGTTTGTGTGGCTGCATTTCTTCTGTATCCTGTAGGATGTGGCCCCTAGAAAGTGACTGAAGACTTTATTCCCAGACAGTTCAGTGAGTTGGTGGACTAGGCTTGTTTGCTAATGCAGCCACGAGAATATGGATGACTTTTCCTTGCTGTATTTCTCTGCTGCTGCTCAAAACTCATGGGATGAGGATGCACTTGTGGCTCTGATGAGGCACTTGAAGTGGAAAAATTTGAATAGTTTGAAATACTTTTTACCAGCTGAATCTCAAACCTAACACCCAGGTTTCTTTTAAAACCTCACTGACATAGAGTAACACCAGCTTAGTGTTACTGGGAGCGCTCCTTTCTCTGTTCGGGCATGGGGGAAGACCATGTATCACATAACCTGCAAGTATCAGGAGCAGGTTGCAGTAGGATGACAAGGACATTAAAATGTTAACCAGAAATACAGTCATTTGTAGGAATAAGTAGCTTTAGCAGGGTTTTATAGTGGTAGACTCCACTGACAACACTTAAACTATTCTAAGCACTGAGAAAACTTTGATTGGTAAATTTGCCACTTGAACTGATGTTGCACCAGGAAGAGCTTCTAGATGCATTTTGGGTGTAGAGACCTCCTCACATGGCTCCTCTTTTTCCAGCAGCTGTGATGGAATGAGTCCAATCTGTGGGTATAGGTAGGAGCATTGAGAAAATGGGTGGGTAAATGGTTAGGCCAAAAAACCCCACCCCTAAACAACAATATAGTTGCTTAACTAGCAGTGAACACCCACCTCATGGCAAAATCCACGCTTCAGCCCAAGCTGCTTAATCCAGTAATCCCATTTTAGCTCAGGGCATTGTTGTACTCACCTCCTTTCTCTGTCTTTTCATTTGAACAATCCAGCTGATTTCTTCCAGACCTTGAGCTAGTTTTCTTCCAGGCACCAGGTACCCCTTCTCTGGACAACGAGGCTTCTGAACAGCCTTGAGCTTGCAGCTCCCCTGTGTTTCTGTGAGATGGGAATAAGCTGGAGGTTTTGCTCCTGAGCAGGGAGAGCTTTCCCTGGGCTGTTAAAGCTGAACTACAATCAGAGATACAGCAGCTTGAGAAAGGAATAGGTGTTCAAATGCACTCCATGACTTTTCTTCCTTTTCTCTTAAACTTTCTCTTGGGGGAGGTGTTGACAGGCTCAGGCAAGCCCAGGAGCACTAAGCATGGGATGGGGAAATGGAGGTCAACATTGTTTGCTTTTACTCCCCCAAATCTCTGCAAACAGAAGTGCGGTGACTAATACACCAGACTCTTCTAATGCTGCAGGTTCTCAGGAATTGAATGTGCACCTCCGCAGCTCCGTGGAGCTGGCCCAAAGCTAGCAATGCTTCGAGCTGCATAAGTGCAGAAGCTTGTCCTTTGCTGGGGTTTTGAGAGGATGCCGTCCGTTTAACAGCTTTGCTCTTGGCCATCTGGGTAAAAGGTGCTGGGTATCAGGCCGAACCATGGTTTTATTGGGAAATTAGCTGAACCTGGGAAGGCTCCTTTCCTGCAAGTGCTCCTGGCTCCTGTCCAGCAAGACATGCCTGTAAAAGAATACCTTTCTCATAGGGAGCATCGTGTAGCAGTTGAGCTCTTTTCAGGTTCTCACATGCACTGCTCCTCTTTGGTTCAGAAAACTGTGTGCTGGTGGTCAGCGTGACCCGAGCTTTCTTGCCCTTCATTGAACTTTCCCTCCATCCTGCTCTTTGCCTTTTGGCAAAAGGAGCCTTCCCTGTTGACTGGGCTCTGAGTGTAACCCATCACTCTTAGCAGAGAAGTGCCAGGATGAGTTGCCTCTTTCTCAATGTAGTTTTAGACAGTGGTTTTCCTACCCAGTTTGGCAAGATAGTGCTTTAACCAGCCTTGCCCCTGTGAAGATCATATGAAGTGGGATGAGGTGGTTGGTTTCAGGAGCTTCTTAGATGGATGGCCTAATTGTGTTGCTCTCTGCTTGTGACACTTCAAGTACAAACTCAGAAACCTGGTTTTGAAGGTTGCAAACACCACCCTTCCCTGCTTATCTTAAAATGCCATCCCACCTTTTGGGATCGCTGGTAACACCAACCCGATCCACCTAGTTCTGTTGCAGTCCTGGTGCATCCTTTCAGAACCCCTGTGAAGCTTGCCTTTGATGTTGATTTCTTTCTCATGAGCATCCTCATGAAAAGTGCAGGATGCAGTCATGCCTGCGATGGTCCCTCTTTGTAAGAGTGGGGAAGAGTTGCATCTGGGAAACTAAGGGGATGGAGGAAAAGTCTGAAGAGAGAGCAGAAGGTTTGTATTTCTTTCAGTAGGTGATTCCAAAGCTGGTGAGATCTTGAGAAGAAACTTGTCCTGTACTGATGCTGTGGGCTGTTTGCTCTGTCTGGTAAATGTGGGCCTGATGTTAATCTCACCAATCTCCACCAAGTGTCAGGGAGCAGCTTCTTAGCTGTCTTGGTCAGCTGTGCTTCGGTTGCTTATCTTCAGGTAACAGTGTGTTGGGTGCTGAGCTGAAAGGCTAGACAGTTTGGTTTGTAAAGCTGCTTGTGCACAGCATTTTGTACTGCCATCACAGTGCTCATCGCTTGCCTACACACAGCACTGAGAATCCAGCTTGCGAGGGCTTGGCAGAAATCAGTCTGGGGACTTTAGTCATCTCTTCGTGCAAGATCTCGTTTTGAACTCTGCTGCCCATCACTGCCAAACTCACTCTTTGACACAGCCACTGAAACACAGCATCAAGGACTCGTGCAGTGCCTCCGCTGAACATTCAATCTCTTTGCATCATGCAGGACTTCGCGTTACTTAAAATTTCTGCAGTTACGTTCCTTTTGGGATGTTGTGCGCTGACAGCGGATGTGGGGTTTATCCTGGGGGAAGAAGAAGCTGTTGGTACGCTGGTTGCACAGATTGCAGAGCTCAGGATCCTGGCCTCCAGTGAGACTGCATCTGGAATATTGTGTTCAGTTCTGGGCCCCTCTGTTCCAGAAGTACACAGAACTGGTGGAGAGAGTCTGGCACAGAACCACAAAGATGATGAAGGAAATAGAACACCTCAAATTATGAGGAAAGGCTGAGGGAGCTGGCTCTCTTTAACTTAGAGAAAAGGAGACTGAGGACTGACCTCAGTAATGTTTATAGATATGTACAGGGTAGGTGTCAGGAGGATGGAGCCAGGCTCTGCTCAGTGGCTTCTTGCCGCGTATGAGATGGAAACATAAAAACCATGAGCTTCTAATGATAGGTCGTGGAGCAATGTGTGTAAACTGGAACAGAGGAGTTTCCACATCAATATGAGAAGGAACTTCTTCACTATAAGGGTGACAGAGCACTGGAAGGGGCTGCCCAGGGGATTGTGGAGTCTCTTTGTCTGGAGACATTTGAAACCCGCCTGGATATGTTCCTGTGCCACTTGGTCTAGATGGTCCTGCTGCAGCAGGTGGATTGGACTAGATGATCTTTGCAGAGTGTTCTGTGAAAAGCCCTTAGTGAGGGTTTGTCTTTGCTACCATGGAGGTGATGGGTGACCATGGTGAGGAACACTCACTGGGTTGTTACTAAAGCTAGATGCTGTCTTGTGGGAGCTCTTATATACCTGTAGGTCGTGGTGGATCGTGTTTCTGCTTCTGGGACAGCAACATTTGGTCAGTAATGAGATCTGCGTGTAGAACCTTCAGACAACGGACTATATCTGTCAAGGCTGAGGGAAAAAAGGCAGCAAGAGGCAACTAGGACTTGTCAGTGAGGTGTCTTTTGCATTCCTTGTTGGGAATCCTCTAGAAGAGTTGCCATTTTGGTCCTTGCTAGTGTAGAGCTACTGTGTGTCTCTGTTTAAGTAAGGAGACTGGATCAGGGATGGGTTCTGGGTGTAGGATGTCTGGCACAACTTCTGTTCATTTTCTACCCAGGATGCCTTCAGTGATCTTGCCTTGTTTTTCTATGACAAGCATGGTGGAGAAGTGATTGCAGTTTTGTGGAAACCTTTGAGCTTTCAGCCTCAGCCTTTTAAGGTGAGTGTTAAGCTTTATGTTTCAGGTTCATTTTTTAATCTTAAGTATTAAGCTCCAAGTTACTTCTATGCCCTGAAAGCTCAGAAGGCTCTTTTTCTGCATTGTAATTGCTTTGCCTTAACTCTTAACAACCCCAAGGCCTTTTGAGAAATGAAGCTCATCCTTCTATTCCTTCTTAGAAAGGGTGAAGCCAAGACAGGGCTGTGGCCACAGTGTCCTCAGCCGTCAGTAAAACTGAGAAGGATCATGTATCCACTACAATGATGGGTCAGAGCAGAGCTGTCTGTCCCAAGTGCTCTTCTTTGGTCACCTTGTCAGAGGTGGATGATGCTGTGTTTGCCAAAACCATTTGGTGTATGCTGCTTCCTGCCCCATTCACATGCCTGAGTCCTGTCAATGTATGGAGATATTTACCAGCTACACTGTAGGGGTTGGCAAACTGTAGATTAAGCTAGGTATGAGGCACACCGGAGTGATTCATGATGCTTTCTATGAAGGAAAGACGCAAAGAAACTAGTGACTCATGGCTCAGAGTTGGCAGCCCAGGTTCTTCTGCTGTCAGTCTCTGGGTGATTTATCTGCCTTCTCTTCATGGCCACAGGGCATTGGCCATTCAGTCTAGCTTCAGTTGTGAAACCTGATTATTCACAGTGGTGAAATGAGAAGAGGAGATGTTTATATCTGAGCTGAGTGTGACTTGATTAAACATGGTTTTCTTTCTTCCTCTGGTGGAGCCAAAGATCTTTTTCTACTCAGGGTCTTGCACCCACCAAAGAGCAAAGCAGAGCTGAGCCCGGGCAGCTCTTATTCAGTGTTACAGTGTGGTCCTTTTACATACCCCATCTGCTCTGTTTACACAGGCTCTGACACACACCTGTGCTATTCCCATCTCCACCATGCCCCTGGCCATTACTTTTCTCCCTACCTTGCAGTCTGTGGGCTATGGCTCCAAGTTAATCCTAAAAGACCCTGGAAGGGACTGTCTTTAGCTCTGTTAATGAGCACTAATGGTGTTGAGAAGTGACACTTAGAAAATTGGATGCAGTGATGTGGCAGGGGTTCACCGTGACGAGGCGAGAGAGCAGTTTGCTTCTTTTGTTTGGTGCTTGCAGAGGTTGCAGTTCTCTAATTTGGGCAATATTTGTGTGTGTTCTGCAGGTCTCCAGCATGAAAGGAAGGACGGTGACAACTCTGAACAATGAGCCAGTCTGCATTCCCAACGTGGAGGCAATTTTGGAGGACTTTGAGGTTCTGGGAGAAGGCCTGGTCAAAAGCGTGGAAGCTCGTACAGAAAAGTGGACTATCTGAGGCCACTGAGAGGTGTCAGAGGGGCTTGTCCCGAACAGTTTTGTTTGATCTGTTACTATTCTCTTTTTATAAATCAGTCCTAGGAAAGGCTTCTGGCTTTTAAATCCCAAACACATGCGTTTTACTCTATTTATGTGCCTCGTTGAGAAAAGCAGTGGAACCTGTTGTTGTTTTCAAGAATTCAAATGCCTTCTTGTTTTGGAAAGAATACAAAGATGGGATAAAAATTCTGAAAGTGTTTCTGTTCGTTGTAGGAAAGAAAGCTGTGTGCACATGAAAATGTCAAGGTTTGAAAATTCAGGCTGAAGTGTGCATTGGGAAGGCACTTTCCTAGGACAGTAAAGTTCATTACAGCTGCTGTTGTTCTAGTGGTTAGCAAACCCAAAGAAACATTGAGACATTCAAAAATGACCAGGTTATTCCTTTACACTCAGCACATATCTGGTATGCAGTGTCTAGCGCTGAGTTCCCCACTAAAAGAAAGTTGGGAACATACTTGAGCAGATCTGGTGAGGAGCTGCAAGAGTTTGAAGTCTCTGTTAGCTAGAGAGAGAGAGTGCAAGAGCTGGACTGGTTCAGCCTGGAGAGAAGGCTCAGGGGATTTCTACCAATATTCTTGGGTACTGCATGGGGGCATGGGGGAGGTGAAGCAGGTTCTTCTTGGTGGTGCCCACTGATTGCATGAGAGGTGTAAACTGAAATGGAGGAAGTTCTGCTTGAAACACTTGTTTTACCACAGGGTTGGGTGGTTGGACAGTGGTGCAGGTTGCCCATGGAGGTGATGGGTCTCTGTTCTTGAGGATGTTCTAAGTCCAGCTGGATGTGGTCCTGGGAAGCCTGCTCTAGGTGACCCCAGTCTGAGCAGGAGTGTTGGTTATTCATCTCGTGTGAAGTGATGGTGGGGACTCCTGATGGGGAAAGACAGAAATAATAAGGAGTGAACGTACAAGTTCCATCTCCTCTTCTGATGGAGGCAGTACATGTGGTCTAACAGCAAAGCCTGGGGAATCACATGTGAGGTAAAGAAAGCAGACTACATACATGTCAGTAGATACTAGAAAGGTGAGGGGTTGTCACAGAATCACAGAACATTAGAGATTGGAAGGGACCTCGAAAGATCATGTAGTTCAATCCCCCCGCCATAGCAGGATTGCCTAGACCAAGTCAAACAGGAACATATCCAGATGGGTTTTAAATGTCTCCAGAGAAGGAGACTCCACAACTGCCCTGGGCAGTCCCTTCTAGTGCTCCATCACCCTCAGCATGAAAAAGTTGCTTCTCATATTTATGTTCCAGCTCACACCCATTGCCTCTTGTCCTATCACTAGATGACACTGAGAAGAGCCTGGCTCCATCCTTCTGACACCCACTCTTCACATATTTATAACCATAATGAGGTCACCCCTCAGTCTCCTTTTCTCCAAGCTCAAGAGATCCAGCTCCCTCAGCCTTTGCTCATAAGGGAGGTGTTCTACTCCCTTATGTTGTTGCCCAGGCAGTTTAACTTTTGATGACTGGGACTTGGTAAGGAGCTTTTTGGATGGGATGTTAACCATTTGTTTCCAAGACCTTCTGGCCTCTCCAGCAGTTGGAAGTGCTTCTGTGGCTTCTGTGCTTCTGTGGAAGAGATTATTATTCTCACAACAGAGAAAACTCTTTTCTCTGAAGCATTTTGAAAGCAGGCTGTGGTAGAGCTTGGGCACAGGGCTGATGCTGACTACCTAGAGCCCATTGATCCAGAGTTTGGAGGCACAGTGTGTCCTATGGGATGGTTTTGAGATGTGTCTGCTATATTAAAATCACAAGAAACTTTTTTCCTCTCCTGTGCCAGTACCTGTAGGTTAAATCCTTTGCCCATCCTTTCTGATTACACCTGAACTGAAGACATCAAAAGCACTTAGTGAGCAGGACAGATATTAAGCCTGAGAATAAAGCAGCACTTTCTGTTGCTCCCGTGACCTCTAGAGCCTAAGCAGCTGCTAGCAGGTCAATTAGTAAACAAGATGCAAGTGATTTTGTGATTTTGACAGGTTTCAGAAGGAGTTAATTAGGGATTAATATTTAAGCTGCTTTTTGTGCTGTCATTCTCTAGATGCTGGAATTGCCCAGTCTGCCTATAGTGATGGCTGTAATTTTCCTCAGCAGTGAGGTCATTCATGATATTTTATCCCTATCTGCCTTTGTTCAGAACATGCTCTTTGGCACTGGGGTCTGCTTAAGTTCTCCAGCACAACTGTAGGACAACACTCGAGTTGCTGCACTGGTTGCTTGTGTCAGGAGTTCTGCCTGTTCTCTTATTGCCTGTCCTCACTTTTCCCCTTGCTGTGTAGCAGATTTCAACGACGTTGGGCTGGAACACTCTTCTCGCTGCACATGTCTTTGTGCTTCCCCAGGGTGGACGTGTGCTGTAGTTCATGTTCACTCACAGGGGAGCAGAGCTTCACCAGCCCCACTGCCACACCAGGCAAACAGGATGGTTCTGCTCCCTGTTCCCTGGGGCTGTCAAGAGATGTGGCCCCTCACTTTATTACTTATTTCCTGCTTTGGAGTATTTGTGGAGAGACAGTCTGTTTCTGCTGCTGAACAGTGCCCTGTGCACCCCAGCCCAGCTCTCTCAGTGGGGTAGCTGGTGCAGCTTGTGAAGGATGCACCCTGCCAGGGTGTCCCTGCAACATCTCTGCTTTTACCTGTTTCTGTTACACTGGCAGCTGTAATTTTGCTACTCCTTTTCTTTTTCTTGCTTGCCTTTAGAAAGACATAAAATTATGTGTAGCTTGAAGCTACCCTGTATTGTGTCCCTTCTCTGCTCCTCCATTCATAGTGCCATTGGCAGCTTGCATCAGAGGGTTGAGCAGTGTCCAGGCTGCCTTCTGCAAACATAACGATGCCAACTTAACTGATGATAAAGGATCTTGTAACCAAACCCTTGTGCAAGTTCCAACCTGCTAGTGTTTCACAAGGTAACGCCACTCTGCTCAGCAGCCAGATGTAAACCGAAGTCAACCCTGTGCTGCAGATGTTTGTTGGTACAAAGGGCCACTGTGGATACTGGTATCTTAGCAGAGGCCTTGAAATAAACGGTCTTAAGATTGGCATAACTCACCACCCAGCTTATGTCACCTGGAGGAGATACTACTGTCAGCAGAAGTTAGCCAAGTATTGTGTTATCCGAGCTGCGCTCACAGTGCTCTTCGTGTTGCCAAAGCCATGGTTGATCTGCAGGCTCCGGTCTTCTCCTTCAGACTAAGTGTAGCTCCCCAGTACACAAGATCTCCCTCAGTCCAGATCCTTAAAGACATCTTTGAGCCATTCTGGAGTGTTTTTTTGTGTGGTCAAAAATTGAAGGTGTTCTAGGTCATGTTTTGTCCCTGTTGAAGTCAGATTCATTTGGTCTGTGTGGGTGGAAAAACAGTCTTGAAATTTGGCTAGGAAGCTTGGAGATGCTCTTCACAGTATCACAGAACAGTAGGGATTGGAAGTGACCTCGAAAGATCATCTAGTCCAATCCCCCTGCCAGAGCAGGACCACTTAGACGAAGTCGCACAGGAACACATCCAGGTGGGTTTTAAACATCTCCAGAGAAGGAAACTCTGCAACCCTCCTGGGCAGCCTGTTCCAGTGCTCTGTCACCCTCACTATGAAGACGTTCCTTCTCATATTGATGTGGAACCGTCTATGTTCCAGCTTACACCCGTTGCCCCTTGTCCTATCATTAGATTACACTGAGAAGAGCCTCACTCCATCCTCCTGACACCCACTCTTCACATATTTATAAACATTAATGAGGTCACCCTTCAGTCTCCATTTCTCCAAGCTCAAGAGACCCAGCTCCCTCAGCCTTTCCTCATAAGGGAGGTGTTCTACTCCATCATCTTCATGGCTCTGCGCTGGACTCTGAAGCAGTCCTGTGTCCTTCTGGAACTGAGGGGCCCACAACTGGACACAGTATTTCAGATGTGGTCTCACCATGGCAGAGTAGAGGGGATGGAGAACGTCTCTAGATCTGCTAGCCACCTGCCTTTTGATCCACCCGAGTATGCCATTGGCTATCTTGGCCACAGTGGTCCACTGCTGGCTCATGGTCATCCTGCTGTCCACCAGGTCCCCTCGGGTCCCTTTCTCCTACACTGCTCTTCAACAGGTCAGTCCCAAACCTATACTGGTACCTGGGGTTGTTCTTGCCCAGATGCAAGACTCTATACTGCACTTGTAACAGTTCATTAGGGACTGGGTGTTGGTGCTCTCTGACTTGAGCAATGGTTGGTATCTAAAGCAAAATACAGTGCCTCTCTGCCTCAGTAGCAGAGCGTCCTTGGAAAGGCAGGATCTGAAGGAAAGGGATGTCTTGGGTGCACAAGAGAGGACACGTGATGTCTTCATTGCAACTTTATCTCCCATTGCCTGATTTACTGCTCTTGGTGCTCTGTGACTAATTTCTGTTGTGAAAGCTGGGGTAGGGCCTGGGTTCTTCAGAGCATGTTCTATTGACAATCTATGCTGAATTTCCACTTTCAGAGCAGTGAGTAGGCACTCACTTGTTGTAGGTGTTTGCTTAGCTGTGGTCTCAGCCTTAAACAAGAGCTGTACAAACACAGAGCTGCCCTCATCATGTTGCAAGAGGTAGGATGAGGGGAAAGGCAGGGAAATGCTGGAGATGAGGTGATAGCGATGGGCTTTGACCTGTTGCCACTGCTACCATGTTGATTTTGCAAAGCTGCCCTTGAAGCTTCTGTGAAGGTGGTTGCAGCGATTCTCCCGTGCATGGGGAGTGAGCACAGTTCTAATGCTGGGCTGGAGCGATATTGACAGCTTAGTGGATGGATGGGGTCAGCCAAGACAGAGCTGCTTTTTAGCAGACCTTTCCAAAAGCTGGTTTGTCCTCCTGGGCCTTTACACCTTGTGGACAGCTTTCTCCTAAAAGGATCACATCTTGCTTTGTCAGAATGCTCTCTGAAAAGCAGTTTGTGGGAGGCAACTGGTGTGGCTCAGATGAAGGGACAATGCAGTTTTCTTCTGCCACCAGACCTCTGCTTCCTGGATGCCCTTGATACCTTTGAGTTGCAATCACTAGATTTACAAATGAAGCTGGAGAAACAAGTTTGATTGACCATCAAAGTGGGTTGAGTGCTGTTGGATTTTCCTGCCTGCTGAACTGTTCAGCTCTTGGTCATCACGGCAGCTGGATCCTATCAGAGGTGGTTTGTGGTCTGTGCATCTGTCTGACCTGAGACTGACTTGAGACAATTTGTCCTGGGAATAAAAGGCCAAAACACAGTTTATCCTGGAAATAAAAGCTTTTGTAGGGTGCATTTTCCTCTGGCATCCAGAATTTTTGAAACCCTTAGGCTGTGTTTCCGTTGGTTGTCTGTTTCTTGGCACGGAAAGTTTCTTTACTCCTCTACTTCGCTGTTCCCACCAGGGCCATGCTCCTTGACTGGGGCTGGCTTATTGGCCAGGGTTTCTGTTATCAGGAGAACACTCTGGACCTGAAGTTGTTTTTCCTGGCCAAGACAGCAGCTTTCTGGAAGTGTCAATAGTGAAGCAGCTCTGCAGGCAGCAGCTTTCCATGTGCATGGTTCCCTCGAGAAGGCAGAGTGATGCTGCTTAGGGGATGAGGACATTGCTTAGCAATGTCAGGTGCACATAGAAAGAATAAAATGAAAAGATATGGGGTAGGCATTGAAAAACAGGATGAATGTATTCTGTAAAGGGGCTGGGGACAAGATGCTGGTCTCTGTCACCCCAGGGGGGTGTACTGGGGAGGCAGGAGGAAACTTCAGATTGCTCTAACAGTGTCAACCTTGGCTCAAAGATGCAGCTCTTGTTGGTGTGAAGTCTGCACCAAACCCAAGTGAAAAAGTCTCAACAGCCCACTAGGAAAAAAATCATCATTGTCCTTTAGCATGATGGGGAGATGCTGTGTGGCTGGTGATGTCGTGATCCGCTCCTGAAGGGGAACAGAGCAGGGATGCATACAGGCCCTCCTTGTTACTGCACTTCCCTGCTGAACATCATGACCAGGTTCAGCAACTCGTTGCCTCTTCCTTCCTGAGAGCACAGAGAGCAGTACCTGCACATAAGAGCTTCATTTTCAGTCACTAGCGAAGGTGCTGAGGGCTTGTGCTGGCTGTAAGGCAGCGCAGAAGCAGCCTTGCTCTGGTGGTTCCTGCACTTCTGAAGGTACAAAGCAGAACATCCGTGTTCTCGCTGGATGTGCCTGGAAAGGTTGGGGGAGGTGCCAGCAAAGGGCATGGTAGGAGCCCACAACAGTTTTGATTTATTAACCATAGTGTCTTCCTTTTGGTTAAAAGCCTGACTCACTGAGGACTGCAGTGTTTGTGGGGTAGGCTACAGGTCACTCAGCATCCAGAGAGAGTGTTTCAGGACCCTCCCTTCCAAACTAAAGGAATAGCAGAGGGGATAGGTGGTGATGTCTTACTCCATCCACTGGGATCAGGACTCACGGGCCTGGGCAGCCTGATGTCACAGGTGTCCTACAGTACGTGTGTGAGCCACATCTCGCTGTTAGGTCTTGTTGGTGAGGATTAACTTTGTTAAAGGCTCAGCCAGGTGGAATAATGGGCAACCAAATCCCAGGCTACCTCCCACACTTTCTTGGAACTCCACAAAGGTAACCCTGCTCCCACAGGCGCAACACCAAGACTTTGTCCCTTCTGCTGGCAGACTCACCCCAAGGACCTTTCCCCTGTGCCCCCCGAAATAGACCTCCATGTTCTTCCCTTGCGTGGATGCAGAGTCTTGCCTTATACCTGTTCTAAGCCTTATGTTCACCTAGGTATGCAGGTTCACCTGCATCTTCCCTTCATGTTTTTGGGGGTGCCTGTGTATTTGTCGGGTGACGGTGAGGTTTTGGGGAACCACGTGCCTCTCCCTGGCACAGGTAGCTGGGAGCCTGGTGTCCTGCACCACTCTCTGATCATCCAGTAATGACGAGCGTGGGCTCCCAGTCTTCATCCCTGCAGCGCTTGCCCCTGGCCTTTTTTGACACAGTTTCCCAAATGAGTAATACTCTCAGCTCCTGCCCTGTGATCGTGATGTTTTTCATCGGGAGCTGATATTTCCTTAGCACCAGTGATTTGCCACAGCCCATTGCAAGAGGCAATGAGATACTTTCCCTGCCCTGAAGCGTTAACCGTTGTAGGGAGGTGGAATGAGACACGGAGGGTGTGAACAGCAGAGGAGTAGGGAGCGTAGGGGGAAGCACAGGGTCCATGTAAGGGTGGTGCATCACAGCCATGAGTCCTGGAATAGCCCTAAACATGGGGGGAGCCTGACGCTGTCGTCTGAAGGATGGCTCCCATTCTCCTCGTGCTCACTCGCAGTGTGATGGGCACGCAGGGCCCTTTCCTCTGCTCTTTTTCCTGCCGTGGATGTGTGCCTCACGTGAGACCTCAACAAAAGCATCCAGAAGTGTGTTCAGCAGCCCCTACTCACCCCAGCAATGTGCTGTCCATCCCAAGGTGGGGCTGTGGCACTGAGGAAAACCATCGGCCTTTTCCAAACCTGTGCTCCCTGTCATAGTCACACTGCCGTTCCCCCAGTGCAGCAGCTGTTCCCCCATCTCCCCAGGGCCAGGGTGGGGGCAAACACAGCATTTTGCCTGCATGGCTACGCTCCACCACCTGTATGTGAAAAGTGCTGCAGAAATGCCCTGCAGCCTGGGTCTGTTGGTGCAGGGACGCAGCTGCTTTTATCTTCCGTCTCAGCTGTCTACTGTGAGGCTTGTTAAGGTGACGCTGCCAAAGCCACAGGGGTGGGAGCAGGGACATGGCTCCAGCCATTCTTGCCCCCTCTTCTAATGAGCTGACACTGCCTTGGGGCTTTGTAGGATGGGAAGAGCAGAGCAGCATCTCACAGATACCTTGTTCCTGAGCGTGGAAGTATCTTCACGTGCCTGCTGCTGTGCCTGAAAAATATTAGAAGCATCCAAAAGGGTTTTCTTACAAAGGGTGTGGGATGGCTGGTGCTCAGGAACAGTCCAAGATAAACTATCAGCCCTTAACACACTTCTGCAAGGCCCCTCTTGCACCTCCGGGTGCTGATGTGCAGCTTCAGGGCAGCTCTGTAGAAATGGGACACTGCACAGCTGTGTCCCTCCTGTGAGGAGAGCAGGAGAGCCCTGCCTGAGTGGAGGGATTTCCCCTACTTGGTCACCCCTGGAAATAGCACATAGCTATAAATACATAGCCTGAATGCAGTTGCACATGAGGGACAAACATATTTGGTGGTGAGATGGGCCAGCAGCACGTCATTGTGGTTGAGAAGGCTAAAGGTATCCCAGGGTGCATTAAGAAGAGTGTGGCCACTGGGTCAAGGCAGGTTCTCCTTCCCCTCTACTCTGCTCTGGTGAGGGGTCCTGGTGGACAGCAGGATGAGCCAGCAATGTGCTCTTGTGGCCAAGAGGGCCAACAGCATCCTGCGGTGGATCAGAAGGGGGGTGATTAGCAGATAGAGAGAGGTTCTTCTTCCCCTCTACTCTGCACTAGTGAGACCACATCTGGAGTACTGTGTCCAGTTCT
>JAOXOE010000874.1:5163846-5228019 GCA_028565055.1 Phoeniculus purpureus | reverse complement strand
ACACCCATTGCCCCTTGTCCTATCACTAGATGACACTGAGAAGAGCCTGGGTCCATCCTCCTGACACCCACCCTTCATATATTTATAGACATTAATGTGGTCACCCCTCAGACTCCATTTCTCCAAGCTCAAGTGACCCAGCTCCCTCAGCCTCTCCTCATAAGGGAGGTGCTCCACTTACTTTGTCATCCTCATTGTTCTACACTGGTCTCTCTCCAGCAGCTCCACATCCCTCTTGAACTGAGAAGCCCCTTGAAAGATCACCCAGTTCAATCCCCCTGCCAGAGCAGGATCATCTAGACCAAGCTGCAGAGGAACACATCCAGGTGGATTTTAAATGCGGGTTTCTTTATCCTCAGCTCATTTCCAATGCAAATCACAAACTCCTTCTGTAGAGCCCCTTGTATATCTATCTCACTACCTTCTAACCCTCTCAGGTTCTACAGCCTATCCAGGTTTCTGGGCCTTTCCATCGTGCTTGCGGTCACTCATATGACAGCACTTCCATTTGCCGTGCAGCTCCATTCTGACTCCCAGGTCGCCAGCTGGTGCCTGATGCTGCCACTGTCATCTCACCCTGTACTTCCTCTCTCCCTGGCTCGTCAGGACAGGTTGCCTTTGTGCGCCTAATTAAGGGCATGTTCATGTGATTGCAAGAGAATTAAGTCAACACATCATAATAAATTGTTGCCTGTCAGATGAAACACAGTAAGTGACTCTCTCCTTCTGTTTGAGCCTGTCCTGGTTGTGAAATTAGACGGGTTATTTAACACCCCCGTGGCTGGGTTAAGCAAACCCTTTTATTTCACGGGCAATGGACTAGTCTTTTGCATGTAGTCAGTTATCACATTAGCTTATTGGCCGCGACGCCTTCCACTGCACTAACTGATCTCTTGTGGTGAATGAACAGGTCTCTCGGTTCCTTCCACACGTGTGTTACCCATCTAGTTTTTCTTTTCCAAAGTCAGTTCCTCAGGTTTGCTGGCTGTTCTTTTTTCAGACATTAAGTGTATTTGAAACCCCCTCGCTGGAGCACACTGTCCCTGTTCTGCTGCTGCCACACAGGATCCAACAGTACAGGGACTGTGCGAAGGCTGGTGGGGAGCAGTCCAGTTTGGATGGAGGTGTGTAATGAGAAAAACAAGCCCACCTCATCTTTTCTGCTGTGGCCTCCTGCAATCTGCAAAACACAGCAGAGACTTTCTACCTGACACTCTGAAGGCAGCAGACAGTCCTGTCCCTTCTGACTCAAAGACCATCTTCCAGTGTGAGTCAGTATGTTCCAGTGGTCAGAACCGACTTCTTCCAGTGGTCAGAACCGACCTCTTCCAGTGGTCAGAGTCAGTAGGAATCTCACAGAGAAGGAAATCGTGGGATTTGATGGATGGTAGAAGATGAGGATTACTTGGCGTCACCTTCACAAGTATATTTCCTTTCTTCCACTTTCCTCATCTTGGTGTGCATTCACCTTGCGACTTTCTCTGTGGCAGCTAGAGCAAAGACCCGTGTCATGAGTAGTTCAGACCTAGGGCAAAGACCTGTGTCATGAGTAGTTCAGACCTAGGGCAAAGACCTGTGTCATGAGTAGTTCAGACCTAGGTGATCCTGCTTTGGCAGGAGGATTGGACTAGTTGATCTTTCGAGGTTCCTTCCAATCCCTAATGTTCTGTGATTCAGACATCTGCATGATGCGAACTTACCCAAGTGTCAGGATTTGCAGATGTCATTTGTTAAAATGGGGCTAGGTCTGTCCTCAGAAGCAGATCTGTGCTGGGGAAGAGAGAAGCACTAAAAGGAGATCCAATACTGGAATGGACTCTGTAGCCCTGGTAAGACCTTATTTCTGGTGGGATCCCCGTACAAGAGTGTAGCTTCTCTGCAGTGAAGAGAGGTCAGCTTTTTGGTGAATGTAGAGATGGAGAAGATGAGATGCTGCGGAGGATGTGAGGGTGTAAAAGTAATGAGTGTAGGAGCCAGGACAAATAAGGCAGTAGGTGCAGACAGGGTGGAGTTGCTCAGATGGAAATCTACCTCCTCTTAGCTAAAGACGCATAAACAGGAAGATACTGTGATTTATAATTTATTTACTTTTGCTTCTTGTTGGACAGTACGAGACAGATTGGATGTCTACAATCCACTTTTTGACTCTGCATTCATTGGGGGACCAGACAAGTTCCCTCTTTAATGGTCACTGCCATAATCTCATGTTCCACACCCTGGAGTCAGTAGTGTTTGTGGCCACAGGTATGTCTCCTCTCTGGACCTCCAGGCACAAAAGAATCAGACTGAAGCCTAGAGTAGGGCACAACTCCTATCTTTTGATCCATTTATTGCTGTTTAGCACAGTTTAGTCCTACTTATTCTGAAGCCATTGGGTTAGGTTAGGCTCAGGTTTTATGATCGAGCTACTAGTATAACATGGACGTGACCTAGATTTGTTCGTGGCTACAAAACAGACCTGGCAAGAGGCTGTAAGAATAAATTCTGCTTGTGAAGACTTTGACTACCAGCCAAATCTGGTGAAAGCACTCCACATGAAGGGAAAGTAGTTGTGTTTTGTAAGAAGACAACCGCATAAATGTGGGTCACTTTTGAAGGTCTAGGTCCTGACACGGCTGACAACGCTTTAGCAGTTGCTTCTCTGAGGTGTTTTGGAAATATGTGGAACTTGAGGGATGGGAACCATAAGGAACTGTATCTGTGTAAAGTGGTCCATAATTAAATAATTTATTCTTTCTGAGTGGTTGAGCTCCATAGGATCCTGACAGACGGACAGTTTCAGCAGAATCTCAAGGGGATGGTGGATGGTGATAAGGAAGAATATTTCCCCTAAAAGCCACATTGCAGACAAGACTAAGTAGTGTTCCTGAAAGCGTCACAGCCACCAGCAGAATGTGCCACTGAGTTTCTATGATGTCCAGGATGCACATACTGACTCCATCAGAGCTACGAGTCTTGGAAAACAATTTATGAAATGGAGAATGGGCACAGTAGACTTAAAAAATATTGTCGCAGTGGCTCAGGTCTCAGACAAAAGGTATTTGAGTGCCTGACTCTCTGAATAGCTTTGGGCAAATCCTCCAACTGCTCTGAACTTCCATCTGCAATAGAAGAAGGAGACTTCCCCATCAGACTGGGGCCTTCCAGACTGATTATATCTCAGAAACAGCCTGAAGCTTAAGTGTATTTCCTTAGGCTAGACCTGTGTCTGAGGTGAGGACAGAATCAAGAGCCAGATCTCAACACCAAGATTGAAGAGGAGACATCATTATCACAGCAACATAGAATCACAGAGTGGTAGGAGTTGCAAGTCACCTCTGAGGATCTTCTAGTCCAACCCCCTGCTAGAGCAGGATGACCTAGAGAAGATCACACACAAAGGTATCCAGATGTGTTCTGAATATCTCCAGAGAAGGAGTTCCAGTGTTTCTCTACCGTCAAAGCAAAGGAGTTCCTCATCATGTTATGTTCCATTTACTGCCTATTACCAGCCAGTAACTTTTCATGTCATCCAAGATAAGTCTGGTCCCATCATCCTGACACTCACCTTTTAAATACTTACAGGGATTTCTGAGATCTCATTTCAGTCTCTTCCTCTCTAGAGTAAACAGCCCGAGCTCTCTCAGCCTCTTGTCATAAAGCAGATGCTTCAGCCCCTGATCATCTTAGTGGCTCCTTGCTGGGCTATTTCCAGTTCTTTCTTGCCCCTCTTGAACTGCGAAGCCCATAACTGAATGCAATATTCCAGGTGTGGCTTTGCCAGGGTAGAGTAGAGGGGGAGGAGAACCCCGTCTATGCCTGTGTGTCGGGTCAGCAGTTACCTTCTGATGGGAGCTGTTTATTTGCTGTGAAGCTCTCCTGGGCAGTTTGGCAGAAGTGATAAAGCATGAGGGGGGAAAAAGAGTGTTTGAATGGTGCTTGGACATTTGTTCTCTGGCTGATGCATGGTTGCAGGGCTGCTCAGATAGTACTGCATCGCCATTTGCAGACGACAACACATGCTCTAGGGAGTCCTCTGGCTTTACTCTGTGGAGGACATTGAATCACTCCTCTTTTTAGACTAGACCTCTCTGGTTTTGGGTTCTGGATGGAGCAGAGGAAAGAGCTTGAGGGTCCTATGGGCCCCTGGCCATAAGAGAACTTGGGTCTTGCCGATACTTTCCCATGTGAAGAGAGCTGATGAGAGTTGTAGTTGACTTGTGCGCATTTCTGCTTTGCATCTGGTTCATAACACATCAGCTGTTTCATCTTTCACCTTACTGAGTAGCATCAACCTGTGTATCTGCCTTGGACTAATCTGTTAAAGTCACTTGTATTTACTAAAGTCCCTTAAATGCAAATGATCCTGGAGCTGTGTATCCTGCTTTTGTGGCTTCCCTGAATGTATTTCCCTGGGTGTGACTCGAAGAGCTGCTCATGCTGTTGGCAGTACCTGCTCCTGGCTCTCAACCAACCTGCAGAGGAAGACACTGTTGCTCAGAGGTACCTGGTGCTCTGCAAGCGGCCAAGCAGGAGCCACCACCACAAGCTTCTAGTTTGCTCTTTCAAGACTTCACAAGGAAGATAATTTTACATGCCGGTGTTAATGCTAGCCTGCAATTTGAGTGTTTGAGGATGCTAGAATGCCTAAGGGATTTGGTAGGTCCTCTGAGGTCAGACAGCAATTTGGAAGTCTCCTAAATACTTGAAAACCTTTGTAATGTAAAACTCTAACATTGTCCATGCCGTGGATTTCCCAAATCCAACCTCTGCTTTCCTCCATGAAACTCTTAAGATGAAGTCCACCCTTTTCCACAAACTTCTGTGTCTCTCTATGTTCTCACCACCTTCCTCCTTTCCCTGATGCTCATTACAAAACACCACTCCTCTTCATGCAGCACTGGGATCCCTTCACCCGTTCTCCGAGGGTGGGGTCACCCAACCTCAAAGCCTCTCTTTGTTCTTCAGTGTCCTTCCTAAATCTGCCCACTGGAGTTTGCCTGGATTTGCCACTTTTGCAGTAGAGTTAATCTCCTTTGCTCCATCACATGGTCATCACAGCATCACAGTACATTAGGGATTGGAAGGGACCTCGAAAGATCATCTAGTCCAATCCCCCCGACACAGCAGGCTCACCTAGACCAAGTCACGCAGGAACATGTCCAAGCGGGTTTTAAACGGCTCCAGAGGAGACTCCACAACCCCTCTGGGAAGCCCCTTCCAGTTGTCTGTCACTCTCACCATGAAGAAGTTCCTTCTCATATTGACGTGGAACCTCCTATGTTCCAGCTTACACCCATTGCCCCCCATCCCAACACTAGACGACACTAAGCAGAGCCTGGCCTCATCCTCCTGACACTCACCCTTCGTATATTTATAAAAATTAATGAGGTCATCCCTCAGTTTCCTTTTTTCCAAGCTAAAGAGACCCAGCTCCCTCAGCCTTTCCTCGTAAAGGAGGTGTTCTACTCCCTTCATTATCTTCATGACTCAACACTGGACTCTCTCCAGCAGTTCTAAGTCCTTTTTGAACTGAAGGGCCCAGAACAGGAGACAAACCTCTTAATCAAAAAATATCACCTATGTGGTCCTTCTCTGAGGAATACTCATTCTGCTGTAGTCCTCTGACCACCTCACTTCTATCATCCTGTAAGAATTTGACAGTACATGACAAAATAGCTTTAAGGGGCAAGGGAGTATATTTAGATTAGAAATTACAAGATGATTTTTTACAGTGAGGGTAGAGATGCACCAGAACAGGTTGCCCAGGGAAGTTGTGGATGCCACCTCCCTGGAAGTGTTCAAAACCAGGTTGGATGAAGCCTTGAGCCACCTGGTCTGGTGAGAGGTGTCCCTGACCATGCCGGGGGGTTGGGATTAGGTGATCTTTAAGATGTCTTCCAACTCAACCCATTCTATGATTCTATGAAAATATTAAGTTCAGTTTCCTCTCAGTCCGTCTGCCTAGTCCTCCATTCGATGATTCCAGGAATCTTTTCCAGCCAGAGTGATTCCGTGATTCCTGGATAGCATTGTCCCTGCTTTTTCCACTCTGTCCCTCACGTGGTTTGTTATCTTTGACAGTGAGGATTACAAGCACAACGTGAGGACAGCTGATGCTTTTTAGTCATTCACAGTAATTCATCGCAGGTTGGGCTATGCTAACTGTCTGTGGCACACGACCTCTCTCACGGACGTGATTTTCAAACATGTGAATCACTGCTAGACATCTGCTTTCCCCGCTAGCCCTCTGGCAGGATGGGGTTTTGCTCTTCTGTGTGGAGTTTCCACTTGCATGGTTCTGACATGAGTGTAGCCTAATTTGGCCTTGGCACTGCTGTGTCAGGCACCTTTGCACACTCACGCGCGCACACACATACACGTGTGTCACTGTACTGGATTAACTGGACTCTACACCTCTAACTTTATCAGCCATCGTCCTCCTTCTGAGTCATGGCTGAGCCAGATAAGCAGCTGGTTTTGCTATTGGCTCCATGATAATAGGTAAATAGTAATTAGTATTTTGCAATCATGCATCTCTGTGAATCGGAGGATCTGAAAGCACTTAATTAGCATTAATTAGTCACCACCGCATAGCCTACATGAGGTAGGTATAGTTTTGTTGTGCAGAAGGGGAAACTGAGGCAGAAAGCACTATCTGAATCAGGCAGATCAGACTTCTGCAGTGCCTTGGTACTTCTCAGAACCTGCTGCAGCCCAGTTTTGCAGACACCAAACACACAACCAAAGATGGGGCTGAAACACAGAGGGCAAACTCCTGTTTTCTGATGTTCAGGACAGAGCTCCATGGGACTAATCGAGACCTCAATTCCTGCCAGATTGTGCTTGTCCATTGCCTTGGCTTTTCCTGGTTTTGCTGCTGTTTGATCCCACAAAAATCACTAAGACACCTGTGGAACAGATGAGATGGGCACCCAGCAGAGACAGAGCAGTGGTGTAGATCAAGTCCTTGGCTGGATCTGGCCTAATATCTTAGAGACAGTTCTTCAGTTGCCCAGAGAGAACATTTGCCAAACTGTGCAAATGACTTAGGAGTCACAGTCCTTGCAGAGGTGTGTAGTGGCCAGTTGAACGATGAGATATAGATCAAAGTATCTGGATAACAGAAGATATGTCTAGCTGTTTTGTGGGGGTTTACAGACTAACATCAGTGTCTTACATTTGGGGCTTGATTCAGTTGCCACAATGACTTGGATGTCCTTCTGGACCTCTGGCTGCTACTTGGAAGATCAAGGCTTCTGTGAATGTCCCATGTCAGTTCTGCCAGTTGGTTTGGGGCACCTCACACATCTAGTTTGAACAACTGACTTCTGTCCCAGATGTGGGACTTTTTACATGGGTCACTAGTGATAGGACAAGGGGGAATGGTTTCGAGGTAAAAGAGGGTAGATTTAGATTAGATATTGGGAAGAAATTCCTCTCTATGAAATTGTGGATGCCCCCCTCCAAGAAATGTTGAAGACCAGGTTGCATGGGGCTGTGGGCAACCTGGTCTACAGAGAGGTATCCCTAACCTTGGCAGGGGGGGTGGAACCAGATGATGTTTTGTTTTCCTTCTACACTAAGCCATTCCATGATTCTACATCCAGCTTAATGGTCTGTGTTGTCAGTACGTGTCCAGCGTGTGTTTCACATCATCTAAGGCTGTTTCTCTAGGGATGCAGCCCTATTTCAGACGCCAAGTAAGGTGATATGAGCACTTTCTGAAATCTTTTAAGTTATCTGTGTGAGAAGTCTATGCACTTAGTTGGACTCAGTTCCTATATTTACTGCCTACTTCTGGGATAAAGTCATTTTAGAGCTTTGGAAAACACCTCTGTCTGCCTGCTGGTTCTACACAGCTAACACAAACCACTGCAGGACCTGCTCTTTCCCTCAGAGATCTTGGTTCCCCTGTTATTATCCCTAAGGCTCACTGCATATGGGATAACCCCTCCAGTATCCTTCTCACCCTGATGTTAGCTCTGTTGAAGTCAGTATCACAGGAGGATTTAGAACAACCGATCAGACACTGCTCCCCCAAGACTGTAAGTCATGATCTCGTTTTCTGTTCATGCCAACTGCTTGGGCTTCACTATTTGCCTGTTTTGCCCAGTTAGAGAAAGTCTGCATGACAATAGTGTGAGAAGATCGGACAGCTGAGTGTACTCACACAGTGGAGCTGAGCACTCACAAGAACTAGATAGGTCTGTTGTCTCCAGAAAATCTAGAACACCTTGGCAATTCCAGCCAAAGAGAGAGGTATGTGCTGGGAAACCTACCTGCTGTGGGCAGGCTCGATCTTCTCCAAGTAAGTGTTAAACGTGCTCACCAGTGATCCATGTGATTGATCTCCTCTAGGAGGATTGAGTTGACAAGGCTTTATGTTAATGGTCTTAACATCAGTGTACAATGCTGGATGTTAGCTTGAGCTTGGCTTGCATGTACAGCACTAGGTCCTCTGATACCATAGATCTAAGGACCGTTGAATGGGGGACCTACAAGATTTTATCCTGTTATCAGCTGAAGAGGGGTTGATATCTCCCTCCTACATGTCTATCCCGAGGGGTGAGGAGACCCAACTGAACAACTCCATCTGGAAGGTGGTGAGTGACCGCTGAGGTCATGATGGTGGTTTGAAGTGGAGTTGAGCTGTTTGAAGATGAGTGAGGAGCACCAAGAGGTAAAGAGAAGATGCAAGAGCTGTTAGTCTTTGAACACTGCCAGTTGCACGCCCCGAAGGAGGCAGACAAAGTGGGAACTTTGTCTTCACACACAAACTCAGAGTTGTTTGTTTTTTAAACCAAGACTGTGTGGGCGAACTTCAGGCTGGCCTTTCTTAATGGAGGTCTGGATTTTAAAGGCTTAACAAGCTCTTTTCAATGCACACATCTGGAGCAGTTCTCTGTGGTTAAAAAGAAAACAACAATTGGTCAACCCCCTGGTCTTACTCAGTCCTTATGATTCATTACACCCCCTTCCCTTCCACTGAAGGGAGCCCAGGATGACCAGCTGGTGGGAGGCCATGGTCTCTTTATGAAGCAGGGTTGAAGCATTTTTTGCCTAAGGTCTTAATGAGTATTTTGCTGACAGCAGAGGATAGGGTGGGACTCAAGGAGTTCTTGGGGCTCAGCAGCAGAGCCTGTCATGGTTGATGCATGCTCAATTCCCAGATGCATTCCTTTTTGAAGCAACTCCTCTTGCTTCCCTGTTTGTTTACTTTCCTCCATGTCCTCCAGCCCAGTTCAAGGCTCTAAGCTCCCTGAGCCCCAAAATAGTGCCTGTTCCCTTCTTTCTCTGTTTCTGCAAGGACATTCATCTCAGCTCTGCCTGTTTTAAACTCAGGTCCTTTATCTGCTGAGTTTCAACGGCCAGTCTAAGCTCTTGGTTTCAAATGTGACAGCTTGCCGGTCCCAGTCCCTCTGCTGCTTCTCCTGAGTGTCTTATCAGCTGCATGCATGCCTCCTCTCCGGCTCTTGCTGGAGACACTGAGTCCCTGATGACAAGTGTCTCTGTAACCCTCTTGTCTCCTGTCCCTTCCCATTCCCTCTGCAGGCTAGCAGTCCCCGTCACCTGGTCCCACACTGCCTTCTTCTCTGTCTTGTGTCTCTCTGGGGAACCACAACGAAGTCTCTCCAGCAAAGGCTTTCCCTGATATCAAGCTCAAACCCCAACCCAACTGCCATCCAATTTCCTTTCCTTCTCCTTGTCTTGTCTCTTTCTCCAAATCCAAGAGATTCCTCCTGCCTTCCTCACCCAGTCCTGTTGTCACTACTGCCCAATTCACGGTGTAGGGTACTTGCCCCTCCACCTCAGTCTGGGTTTATTGCTGAGAAGTCATAACATAGTCAACATCTCACTGAGAACTGTTTGGTCAGGGAAAGTTGTCAGTCCCTGGTTTTCATTGCTGGTGTCTACCTTCTGCTGTGGGTTGTCAGGGGCCACCGGCCCAAGGGAACAGACCCATTTGCCCTGTGGGGATGGTGTGGTGAGTGATCTTGCTTTCTCTGGGAGCTGCAGAAATTTTCAGAAAAGAGGTTGTTGGCTTTCAAATTTTCAGGGGAGTGTAGTCAGCAAAAAATCTGCCAAGTGTCTGCAGTGGTCAGCTGGACCGTACTGGGGTGGGTCTTCTTCAGCGGTCAAAAGCACTTAACCACATTTCTGATTCCCAATCAAGTCCCAGATGCAAGGTAGACTCATTAGGATTTTTGCTATTATGATTTTAATATGGGCAAAAGTGTAGATTGGTTACTAGTCTACTTCTGGAAGTGCTTGAAGTTGTCTTGGCAGAGAAAGCTGCAGGTACTTGCTTTGGGCAAACAGACAAGGCAGAAAACATTTGACGCCCAGCGGTGCCTGTCTGGCAACGCTGTGGGCAAGCTTGGGAACAGAGCAACAGGCTGTGCTGGCAGTCATGCCAACAGAGCACAGCAGGAGTACTTGTGCAGGCAGATGTTTGGGTCTCACAGGCAAAAAAGCCCCTGGCCCATTTATCTCAAAAGGGCTGATCCTTCCACTGCCTGTACCAGCCAGGCTGCCCCCACGGCACAAGAGCACCCAGCACATTCCTGCTCACCTTCAGGTGCAGACATGGCTCAGCTTCCACTGCTGCTGGCAACTCCTTCACCTCTCCAGGCAGGTCCCCCCACTTCTCCCTGCCCTGTCCTGGGGATTGCTTCTGCCCCGCTCAGGGTAGGGGCACCAGTTGCCCTGTGATATGTGTGCTCAGGCAAGGGATGAGCAGCATCTGGTGTGATGTGTGTGCTGGGTGTGTGTGCGCCGGCACTGGCCATGGCTTGGTCGTGTGCAGGTACGTCTGTGTGGCTGCATCCTCCTGGGGTGGGCACTCTGTCCCACAGCACATGTGTGGCATGAAAGGGGGAAGGAAGGATGAGTGAAAGATGACTGAAGAAGCCTGCAGTGGAGGGGATACGGAGAAAAATCAACTAGACTTGCTGAGTTGGCTGAAAGTCTTGTTTTGGGCTTGGACAGCCCAAAGCACGTTTGTAATTTCCTTGTAGGGCATGCACTTAGCTCAGTGCATGCCCCTGTGAATGCATCCTGTCCTTCACAGAGGTGAGCTGGAGTGGGTGCCTGTGCCCTGCGCTGGGGCAGTGCGTGTCCCTAGCTCCAGAGGCTGCTCCATGCCATGTGGCTCTGCAGTCAGCAAGAGATGACTCGCCCCAGGGTGCTGCCATTACATAAGGGAGGGGAAGCAGGTTTCCCAGTCATAAAGGTGTTGCACAATTAATTATTCTGGCTTGGCTCCAGATCCCTGGATCTCAAAGGTGCCACACAACATGACTACTGCAACACAGCCTGAGCCTGGCTGAGCCTCAGGCTAGCAAATCACTTCTGCTCACATCTCTTTCTTGCCACTGATGTGTATGCTCCTTTCAGAGGGGGACGTGATGCGGCATGCTATGGAGCAGCAGCACCCAGACCCATCTAGAAAAATCTTCTAGCTTTTTGCACTGGTGTTTCCCTCTCCCCAAGACATGGCCCCCTCAGCGCCACAAGCCCACTCGCCCCAGAATAACTAGCACTGCACTGGGGAAGTGCGAATCCCAGTGCCTGGGCTTCTCGTTTGTATATTTCTGGCTCAAGGCTAAAAGCCATTTGGCTCTATCTGCATTTCTTCTGGAAATTAAAGACCTTGTATTTTCCTCCCCACACTGGTATTTGTACCCTGTAATCAAGTTGCCTCTGTCTTCTCTCCAGAAGACTGAATGTGCTGAACTCTCAGCTTCTCCCTGCACAGGGTATTTCTTTTAGCCCTGGGGTGAATTTCCTGGTGCTGTCTTCACTGTCTTTAACTTTGTAACATCCTTCAGAAAAGCAAAAGCACTTGAAAGCCCACAGCCCTGCGCTTGTCAGGGCTGGGTGCAGATAATCCTGTCTTGTTGATCCACTGTCATGTCAGGTTCCCATCCCCTCCACTGCACTCTGCAGCAAGCCTCCAGCTAGTGGATACCTACCACAAAAGCAATGCCAGAGACAAGCAGTTATTGCAGTGACTACCATGCCATAGCCTTTAAAAAACTGGTCCAAGTCTCCAAACAAGTCAGCAGGGTCTTTGCGCTTGCTGTGCAGCTCTTGCAGTTGCACACCAGTGGCACTGGTAGCCTTGGCGTGGGGGCTTGTATATACAATCAGAACAATGATGTTGGAAACCCCAGCACTAAGGAGTGCATCCATCCGAGGACCATGCAGAGTCCTGGGAAGGGCTCTTTGAATGTTTTTTGCAGAATAAATTAGTAGCCAGTGGTACACACATAGTGTTTCTGCTTTCCTCCATCTTCTCCCACATGAAAGGAGGCGATAGCTGAAGTACAATGCCACACAGTGTCCTGGGCTCTTATACGTGCTAGGGCACAGCCCAAACTTGTCTTAATCCACCTGCAGTGTTGCTCAGAGGCTGATGGTGCAGATCACAAACAAGGGAGCATCCTGGGACCCAGGGCAACAAGTTTTAGGGGCCAAATTCTCTACAGCTGTTGGTGAAGACACCCCACTTTACAAACACGGAGGATTTAGCCCAGCTAAGTCCTTGTTATGTAAGTTAACAATAACCTGAAGGTAGTTTTTTTTGAGCATATCCATTGAGTGATATGTTATCCCAGAAATGGGTGGAAAGTTGTCTGCTTAATAAGTGGCAAAAAACAATAGTGATGACAGACAGAGCAGTGACCCAAGTTCAACAGCTCCAGCAGATGGAGGTAATAATGACAGGTGTGATAACTTACTGCAGAGGTCCACAACCTGGTTTAGAGTTTCATGGCCCAGAGTCATCCTCACACATTCCAGAGACATCTCTGAAGCACCTTATGGTAAATAATAACAAGCAGAAAATGATCCGAGCTGGTGTCAAGGGAGCTTCATTCCAACCTGGCCTCTAAGAAAACTCTGTTTCTGTGAGCAGAAAGTAGTTTCTTTCAAGATGTGGAGCCCTGGGAAGAGTTACTAGCACTTTGTCCTGGTTCCTGGACAGCTTTCAGCAGGGCTTACTGTGGTTTAATTCACAAGTTGAACCTGAGTGTATGCCTGCTCCTCCCTGCTGGCACACTGCTGGTGTAAAGGCTTATTGCTGCCTCTAGGACTGGGGTCTCTAGCCTCCATCTGATGTATTTCTGAAAGGTATCTGAGGGGCATCTCACCTCTCCAGCATGGATAGCATGGGTTGTGTGTGAGTAGACACTGCTGCAGATGTTTTCATAGAATCATAGAATCATTAGGGATTAGAAGGGACCTCGAAAGATCATCAAGTCCAATCCCCCTGCCACAGCAGGATCACCTAGACCAAGTCGCACAGGAACATGCTCAGGTGGGTTTTAAACTTCTCCAGAGATTCCACAACCCCCCTGAGCAGCCTGTTCCAGTGCTCTGTCACCCTCACTGTGAAGAAGTTCTTTCTCATATTATATGGAACCTCCTGTGTTCCAGCTTACACCCATTGCCCCTCATCTTATCATTAGATGACACTGAGAAGAGCCTGGCTCCATCCTCTTGCCACCCACCCTTCAAATATTTATAGACATTAACGAGGTCACCCCTCAGTCTCCTCTTCTCCAAGGTCAAGTGACCCAGCTCCCTCAGCCTTTCCTCACAAGGGAGGTGTTTTTTCTCTTGGTTGGAGATCACAAAGAGTCGTGGCCCATTTCTGAAGCAGTCAGTGTGGGCTGCTGTAGCCCCTTCTGGGAATAAGGTGAGACGCAGTAGCAAAGGGCTGCGGTCCCAGGTTACACCATCAACAAGCCGATTTTCTTTACTACAGCTTTACCGTCTCACATGCCCTGGGTCTGGATCCTTCTGGGCTACTCAGAGTTTTCAGGCTCACCACACGATCTGACTCTAGACAGTTTGTGCTTGGAGGCCTGATGAACTCAGACATCACCCTCACACCTTGATGCTGTGGCATCAGAGGTGCCCATTGGAAGCAATCGGAGATGCCCACTGGCAGAGCTGCGGGGTGCCCTGCTTCGTTCTGCAAAGCTGCTGTTGCAGAGCCTGGCACACAAACAGAACAGCTCCTGTTTCTTGGGAATCTTGGAAGTGCTGGGATGGCAAAGCCTACCTGAGGAAGACTGCTGCCTCTCCTCCCCATCACACACCTTTGCTCTCCTAGAGGAGAAGCAAAGGAAGAAGCTCTCTATATAGGTTAATAATAGCCTTGAGTTTGGATTTCATGTGCTTTCTTTGGCAGCACCCAGAACTGGATCTTCCTGGCATTTTCCTTATTAAAATCTCCCACAAACAACTGGCACGTCTTGTTCTTCCCCAGTGGTCCTGTGGTATCCCATAGGGTTTTTTCTGCTTCTCCACCCTTCCTTTGCTGCTGACTTGCTGTGCCAAGTGGAGGGATGAATGAATGGCACGATGGCCATGCCAAGTCCCACTCCCTCCTTCTGTAAGTCATTTCTGCCAGCTGAGTCTATTCCTTGTGGGAGGGGTGGGAGAAAATATGTGGTGCTTCTTTGTAAGGGCTTTGCAAGGCTGAGCGGATGCCCCAGCTGGGTGTCTGCAATAGATACTCCCGAGCCACAAGCGGGATGAGTGTAAGTGATCTTATCTTGCCTTTCAGTAATAGGTCTCCAATTTGCTGACTCCAGTTGCCTAATTCAAGTCTGATTCAGGTCTCTTTGGGCTTCCTGCAGGATGTGGTGGAAGGAGGGGTAGGTGTGGTGTCTGAGTGGTGGGCTCTGGAAGCAGGGATGAACCCATCACCCAGCCTGGAACTGAAGAATGGGTACACCTGTGTACAGGTTAACAGGCAGTGGAGGACAGATGCTGCCTGTCCACGGAAGATCCAGAACATCCTCCTGGGAAGCCCCAGCCACACAAAAGAGACTTTCACTGGCAATTTCACACAACAGATTGTGTGACAGTATACCTGGACACTGAGTGGGAATTTTGGTGCCACGGCATCATTGACCTGCCCCAGAAAGTACATGGTGCAGCAAGGAGCCCGTGGTGGCAAAACCTGAGGTTGTTGCCATCCTCTCCATGCTTTTTGAGCGCCCTGGCCTGCAGCTGCTCTTATGAGCTTCCTGTTCCTTTTTTCTCTCCAGTCTCAAAGTGAACAAGAGCTGTGGTGGGATTTGGACTCCACTATTGCGATTTGCTGGGAGCACTGGAGAAGGGACAGTGGTCACTTGCTGGAAAGCATCTGTTCCTATCCACTGTTTTCTGACCCCTGGAGCCCCGTCCTGTTCCAGAGCAGCTCCTGTGCCTTCTGCGCTGACTGCTGTCTGCACCCAGCCCTGACATGAGGTGTAGGGACTCAGGAGAGGTCAGAGAGTCCTGAGTTGGGCTCCTCATCTGGGGAGGGATTGTCCCTACCATGTCCTCTCCTTTTGTTCCACAAACACCTTTGATTTTACAGTGTGCTTTTCAAGGTAAAATCCATCCATGAAATAAACTGGGGCTTGATGTCCCGTGTGAGCACACGGGAACACACCCAGGATGTACTCCCCAGCACGGGATTAGACCCATTGCAGCATTCCTAGTTTAGGGCTGAAATTCTCAACACGTCTTACATCCTATGTTGACATCTGCTCCTCTCAGGACTTTCAGTACGTAAGTGTTCACTTTTGTCCATTTTGGACTGGCCAAGAAAAAGAGGCCATGATGTTTTTCTGAGGAACTGCTGGCTCTTTACCCTTGGGGGCAGTACAGATCAACCATATGGTCAGTGAACCAGTGTAACTCCAAGAGTTCAAGAACTCCTCAGTTCAAGAAGGATGCAGAACTGCTGGAAAGAGTCCAGTGCAGAGACATTAAGATGATGAAGGGAGTAGAACACCTCCTTTATGAGGAAAGGCTGAGGGAGCTGGGTCTCTTGAGCTTGGAGAAACAGGGACTGAGGGGTGACCTCATTAATGTTGATAAATATGTGAAGGGTGGGCGTCAGGAGGATGGAGTGAGGCTCTTCTCAGTGTAATCTAATGATAGGACAAGGGGCAATGGGTGTAAGCTGGAACACAGGAGGTTCCACATCAATATGAGAAGGAACTCTTCATGGTGAGAGTGACAGAGACCTGGAAGGGGCTTCCCAGGGGGGTTGTGGAGTCTCCTTCTCTGGAGCAGTTTAAAACCTGCTTGGCATGTTCCTGTGCTACTTGGTCTAGATGATCCTCCTATGTCAGGAGGATTGGACTGGATGATCTTTCGAGGTCTTTTCCAGTGCCTAATGTTCTGTGATTCTGTGATTTCATCATGACAGCATTCAAGTTCTTTGCTTTTCCTATCCCAAGCCTTCACTGAAGCCTCCAGAACCAGTTTAAAAGCTGTCACACAAAACCAGTTCGTGTCCTCTGCTTGCTGGTGTCTCTCCTCTTTGGGAGAGGGGCTTACCTGTGAACTGGGAGGTGGGTGTTCGTGTCTCTTCCAGCAGTTGGTACGGCGTACGCTGCCTTGCCCAGCTCTGCTGTTTATGGCTCTGTTATCTCCACAGCCGCGGGCGTTTGTCTCAGGTGGCTTGTCCATGCCAAGTCCCTGTTGCATTATGGAATCTCAGAAATGCCCATTACAACGTAGTTCCTTAATGCCTGTTTGCTTCAGGATGACGTTTAATACTTAAATACTTAAACAACCCAGGGGGTGAAAAAAAATTAGGCCAGTATGGAAATTCCCCCAGGATTCAGGATGATTTTAAAGCAGATGAAGGAAAGAATGTCCCAAAGAGGACAGCAGACTTTGTTCTCACTTGGAGCAAGTGTAGGCAAGCTCACTCTGCATTTGCAGAGGTGGACTTAGGGAGGACCCAGGTAAATTGGTAGGGGAAGTCCTTCTACAGCCATGAAATCATAGGAAACAGAACACTGTTTGCTCCAAAGGAGCTTCTGTAGTTCAGGAGCCTGATTCTCTTCTCTGAGGGTGCAAGTCAAGCTCTTTCAGTGTCATCTAATGATAGGACAGGGGGCGATGAGTATGAGCTGGAACATAGGAGGTTCCACATCAATATGAGAAGGAACTTCTTCATAGTGAGGGTGACAGAGCACTGGAAGGGGCTGCCCAGAGGCATTGTGGAGTCTCCTTCTCTGGAGGTATTTAAAACCCACCTGGATATGTTCCTGTGAGGCTGGATCTAGGTGATCCTGCTGTGGTGTGGGGAGTGGACTGGATGATCTTTCGGGATCTCTTCCAACCCCTAATGTTCTGTGATTCTGTGGAATCCACTTGCAGAGACCATGAGGGCAAAAAAGGCTTCAGGCTACAGCATCAGGTGAGATAAAGAAACTGAGGAAAGAGGGTTACTAAGGGAACTCCATGCCTCCTTTCAGAGGAACATCTCCCTGTAATTAGAAAATATTTACAGAACATCCATGCTGTTATGGTTTCTACTCTTCAAACTGAGATTACCCAAGGTTGGTTCATCTCTAGCTGCACTTGCGCCAACACAAACAATTCTTTTGTTTCCTGATGTACTTCTTGACAGCGGTATGTCCTGACTTGGCCTCAGGTTTGCTACGTTACATTATGTGAGCGGTTTTGGCTCATACTAGAAGCGAGGACTGCTTGTCCTTCTGATATTTCTTTGCCTCTCTTCCAATTTCAATTTGTCTTTCTTAGAATCATCATTTCCAACCATTAAGGTTGGAAGAGAATTCTGAGGTCATCAAGCCCAACCATTAACCCAGTGCCACTACGCCTACTAAACCATGTTTTCAAGTGATGGAGCTGCAGACTTCCACTCCTGGGCAGCATGTCCCTATCCCTGACCACTCTTCCAGTGAAGAAATTTTCCTGATGTCCAGTCTAAACCTCCCCTGACACGACTTGAGGCCGTTTCCTCTTGTTCTATTGCTAGTGATTTGGGAGAAGAGACCAACCCCCCCCTCTCTACAACATCCTTTCAGGTAGCTATAGAGAGCATTGAAGTCTTCCCTTACCTTCCTCTTCTCCAGACTAAATAACCCCTGTTCCCTCACCTGCTCCTAATCAGACCTGCCCTCCAGGCCCTTCACTAGCGTTGCTGCCCTTCTTTGTACCCACTCTGGCATCTCAATGTCCTTCTTGTAGTGAGATACCCAAAACTGAACCCAGTACTTGAAGTGAGGTCTCACTAGTGCTGAGTACAAGGAAAGGATCATGTCTCCAGTCCTGCTGGCCATGCTACTTCTGATGCAGGCTGGGATGCCGTTGGGCACAGTACTGGCTCGTGTTCAGCTGGCTGTCAATCAACACCCCTAGGTCCTTTTCTACTGAGCAGCTCTTCAGCCACCCTTCCCCCAACCTGTATCATTGCATGGGGTTGTTGTGACTGAAGTGTAGGACCTGGCACTTGGCCTTGTTAAACCTCGTACAACTGACCACAGTCCATTGATACAACCTGTAGAGGTCCCTTTGTAGAGCTTTCCAACCCTCTTGAGCGTGTGTTATATGAAATCCATGTGATACTGTAGGGAGAACCTCTGCTGCAAATTCTAGATGCTGCAGATAGCTCACTCCATCTGTGGTGCAAATCCCCTTGCGTTTTGCAGGTCTGCATCTCCTTACAGGCTGGGGGTGGTTTACACTGACTGTGTGTATAGCTCTCTTCATCCGGGCTAGTTGTTCTAGTCTTTGTTTATAGACAATAAAGAGACACTTCTGAAGAGATCACATGGAGTATGCACCTATAATAACGTCTAGGTGTTTTTTGCCCTTAGAGTGATAATTTCTGTGCCCAGGGACATCTGTGCTGGGACTGCCTGTGGTCAGGTTGGAAAGTAGGTACACCATTCCTGGACATGTCCTCACCTGGTAGGGAAAGTTACTGTCATTGCTTCTGACTCACACTTTTGGGCTAGTGGAGTTTCATCTCATTTTTGTGTCTTCTGCCTTCAGGGTCTTTGAATTCTCCTGTCGTGGCGCGCAGTAGGAGCAGCATTTCCAAGTCAGGACTGGCTTTGCAGCTCTCAGAAGAACAACTGTCTACGCAGAACAGTTCACAGGAGACGCTCCTGCCAAAATCCTATTTCAGGAGAGTTGTTTGTAACAGCCTCCCTTTCAGATATGTTATTAAAAAGCCTTCTTCTGGTTCTTTTCCAGTGTGCGGTAGTTATTCTGGTATGCAGTTGCTTGTGCTCGAGAACGGCTGCTGTACAGGAATGGCATGTGGTGAGCAATGTTTACTCCTCTAAATTGAGACCAGCTTTGGGATGAGAGGGAAATAAGACATGATAAGGAACTGCCAGTAGGAACAAGCTGTAGGCTTATTATCCAATATAACTCTGGGGGATCCATCCTTTTGAGAACCTTCTGGATGATACAAGGTGTAGAATCAACTCAGTGTCACCTGCAGTGACAGGTTCTAAGCAGTGGACTTCATGAAGGGCAGCTTTCAGGGATTCTGAATAGTATTACTATATTGTAATTCAAGTCTAAAACCAGTTTGCCGGCTTCCAGGCACCTCTTAGAAGTCCAATGAACCTAAATTAGAATTGCAGTTTCACCTTAAGTTTCTCTCAACACAGATGTCACCAACAACAGTGAGCTGTGTAGACTGCCACCGTTCCCTGGAGGAACTTCTCAGTCTTCCCCACTCGAGGTGGAGGGGAGACGTGAAATGAACACCCGTCTCTGCAGATCTCGAGATTCAAGGCAGGGTGTTGTAATCACTGCACTCAGCCCTCCAGCGAGCACAGCTCAGAAAGCTTATAAACTTCCTACCTGCCCACTTCCCTCCCTCCCTTGCTAGACAAGCTATAATTTTTAGTTTTAATGAAATCTTCTGGAGGTGTCATCACATTGCTCTGCCAAGTAGCCCACGAGAAGGAGGCGGTCAGGGGCATCTTCCAAAAGGAGATTTCACAAGGGTGAATCCTGTCATGCTTTGACCCAATGACCGCTCCTGGCATAACGGCTTTTGCACCAGGTGACCCAGCCGTCAGCACAACGAGTGACTCATCGCAGATCTGTGTGATTCACGCTTCTCTCCTTATTGGATTGCACCATCCATCCTGGGATGGGTGATCAGTTTGGCTTGGACGAGACGTGGAACCCATTAGCCCAAGTTTAGCCATTAAGCTGCCTAACGAATGTCTGGTTGCTTTATCTAACTTGGATTTTACTAGGAGAAGTTCTGCTGCTGGAGGCTGATTCATCACTCTGCAGAAGCCAAGGTGTTAATGAGCCTCAGTTTGTTTTTTGTTACTAGATCCCACAGGAAAACAGCTAAAGCAGAGCAGCCAAGGCTCGGTCCTTGCTTTAATATTTCTCCAGTGTCTTTCTCTTGGAGTGGAGAACGAGACAGGGAGCCAAGCAGCAGGGCTTAAATGCAAGCAGCAGACTTGGATCCTTGGTGTTAGTTTCTGACCTTGCCTAGAATAACAGCTCGAGAGCAGCAACCTGTGGTGCTTTGCACAGCTGGTTATACAGGAGAGAAAGGAAAGGAGTAGGAAGGTTACAAACACTACAGACAAATGCTCTGTTGGACCAGGGTCAGAGGACAGGGGTCCAGATTTCTGTTTGTATGCACTGCCATGTTTTTTGGTCACAGAGGACAATAGAAAAAAAGATTGAGATTTATGGAAGTAGCTGAGCTTCCACTTCTCTTTGAGTTTCCTCTGGACACCAAGTGACTTCTACAAATTTACTGTTCCATGGCCCTCCCCACCCCAATCCATCAACTATTTGACACTACACAGATCGACAGGGGTATTTAACTCCAGACACTTTGATGCTTAAGTCATGGCATGAAGTCTCATGCTTGGACTTCAACAGCTTTGCTGCTACCACCATGTCCTGGTTTTGCTGAGATAAAATCACAGAACAAGTTTTCTATTTAGGAAAGCTGTGATTTTTGAGGGGCTGCAGCACCCAATTCCATGAGAACAAAGTTGGTAAAACACTTTGCTTTCATGTGTGGCCAGCTATGGTTTGTGGGTCTGCACAATCCTCAAGGTCTTTAGCCCTTTTGAGTGACCCTGTTGCTAAAGCCAGGAGGAGCAAAGCCAGGATGGTTGATCCAAGCTAGTCAACAGAAATAGTCCATACCATAAGCATCATGCTCCCCATAAATTAAAAAGCTTACTAGGTATGGTTTCCTCTCCTCAGTGCTTGCCATCCCATGGCTTATCATTCTGGTCCCAAGGTCAACTGTCCCGTGTGCTGTGACTATCATGTTTTCATTGGAGATGTGGTTCCCACAGTTGCTGATGCTGCTGGAAGTGCACAGCTCACACGGACTACAGGGGCTGAATGTACTTTTGTGCATTTGATAATTAATGTTAGTGGAGTTTGGTTTCTTAATAAATATATTAATAGATCTGTTTGAAATTCAACCCACAGTTCTTCTTTCCTATTCCCAATTATCCTTCCTGGTGAGTAGGGTGGTCACTGGGTGGTAGAACAGCTGGTTAAACAGAGACACATCAGGAGGTGAGGCATGACACAGCTTTGGAAGTTTCCTTTCTTTGAGCCTTTGAGCTGTGAAAGATCATCTTTGAACCTGTTGTAGGGCAACACTACGAAGGTATGGACATCTTGCCATGTCACCCAACAGCAGGAAAACCCAGCAGCTCTGAGGGCCTGCTTTGTTAATCTTACTGCTACATCCTTCCTCACTTACTTCTACTGACCTGTGGACTTCTTCTAATGACCAGGGTGGGTACCAGTATCTCATGCAGCAGTTACTGCAGGAAAGGGGTTTCTTTGGAAATCTGTTGGTGCTGACACACATCATTGTTGTGACCCTGGTGTCCAGCTGAATGAAGCAGGGCAGCTCCTCCCTTGGCAAAGAGAAGCTTTGGCACTGGGGCTCTCCAGCCCTTACCCACGCTTTGATTAGTTATTGCTTCTGAAAAGGTCTACCGCTTCTTCAAGCGTTACATCATTGTCCCTTCCTCATGCTCCTTCCTAGATAATAACATGGCTGTCTGTTGGGAAAGAAGTTGCATAAATCCCTATTGCTCATCTCAAGTCATTGGATTTGGGGCTGAAGTGATTCACCGTCACAGCCTCAGGAAGGGAATCAGATTTCACTCTCTCAAATTTACTGATGGAGAAGCTGAGGTGTGGAAAGGTGAAGGATTTGCTCAGGGTCAGGCAGTGAGTCAGTCTCAGAGCCAGTGTCAGGGCACCCACCCCACCCTAGATCCTTGGCCTTGGGTCTGTCTAGACTTTGCCAAGCAACAGCTTTGATGCTGGTGTTAGCACCTTCTTCTGCTATCAGCCTGGGAGTCTAGACATCTATCCTTCCTTTACCAGTCATGAAGAAGTGTCTGTGTCCTTGACTCGTAGCCAGAGGGGCTCAGATTCTGCAGACAGGAGAAATGTACCTACCTACCTGGACAATATCAGACCCATCACCACAAGGGAAGGAACGGGATGAGGGCACAGTCCAAGTAAGTCTCAATAAACCCACAACACAGAGCACAACCTTCATGCCCGTTTAGTTCAACAAGTGACAAAACAGCCCACACACCAGAGCTCAGGAACCGACAAAAGGGGAAAAACCCAACACACAGCTCCGTTTCTGGCTGCGATGTCTTTGAAACAAACTCAGGGTGGAAGGGACAGGGCAGAGTACGTAGGTGAAGGGACTGTAGGCAGAAGCAAGGCAGGGGAGTGACTGTGGATCGTTTCACGTCTGTGGTGATCAGAGAAGGAAAAGGGAGTGACTTAGGTTCATGAATTCACTTGGGTTGAATGAAGGAGGCTGACCCATAGGTCTGCATAAAAGTCAAGTTACTAGCTACTGTCTTGCTGTCTTCAAAGAGCAGAGAGAAGAGAGTGGAAGAGGGAAAAGAGATATAATAGGGAAGAGGTTAGATCACCACTCCAGACTGCCCCAGTGTTCGGCATGCTCTGGCTTCTCCTTAACTCCTTGACTTCACAAATTCCACGGCGTGCCTGGCTGTCTTAGCCAGTTTCTCAGCTCCGTGGGTTGGGGAGGTTGTAGGGTGGTGATAGGTGGTCAGTCCCATCTCACATCTTCAGTTTTGGAGATTTTTGGTGTCTCCAGCTGCCTTTTTGTTGGTGCCTCAGCATGGTTGCAGGTTGATGGCCACCCTGGGACTGCTAGAAAGGGATTTGAATAGGAGAGATTCCTTTTTATCCCCTGCTGCCAGGGCTGTTTCCTTCATCCCCAATTATTTGTGGGACTTCATTCTTGAGGACTTAGATGAAACACCAGCAAGTAAATTCTCGAGAGATGGCAACTCATCGTGCTCCCAGCAATAAGAATATTTTTGCAGACAAAACAGCAGAGTCTCAGGGTCTGCTTGTTCTGTTCGTATCCAGAGCACATATCTCTTCACCAGGTACAGTGCTTCTCCCACTCTTCTGCTCACAATGTGTTTTCCATTCATCCACCATCATATCAGCCACCTCACCTGCTGTTAAAGCGAATCTGACAGATCCTCCACAGCTCAGGTGATGCACAGCAAGAAGGTGAGAAGGTTGAAGAGAGCATCCTGAGTGCTGGTTTGCAAACTGTAGCTGCAGTGAGCATGCACGGTGCTGAGGGAGTGCCTGCTGTAGTTCAGAGGACCCCACTGATGCTGGGAACACCGGACTGGGCCTGAGCACAAACCAACGAGGAAAGTTTCCTGTCCCTGGAGTTAGGTTTTGACCAGAGTGTTTTCCTGCATCTGATTTCTCACCCATTTTTCTCCTCTGGCTGGCTGAAGGTTCTGTGTGAAATAAAGGTCCACTCGTCACTGCACCAAGAGGCTCTGCTTTTTCAACAGGAATGTTGATGGTTAAGCAAGGGAAGAGGGAAAACCAGGCATCTGTGGCTTTGCAGAGGAGGAGGGGGAACAAATCCAGGAAAGGAGTCCCCTTTGCTCCTGCAGATTCAGCCCTGCTGCTCTGCATCAAGCCCTTGTGAGTCAAAGAGCCCAGGGAATTTTTACTACTTGCTTAACACAAACCAGACGCCACGAGTGGCATGCATCCCCTTAGCAGCCCTCACCCCAGATGGTATGGACATATAGAACCGGCACAGGGTGATACAGGACGTTGCTGAGGAAGAAAAGGCAGCACAGGATGGTCAGTGAATCCACAGACTTCTCATGAAGGTCCTGTAACAAGAGTTTGCTCTGCACAGGGTATCTGCTGTGGCTTTTCTTCACAGCTTCCATATGGACTGGGCTTCCCACAGTCCTGGGACTGGGAGACAAATTGGAACAACACACAAGAGTTTGGACACAGATGGAGATTTCTTGTTTCATGATACCAGCTTTGACTGGGCAAATGCCTTGGCCTCAGCTTGCCGTACAGATGTGGAAATCAAACCTTTCCCCCCCACAAGAACATCTGCAGCCTCTGAATCTCACAGGGGTACTGATGAGTTTGCCATCCTGTAGGGGCTTGGGAGGGAAGGAAATCTGGAAGCAGGGTACGATGCTCACACAAACGGGTCCACGCACTTAGCTCTAGCTCTCCACGTGAGTCTGGAAAGCATCAGACGTGGCCCCTGTTGTTTTAGGCAGAAAGCGGTTGAAACAGCAAGAGTTTGAGCGGGGCACCTTTGCCATTTAATCCCTCTTATTCTGGAAATCCCGTGTCTCACCTGTGTGAGCAATAAGGACAATGAATAAACCACCTACTCTGCCTCGTGGGGAAAAGGAGGGGGGGAAAAGTGTTGGGTTTGAAGAGAGGGTGGAAGGGGTGTGGTTACCCAGGAGGTGTGTCCAGCATCGACAAACTTATTTATAAGTGAAGGCAACCGTGCTGGGGAAGATATCTTGCTGAGCTTCAGCTAGCCACTGCTTGCCCCCTGACTCCAACTGAAGAACACCTCTGCTGCGATGGGGAGGCAAAAGGAAATTCTTGCTACCATTGAGGACCACCTGAGGATCAGGAACAAATTAGTGCGGCAAGCACTAGCCGAGTGCCTGGGGACGCTGATCTTGGTGGTGAGTCCACGTGGGGATGCTCTCTCTAACCCTGAGTGCGGGATGGGGTGTTTGCACTGGTGAAGGGACTATGCCCCTGACAGAGTTTAGGCTGGAGATGAGCCCAGCCTTAGTGCAACTTGCTAGGGAAGAAGTTCTAATCACAGGCAAAAAAAATACACTGGAAGTTGTTTTAGGGTGAACTTAGTTGTTGCTGGCAAAGGGTAGGTTTTGTAGAGTTGGGTTCTTGGGTTCTTCTGTGCGTTTGTGAAGAGCAGGGAGCAAAGTGTCTCTGCATAAGCAGCATTTTCCTTGGGATTAGGCAAAATTTCCTCTCTGTCTACTCTGGAACACTTTCTTGACACTGAAATGGTTCAAGTGTTGTCACCTGGGGGAGCGACAGCTCTTTGCTCTTTCCTCAAGTCACTTCGTTTTCCTCCTGCGTCCTGTGGGGAAGCAGCAGCCAAAATTCAAACTGTGGCAGCAGGTTTTTTTGCTGCTGGCTGACAGGTTCACCAGAGTCTTATCGGAGGTCTTCACGACGCCTTCAACAGCCTGTGCCGGCAGCAGATTGGGACCCTGTGCGCACCATGTGTGTGACAGCACTTAGCTGCCACTCAGCGTGTGTTTTGAGAGGTGAAAGGCAGCAAAACTGCTCTGCTTGCTTTAGCACTCAGTTTCCAGAGGGTGGGATGTAAGGGTTCAAGTGGGGTGGGTATCTGTGTATGTGACTTGCTTTGCAAAGGTTTTGAGTGGCCGTAGCTTTCTTTGAAGTCACAGGCAGATGTGAACAGCCAGGACAATTGTGTATGAACTGTGAGGATCAAATACTCACTTAGCAGAGCTTGGACAGGGGGTTTGGGCATTGGCATCCAAAAGTGCTCAACGGGCCACAGGTTTGGTATGTTGATGTCACAGCAGAAACTGATGTTCACACAGTCGAGGTCTGTGTGTGCAAGACCCTCTGAAGCAGTGAAAATCCAGAGCAGTTCTATGGGTTATGGTGGAGTGACTATGAGTTTGCACCTCCTTGGTTGGCAGGACTGTCTGGGGAGAAATCTAGTGGTTGGAGGAGCTGAAAGCAGAGGAAGAATTTCCTCCTTGGGAACAACAAAAACGGATTGTTATACAATTTTATGCTTTTATAAATAAGATTACTTTTCTAATGCAGAAGAGAGGGCTATTAAGTCCTTTCTTAAGTGAGGATGGGGGATTCTGCTAAGACCATCCTTAAAAGAAAGCAGCTTCACACAGGGCAGTGGCTTCACCGACAGAGTCAGCCTGCTTTGGTGATTTGCAAACAAGTCCTGCTGAATTTTCAGGGAAGGCTTGTTTGGAATTAAGATGGATAGAAGATGATAGGAGAGTGATTAGCAGGTGCTGTCTACGAATCTCTGATGTCCCAGTTACTCTCAGGCTGGAAGTAAGGTAAGACAGCATAACGTTGCCTGCTAGCCAGGTTAATGTTGCTGAGAAGCAAGGTGAGACTTTAGCCACATGGATCTGAGCTTTCATAAGGGCTTGTGCTCCAAAAATGTTATCTCATCCTTCTGATGACATTAGTTGCCCCAACAGAGACAACTTTTCCCTACAGCCTTTCTGGGGAGAGAAAAGCCTGAGGAACATCTCCAAAATGAGGGTGTTAATGGGCATGACTGGAGCACTCTCAAACTCTGGAGCAACTGCTATTTCTGACTCATTGCCTGTACGAATTAACCTAATGCTTGATTTTAAGCTATTTTTTAAAGGAGGCTGTAAAGATAGCAAAGGTTAGAACTAATAGCACCTCCTTTTTTTTTAAGATAAGAAAAATAATCTAAGGCAGCCAAGCCCTTAACAGCGCTAAGGTTAAGTGCTCTCTACTTGCAAGCGGCGTTTGCTGCATGGAGCACCTTGCACAACCGGGTTTTATTCTGTGGGTAGTGCCCTTGCAGTTAAAAGAGTAGAAATGCTGTTTCTGGCTCTCTTGTGGTAGTTTGGAGGGTTTTTCTCTCCCCCGTTCAAAATGTACTTTCCAAGTGCTGCTTTAGGTTTGAACTTTATACTGACGTTGGAAGCACGACCTGCTGGCAGTGGTTAAGCAACACAAACGCTGAAGGCATTTTCCCAGCCACTTGCTGTTTGTGTCATTACTGCAGCAGCTCGCTAAGGCCAGATTTCCAGTAGCAAGCCCTCATGCCTCCCTTAAAAGCTTGATCTGTCCTCCTTGCTCTTCTGGCTCCAGATACCAGCGCTGGTTCTGTTTGGGTTTTGCATTTGCAGGATAAATAACATGCAGTTTATAATTGATTTCCAAGTCAGACTAAAACTAATTGTTGAGGCAGAAGGGAAGAGCAAAACAATTCCTAATTGCTTTTCCATCAGGGCTGCCTTGGCTTTATGAACAGGTGGGAGCGTTATGGGGTGTGATTGTGCTGCAGACCACAGAAACCACAATAGTGAAGTGGTTGGGATGATCAGGGCAAAGGGAGACTCATTTAGCTGTTGACAGTGCAGAGCTTAAAGTCACTGCTTGTCCCGCAGCCATCTGGGGTGGAACAGCAGTTACAGAATCACAGAACAGGGACCTCGAGAGATCATCCAGTCCAATTCCACAGTTGCTTGATTTGTGCCCGTTTTCTTTAACCCAACTTGTATGTGGAGGGTCTGACTTAACTTTCTTTGTTAATGCCTGCCTAGGCTTTCAAAGGGGCTGGGAATCTTTGCTTTAAGCATGCTAAGCTGGCTCTTCTTTGTAAAGGGTCTGTGTTTCTGGCTGTGTGGAGGTGTGGGAAATGACAGCACTGCTGCCCTCCATCACCGCTTCCACCAGAAAAGGCCAAAGCTTTTCATTAACAGACCCTCCTCGATGTCCCCATGCAGGAGAAGGGAGTTTTCTCCTTCCTACGAACAGGGAAGTTTAGGCACCAAACCTTGCTCTGAGTGGGAAGGCAGCTTCTCCACAGGAGTGCCCAGCTCTGTGACCAAAGCCCCACCAGAAATACGGGTCTTTCTAAGAATAAAGCCTCCTGATCCAAAGGGTATCAGAACTGGTTTTGCTTCCTCATAGCAACCTGAACTACTGAACTTCTAATGCCCAGCTGCTCTGTGGAAGGTTGCTTGCATTTCTTGTGCTGACCGCCGCTTATCTCTCCAGCTTTTTGCAGAGTTGTCGCAGCGTGTGATGTGTGTGTGGTACAACTTTCCTCAGAACTTCTTATCTTTTGAGTCCTGCAGCCCTGCCTGGCCCCAGGACAGAGTGTGTAAAAGAGCATAACATGACAGCCCATCTGCCGCTGTCCTTCCCCACAGAACTGCTGCTGCCCAGGCTGGCTCCAGCTGTGCTGGATGAAAAGCTGGACTGTGGGGTCTGGTGTTTCTCCTTGCTTTTCAAATTGTAAATGATGGCTGGTTTGGTTGGTTGAGTGACGCTTTAAGGAAAGGCAAAAATGATGGTTCTGCTCACACTATATTTGTGGCTGATGCAAATGGATCTGTCTGTGGAGTTCAGGAATATCTTTGTGTGCTGCTTGAGCTGAAACAGCAGTGGGGCTGGATCTGTCTTCAGATCTATCCAGCTGGGCCCTATTTCTTGGGGAGGGCAACAAGAGGCCACTGGGCAGCATCTTTAACCTTCAAGCCGCGGAGAAGCTGCTGTGAGGTTGTTTTGGACTGGCTGTAAAGTGATAGTCTTCCGTCCTCTTCCTTAGTCTGACCCTGCCCCCTTGAAGGGGCTGTCTAAAGCTTCTCTCTGCTGTGAAGGGAGATGTCCCTTTGTGTGTCTAATGCATAAAATCTTCTGCAAGTAACTAGGTCTCTTTCTCCAGAGCAGACCTGTGATTTGACGGCCCTTCTGGCATCTGCCCCAATAACCAGAGAAGCAACAAGGGCTAAGCAGCCTTTCCCATCCAGCGGGGTGATTAGGGTAGTCTTACAGCAGGCTCCTTGCCTAATCCCTGGTTTATTTGCTGAAGAGGAAAGCTGCAGTTGAGACAACAGCATTCCTCCTTGGCCATGCCAGAAAAACTTTCCCACCTTGATTTAGAGATGTCTGCGTGCAGTCCAAGTGCAAAAGTACCCAGGCAGTTCTGTTGCATCTGAAGGTCTGAAAAAGGTCTGGCAAAGAGAGGCGAGAAAGGAAAGACACTGGCTGTTGGACAGGGGAGCGCTGAGTGCTGCTTTTCATCTGAGCTCATGCGTGGAGCTGCTTTTCACAAAGTTTCCTCATAAATTCAGGCAGCTTTGCTTTTTCATTAGCAGCCCTGCATTGCCTTGGGGCATTCTTGTGTCCAGCCATCAAGACAGAGCGTTTTTTCCAGGAGTGACAAAGCCAAATGGCCAGCCACCAAACATGCCGTGGACGCATGGAATTTAAGGTGTGAAGTTTCACCTAGCAACCTGCTGCCTTTTCCTGGCTTTGCTGCCTCTGGGTTTCCCCTCTTTTGAACAGACTCTGGAGTTTGTCAACTTTCAACCTGTTCATCTCATGGACCCTGCAGAACACAAATTTTGAGGAGTGAGAAGCCACCCGTTGGCAGGAAAAACTATTAGTTGTGCTACAGCCAGTAAGATGAAATCAGAGATCGGACTTCCCTTAACCTGGTTCGTGTGTGCATTGACCTCAATCCCTAGGAGAGTAGCTTTAACACATCAGAGTGGTGCTTTGCTGCCATCATTTTATTAGCACTGTAAAACTGCTTTTGGACTTGTATAAACTTGCTTTTTGGACCCACTGATCATGTGGGTGTTGCACCCACGGCCTTGTGAGATGCTAACCGGCTGGCTGGGGTGGTCTTCCAGTAATACATTAAATAGAAAGGATGATGGAGGCAGCTTATTAAAAACAATAGAATGAGAAGTCACATGTGTGACTTCCTTGTGTGTGAACCACTGTCTTCTGAACATAGTGGCATAATATTTCCTAAGGACTTCTGTTACATGAACTTACAAGCCACTGGGATAAATACCAAGTTGCTTTTGCTTGACGTTCCTTGCATTTCAACTCAAGCTCTCTGCTTGTAAAGGTTTCTCTGGGAGCACTGGAAAAGAGACAGTTAAAAAAATGGATGCTGAGGGTGTCCTGTCTCACATGTCTCCTGTCCTAGATAGAATCATTAGGGGTTGGAAGGGACCTTGAAAGATCATCTAGTCCAATCTAGCCACAGCAGGATCACCTAGACCAAGTTGCACAGGAACGCATCCAGGCGAGTTTAAAACATCTCCAGTGAAGGAGACTCCACAACTCCCCTGGGCAGCCCGTTCCAATGGAATTGGAAGGAAAATGAGCAAATAGCAAAAGTAAATGAGTGATTAAAAGTTTAATAGCCACTACTACAACAAAACTATGCAGCTTCAAGCTACTTGCCACAAAACCATGGGTGAGCATGATTTGGACAGGTTCCTAAAAGACAGGAGCCATGGATGGATATCAAACAAGAGACTACGTGGCTGTGAACCCGGTGTTGCAGAATGGAGTTGCACACATGGGTATTGAAGTTCAACCCTGTCCCAAATATCACCTTGCTTTTTATCTGCTGAGGGTCATGTTTTCAACTGTCAGGCTGAGTAGTGCTTAGGGCTCATCTGATAAATAATTGTAATGACTCCATAGAGAGGCTCTAGGGCATTTTTGCATGGCCCGTAGATTTTCTTCTAGTGAAAATCTGGAGAGATATGCGAGGTATAGGATAAGGGGGAGGAGGATGGGGAATAACCTCTGGAGAAATGGCTCTTACTGCACCTAGTACAGAGCAGTGCTGGTAGTCCCTCTTACTAACCAACGAGTTCTACAGGTTCCTTTGTTTTTTCTGCACAAGGTCCTGTGCTGGGGACCTGGCTTCTTGTCAAGTGGCACCTGAGTACAGTGTGTCCACCTCATGAACCAGCCTGCAGCATACCTGGCTGTTCCTTTCCCAGGACGCTGAGTGCAGTGTTTGCTTTTTTGGCAATTCATCAGTCATCAAGAGGATGGGAGGAGATGAGTTAGGTGTGTTTTGGCTTTGCCCTGATCTGAATTGTGTGTTGCTCAGTGAGCATGTCCAGTACTGGCAGAAGAGACTATGACATCTAACCCTGATCCCTTAGTGCCTGTTTGGCGGTTTATTCCCCTGGAGCAGGCACTGGCACTGTGGCAGTTGAGTAATTCTGGGAGGATGGAGATCACGGAAGCAGAAAGTGTTGGTGGGTGTGTGGTCAGAAGAAATAAGGCAAGGCTTGGTCCCTAGATTTGAGGATCTTGCGAGCAAGTAGTGACCTCTGTCCTAGCTTAAGCGTGCTTTCAGTACCAGCTGATGTGGTAATCCCAGGTGTGCATGAAGGGTCAGTTCAGGTGTGCATGAAGGGTCAGAATGCCTCCAGCTGGATGAGTGATGAACTGAACTGCCAGGGGGAACTGGTTTGAGTTGTGACTGTAAAAAGGGTGGCTTCTGGGAAGAGAAGGATCTTTAAGTTGGAGCCAGTATCTTGGAGCAAGATCGCATGCCTCCTTTAGCTACACGCAACAGAAACAGCTTTGGCCCCTCAAAGTGTTTTGTGCACCCTTCATCTTGGACAGAAGGACAAGCCTTTGCCTCTGCTGGTGGCAAGCACTCTATGGAATATGGACTTGATAGTGCTTGTCCCATGTTACAGAGCTGTATTGCCCTGATCCTTTCTTACATGCTTCTGCCATAGTAAGGGTATGGGTGAATTGGAACGATGTTAGCTGTGCTCTCAGTGCCCAAAGCAGAGGTGTACCTCATGGCTGGGATGACCGCAGATACCTCAGCTCAAGGCACCAGCACCAATCCTTCACTGTCAGCCAGTGCCACCTGAAAGAGGACTCCATGAATGTGAGGCTGATTATGGCCTTAGCAAAATTGTCTCCTGCCTACCTTTGTGCTACTGTGTTAAACAGTTATTAGCCTTTTTATAACAATAAAGATACCCAGATGTCCCATATGAATAGTTGCACTGTAAATATTTGTCCTGGTGGCTGAGCAAAGACATCCAATCTCCTGTGGTTGAACCTTCCCAATAATTTTATCCCTGGTTTTCATTCCCCGCATCCAAGAGACAGATTTGTCCTGTGTTCTTTTGCCTTCCCTACTATCTCTAGAGACAATCCCCACATGCTTTGAACAAAGCTGAGACTTTGAAGGCTTTTGAGTTGTGAGTGGACTGTGATGGTGCATGCAGGTGTAAGCAGAGCAGTTGCAGGCATTGGTTGGTAGCTGTTCCTAATATGAAACAGGTGATAACCTCAATCTCTTCTCCTCCCAGCTCTTTGGCTGTGGCTCCGTTGCACAGATGTTGCTCAGCAGAGGGACCCATGCAGGCTTCTTGACGGTCAACCTGGCTTTCGGCTTTGCAGTAACGCTCGGCATCTTGATTGCAGGACAGGTATCAGGTACGTCGTGGCTCCCTGTGGGCTGGACTTCACTTGTTAGAACTGTTGTGTAGGCATAGCTGGCTATATTTTTCCTATGTGGCACTGGTGTGCAAATCCAAGTCCCTTGGTCCCTGGGACATAAACTCTGCCCATAGGAGCGCGCTAATCACCAGTCTCCCTGCAGGTGGACATCTGAACCCAGCTGTCACTTTTGCCATGTGCTTCTTGGCGCGGGAGCCCTGGATCAAGCTACCAATTTACGCCCTAGCACAAACCCTGGGAGCTTTCCTTGGAGCAGGCATAGTCTTCGGGCTGTACTACGGTAAGCACAGAAGCCTCATGTGCCTCTTGGGGTGAGACTACTCCTCTTCGTGACTTGTTACAAGGACACTGGCTTCCAATATTCAATACTCAATATTCCAATATGTCAAATACCTCAATATTCACAGGAAGCTGTATTTTAGTCCTCTTCCAAGCAGGGTCCTCTCTCTGTTGAAAAATCACAGGCACCCCTTTTAAAATCAATTTTTCCTCCTCTAGATGCCATCTGGGCTTTTGGTGGTAACCGTCTGTATGTGACCGGACAGAACGGCACTGCTGGCATCTTTGCCACCTACCCATCTCAGCATCTGGATGTTGTGAATGGGTTCTTCGACCAGGTAAGAGGGTGCTGTGAGGCTGAAAGTTTGTTTGAAGAGGAATCTTCTGGGGTGGTTCTGGGCCTCTCTTTTTCGTAGAGAATGAATTTAATTTTAAAAATATTGTCCAGAAAGGCTTTTGGACTGACACGAGGGTCTCATTAGTCAGTAGGAAGAGCAGAGACAGAAAGGACCTTTACAGCAAGAAGACCTGTGTTAGGGGGACTAACCCATGGTACGACACTTACCAGGGCACCAATGCAAAGACACTGCTTGCTGTCAGCCCTGAAGAGCTGTAGCATGAGAAGGGGGACTTTTCTTCACTCCCACTGTACTACTGTGGCTATTGCACAACCCAAAGGCCAACTGAGTATGGGGTGGGGTTAGGTGTTGAAGGCAATTGTCTCCTTTAAAGCTGCCCTCAATAACAAAGGAGCAGCAGACACCCAGCTGCTGGAAGTTGCAAGTAGGTTCAGGAAGATATCAGCTTTTCTGCCTTCTGTGAGGCAGTTATTCGTAAGTCTTCTGTGGGTAGGTAAAAAGTGTGCACTTGATCAAGCCTATGGGCTGGTTGGACGACCGTGTCCCATTCTCCCATTCTCATGGTGCTGTGTCTACAGTGTTATGGTAATTCCACTGGTTGACTTATTTTGGCTCCTCCAGTGCACATAAGTTCTAAGTGCACGGGGCTTCAGAAAAGGGAAATGACTTGGTTAAAATATTAATTTGGATTTAATTCTTCTCTTTCTTTTCCTCTTCCCTCTCAGTTCATTGGCACTGCCTCCCTGATTGTTTGTGTCTTGGCTATTGTTGATCCCTACAACAACCCTGTCCCCACGGGGCTGGAGGCGTTCACAGTTGGCTTTGTTGTCCTTGTTATCGGAACCTCCATGGGCTTTAACTCTGGCTACGCTGTCAACCCTGCCAGAGACTTTGGGCCTCGTCTCTTTACAGCCATTGCTGGCTGGGGTGCAGATGTGTTTCGGTAAGTGCTTGATAATGAAAACCTTGTGTGTCAAGGGGAAACACATTCTGAGGATGAATAGGTTCTGGTTCTGGCATGGTAAAGAATCGTAGCACCCATGAGATACTTCTGGATATTAAATACTTCTAGAAGACACTGTTTTCTATGTTCTGACTTAAGACATTCTAGAATCACAGAACATTAGGGATTGGAGGGGACCTCAAAACATCATGTAGTCCAATCCCCCTGCCACAGCACGTTCACCTAGACTGAGTTGCACAGGAACATGTGCAGGTGGGTTTTAAACACCTCCAGAGAAGGAGACTCTACAACCCCTCTGGGCAGCCTGTTCTAGTGCTCTGTCAGTGACTAACTCACCGTGTGACTCACTGTGAAGGAGTTCCTTCTCATATTTATGTGGAACCTCCTAAGCTGGACAGTCTCCAGCAGTGAGCTCAAGCAAGCTGACTCGCTCAAAAGGAAATCTAGGACCATCCATGTGAGGTTCAGGTGCACCTTGGTGGCAGAAAATGAAGAATGTTTGCATGTTTAGATTTTGTTGTTGATGCAGTAGATTAAGAACCATGAGCAATATGGGCTACTTGCTACCAGCAGTTTCTTCTGTGCAAGGGAAAAGAATGTGCCTTGTTGGGACATCGCAGCTGCTAACTGTTGCCTTTCTTGGTGGAGTGACAGTTATGAAAATGCTGAGAGTAGCTGCTCTGAATTGCTTGTCACCTGAAATTGCAGTAGAGGGCCATGTAGCACAAGAAGGAATGACTTCAAACTAGAAGCTAAGACATAGATTAGATCTTAGGAAGAAACTTCTCACTATGAGAGTGGTCAGGTACTGGAACAGGATGGCCAGAGAAATTGTAGGTGCCCCTTTCCTGGAAGTGTCCAAGGACGGGCTGGATGGGGGTCTCAGCATTCTGGTGTAGTGAGAGATGCCCCTACCCACGGCATGGAGGTTGGTACCTGGTGATCTCTGAGGTCCCTTCCAACCTAAATCATTCTATGATCTGTCTTGGAAATTGCTGTGGACATGCAGATACTGTTGTATTTTAGAAGTCAGAGGAGATGTTTGGGGATGACCAGACCTTGCATTTCTCCATACCCAGGTATAAATAATGCTCCAGTTGTGGTTTGTACCTCCATGCTCTTTCTTTTTGTTTTCCAGGACGGGTAAGCAGTGGTGGTGGGTTCCAGTCGTTGCCCCTTTCCTAGGGGCTATTGCAGGAGTGATAGTCTATCAGCTGATGATTGGATGTCACGACGAGCCTTCTCCACCTGCCTCTGAGCAGGAAACAGTCAAGCTGGCCAACGTGAAGCACAAGGAAAGGGTCTGAAGAAGCTGCCACCCAGATCTGGCAGACATTTGTTACTCAGGACTGCAGCTGGCAAAGAGGAGGAAGGAGTTAAGAGCTTCAAGAACAACAGGAAGAGATTTTTTTTCCTGTCTTGATATATTATAGCCTTTTTTTTTCCTGGTGTATTTTTTTTTGTATACCCCCAATATATTTGCTTTAGGCATTTTCCTGTGAGCCTTTTCTGAGATACAGTGCCATGTAATCTTTCCCTGATAGAAGAGTCAGGGACTGTGGGAGTCAGGAGAGAAGTGGGCATTGCTGTCCAATGCCTCCAACACAGGTCAGTTCTCAGCAAACCTGCAGCTGTGCTGTGCTGTGTTGCTAGCCCCGTCTGAGCACTCAGCAAACCACTTCTCTCCAAATATCTTCAGAGTGGGGATCATGCAAAGCTCAAACTGCTTTGCTAACACAAGATGGAAACTCCTGCATCCCAGAAAAAAAAGCTCTTCTCTGTGTATCGACAATGGATCAAATCCTTGTTTGCTGGTGTTCTAAAGCCAATAGTCCGGCACAATAAACGAATGTACAAGAAGTCTGGCCAATAAAAATCCTTTGTGTGTCTCCCATGAATTCCTGGAGCGTTGCATCAATCAGCTGATCCATAATCTCAGAGCAGAGAGTGAGAATGCACTGGATTTTAATTTAATATTAAGAACAAAGTGTTTACAAACAAACCACTGCATCCTGATATTCTAGTAACTTCTAGTATTGCCAGCTCCTGGAAGATAATCCTTGTTCTAGCCAGGGGCTAACCTGGAAAGAAAGCTTGGCTTCTTGTAGCATCCTTTCTAACTAACAATCTGATTTGTATGTTAATTGCAAGCAGCTAATAACCAAGTTCTACTGGAAACTGGTGTTGCTAAAGTTATGTGTTCATGTCAGTTTCACAGTAGTGTTTTTTGTTGGTTTTCTCTCTCTTTTATTTTTTTTTAAGAAAAGATTTATATATAAATATACTCATTAGAGCTGTTACTTAACTACTAGAGTTGGGATGAGTTCATTTAAAGATGTGGGGGAACTGCCTGTTCTCTGACAGCTTTGAGATACTACTGGATATTCTTAGGGTGGTCTTAGATTACGGCATCGTGTTGCTGGAGGATTTCCTTTTCTACCGCGTGGAAGTTACGGGGCCATCCATGGTACTCATGGCTGAGGGGCTGAGGTCAGTCACCTCCTCTACTAGCAGTGCTGGCATCTCAGGGGATCTCTGGCTCTCCCAATACCATATTATTATTATTGTAGAGTATTTGAAGCAAGCAGTATCGGTTGTGAAAGAATTTGTAAGTCCCACGCACTAGAGAAACGCCTTCAAAGCCTGTTTCTTTAGTGCGTGAATTCCTTGAGATCTGTAACTTTACACATTTCCAGTGACTAAATGTTGTATTCTTGTTTGCCTTTTTAAAAAATAAAATGTCAATACTCAAACTGTAAAAGTGAGTGCCAGTGGCGGTTCTACTTTTAAGCAGCTGTCAGCAAGCTAACACAGAAAGGAAATAATCTACAGAGATGTCTTCCTGAAGCCCATCCTCCTTCTCAGCCTGTAGGAGTGAAAGGGAATTAACCCTTTCAAGCAACAAATCTGTGTGCTGCCATAATGTTGTATTTTTGTGATGGAATTCTGGAGGAGGTGAGATCAGGTTGGGTGCCTGTGAGGGTCACGGGGATGATCAGAGGGCTGGAGAACTCTTATGAAGATAGTATAAGGGAAACAGGGCTCTTCACCTTGGAGAAGTGAAGGCTCTGTGGGGACTTTACAGTAGACTTCCAGGACCTTAAGGGGAGCTAAAGAAACTGGAGCGAGAAGGACTCTAGTGTTAGGATGAAGGGAAGTGGTTTCCAGCTAAAAGGTGTAGATTAGACCTTGGGAAGAAAATCCTCACTGCAAGGGTGCTGAGGCGCTGGAACAGGTTGCCTAGGGAAGTTATGGATGCCCCCATCCCTAGAAACATTCAAGGCCAGATTCAATGGAGCTATGGGCAACCTGTTCTAGTGAGAGGGGTCACTCCCCATGGCAGGGGATTGGAACTAGAAGAACCCTTCCAACCTAACTCACTTTATGGTTCTATGTACAAAAGGCAAGGTATGGGATAGGGTCAGAGGTGGTGTCCTGATGTTGCATGCCTTATTCTTAAGGCAAACACACAAGAGGCCGGCATTTGTCCCTCACCCTTCATACCTTTTAAATTCTCCTATTATATTTTCAGTTAATGCAGTCCCACTCAATGACTGTCCAGCATCACCAGGTACATTTAACTCGTCACTTTCTCATCAGCTGTGCCATGCAAGGAGAAGTATCGCAGACTTGAACCCACGCTGACAGAATTACACCAACAGCTCTCCTCCAGGCTGTGCCCTCTGCAGATGCAGCTACTTTGCTGAATTGCTCTTTGGGTGGATCGTGCACTGCAGTATATTTCCTTTATTCATTGCACTGCCTTAAAATAACTCATAACTTCCCACGAAGTGCCACACTGAACAATTCAGTGAAGCCTGGATGAATGTGTTTTCCTGCAATTCACCCAGTGGAAGTCGAATGGTTTTTGGCAAGAAAGTTGTCAAGTTTGTTTGGTGTGTTCTCTCTGCTGTCAGCAAGCTGCTTTATCCCGTTCCTGTCTTGGAAGTTTATCCTTCAGAATCTGTGTAGAGGTCAACTCCCACACCCCTTCAGGACTGCCAAACCCTTTTCTGCTCTTTTACCGCATCCACTTCTTTACTGACTCTATCAATGTATTAACACCTGCACTTACAGACCTTATGGCTTTCTGATTCAAGGTGATGGGTTTTTCCTTTCTTTCTTTAACCCTTTTGCTTGGTACTTCAGCCACCACATGCACAGAATTGCAGAACACTGCTCTGTTTTAAAGAGTCTGTGGAGGTTGTTAAGAAAATCACAGAATCATAGAACATTAGGGATTGAAAGGGACCTCGAAAGATCATCATCTAGTCCAATCCCCCTGCCACAGCAGGATCACCTAGATCCAGTCACACAGGAACATATCCAAGTGGGTTTTAAACTTCTTCAGAGAAGGAGACTTCACAGCTCCCCTGGGCAGCCCCTTCCAGTGCTCTGTCACCCTCACTATGAAGAATTTCCTTCTCATATTGATGTAGAACCTCCTATGCTCCAGCTTACACCCATTGAACCCCTGTCCTAGCATTAGATGACACTGAGATTCCTCCTGCTTTCACCTGGCATGCAGGACCCACCTTTGCCTTACTTGTGCCTTGATGTATGTTATCACCCTCATTCAAACTCCAGTAAGAGACCATAACCAGTTTCAGATTAAATGTTTTGTCTTAACCATTTCTCCACTGTGTAAAGCTTCAAGCACTGTCATGTAGAACCATTTGCCATGTGGAAAGGTGCAGATGTGTCCTGCTGTCAGCAGATGGGGAGATATGAAGAACATAGCCTACCTTCCAGGAAGATCTGGCCCATTTGAGACATGATGGAAGCAGCTCTTTGCTAACAACATAAGGAAGAGGGTGCACAGGATATGCCAGATTTTGAGGTCTCTAGAAGAGTTATTAAAGTGTGAGGAGGTAAAGATGGAGTTAACTTCCACGACATTTAAGTTGGTGCCACAGCATTTTCTGCAGAAGCCTTTAAATTGCTGTAAGTTTTGGTTCGTGTTTTCAATTTTTCTGCCTAGAGAGAGATGCTCTGGCAGGGGGATTGGTCTAGATGATTATTTGAAGTCCCTTCCAATCCCTAGTGTTCTGTGATTCTGGGTGTCACTGCAGGGCCATGCAAACAAAAAGGTTATTTGTTTCTCTTTCCTCCATAACTAAATTCCAAAGGCAAGGAAGCACCCCACAGTTAATGCCTTCCTTTTGTAGTCACAAGAGAGCTAAGAATCATCTGGCCAACTACAGTCATCCAGGTTTTAGGTCAGACGAACTCCAGCTATCGACAGCATTGAAAGATGCTTACTTTCAAAGTAGGAAGAAATAAATCTACAATTTAAACCATTCGTGCTTGAAGACGAGAGTAACTTGTCACTGGAATGAAGTGTGGATTCCCTACTGTAAGAAGTTTTAAAATTAGGACTGGCTGTCCTGCAAAAAGGTCTTTCAGTTAAACTGCAAAATGTACAGTTAAGGGCAAGTCACGCAGGAGGAAGCACACACCTCTTTATCACATCAAGTCAGACTGACAGAAATTCTCCCTTCTGGCTTTAAAACCTATGAAATTGATAGGAAAGGCTGAGAGTGGCCACACATTGAGTTCCTCTTGGTTCTCAGCAGGGCTCATTTATTTGCTGCAGATGCTGCACCATGGCTAGACCCTGAAGGCTGTAGCATTCCTTGCTACCTCCTGTAAGTCCTTGGTTATCTTGTGTGCTTGAGTCCCCAGCTTATATCCCCAGCTTTCCTGTTTAGCCAAGGATTTTTTCCATATCCCATATGCTAAGGTAGAAAGAACTCCTAGCCCACTGCCCAGTTCCAGAGAGCCCACAGTCCCGATGTGCCTGGGGCTTTTGGATTTGTGGGCATTCAGCTCCTTAGAAGCCTCTGCAGCTTTGTAGGAGCCTTGGACACGTGTCTTATTAAACCACCTTGTTTATTACTTACAGTGCAAAGAATGACAAAGCTCCTGGCACGACATAATCCTTGCTGAGTTCCTCTTAACCCTTCCCCCTTCAAGCTCCAGTTTGGAAGCAATGCTCCTCAGGAAGTTTCTCTTTTGCAGAGTCTGCATATGAGGAACTCCAGGCGTATGTGACCGCAGCACTGCTGAGGTCAAGTATCTTGTCTGCAGAAGATTAATTTGGCTGAAGTTGGAAGAACCACCTCACTCCAGGAGGCTGGAGAATGATTATACAGTCAAATGAGCTTATCAGATTGGCAATACTTTCATATCTAGCTGTATAGTAACACCAAAAAATCACACTGGACATGGGAAGCTCAGTAGCTGAGAGAGCCACAGAGAGAAAGGCTCAACAGTTTTAAAGGGCAATGATTTTACTCATGAAGCAGTTGAAATACTCTGCCAGCAAAATTCTGTGGTTTGGCTTGTATTAATCATTATGAAATTGTGGTGCAGAGGTGGATTCAAACTTCAGTCAATAAAGATTTCAAGATACCCTTTTCCTTTCAGAACTGAGATGACTACTTAAGGTTTTGCCTCAGCCCTCTCTGACAGTAGTCTAAGGAAAGAATGAATATTGGGGTTTCCACTTCAAACTGAGTAACCAGCTCTGGGCTAAAAAGATGGGTTTGATCTGCTGAATTCAAACTAGTGATACTCATCTCCATATCAGTTTGTCTTCCTTGCTGGAAGCAGCATGTCTTCTAGCACTGCAGCCCTCCTTCTGCGAGTGAAGCAGCACAGACAGCATGAACGTCCCAAAGTCTGCATTCACATTTGGACAGGTTGGCACAGGTGCACCAATGCAACACATCCAACCCAAGAACTGCTGCATCGCTGGATGAAACCCTTGATCCCATGTTTGCCATGGTTTCAGGCATTTGTGCAGCACCTGTATCCCTTGGGCTTGTTTGTTTGTCTGCAATGGCAGTTGTACACAGGCGTCCAGTAAAACCAGCTGCACAGACTGGGTGCTGAACAGCTGAACAGGGTTTACAGACACACAAGGACTTTATGGCACGGAATTAAGAGCAACACTTATCAAATGCTTGGTATGTTTATAAATATGTATTATATACACTCATTAATGTTTATAAATATGGAAAGAGTGGGTATCAGGCTCTGCTCGGCATCACCCAATGATAGGACAAAGGGGCAATGGGTGTGAGCTGGAACAGAGGAGGTTCCACATCAATATGAGAAGGAACTTCTTCATAGTGAGGGTGACAGAGCACTGGAAGGGGCTGCCCAGGGGGGTTGTGGAGTCTCCTTCTTTGGAGACGTTAAGACCTGTCTGGACATGTTCCTGTGTGACTTGATATAGGTGGTCCTGCTGTGGTAGGGGGGATTGGATTAGATGATCTTTCAAGGTCCCTTCCAATCCCAAATGTTCTGTGATTCTGTGAACACTTACAAAACAGACAGGCTTACTTTAAATTGACATCAGTATCAGTGGGGAGACAGCAAATTTTGTGTCCTTTCTCTTACCAGGACAGGTACCCAGCAATACCTGTGTAGAAGCAAAGGGAAAAGTATCACCAAACACACCTCTGCACCTGCGGAGCCCACTGGCGTGTGGCCCTATCCCTTTAGATGTGCTTGCACATTCTACTGAGTGGGTGCCTGTACTCGCACAAGGTATCTTGGTGAACCTGGGTGCAAGCAATGTCGTAGCTGAAATTGTTGTGGAGTTCCCTCTAATACCCCTGTAACTTGTTGGTCACACTAGAAATTTTACGTGCTGTCTTAAAATAGTAATTATTGCAGTGGACCCTGTCTTGGAGAACAGCCTTCCTCTCATTCCCACTGCTTTGCTTGCTGCAGCCTCTCCCCTCTCATGTCTGTGCTTGCCGGCTGCGGGTCCACCTTGCTAACCTCCACATCACTGTCTGTGGATTTACAGGATGTGACCAGAACAATAAAATCTCAGCTCCTGCAGTCTGGTGCAGTCGCTGCTTCCAAACCCTGATGCTGTGGTGGAAAAGCCTAGGAGGGAAGACAGGAGTGGTGTGATCTCTCCTTTGGCTGTACCACCTCTGTATCTGGTGGCCACAGATACTCTTAGCTGGAGCATCTGTCCAGAACCTGGGAATTATCAACCACCCTTGGATACACTTGTCCTGAGGTGGTTGGGGTGTTTTTTAATCCATTCTTACTTTGTGCCCTGGGGACATCCTGTGGCAATGAGCTTTAGCAATTCATAGGGGCCCACTACCTGAACTGCTCCTTTTGGTGAGAGGGAACAGCCATCTCTCTGTCCTACCAGTGGTCTCCTCCAAGCTCATCCTGGAGATCTGGTCCCTTCTCAAGCTGGAACACAGCTAAATGCCCTGTGAAGGTGTCAAAGAAAGACGATGGAGACTTCAGAAACAAACTCGTGTATCCAGTCTCTTACAGGCTGAGTGGCATTTATAATTAGAGGAAGCATCTTCCCTCATAGTCCTGCTAGAGGACTGACTGGTTCATCGCCTGCCCCTCCAGCTGCAGTGCACCTCTGCTTTTCTCAGAGAGGTGATAGGGAGCGGCAGAGGACATTAAAAAAACAGTCTTGAAAACTTCACACTGAACTGTCTTAGAAGAGCAGTTTAGTTACGCCTGGGCTAGCTGTTATTCAGCTCTCTGCCAGCTGATCTGAGGATGAATGGCTGTAAACAAAGGATTTCCTCAGCAGAACCTCTCCAACTGGGACTGAAAGAGAAATAAGTAAATGGGAGGAGGACAACGAGGAGAAACTCTCCACCTAAAGTTTGCCAGCTAGGATACAACCTTGAAAATATGACAGGAAACTGGCTGCCTAAGATGGTCATTGTATTGACTGCAGGATCACAAACCACCTTTCCTCTTTGCAGGGCATTTGTACAGTTCCCATCTAACCCATCTTCTGTTCCTCCTTGTCTCCTCAGGGTTCTGGATACATGGACTCATAGAATGGGTTAGGTTGCAAGGTACTTTAAAGAACACGTAGTTCCAATCCTCCTGTCAAAGGCGGAGACACCTTCCACATGACCAGGTTGCTTAGAGCCCCATCCTACCTGGCCTTGAACATATCAAGGGATGGGTCGTCCACAACCTTCCTAAGCAACCTATTCCAATGTGTTGTCACTTCACAGTGAAGAACTTCTTTCTTACATCTAATCAAAAGCTACCCTTTTTCGGTTTAAAATGGTTACCCCTCCTATTACTACATCACCTGATAAGGAGTCCTGCTCTGTCTTTCATTTAGGCCAAAGCACTGAAAACACTGAAGTCCACAATAAGATTCTCCTAGAGTATTTTCTTCTCCATGCTGAAAAACCTCAACTTTCTCCACTTGTCCTCACAGAAAAGGTGCTTCAGCCTTCTGGTCATCTTCGAGGCCCCTCTCTGGGTTTGCTCCAACAGGTCCATGTCCTTCTTATGCCAAGGACTACAGAACTGGATGCAGCACTTCAGGCAGTGGTCTCACCAGAGCAGAACAGAGGGACAGATTGTCTCTCTTCATCTGCTGGCTATGCTACTTTTGGTGTAGACCAGGATGCAATTCAGTTTTTCCTCCATCAACACATCCAAGTCCTTCTCTGCAGGGCTGTTCTCAATCCACTCATCACCCAGACCATCTACCCACTTGTTTTTATACTAATTTCTGTTGATGGCTTGGAACCATCCAAAACATCTTGCTTGGGATCTGGGAACACTTCTACAAAATGTCCGTTGCTCCCCTGCATTTGATTGTCTCAACTCTTTTATTTATTTATTTTTAATTTATTTTGAATTTATTTTGCCTGCATAAAATGCTTTAAAGCACTGAAAGCCAGCTCATCTGCATCTACGTCCATGAGTCCAGCTCAGACCAGCTGGCTCAGAATACCTGCAAGTCTGCATGACACCAGACTTTGTAGCTGGTGGCATATGGGGGAGTAGGCACCCTATGAATGCAGCTAGTCATCTTGACCCAAGGACAGAGGAGAAGGGTTCCCACCTGGAGTCTAGAGTGAAACTTTCCATCTCCTAGGACAGATGAATACACCTCACCTGCTGCCCCTGCAGTCAGTGCCATGACTGCCCACAAGCAGTTACCTGGGTATTGTGGGGTGAGTTGGTGCCACTTCTGTGTCTCTGCTGGCAACCGAAAAGATGTAAGACATGAGGCCAAGGTATAACAATTTAAGTCGAAGAACTGCCAGTGCAGAACTCCTACCTAGCCACTACCAGGAGAGAAAATGTGTCTCTGAGTCCTGTGATCTTCATTGCACATAGGGTGGCTGTGTACAAGACGAAGTGTACAGTTGAGGCCAGGATTTACAGTCTTCTAGTGTGGCACGTCAAGCATTTATTCACTTCTCGGTGCCTGGGACACCAATAACACTTTAAATTCATCGTTCTGACCCTTGTGGAACTGCAAGATAACAGATTCTCCTCTATCTCTGAACAACAGGGACACAAAATTATGTGTTGCCAAACTTCTCACCCACATCTGTTGCCTCCTAATGCAGACACCCCAAGGCACTGTAGCCAAGCCCTGAGCCCGCCCTGATGAATGGTTGAGCTTGAAAAACACACCACACCGCAGTGATGAATGTTTCTGATACTGGGATGACGTTTGTCCCTCCAGACATGAGACAAAGGTGATGGTGTCTTCAGCCTCCAGACACGAAATATGAAAATCTGACAAGACCTCTGGGCTGATTCCAGGGTCCAGAAGGTAGAGAACAAGTGCACAAGAGTTTTCAGAGACCCACCAGAGCGGACAGGTGCACAAGACAGTTGTGTCTGAGCCCTGTAGCCTATGAGACAAGTGTAGTGCAAGAAGAGTAAATACCAGTTGAGGGAAGTGTAGGAGACCAAGACTCAGTTCAGACTGACAGGTGACAGCATGAGCTTTCACTGAGTCCATCTACAGAGAAGACCTGAAGTGCTTCATTGACTGTGCTGACTATTAGCTCAATTCAGATGCATAAGTGTAGGAGACTGGAGCCGTTTGAGATACCCCGGGGAGTCCTGCCTGACTCCAGCTGTCATTCCAGAAGGGCTGAGGTCTCCTACAGCCCCCACATCTTAGCTCCAATCCCATACCGATACCTGCGCCATATATGTGTGCAACTGGAGATCACCTAACTGGAGCTGAATTCCTCCTCAAGAAGCTATGGTCTGGGCAAGGCAGAAACTCGACAAATCTCTATATTTCTGTTTTCTTTGCTGTGAAGTACACGTCTGCATAGATGCTCAAAAACAACTCATGGAACAGATTAAAGGTCTGTCTGCCCCTGTGCCCTGTCTCCAACAACAGCCACTCACACATCCCTACCCTGTTCAGGAATGTTAAAGCAGGAAGCAAGAAAACCCACGTGGACGAGGTACCTTTTGAGCTCCCAGATACTCGGTTTGATTTGAGTTGTGACAGAGTTGGTTGAAACCAGCTCCCTTGAAGTGCCGGAGTAACTCTGCATTTACATGCTAACTCAAAGGAGTTCTTGGTTTGTTTATGCTGGGAGGGGCAACCTCGTTCGCTGTCCTAAGGACACACACTGATGTTGTCTCATAATTAACACTTTTCTTTCTATAATTTTCTCACTGGGAGACAGCTTCCCTGCCAGACAGGCTTGGCTTGTCCCAGGAGATCTTCAGTTGTGCTCTGAAGTTGTACTTGAGAGCACAGGAACACCTTTATGGACAACTTCGCAGGGAACACCCCAGATGCTTGGACTTCTGGCTCCCATCACTGGGGAATGGCCCCAGGTCGATGATCCCTGCCCGATGCAGCAGCTAAGGATCAGCCTGGGCTATAGAAGCTAAAGGAGACACAGTTGGAGTCAAAAAGGCAGGCTGCTTTCTCTGTCGTATCGGAATGGAGCACACTCGGGTGTCGGTAGCACAAACACATCATTTCACACGTCAGGTTCTCATTATGGCTGTGCCCTGTCCCTGGCCAGGGGCCTCAAACCCAGAGCATGGGTAACTAACTGAAATGTCTGATATTTGGGTAACGCTCACCTCTCAGGTGTGACTCACCGAGACAACTTGTAATAATTGAACTCTGGCGTCAGCTCAGTCCCTGAAACAATTGCATTTTTACTTAAACCTCCTGGGCTCACTCACAACCTCTGGACTCCACCCAGCACAGAAAGGCAGAGTTTCTGTTGCCCTTTAACTTTGCTTTCCCTTTCTTGCAGCATTGCTTTAGGTAATCTCCAGCCAAGCGGTTGCGTGTCTGAGTCCTTTCCTCTCATTTACCTTGTGCTCCCTCAGGAAATGTTTACAGTCCTATTGGCACTTCAGGAGGAAAGAAGCCCATGGGAGAGGAGAAGCCATGCTGATAAGCTGAGCCAGGAGAACAGTAGTAATAGCAGCTGGTCCTCAGGGCAGCCACGATCCAACAAATCCCAGCTCAGCTGCAGCTCTACTTCCAAGAGCAGCAACGCTGCTCCAACATATGTGTCCAGTAGAAGCTGGCTCTTGTGCCAGCCCTGGTGAGATTCATAAGGTAAGTGATCCAGTGAAGGGCTGTGCAATCACTGTCTCATGTGCAAAGCTCTTGCCTGGGTGATGTGGTCTCCCATGTTCCCTTCTTTTGGGTCTGGGTTTACTGGGAGAAAAGTCCCTGGGACATAAGTTAACAAAGTAAGGCAGAGCTTGACCATGAAGAAGTGAGAGCAGCACTGATTCCTTGATTTGAGTTCAGTGACATTAAAGCCTTGAATCCCACTTCCAGTGGGAGTGGATGGATTTATACAAACCCACTTGGATCTTGTTAAACTGTAAAACCAGGGGGAAAAATGATCAGTGTGTCTACAACCAAAGGAGAGTAACACAGGATGGAAAATCTCAGAGATGGCTCTTGGCCTTAGGATACGGGAGCTGGCTCTGGGAGGGGTGGATCTCCCTGTTTGTGCTACAGGGCACTGGTGTCTCCTGCCACATGATGCATGCCAGGTGCCTGGAAGTGAGGAGTGGCGATGCAGAGCTTTCCCAAGCCTGAGACCCTTTGCTGGTCTGGGCACAAGTCTTTATGTGCCTTTAAAGTAGAGGGAGCAGCATCACCCTGCCCCTGGGCTGACAGGGAGAAGGTGTGTGCTGAAGAGAGCGTCATGTGGTGATGGAGACAGCCTGTACACAGTATTTGCTCTTCAATCACTTTGGTTAAGTGTCTCTCAGTATTTTCCCTTCCCGTGACCTCTTCTCCGCTCAGCCCCTTTATGTGTTCCTTCTGTGTTTCAGCATCTATAAGAGTAATTTTCTTTCCATGTTTTTGTCTTACTCATCTCTTTGATTAGGGCACTCTTCCTTTTCCCTCTCTTCCGTGATTTTCCCTCTCATCTCTTTCTACCTCAGTTGCAACATGATCCCCATCCCCATCTATATCTGTGGATCATGGGGTAGTGGTGGATGACCAGCCCCAATAAGGAAAACTGTAATTTTAAGGACACAGGGAATCTAGGACCCCTTACTCCACGCTGGGGGGCCAGCCACGTTTCTCTGAGGAGATAAAATATTCCCAGCATTTTATCAAAGAGGTGATGCTGTCGTGGGTTTGTTTATTATTTCCCTACAGGGGATGGTCTCCTCATGGCTTCTTCCCTTCACTTTTGGGGAGGAAATGTTTGCAGCTTTGTCAGCCCATAGGAGGATGGTAAGCTACAAAGGGAGCAGGGGAAATGAGAGCCTTTCTGTGATCCGAGGTAATGCAGCTTTATGGTCACCTATGCCCTAAACATGTGGGAAACCCTGCTCAGCCCTCATGGATGAGGAGCTGGGAGCCAGCCACTGGAGGAAAGAGCTATGTCAGAGAACCAGGGATGTGGTCTGTGTAATGTCCTAGACACTCTTTAGGGCCTGCTCCTTTAAGTACTCTCTTCTCTCCCTCCATTTAGGATCATAGAATAGAATCATAGAATCATTAGGGATTGGAAGGGACCCCGAAAGATCATCTAGTCCAATTCTCCTGCCACAGCAGGATCACTTTACTGGAGAAGTTATAGAATCAGACCCTCCAAGGTCTCTGGTCTTGACCAGGCTTGTCTTCCTACAGTGCTCAGAACTTACACTCTGAAGGGTTTCTGACCCCCCCATCCCCAATGCGCCCATTCAGCCGTTTCATCTGAGCTTAGAAAAAATCTGTCTCTGTCCTTCCCTCCACCTTCCTCTCCCACTGAAGTCTGCATCAATGTGGATTCCACCGGCAGCGATGAGACTTTTCCATGGTGGAGTCAGATGAAGAGACAGAGGCAGGTGAGTTCCTGTCCCTGGTGCCTGAATGTCCCAGCATTTGCTCCACATATGTGCCATGCCTGGGGCATCACGTGAACCTAGGACCAGAGCTCCTGCACCTAATGCCCTCAGGCTGTCTTATCTCCATCCTTGGTGTGCAGCTGAGTCACTTTTCACTCTTCCAGTGTTTTGAAAGGAGCTTCTGCTCTTGTGCTAGTAACTCCGTTTCCTAGCATGTTTCCCACATTCTCTTAGCCCCCAGGCCACTTTCTACTAATTTGTTCCTGCCGAAGGTCTCTGTCACCCACCCCCCACCCCCATATCTAGAAGTATTTAACATGTTGAAGCACAGCACCAGGAGGCTTTTTAGGTCTTTGAGAGTACTTGCAGGTTGAAAACCTTGTGTTGTTTCCTCCTATATCATCTCTTTTTCCTTCCTTGTGCCGTTCCTCCCCTCTTTCACTTGTGCACATTTGAGGAGCATTATGAAGAGAATCACTGAGAAAGTCCACTTCAAAGCCAGGAGAAAGACTGAAAAAGGAAATGAGTGAAAAGCATGTGTGTGGACCTTCTTTCATGATTCATGCCCTTGCTGGTACCTTTGGTCTTGTTCTGCATTTTTCTTTCTGGCATCACTAATGTCCCATGCTGAAGGGGATGGAGAGGTGTATGCGGAGGAAAGTTTGTGATACAGATTAGCTGTAGAAGCATGGAATCATAGGTTCTATGACTAGAACAGGTAGATAAGTAGACAGTTCTCAGTAATTTTTCCTTTGAGGTTTTGTTTAACTTCATTCCAGGAAAAATCTTGTAGAGTGATCTGTGTGCAAACAGGCTACCAGCTTCAAAACAAGCTTCATCTCTGCCTTGGAATTGGAGCTCACGTGGTAGCCCTCATCTCATGTCCTTAGTGTGTGAGCACTGAACGGGAAGGGAAATCCGTCCACACAAGAAGCGATCTCTCCTGTGGGGGGACAACTTTACTCTTGGAGTCATACAGAGGAGATGATTATCTGCTTCTGTCTGGTTTCTCCAGGAGACCAATACTATGTGATCATGCAGTCTGGCTCTGTGAGAAGGTGAGTGTGTGCAGCCCTCTGCACCACTGCCACCTTTGAACACTTGGCCCATGGCAGGCAACCATAGAAGAATGATAAATGCAGCAGGAGTGAAGAATGCCTACAAAGCTTGTAAAAATCTCTGGGTGAATAGAGGATGAAGACAGTGTTGCTGATTACACTGAGGGGGATATTAATAAGCTTGGCATTTATTGGATGATAAGAGTGGTATTTGTTAGTCATTAACCCCACACACGTGCAAGCCTTTAGAAAACAAATCACTGCCATGCACAGAAAAGCTCGCTTTCAGTTAAGGACGTTGGATCTCCTAAAGACAGGGAGAGCTGGGAATACCAAATAATTACAGCACACTTGCATAGGTCTTGTAGAATGGATTGGGCAAGAATCACCCATGATGACAGGATCCTAGAGCTGGGAAAGATACGTCTACATATGGAATCATTCTTTAATTTTTTTAAATTTGGAAAACAATATTGGTTTTCAAAGCTTCTTAAATTTACAACAGAACATGCAAAAATTTCACTGGAGTGTTCAGAGAATAAAATCTGTTTCGGTTAAGCAAGCTGCGCTGTCATAGGGCTTCTATCTTAGTAGAGGTAGGACCATGTGCTGGGTTAATGCTTTAAGGACCCAGGAACTGCCTTTAACCCTCAAACCAGAACAGACCACATCTGGAATATTGTGTCCAGTTCTGGGCCCCTCAGTTCCAGAAAGACGCGGAACTGCTGGAGAGAGTCCAGTGTAGAGCCATGAAGGTAATGAACGGAGTGGAACACCTCCCTTATGAGGAAAGGCTGAGGGAGCTGGGTCTCTTGAGCTTGGAGAAGAGGAGACTGAGGGGTGACCTCATTAATGTTGATAAATATGGAAAAGGCAAGTGTCAGGAGGATGGAGCCAGGCTCTTCTCAGTGTAATCTAATGACAGGACGAGGGGTAATAGGTATGAGCTGGAACATAGGAGGTTCCACATAAATACGAGAAGGAGCTTCTTCATGGTGAGAGTGACTGGAAGAGGCTTCTCAGAGCGGTTGTGGAGTCTCCTTCTCTGGAGATGTTTAAAACCTGCGTGGATACGTTCTTGTTCTACTTTATCTAGGGGATCCTGCCGTGTCAGGGGGATTGGACTAGATGATCTTTCGAGGTCCATTCCAATCCCTAATGTTCTGTGATTCTGTGAACAGAGAGACTCAATCTTAAGGTCTTTTCCAACCTGAATGATTCTATGATTCTATCTAGTTAGATCCAATGCTCTTCATATTCGTCTACTGACACTCAGTTTTTGTTTATATTTTTCCGTGTGGAAACACATTTATTTCTTTTAAAAAGAGAAAAAAGAAACTGAATGAAAAATGAAAGAAGAAGGGATGTAGTTAAGAGAGAAGAAAGGGAAGAAACTTAATGAGGCCAGATTCTCAGCAGCTCTGCAAATTAAGACTGCTGGCTGACTTCTATTTATTTTATTAGCTAAGGAATTTGCTTCTAGATGCAGAGGCAATGGTTTATGCTGACTAGCTTGCCCCTCTCCACTGCAACAACTGCTCCTAGCCCTTGGGACCTATTGGTTGTTTCAGGGTGTCATTTTTCCCCTTGAGCAAACCAGGGTCAAACATCAAACCTTGACGCACTTCCATAAGTCAGCTCAGAAAGCGTCTGCTGTTCTGTGCTGTTACTCATTCCTGGGAAGGGGAAGGTGATTACGTAGGTGTTCCTGGTTTCGAAGGAAAATATGTGTTGTTCCAGGGAGCAGAGTTGGCTTGGGGAAGATGGTGGTGTAAGACCCAGGCACAGCACCACATCCTCTTGCCCACCACCCAGTTGAGATGCCCAAGCCTGTGCCTTTGGCATTTGGCATCCATGAAGCAGCTCTTTATTTTGAGTGTTTGTCAGACATCTTTGTTATTTTCTGTCTTGTGACAAAACAAACAAGGAGCAATGAGGACAAGGAACTGAGCTGTAAGGCCCTGAAGGAACCATGAATGAATCACAAGGATCGTCTCCAGACATGAGGCAAACATTATCATGTCATGAGGATGATGCAGAGATCACTCTGGGAAGGGGCCAGCTTTCCAAGGAGTCTTCAGTGAAGCAAAGACCTAGAGTGGGGAGGGAAACAGATTTTCTAGCTGCTGATTTCTCCTTTGAGCCCTGCTATGATGCTCATCTGAGGGACTTGAAGTTGTGGAGCTGATGGGTTGCTTTCCTGGGTTTGATGCCCAAGCATCACTTTCAGCCTAAACCATTCTATGATTCTATGGCTTGCAGGCTAGCAGGAGTTGGTTTTGCCTGATGTGGCTGTCGCTGGCGGGCACTGTGTGGGTCCCTTTGCACTGGGCTCCAGAGATGTGGGAGCAGTTCAGCTTTTTGCAGGAGTTTCTTGTTTCCTGAGAGACACAATCCACATTTGTCTGCAAAGTGATTTGAGTGAAAACACTGACTGACTGTGCCGTTAGGTATTGGCTCTAAAGCCAGGGAGGGTTTGGGATTCCTCCTGAGCACGTGCCCATCCCATAGTGTTCACAGCCAGTGTCAGACAAGAACTGACAGCTGGATGAAGACCTGTGGGGCAGAAGGCATGAAACTCTGACAATCAATCTGGAAGTGATTTGAGCACAGATGGATGCCAGCAGGTGAGTGGCAGTTGGTGTGAAGTTTTACGTCTGAGGAAATTCTCAAAGGAATAAGTAGCGTAGGATAAAAGATAAACTCACATTTGAAACCAAGAAGGCAACGGCATAGGCTACATGGGCTGTGCAGAGCTGAAACCTTTATGGTGGCCATTGGTGGCTTTGCACATGGGATTGACCAACAGGAGGAAGTGATTGTACACCCTAGTGACTGCAAGAGCTCCCCGTCACCCTGGTGCCTGATACATCTTCCCAGCTCTGTGCTTAATCCTTGTTGTGATCGTCGTCAAGGTCCTGGAATTTACAACCAAAGTGGGTGCTACCACACAGAGGCTTTGAAGAATTTGTTTGGCACCAGGCACTCACCGATGATTTTTCCTCTTCCTGCCCTTCTCAGATGCTTGCTCTGGATACTTTTTGGAGCAGGTATGGTACAACTGAGCCCTGTATAGCACAGCTTTGTTCCTGTTGGCTTGTGCTTTTGTCTGGTAGTAGCCATGGGACATGATGAGGATTCAGGTTTCCTGATCACAGAACCACAGAAAGGCTGTAGGGTTTGGAAGAGCCCTACAAAGACTGTCTAGTCCAGCCCCTCTGCTAGAGCAGGATCACCTACACAAGATCACGGAGGACCACGTCCAGGCAGGTTTTGAATGTCTCCAGAGAAGGAGGCTTCACTACCTCTCTAGGCAGCCTGTTCTAGTGCTTCTCAAAATAAAGAAGCCACTTTATTCTTCTTTACTGTTCTACTGCTTCTCGCCCTCAAAATAAAGAAGTTACTTCGCTCATGTTTAAAAGGAACTTCCCGTGTTCCAGTTAGTGCCTGTTATCCCTTGTCCTGTCACTGGGCATCACTGAAAAAAGACTGGGCCCCTCCTCCTGGCACCCATTCTTTAGATATTTATAAGATCCTTCAGACCCTTCTTTCATCCAGGTTCAAAAGACACAAGTCCCTCAGCCTTCCTTCATGAAATGGACCCTCTAGCCCCCTCTCTCATCATTTTGTAGGTTTTCACTGTAAGTTATCCACCAGTTCCCTGCCCTTGCTAAACCAGGGAGCACAGAACTGCACACAGGACTCCAGAGGTAGCCTCACGAGGGCAGAGTAAAGGGTGGGGGGGTTCTCCTTTCCTCTTGGTACACTCTGGGCAATGGGCCTATGAAAGTAGCAACTGAGATACTGCAGCTGTATTTGGTTTGGCTGGGACGGAGTTAACTGTCCCCATAGCATACCTCCTATGTATGTGCATAATGTCCATAGCTACCTCACAGTGCTCTGCAGGAGCTAGAAGAGTGTTGATAACACACCAGTGTTTTGGATACTGCTGAGCAGAGCTTGCACAGCGCTCAGGCTCCGCTTTGATTTTGCTGTTCCAATATTCTCCCTAAAAGCAGGCTGAGGGGTGGGCTGGGGCAGCTGGACTAAGCTGGACAAAGGGTTATTCCACAATGGATTAGCTATAAATGGGAGGAAAAAGAAGGAGGGAGGGGACATTCAACGATGACATTTGTCCTCTGGAGAACCAGCACACAGATTGAAGCCCTGCTTCCCATAAAAGCAGCTGAACATCACCTGCTGATGGGATGTAGAAAATAATCTCTACCGTTTGCCTTTGCTTCTGTGTGCAGCCTTTGCTTTATTAAACTGTTCTTGTCTCAATCCACTAGCCTCTTGCATTTTCTTCTCCCCTGTCGATCTAAGAAGGGGAGTGACAGAGCAGCTTTGGTGGGCACCTGGGCCTCAGCCACAACAGCTTAGTAAGTTGTGGTGAGCTGCGGTAACTAGGGACTTGCCTGTCCCATCTGTCAAGACACCATTAGACAACATTTCTTTGTGCAAAATAAATCCCAATTCCTGTATTAGGCAATGCTATTATTCAAAATTTAGGAGGCGGTAGAGCAATTGGCTTTAAATGAGGAGGTGTGTGAGACCAGAAACCCACCTTTAGCACCTTGATGCTGTTCAAAGCAGAGCAAGAGCCAGTGCAGGTCACATGTGCTGTAAGACTCACAGTGCAGACTTCCTGAAGGACTTAAGAGTCTCTCCCCACTGTCCTGAAGAATTGTAAAGAGCTTTCCTAGCCAACAGATTTTTCACATGCCCTCTCATTTACCTGTCTCCAGCACGGTCCATGTAGGTGAGTAACCTATCTGCCTTTAATTCCCAACAGTATTGGAAATACCATGGGCAGCAGAGAGTGTTATCATCACACCCATGGTCATGGTCTTCCTGGAACTGCAATGCCAGCAATGCTAAAGAAAAATAAACACAGAATTTGTTTATGAAAGCAAAACAAACAAGAGAGCAGAATGTGCTGAAAGAAGAGACAAACAAAGACAAAGCCACAACTTACACAACCCTAAGGCTGCTGCACATGATCTCTCTTGCTGTGTGTCACACAGCTAGCCCAGGACCTCTTTCTCTACATGTCCTGCTGTGCTCTTCTTATGCAAACTCTGCAGCCTCAAACTGTTCTTCATGGGACCAAGAGCACATTTCAATATTTATCCTTCTTTTGTACCTAGACCTCAATGTAATTTTCAGATTCAAATGGCCTCCTTCATCACTTTCTTGGTTAGGAGGCAACTTTTTGCCTGTGAGATTCCTTCTGCTGAATCGATATCGTACAGCGTGGCAGGACTCATGTTCTTATACATGTACTCACACACATGGCTCATTACAAGGTCTAGATTGAGACTGAGAAGCAGTAAGTCAAGGAGGATTAGACTAAGGCTGGTAGCTAACCTAGGTTTTCAAAGAAGTGGTCCTTCATTCGTGCTCTATGTGGAGAAGAAATTGCTCCAGTTAGGAAGCTGCTGAGCTGTGTTTGTCCCAAAACATTAACTTCTCTGGCATAGATTTTATCTTTGATTACCAGTGGTCTTGTACACATCTCATTTGTTGTGGTGGCTACTTGGAGACTGTGACTCAGATCACTCATCTCTGTGCGGAGGCTGGCACTCTGAGAACAAATGTGCCTAAAACAAACAATAATTTTCTGGCTTATTTTTCTAATAAAGCAGTTAATTGACCCATGTGTCATTGAAAGCTGGCAAAGGTGATGGGAGCTTTGTTCTGGAGAAATCTTTGGAGATCTGGTCTCCAACCTCTTGATCCAACTAGTTGGGCTATCACAGAATCACAGAACATTAGGAATTAGAAAGGACTTCGAAAGTCATGTAGTACAATCCCCTTGCTACAGCAGGAGCACCTAGATCCAGTCGCACAGGAACATGTCCAGGTGGGTTTTAAATGTCTCAAGAGAAGGAGACTCCACAACCTCCCTGGGCAGCCCGTTCCAGTGTTCTGTCACCCTCACCATCAAGAAGTTCCTTCTCATATTAATGTGGAAGTTACTTCCATTGGCCCTTGTCCTATCATTGTCTCCTTTTTTTCCAAACTAAAGAGACCCAGCTACCTCAGCCTTTCCTCATCAGGGAGATGTTCCACTCCATCATCTTTGTGGCTTTGCATTGGACTCTCTGTAGAAGGTCTGTGTCCTTCTGGAACGAAGAGGCCCAGAACTGGACAGTAGATTCCAGATGTGGTCTCACCAGGGCAGAGTAGAGGGGGAGAAGAATATTTCTTGATCTATTAGCCACTCCCCTTCTGATCCACCCCAGGTTGGCAATGACCTTCTTGGCCACAAGAGAACGTTGCTGGCTCATGTTCATCATACTGTCCACCATGACCCCCAGGTCCCTTTCTCCTACACTGCTCTACAACAGCTCAGTCCCCAACTTATACTGGTACCTGGGGTTGTTCCTGTCCAGATGCAAGACTCTACAGTTGTCCTTATTATAGTTCATTAAATTTCTGCCCGCCCAGCTCACCAGCCTGTCCAGGTCCCACTGAATGGCAGAACAGCCTGCTGGGGTGGTCAGCCACTCCTCCCAGCTTTGTGTCGTCAGCAAACTTGCTGACAGTGAACTCTAATCCCTCATCCAAGTCATTAATGAATATATTGAATTGTACTGGTCCCTGATGGACCCTTGGGGGACTCCACTAGATACAGGCCTCCAACTAGACTCTTTCTCATTAACCATTACCCTATGGCACCTATTCTGCAGCAAGTTCATTATCCAATTCACTACCTGATCATCCAGGCCACACTGCCTCGGTTTGGCTGCGAGGATGCTGTGGGAGACCACGTGAAACGCTTTACTGCAGTCAAGACAGACCACTATCTGTCATCTATCTACCTGGTTATGCCCTCACAAAAGACTATCAAGCTGGTCAAGCATGACTTCCCTTTGGTGAAGCCATGCTGACTGTCCCTAATGACCCTATTGTCCTTGCTGTGCCTGAAGACAGCATCAAGGACAAATTGTTCCATCATCTTTCCTGGGATGGAGTTGAGGCTGATTGATCTACAGCTACTTGGGTCCCCTTCTTACCCTTTTTGAAGATTGGAGTGACAGTTGCTATCCTCCAGTTCCCAGGCACCTGTTCTGATCCCCGTGACTTAGAAAGATGATGGAGAGTGGCCATCTGTTTTCTGCTGTCTCTCTTAGCACTCACAGGTGCATCCCCTCAGGGCCCATGGAGTTATGTCCAGCCAGTTTGCTCAAATGATCTCTGACCCAGTCCTCATCAAACTCCTCTTTTGTTCCAAATTCCTCTATCCTCAACACTTGGCCATAGCATTGCTTACTTGTGTTTTGAAAGCTCCTCGACCACACCCAAGGCTGGTCTTCCTTTGCAGCTAAAAGCTCCTTCTCATGTCCACACTGAACCTTCCAGACTCTAGTTTGTTTCAGCACTTGCCCCTGCTGAGAACAGCTAAGTTAACTCCATGATCACTGTAGTTACCCTTGAAGCAATTATTGGCTGCTGTTAGATGGGAACCTCATGTCAGCCACCTCTTCACCAGACTAAACAATCCCATGTCCCTCAGTTTCTGTTTCTGGAACACATGCACTGTCTCCTGATGTTGGTCGTGCTCTGCTCCTCCTTCTCTGGTTTCTTTATACCTTCCTTGAACTGAAGAACCAGCAGTAACACCCTTGCTCTGCTTGCCTCAACTGCCCCAATGTTACTCAGTAAGTAGTGTGATCTCATATGAGCCTGAGATTAAAAAATATGGTAAGAACACAGTCATGGCAGCACAGGACAGATATAACCTTCACCAGGACCTGCACCGATGATGGATCCTGTCGCACGGACTCAGTATCATGGTAGTGTGGGTGCTCAGTGTGTACTCCAAACATGGCTCATGTCAGGGTACTGTTCTTTTGACACCTGTGAGTGAAAAGCCATAGCGGCAGACCTGCACTCTAAGAGATCTCAAAGAAAATCCCAAGTGCTTTGTGAAGAGGGGGGTTATTTAACTCTTCTGTCTGACTTACACTTCCACCTGATGTCCCAAGAGTACGCTACGAAGCAGTGTGGGAAACACCATAATTTGAAATGATGATTGTGTTGTTTGTGGTCTGGAAAGATCTCATCAGATATTCCTGATGATGTTAGCTCTGATACCCTGGGAAAGTTCCAGCACAGATAATTGCCTCCTGCCTAATTCAATTCACATCTAGTAGAGTGGCAACACTTCAGCGAATGCCCCCAGGGTAGATAAGCGGTGGGAATCAAGGGCACACAGAAAGAAGGTTAAGAAAAAGAGATGGAAATCCATCAAGAATCAATGTTTGGGGAGAAAGACCTCCTCCCCTGCCCCAGGAAGTCCTGAGCCAATTTCCCACTTCAAGCCCTGCCAGCCTGAAAGTATGGAAAGAAACCTTGGGTTGTGTTTCTCTTGGAAGAGCCATGTCATGAAGGATTAGGTTGTGGATGGTGCCATGAGGGATGCCACTGTTCTTTCTGCAAGCCTCCTGAAGGAGACACCTGTGCTCTCCCCAGATCTTGATATATGGACCATGGATTTGTTTCCATGGGCTTGCCATCTGTTCTAGGGAAAAATGGAGGTATTCTCCTTGCTGCCACTGGTGGGAGGCAGCAATAATGTGGACACACTGCACTTTTGTAATGTTTTTATTCATAGAGAATCATAGGGTCAGAAGGAACCTCCAAAACTTATCTAGTCAAATCCCTCTGCAACAATCAGTCACTAGACCAGATTGCCCAGAGCTCCATCGATCCTGACCTTGAATGGCTCCAGCGATGAAGTCTCAACCATCTCTGTAGGCATCCTGTTCCAGGGATCCAACACTATCAGATTAAAGGACTATTTCCTGATGTCTAACTTAAATCTACTCTTTCCCAGCTTAAAACCACAACCCCTCATGTTATCATTCCTTGTCCTACGGAATAGTCTTTCCCCAGCCTTCTTATAGACACCTTTTAGGTATTGCAAGTTTGCTATAGGGTCCCCCCAGAGCCTTTGTACAGACTCTGTGCATTACAGACCTGATAACATTTTCATCCTGCACGTACCACAGAATCACAGAACATTAGGGACTGGAAGGGACCCTAAAAGATTACCTAGTCCAATCCCCCCAACACAGCAGGATCACCCTAGATCAAGGCACACAGGAACATGTCCAGGCAGGTTTTAAGTGTCTCCGGAGAAAGAGAGTCCACAACCCCCATGGGCAGCCTGTTCCAATGCTCTGTCATCCTCACTGCGAGTAAGTCTCTTCTCATATTGATGTGAAACCTCCTCTGTTCCAGCTTACACCCATTGCCCCTTGTCCTACCATTAGATGACATTGAGAAGAGCCTGGCTCCATCCTCCTGATATCCACCCTTCAAACATTCATAAACATCAATGAGGTCACCTATCAGTCTCCTCTTTTCCAAGCTGAAGAGATTCCTCAGCCTTTCCTTATAAGGGAGATGTTCCACTCCATCATCTTTGTATCTTTAAGTAATCACAGATGTTACCTGCAAAGGAAAGCAGAAACACTGCTGGGACAGTTGGAGATCGTTGTGTGAGAGGAACAAGAAGACATGTCTTAGACATGGCTAAGCTGACACTTGTTTCTGTATTGCATATTCCTGTGTGACCTTTTGTCCCCTCACAATAAGCAAACAGAAATGGGTTGGTTTTGCTGAAGATCTTCCTTGAAGTGCAGAAATAAAGGTCCCTGCCTCTCTGCCCTAGTGCAGAGGCTTGGTCTCTCTGCTCTGCATTATTTGACATGACACCTACTATATGTATTATTTTTCTTGGTGGATGGACAGCTTTGCTCGGCTCTGGTTTTCTTTGTGCCAGGTTCTACAGATGCATTTAGTGTAAGAGTGTTCCTTCAATCACAGGTAAGTCAAGGCAGGACAAGAGGACAGTGACAGCCGCTCTATACTGGGTTACCATCTTTGCTTTAACCACTCTGGATGTTACGTAGAAACACAAAGGGATGCGCCTTACCTTCCCTTATCTTTGGCGTGAAGCATTGTACAATTCCTCTCCTGAATAAAAAGTTGAGATCTCCTCAACACCACTGCAGTGCTAACATCCTCTTTTTGCCCCCGGGTATTCCCCTGGCTGCCTGTTGGACACCCTTTTCCATAGCTGACAGAAACCCTCTCTTTTTAACTACAACTCATGCCTAGACTGTGTACTCGGGCTACTCTCAACCTTACTGCTTACAGGCAAGTAAACAGTGAGAGCAGTGCTTGAGTGCTGTGTCCAGTTTTGGGCATCCCAGCACAAGGGAGACATCAAGGTACTGGAGCGAGTGCAGAGGAGGACAACAAAGCTGGTGAAGGGCCTGGAGAATAAATCTTATGAGGAGAGATTGAGAGAGTCGGGGCTGCTTAGTTTGAGGAAGACAAGGTTTTGGAGAGACCTCATGTAGAGTGGGATGGATGATTTGACTCGATGATCCCAAGGGTCTTTTCCAACCCTTGGGAGTGATTCTGTGATTCTATGTAGTGAAAGCCTGAGCATCATCCCACCTCAAAACAGCTCTTCAGACAAACTCCTCAAGAAGAAGAACTGCCTCCTTTCCACACATGCAGTCCTGTGTTTATCTCCTCGAGGTCTCGGTTAGAAACAAGATAAAAGCTGCTTGTGAATCCCAGACTGTGACCTTGAGCCAGCAAACCTCTGGACAATTTAGCCCAGAGCATTCAACAAGTTTCTGAGCCCCAAGGACAGACCTGAAGCAGATTGTGTATGTACAGGAGGAGAAAACCAATAATAGGACCCAACTTGATTTTCCATTGCAATCTGAATTGAATCAGTTACTTTCCTTGTTGTACAGTTAAGGGATATTCTCACTTTAGTGATTTCTGAGCGTGAGTCTGATTTGGAGGGTGTGTTATTCTTCAGCTAACAAGCTGGAGCAGATCTTCGTGGCAAGCTGGAGGTACTGAAAGGATCTTGGCTTCAATAGATGAAGGTAATTGGGGAGATTGGACAGAGGAGAAAGAAGAGAGGGGATAGAGCTCGTTTCACCCAGTTACGCATACAAAAATGTTAAGTAATCTCTTAACTTGGTAGTAATGATTCATATTGGTGATGCCTCGTTAAAGTTCTGGGCTAGCTGGGTCTTGCATCCGTGCTCTAAGCTGAAACGGGTACACCTCAGGTTTTAGGCACTTGTTAAATATTGTGTAACAGACACAGCTCCCTTTTCTAGGGGAAGGGAAGGCTAATTCCATGGGGGTTAACGTTCCTGGTGGGGACCCTCAAAACGGCAGGAGAAGCCTGATGGTGGTGGAAAGTATCTCTGAAATGGAGAGAGATGCTTCTAGGCTGTGAAAAGCACAGCGTTCTGTTAACAGACTGCTCTTGCCAAGAGTTAACCTTGACAGCGCATACGAGCTGTGCACAAGCCTTCCTTCTGGAGACAGCATGTTCCTTTTGGACCAAAGGTGTTTTGGATCAGTGGGCACTGGCTTATTGTCCAGAATTTCTGTCCTTTAATCCTGGTGTTGGTTTTGTCAGATTTTTGGCAGATTTTCTTCATCCTCCCTCATAGAAACCAGTTCTTCTGTCTGCGATTTTCTTCAGTCATGACACTGAAGATCCATACTGGAGAGAAAAATGAGAAGCAAGAGCTGCTTTCTTCTTGGTGTGGATGTCAGCCCAGCCATCTCAGCTGGATCCAGTGTTAGATGCACATTGTGTTATTGGTGGCACGCTTGAACAAAATGTTTTTAGCTTTGAATGTATAGAAAGCCAAACCCTGGACAGCCTGGGGCATAGGAAAGTTTAGGAAAGCAGAACTACTAGTTCCTTCCTGGAACAGGGATGTCATAAGACTCTTAAGATGTATTTGAGTTTCCAAGTATTGAATGACCTCAGTTCAGCACCATGTGGTGAGAAATTGATTTTCTTAGTTTCCCTTGCAGAAGGGCCACTGAGTTGTTCTGTCCATGATGCAGGTGTGCCAACACCCCAAAGACACCTCACAAGGGGTGCCAGCAAAAAGCCCAGGACTGCATGGATGATAGAGATCAAGATTGCACTTCTGTAAACCTCAGTACAAGGTCTGTCTGATCACAGAATCACAGAATCATCATGGCTGGAAAGGACCTCCAGGGTCATCGAGCCCAACCTTTACCCTATTATCCAGCTGCTAGACCAGATCCCTAAGCGTCGCATCCACTCGTTCCTTGAACTATGATGGATCGTGTCACAAAACGGAATGGAATCAAAACAGGTTTGAGTCCTGAATACATTTAAATTCAATTAGCCAAGGTGCATAACACAGACTTTAGGCAGAGGGTATGTTTCCATACGTGCTTGACCCAGAACAAGCACTGTGTAAGTGTGTGGTTCCTGCCAGTGTCAGCCAAGTGCAATGTGGGCTGCTGTCGTTGTGTCTGTCTGTCCCTACCATCTTGGCCACTTGGCCTGAACATGTTGCCCTCTTCATTGCTGGATGACTGTGGAATGGATCTGCTCCCTGAACTGCTTTGCCAGGGCAGCACAAGAGACGTGTCAGTGGCACAAAGTTGAAGAGGAAGGAAACAGACGGAGAAGGAGGACACACAACACAGACAGTATGGGAAAAGGAAGTCGTGATCTTGGCTTAACTGCCATGGTGTGATGCTATAAGACCTTGGAGTAGTCAGATAACATCTCATTTAATCTAGAGGCTGCACAGTACAGACTGTGCTGGGTTTGACCCAGAACAAAGCCTGCCAGGTCACAGATAATCCTTGTAATATATTTTGGCCAGCAGTGTCAACTTTTGCGGCAGATTCATGTGGCTACAGGTTCTTTTTCAGGTAGAAGGAGCACTCTTGAATCCTTGGATGCATACAGAGGGAGCACTGGTTTCTACTTACCTAGGTCCATCCTCAAGAACAACAGTTCTGACAGGCCGGTATGGCAGAAAATACCTGTTCCTCGGCACAGACACAAGGCAAGTCCAGACTTGTACACCCACAGCTATTTTCCACTTGGTTCATAAATAGCAAGCCTTGAGGAGTGCAAACCCATATGAAACACAAAAACTATTTCCTTAGCAAAAGGTGGATTAACAAAAGATATAATTAGATTGGAGAAGCTAGAGCAACCCTGGAGTGATTCTGTGCATCTTGGCTCACCAGTACATGGCTGTCAGAGCAGGAGGGACATCTTCCTACCTCTAACCCTGTCACATGAGGCTGTCACCTCATGTGGGATTGTCATGAGGACGGAGAGATGTAAGTACTGACAGCGGGTCTTTTGCAGAATCACTTTTGGCAGAGCAATTAAGCCATGTGAGACCATGAGTAAGTCACTTACACCTCTGTCTTCACCTGAAGGACCTAGTGTCGCCTCTTTCTATTCATGCAGATAGCACCGGCATAACTACATCATGCTGCAGTTAGATTTCCCTATTTATTGCACAGGGCAAAGCACTATCAGAGCATCTTGTGAATATGGGGATTTGATAACACTGGATCACCTGATACAGGCACTTAGGAGGGCCTCCAGGTGTAATGCATGGGGTCCTCAGATGGGATTCAGCTTGCAGACTAAGATTCCTGCATTTAGATGCCGTTTGAAATGCCCTACGGCACTGAAAACCCTCTTGTCACTGTCAGACACAGGAACTACAGCAAACCCCCAAGAGCAGCCTAGTACAGTGTCTTGCAGCAGACATTAGCTCTATCTCAACAACTCTGTTCAGGTTCCAATACCATTCCTGCCACTGTGCTGCCCCCAAACCGAGCACCTCTCTTGAGCTTCAGCCACAAAACTGACAGGGATGTGTGGATCAGATTGATGGGATGCACAGTGTACGCTTCCTCTATTTCTGCTTTCGGTCTTGGGACGTCTGATTGAAAGAGAACATAAGCCTTTCTCAAAGCCTCAGCTTGGTCTCCACTTCCATCTTCATTTGCATCCTCCTTTGTCTCTGCATGCAGAGCTGCATGTGCCAATTTTTCACCACTGATGTCACACTCTTTTCTAAGGATGCAGCTGTACTTAAACTGCTCCTCCAAAACCTGGATCTGTCTGTAATTAAGAGATTACACAGTGGTGGTGCTTCATGCCAGTATTTTCTGAGATTTTTGGCCCCTTGTGTTAAACTGAACTCTCCTGTGTGAGTCAGGCAGGCAGGTGGGAATGAGAAAAGCAGCTTTTCTCAGTGTTCAGTCTAACGAGTCACTGACGTTTCTCTGAAATCGTTCCTTGGCCCGATGAGCTGAGCTATACCACACAACACAAGCTCAGATACTGGACTAGTGGGTCTGCAGTACTGGACTACTCAGTGGCCTTTGATTGGCTGCTCTGCACTAATACCCTTCATGATCCACCCAGCAAGAGGGTCGTGATGATATTTTCTAAGGATCAGTCCATAGCCACAGCTCCATCAGTACTATCACAGAACCACAGAACGTTAGAGAACATTAGAGAAGGGAACTCACAAGACCATCCAGCTAAATCTCCCTGCCAGAGCAGGATCATCTGGATCAAGTCGCACAGGAACATGTCCAGGCGGGTTTTAAACATTTCTAGAGAAGGAGACACCACAACCACCCTGGGCAGCCCCTTCCAGTGCTCTGTCACTTCCACCATGAAGAAGTTCCTTCTCATATTTATGTGGAACCCTCTATGTTCCAGCTCACACCCACTGCCCTTTGTCCTATCATTAGACGACACTGAGAAGAGCCTCACTCCATCCTCCTGATACCCACCCTTCACATACTTATAGGCATTAATCAACCCATGAGGCACTGTGTGACTGCCCCATTGAAGCTCATCTTTTCCTCCGGTGAACATTCCCTGTTGCAGAAGAGAGATAATAAATGAGTCCTCTTTGCTCAGTACATGCAATTCCTTTTTCTATACTATCTGCATCTCCAGGATGGGACAGAAGCTGAACCCATTTCATCGTACTTTTTCTCATGCCTTCACTCTCTACATACTTTTAGGGTTTGCTTACCTGTCACTAGCAGATAGACCTGGATGGACTCTGCCTTTCCAGTGAGTGGGCACTGATGTAGCATAAAAGAAAGGGACCTGGGAGTCCTGGTGGACAGTAGGATAACCATGAGCCAGCAATGTGCCCCTGTGGCCAAGAAGGGCAACAGAATCCTGGGGTGGATCAGAAGGGGATTGGTTAGCAAATCAAGAGAGGCTCTCCTCCCCTTCTACTCTGCCCTGGTGAGACTGCATCTGGAGTATTGTGTCCAGTTCTGGGCCCCTCAGTTCCAGAAGGACACAGAA
>JAOXOE010000874.1:5114593-5163746 GCA_028565055.1 Phoeniculus purpureus | reverse complement strand
TGTCCATGTCACCGACAAAGATGTTGAACAAGACTGGTCCCAGGACTGATCCCTGAGGGACTCCGCTTGTCACTGGCTTCCACTTGGATATGGACCCATTAACAGCCACTCTTTGGCTGCGGCCATCAAGCCAGTTCTTTACCCATCTAGTGGTCCACCCTTCAAACCCATGTTTCACCGGCTTGGAGACCAGAATGTGGTATGGGACAGTATCAAAGGCTTTGCTCAGGTCCAGGTATATGACATCAGTTCCTCGCCCCTCATCCATTAATGTTGTGACTTATTCATAGATATAGAGTACTTGGAGGCATTTGAGAAAAGATTGGATGTGGCCCTTTGTGCCATAGTCTAGCTGATTTTGGTGATGTTGGGTCATGGGCTGGATTTGATGATCTTGAGGTCTTTCCCAGCCTCCATACTTCTGTGATTGTGTGATTCTGTAATCATCTGATCTACTCCTTTCACAATGCTTGACTCTTTTCCTATGCATTTCTATTTCATTAGAAGCTTTACTGCAACAGTGTTTTCTCTGGAAGGTTATTTGGTATGGTAATATTCAGAAATTTGAGAGGTGCCATTTTTCCAGGATAATTTGTATAGTACACAAGCCATTTGATCACCGCTAAGTCTCTTGCCTAGTAGTCATCTTGGGTAAGATTGTAATTCAGTAGGGTTTGGTTATCCCTCCACTTAAAGGCAGGATCTAAAACTTCTGATTGCTTTTAAATCACTGTTGTATTATACAGTTAAAACTTGTTCTTCCTCTGAGCTAAAATGTCCTTCTCTTTGTTTTCTTTCTGTTGAGAAAATGATGTGTACCTCACGTGTACTCTCAAAACTCTGATCTGAAGGCGGATCACTCAATTAATTCTCTTTCCTTTGATAGTATCGTCACCTTTTGAATCCTTCAGCATGACACTAATAACTAGTTGTTTATTTTTAGGGCCCCTCCTTGACTTGTCCCTTTCAATTTTTGTGTTTATCAGCTCTTGGTTTTAGGAGGCTGATGTATATCTCCACTTTGCAAATAATGCTGTTAAGTGACATGCATAGAGATTTCACAAATAGTCTGCATTAAGCAGAATCCCAACGTAGAAGCATCTTTAAATATCTACAGGAACACTTCCTCATAGATGCTTTCGTGTCTCACATTAAAATCAGTTTTGTTGTATGCTGTGTGATTAGCATTACTTGTTGCTTAGAGAGTTTTTACTCCTTTTTCCCTTGAGAGCTTTTGGGGTACAAATAGGCTTTGGTTGTCTTTTTTTTATAATGCCTAATATGTGAATTCTTCGTTGGAGACTCAAATGTGCTTTTATAATCTTGACAATAAAGTGTGTTCAAAGCTTTTTCTCTTTTCTGTCCTCTTGTAACCTGTTTCTCCTACCTTGCCAAATCCTCATGGAAACTTTCTACTCTAACTTTGAAAGTAAGCTCTGAATTACTTGAAATAAATAAAATAAATACATTTTGCCTGTTATGAAAGAAGAAGGTTTCACAAAGATTTTACAAGGAGTTTTCATCACTAGTACAACTCACTTTCTTCAAGCTGTTGTCTGCATGTCTAGGGACAGCTGATCACTTTCACAGAATCATTCTGGTTGGAAAAGACCCTTGGGATCAAGTCCAACCATTACGAAGTTCACCCTTAAACTGTGTCCCTCAACACCACATCTAAATGATCCTTAAACACATCCAGGGACAGCAACTCAGCCACCTCCTTGGGTAGCTTACTCCAGTGCCTGACCACTCTCTGTGAAAAAAGTTTTCCTAATGTCAAGTCTAAACCCACCCTGTTGTAGTTTAAACCCATTCTCTCTTGTTCAATCACAATTGAATCTTGTTCAATTGCTTGTGAGAAGATACCAGCACCAACCTCTCCATCACATCCTTTCAGGTAGTTGGAGAGAGTGCTGAAGTGTCCTCTCAGCCTCCTCTTCTTCAAACTAAAGAGCCCAGCTCTTTCAATTGCTCCTCGTAAGATTTGTTCTCCAGGCCCTCCACCAGCTTCATTGCCCTCCTGTGCACTCTCTCCAGCAGTTTAACATGTTTTACACTGTTAATACTGGTAGGCAGCTCACCATTATAATTTACCAGAATCTTCTGTTGAGGAGAATGGATTAAGATTTATTCTAATATGAAACTTGGCGGAACTGATTTACCTTCTCTTTATTCAGGTGGACTTAAGTGCTACAAAGGAGGATAAGAAATTTGGAGAACACTTCAGAAAAGGGGCTTGTTAGGTCTGGTAGTTTTAATAAATTAGTGTTTTGATAGACTGGTCTTGAATAAGATTTCCCATCTTCATACTTCCCGTTTGACAGAGTTGTCTGCTACTCTCATGCAAATTATCATCCAAGTTGTGATTTATGAAGTGAGAGAATCTTCTGCTTATGTAGTAAACTTCCTCCAGAGTTATGAAACCATCTTCTACCTTCAGCTGTGCAGAAAGGACAGAAATCTGGAAAAAGGAAATGATACAGTCTTGGTCTCTATCTCATTTGTCATCTCGTTTTGATGGTGGAGCTGTTGCTGTGCATAATTCCACAGCTTCATTATAACATCTGTTGTGGTACAAGCTTACCTTTGAGAACTTTTTGTGTTACATCTATCTGTACCTGTGGGTGATACAAAAATGCACTGACTAACTTTTCAGATTTTACTCTTCATCACACAAGTGTTTGTCTGAAGATATGTACATATGCTTGGATAATAGCTTGAGGTGCTTTCTGTTAAAATCTCCTAAATAATGTGAAGCTTCTGCCTGGTTTTTTGAATGAAAAATGTCCTGTAACTTTATTTTCCTTAAAGAGATCCCATCATTTAGCTGCTGAAAAAAATTATCTTCAGGTTTTTTTTTTTAGCATGGGAAATAGAAATTCTTCAACCGTATGTTTAGTTGAAGTTAAATTCAGTGACGTTAAAGACATTCTCTTTTCATTTGTATGGATAAATAGCATATGTTTGGGAAGGAAACTGTGAAATCAAGTTTCTTTGAAAAGCACTGAAGTCTAATTTGCCTTCTGAAGCTACTTCTTTTTTTTTCATTTTGTTTTTTTCCTTTCCTTTTGCCTTGAAATTTAACCAGGGGTGTACTGAAGGGTTAGGTGAATATGAAGTGAGTCTGTGTAAAATCATCCCTTTCAGAAGTGTCATAGTCCCTTAATTGTTTCAAACCACTGATGAAGCAATTAGCTAAGAATAGATGGAAGGGGACGTTTCCTCTCTAATGTGTGTAGATCAGCTGCCATTACTGCTAATGAGAGGAGAGGACCCAGTGTTTGCTTTGTATGCCCCAAAGTTCTTCTGTACTGTGTTGTGTGAACTTGGACGAACTGCAGGTATCTGGTAGCATTCTTGTGTCTCATGTTAAGCACTTTATTTGCTCAGGGAGGTCTGCAATATTCGTAGGTTTGTAAAAGTCTAAAATCAAATTAAGTCAGGTTAATTAAAAGTATTTAAACTTGGGAACAACTTGAACAAAGCAACATAGCTCTCAGTGCTGCTTTCATCTTGGGATTCTTATTTTATGTTTAGTGCTAGAACTGAGTCACCAATGCCAGAAGTTTTTGATAAATAAAAACAATTCAGAACTTAGAACTGTTTCCGGCATGGAAACAGCCCGAACAGGTAATACCAGTCACCTCCACTATACAAGGGACTGCTGCAGACACGGACTGCAATATGCCCTCTGGTGGGCATGGATAATAAACGCTGCAGTTCTCGATGTGGTAAAAACCGATGTAAAGATTTGTTTTCAGAAGGACTAATAGCGGTGAAGGTGGCAAGTAAGTGATTAAAAACAGTAGTACCCATATGAAAAAAATCCTCGGAAATACGGACTTTATGTCTGCTAACAATGGTTTCCATACAATTTCTTTTGCTGCTTTATGTGCTTCAGTCATAAACCCTGAGGTGGTTTTTTTTTCTTACTCTTTGTTTTAGGATTCTAATTTAGAAAAGTTTGGATTTGGATATTGTTGCACTGGATTTCTAAGTTATGAGAACCTCTTGCCTTTTATCTAGTGTGAATCAATGAATACAATATGTCTTTAAGACTTTATCCTACGTATTTAGTATTGAAGCTAGCAGCTTGCATTTCAATTACAAGTCTTCCAAGAATTCACCACAATTTGGTGATTTGTTTTGCTGAACTGAACTTACATTTTTTTAAATAGGTATTTTATTTGTGGTTGGAATGTGTCTACTTTAATTATTAGGTCTTGAAATGCTTTTAATATCTTATGAATTATTTGTTCTCCTTGAAGAGTACTTTCTAAAATGTTACTTTAAATTTTCAGGGCACTAATGAGGGAGGGATGAAGAGTGCTTCTTTAAAGGATTTGTGTCCTGAGGACAAGAGACGCATTGCAAACTTAATTAAAGAACTTGCCAGGTAAGAATAAGCATCACCTGAAACTGCATGATGTTAAAGGAGAGTCATTCCTCTAATTAACATCAAGCAATGTAGAACTGCATTATGGAACTATTTGCATAAGGTAAATCTTCTTGCTGGATGAGGCATAAACAATGAAGCAGCTCATTTTTCCCCATTGCTTTCTGACCCCAAATCCCCTAATCATATTGCAAACAGGAGGCAGAAGTTTTGTGAGCTGCAGTAGTTTGTCCTTATAAATCTATGCACAGAGCAAGGATTTTGTTTGCTGCTTGTATCATGTGCTTCCAACAGAGACATGTGGTCCTTTGAAAATGACAGACTTTGTTGATATGAAACCTTTTACTGCTTACTTGTCAGGGATAAGTTTTTATGTGGAGTGCCATGTTAAAGTTGGACTTCCCACGGGAGTTGTGGAGTCTCCTCCTCTGGAGATGTTTAAAATCTGCCTGGACATGTTTCTGTGCAACTTTGTCTAGGTGATCCTGCTGTGTCAGGGGGATTGGAGTAGATGATCTTTCGAGGTCCCGTCCAATCCCTAATATTCTGTGATTCTGTTGTGATCTTGTGGCTGAAGCATTAGTATTTGTCCATGTTTGCACATGCAGAGCAACAAAGACTCCACTGTAGTTTTAACTTATATAGCCAAACTTTCTTTTGCTTTGATTAATTTCTTCAGCTTCTCCCTGCTCTTTGAAATAGGCAGAAATAATTCAAGTTTCTCGCCTTTAGTGAAAGGTTTTTTTTCTAAGCTTCGTTCTGGTGCCAGTTGCATTCACAAAGATAAATTATGTGAAAAGTAGGTTGAATCTGAGTTAGGAGAGTTTTCTCCACTTCTATGTCCTTAATGCTTGAGAATCTCTGGAAATCAGCTTCTTACGGTGGCTGTAAAATTGAGGAGGAACACATGGGACTTTGTTAGGCTTTTGCACAACATCAGAGAGTAAAGTCTTGTGAGATGATCTTGGGTCCTTTGGAATAAAAGTTAGTGTCCATATGAAGACTTCACAAAGGCAAAGTTTTTCTGGAACAAAACGCAGGTTCTCAAGTATTAATGAAATGCTTTTTGCTGTGGATTTCATATGTCTGCACAGTAATTGGCAAGCATTACTGTCCTTTTTAGATGGGAAAATGTGGGCTTGGAAATTAAGTTACTTGCTCAAGGTCATGCAATAAGTCTCTGGTGCAGCTAGGAATATTTTCTGTCTGATTATCCTCATCTGCTGAACCATTTCACCTGCTAATGATTTGTACCAATATAGGACTTCTTGCTATACAGTATTTTAGTAATTTCTGATGTTCTTCATGCCTGCGACTCCATTTTATCCTACCATATGTGTTAGAAAATGTCTAGTTAAGGCTGTCATAAAGAGTAGGTTGCTGGGAAATCAGGTTACAAATGGTCAGATGTTGGTGCTATTAGGACACTGTTGCCACTGTTGATCTATAGAGGTATATTCTAATATTTAAAAAAGCCTTCTATTACATTGTTGCTCATAATACACTGCTCCCTAGTGAATAGTAGTACACTAATTCATTTGAGGATGGGATTTTTCTTAAATCTCAGATGCTGTGATTTTTCCCTAAGGACAGTTTGATATTTCTGCCTGACATTTCTTCAAAGAAAAATAGAAGGTGCAGCAACATTAATTTTGAAAAGTAAAATCAATGGAACACTATTATTTTATATTTAGTTCTCTTTTATTTTTAAACCTAATCATATTTTTATTGGATGTAATTAAAAGTCCTTTGCAGAGTAATAGGGGAGTTGAACTTTAATTCCGCTCACCTCGTCACTTTTTTAAAACTCTCCATAATTTTAAACCCTACTCTTGCAATGATGGAGGGCTTTTATATGCAGTATAACACTCTTTGCTATTTCAGAGAAGAAAAAGAACCAGGCAACTGCTGGAACTTTTGCACAAAGACTGTCCTGCAGTAAATACTTGGAAAAATAAAGATTTCATTCACAGAGCTATACTCCACTGTTCCTTATTTTGCTACTATTTGTGAATGAAAACAATGGTGGTTGGGACTAATTCCTGCATGTTTACTGCAGGATGCTCAGCAGAAATAGGTTTGTCAATAACTGTCTGTATGATGGCAGTTTTAAAGTGGTGAAATTTTGCCTGTGTGGAAACTAGTAGCAAAACATGATTGACTTCTGGGGCTTGAATTTCAACCAGGTATTGCTTGAGCAGTTCAAGATATTGGTCGCTCCCCTGACTGCTGCAACTGCTTAAGGAGAGCTAACATGCTTTTCCTTCTCCTTGTTTTTTCTGCTCTTCCTCCAACTTTAATTCCCAGTGAACTTTTAAACATCGGGAAGGGGGGGGGTGTGTGTGTGTGCATTAGCTAATACCTTACAGTGTCAGATTTTGTCTTGGTGTGAGAAAATCCTACTGCTGGTTATTTTAGGATCCTTTCCTTTGTCAAAAATCAGTTATTGGGCTGTAATGCTCTGCTGCTGGAGATTCAAGGGGCTGACATCGCATTAGCTGTTAGGGACTTTATGAAATTGAATTTTGCGACAGGGTCGAAAGAACAAACTCAGCTGTATCCTTTCTAATTCTTCTTTCCCGGCTAAATGATCTTGGTTTGTGCTGTGCTGCCACCTGTAAATCTAACCATTGTTTTGCCTGTCTTTGAACATACTGTATGTCTTCCCTCTTGAGGTGAAAAGACAGAAGCAAACTGCATTCAAAGTTTAAAAGACTCAAATGTTGTAAATTTGAACTTTTACTGTGTCAGCAGACTCTTTTCAAATTGTTTTTGTAGGGGAATTTCTGAGTAGAATGAGTCATGCCCATAAATATCAAAGTTCTTTGTGAGTAAATGGGAAACTCTCAAGTGTGATCAGACATTATTTTCAAAACCAACCATCATGACACTTCTGTATTTTCAGCAAGGTGCTGCTGCTGTGGCTGTGAAAGTGCCAGGCACACTAAGCACAGACTTTAGCTCTGCTTATGAGCAGAGTCCTTTTAAGACTTTCTCTGAGGTTTTAGTACTGCAAGCTACTCCTGGAGCAGTCATCAGCTTATGTAATGCAATGAGCTGTGATGTGGCGAAAACACTGAAAGATTACTAGTCTTGTTCTCCACACTACTATCAGGACACATTAGCCTGTACCAGAGGGAGCAATGCAGGGGACTCTGGGACCTGACCTTTGACAGCTGAGCTTTAAGCACTTGCTAGACATCATACCAAGAAGTTTACACTCTGGAATACCATTCTGCAGTGAAATATTTTAAGTGATATGCAGATTTCTATAGCTTGCTTTGTCTTGGTGTTTGGCTGAATGGAGTGGGTCATAACTTCTGCAGAGTGTGTGTGTTCTGTTTGCAAGCATTTGCTTCTCTCTTAACTGATATATAGCCATAGGACTGTGACTTCCTGGCTTCCTGCTGTGCTATGTACATCGTAAATTTTTCTCCCCTGCCTGCATGGTTCACATATGCCTGTTGGTTCACATACTCAGTTTGCTTTTGAATGAACACAGAGCATTGACTAAGTGACTTAGAAGAGTTCATGAAAGTTTAATTTTTGTCTTTAGTGTTGAGAAGTGGTGCCTAACTGCTTAGTATTCTTTCTTTCTTCAGATACGATAAACATGGAGAAAGCTGGCTCCCTGTTTTCTTTGCAAACAAATCTTCGAAAGCAATTTAGGTAGAAAGGTACCATACTGCCCTTACCCACCCAAGTCAGGGAGTGATTGTCCTTTTCAAATGAGATACAAGATGGGTTTTGCTATCAGAATAGTGTCTTTCTGGCAAAGACCACTGACATGCCCAGAATGACTTGTACCCAGCAGCTACTAAAAGAGCCTTCAGACAGCCCTTTGTCTCTTACTGATTTAAAGCTTCCTCCTTCCTAAGACCTTGGACTCCTAAGCCCTTTGTGTAGGGTGCTGGCAGTATGGAATGCTAGTCTGTTCTACTGGCATTGCTTTATGTGCACTTTTTATCCTGATACGAAGAGGAAATTGACCAACTAAAATTGTAATTTTCCAAGAAAAGGTGAAAATGGGAATCAAAACAGAAGGTTAATTTGGTTACAGAACTGGAAACCATTAAAAGGGAGGACAGTAAAACTATTGTACCGTATATCTGCTGTTTAAGTGTTTTTCTTCTGACGCTTAGGATCTTTGAAGGACAACCTGCTTATGGAAGCCCATATTACAAATCTGCAGTGTTTGGCCTCTTGGGCTGCCTTCTCTCCTGGGTTACACTATCTTATATTAAACCAAATTGTTACCTGGCTTTAACTTCAATGTCAAGATCTTCCCGTCTTTTATCTTGTGTGCTACTTTAGCAGCTATACTGTGCTGCAGTTCTCTTAATTGGTCAGTCAGTGAGACTGCAAATGAGACATCCCTATGCTTGTATGGAAATTATATCTTGATAGGTAAAGCATGCCTACGATTATTTCATCGCAAATCACACTTACCTTCTGTGCTTAAAAAGTAATTTGTAGCTATAAATTCATGCTGTGAGATATCAAGTTCTGTATTTTGCAAGTTGCATATCATAAAATGTATCCATTGTGCATCAATTTCAATTATGTTTTGGGATCATTGGGTTTTCTGGTTTTGCTTTTTTCTATCAAATTTGTGAACAGTGTCCCCAGACAAAAAAATGCATCCACACTCTCTCTGTAGCGCTGGTGTTAAAAGTCACTTTGTTCCTCAGTTTGCTGGGTCCATGTTGTGGTCAAGTATGGCGTGAAATCTCCTTGGTTCAACACTCTGGTTGTATCTTCACTTGCAGTACTTGATTTATTTCAATTGTTTCGTGTGTACTGGGCTCTGCATGCTCTTATTTTGTTCATTGTTCCATTTTCACATAATCACAGAACATTAGGGCTTGGCAAGGACCTCAAAAGATCATTTAGTCCAATCTCCCTGATACAGCAGGAATACCTAGATCAAGTCACAAAGGAATGTGTCCAGGCAGGTTTTAAATGTCTCCGGAGAAGGAGACTCCACAACCCTCCTGGGCAGGCTGTTCCAGTGTTCTGTCAACCCTCATTGTGAAGAAGTTCTTTCTTATACTGATGTGGAGTCTCCTCTGTTCCAGTTTACACCCATTGCCCCTTGTCCTATCATTAGATGATGCTGAGAAGAGTCTGGCTCCATCCTCCTGACACTCACCCTTCACATATTTATAAACATTAAAGACGTCACCCCTCTGTCATCTTTTTTCCAGCTCAAGAGACCCAGCTCCCACAGCAGGGAGGAGTTCTACTCCCTTCATCATCTTTGTGTCTCTGCGCTCGACTCTCTCTAGCGGTTTTGTGTCCCTGTTGAACTGAGTGGCCCAGAATTGGACACAATATTCTAGATGTGGTCTCACTAGGGCAGAGTAGAGTGGAAGGAGAACCTCTCTCCTTCCCTTCCTCCAATGATCTGGCCTGTTACAGGTGCCATTCTTTTGCTTGGAATTTAGAACTTTTCATTTTTGGGAATGATCACTGAAATATTTTGATCTTTTTTTTTGTCTGGTTGGCAGACTAAAATCATATGAGTCATCCCTAAAAGATAGATGTTTCCAACGGGTATAGGACTCATCAGTGAAGTTTCCAGTCTTAGTACTTCTGCTTTTTGTTGGTGTTGTCTTCTGTTTTAACTTGTTCAGACATTGTACTTAATGCAGTCAGATTTCTCTTTGTAAAAGCTCAAATTTTTTTTCACATTAAAAAAACCTCAACAAAACTGGAGTCTCCTTCTCTGGAGACATTTAAAACCTGCCTGGATATGTTCCTGTGTCACTTGATCTAGGTGATTCTGCTGTTGCTGGGGGGGATTGAACTAAATGATCCATTGATGTCCCTTCCAATCTCTAATGTTCTGTGATTCTGTGAAAACCACTGTTTTAAATTTGATTTTTCACCTCTTTCTTTTTATTGGTAAAGATTTGTAAGTACATTCAGTCAGGAACAGTTGTGAGTTTAGTCCCTAGCATTGTGTTGATGTATCATCATGGCTCTTTTTTGTGCATGCCAGTTTTTCAGTAGACAAATAAAAGTCAATGTGGAGTTGACCTGCGCTTCAAAAATACCACCTGGAGAGCAATCCTGCTTACTTAGTGGAATGAGTCAGTGTCATCAGCACACTTGTTGATCAGTGCAAATCAGACAAATACTGTTCTCAGCAATAATACGACTTGTGAGCATATAATAATAATTGGAACAGGTATATTAAGAATTAATTTGAAGCCTAAGGCTGATGTCCTGTGAGGTGTTTCTGTTAATATATCTACATTATTTCCTTCCTTTTCCTACAGAAGTTCCTATAAAATAAAATCACAATCTTTATTTAGGTGTGTCTACAATTATATAAGCTCTGAAATGTTGAATTTAAAACACATCTGTTAAGGAAGATGGTGTATCCTATGACAGAAGATAGGTGAATGTAAATTGTGTGTGGGAAAACGCTGCAGACGTTGAACAGCAGGAGCATTTCTGATTTGTCATCGTGTTCTTAGCTGTCAGTTCTGTTTGTTCCTGGAAACAGTGATAACAGAGCTGGACAGCAGCATGTTGCCCAAAAGAGCACTTGTGCCCTTTGTAGTTGTAGTGCCTTTGTTCTTTCACTGCTCTTTTCTGACCACGAGTGGGTGAAAATCTGTTGGATGAGTACTGTGAGCACTGTCGTGTTTCTGTTTGGCATCAGTGAAGTCTTCCCTAGTTCTGCTTAGAAATCATCTGTTCTTTACTGCCAGAAGGCAGAGAAGTGAGTGTATAAAAAAACCTCAGAGTTATATATAGGATGTGACATAAATCCAGCATATATCTGATGACATTCTTACATTCCTTTTCTCTTACTTCCTTTTGCCACCTCCTGTGAGTAACTGTCTTCTCCATCTCGCCTGCTCTTTATGGGCTGTCTCCTGCTTTGTGATACATAAACACAGAGTGCTACATTTCTTCTAAGATCACTTACTATCCTCAGTCATTTACTGCATAAGATATGTGGCACAATATATTCATGTCTGGGAGTGTGACAGCTTGCTCTGATCGGTGTTAAATACAAACACAGCACGTGAATACGATGCCAACTGATGCAAGCAGCATATTGCAGAATCTAGGGATGGGTAAAACCTGATAGTTTAAGTTTAGTTTCTCCAGTGCTCTGTTTTTTCTTATCTTACTTTACTTTCTTGTACTGTTGTTCTGATTTTAATATTCTTAGGTGCCACTATGGTCCAGTCTCAGTTATCCTGAACCTTCTCTAATGCAGCACCACTCCCACAGTTAGTAAGCAAATTTTCTTCCTTATGTGGTGCTCTGGAGATCATACTTGCTGTCTCATTCCTTTATAACCCTTTTTGCCCGAATTGTTTCATTCTTGTCTTTTGTCTGTGTGGTCAGTGCTGTCTTCATTGTCTTCTTCTAACTGATTGCTTTAATTTCTGTTATTTCTGATTTATTTTTTTTGATCCTGTGAAACAGGTAACATCCTTACATCCTGCACTAATTACGTGAAGGAAGGTCATGTATGCACTAGTCACTTACCTGATTGCTTCAGATTCAGAGAACAAAAACTGGCTATGGTTAGATGCAGAACCTGAATCTGCAGTCTGTGGCACATGTACTATGGATATTAATGCATCACGGAGCAAGTAGTTTTGAAAAGTTTGTTGCCTGCTTAACTAAAGAGCACAGAGGTGTTGGGGTGGGCCCAGAGTTGATACAGATGGTTCCCTTTAAATTGGTTATTCTCTGGTGTGTGCACACCCCTTTTGACAGCGTTTGCGTGGAGGGGAAAGGGGCTGAGGAATGAGATGATGAACACCACTGGGGACAGGACTGTGAAGAAGACTCTGGGAATGTGAGCAGTAGAATGTTTTTATGCTAAATCTATGTGGTTTTTGTGTAAAAAAAAAAACTTTCCAATTAATAATTTGTTCTGAGCTTTCAAGCTGCTCTAATTTACAGAATTTGCTGTGTTATTTTTCTGCCTCCAGGTTTGTTGAGAAAAGGTGTGATTTTCAGTGCTATTAATTATTTCCAACTTCACGCAGTCTGTTCTGCAGGAAGGTCTATGGCTCGATCTTAGAACTGGGAAATACTGCCTGTCTGTAGTTAACCTCAGGGGTGGTGAACCAATTGTGATATTTATGTGTTTTTCAGTGGAATACCAAAACTTCTATACCATCTTAATGTCATGATGTCAAATGGATGACTCAGTCCCTAAATGGAGCTTAAGAATGTCAGTGATTCTGGTGGGACAAGTGGAAGGCTTAGTCCTACGCACATATGTATGCACATACAGTTTTTTAGGTTTTTCTCACTGTTTCCTCTTCTATAAAATTGTTTCACCTAAAGATAGTTAAAACTGAAGCTTCCCGGAAGATGTACTGCTTTGGTCTGCTGTCAGCTGTGGTATGATAGCTGTTTAATCATAAAAGATTGGAGTTTAAGAGTCTTCACAACAGCAATTGTCTAAGTGCTTAGTCTAAGCTCGTTACTTAGTATTTTTGTAGAGCTTCTATAAAACCATGATTTCTAAGGCATATTTTTAAACATACAGATCATCTGTGCATAATGGTCTTGCCTACATGATACCAGAATAATTGTTTTCAGACTTCTCTTGAGGTGCAGAATAAATTATCATTGTAAACCTTTCTCACATTGTCATCTTTTAATAATGATCCAATTATTTACAATGATACAGGGTACCATGGCCCAGACAGAAAGGAAAATTTACTCCTGCACCTTGATATTTTAAAATCCCCAAAAGGGGACAAACTGTTTTGTTTGGAGAAAGATGAAAAGAAAAATTATTCCCTCCTGGGACTTACATTTGACCAGTAAATGTGAAAGAGGGATTAGTTTATAGATAACAAACACAGAAGTCTTTCAATTCCCTGTCTCAGCAGCTGAGCATTCTCGTTTGTGTTGTCTTCTCTACATGCCTTGGGCTTGTAAGGATCTCAGTGTGTCTTCATTACAACTGCAGGGAAACTGACTGCATAAACCTAATTGTGGGTTCAGATCCTTACTTTGTTGTTCTGTGCCGCTCATAAGCGTGTGCATACTCTATAGCGATAAAATCCTTTGGAAAAAATAACAGTGCATAAAGTTGTATGGATCTTCCAGTGTAATATATTAACATAAATATTGTAAGGAACTAACCTGTTTAGACGCAGAGAGGGTGGTATCAATTTACCTGAAAAGCAAAGGAGTTGGAAGTCAGGCACTGTGGTTGTGGACATCTATTTTATGTGTCTCATTCTTTTCAGGGTAAGTGAAGAAAAAGAAGTGACGGAAGAACGGCTCAAAGCTAAACAGGAGTCATTTGAGAAGAAGATCAGACAGCTAGAGGAGCAGAAAGAACTTATCATCAAGGAAAGGGAAGATATCCTTTAAAAATATGCGCAGGGGCTCACTGTCTGAAACAAAGTGAACTACAGAGAAATAATTGTTCTAATTTATGGCAGAGAATAAATCTGCATGTGCTGCCATTCAAAAGCAATCAGAGAGATGACTTGTCAGCATGTGATGCTGGCTCATTTGAGCTTAAAACTGCCATCCAGCTGTTCCTATGATGTTGTTTTGCTATGAAATAGATATATGGCAACTAAAAATGACAATAAGGAATTTATGCCTTAAAATATGGTTATAGATTTTATTTTTTTCACACTTAATCCTGTTAGTTTGTTGTAATTGAGGTCTAAAACTTGCATGGTATTCCAGTGTTCTGTGTTCACAGAATGACAACTGACATGGAAGGAATTGAATCTGTTTATATGTACAAGGATGTTCAGGCTTCTTTTGGTGTCACTTTTTTTCTTTGTTTTCTTATAAAGTCAGCTCATTCTGTTTTCTTGCAGGCTGTGAATTCCATTTTTATTCTGCATAGGCTTAGTCCGAGTCCTGCAATATTGTATGCAAAGCTGGTGTTGCAGGAACTACAGTTATTCTTCTGCTGTGATAGACTTTTACAAAAATTCTCTTCTTATTTCTTTCCCAAATCTTCTATACTGATGCTTTATTAGTTTTTTAGAGGGCAAAAGGTTGACTGCAGTGGAATACGGAAGAGATGGTGCTGTGCAGTTACAGCAAAAACAAGTAGTATGTCATCCATCAGGAGCTATATTTTGAGTAGGGAGGATACTAATGCTATTTTAAAAAAACATTGATGAAACCTAGTGCACAATACTGTTTCCAGTCCTGAGTCATCCCTTGTTCAAGTAAAAAATGAAGTTAGTGACCGAAGTTGTGGAGAAAAGCTTTTTAATATGATGGGGGCCTGGAGAGCCTGTTTCTTTAGAAGAGACTGTACGTTTGTGTTAATGGTCATATATGAGTAGGTTAAGGTGGTGGTGAGGTGAACAGGTGGAGACAATGCTGAGACAAAACAAGTATTTCCAAACTCTCGGCCCGTGCCAGAGCAGAAATATAAGGAGATTTGCTAATTCCAGGCCTTAAACATGAATTGAGAGAAGGGTTCTTGAAAGTTTGAGCAACTGTATTGCACAGTTTAGCACAGGAAGGTGCAATCAAATAACAAAAGACTTTCATGGTGCATCTTGGATGGCTTATGAAAGGAGTTCAGAGATACGTTGTCTGTGTCAACAGGCGATTGCCCTTGATGACCCAGAAGATCTCTTGCAGCACAGTAGCACTTACATTGATAGAATTTTGTCTGTTTGTAGTAAATAATATACACATCAACAAACTCGGTGAGGCATGGAATAGTTCCTGGAAAATACTAAATCTGATGTGTTAAAGAGCCATTATATGTGACTACAACTCTGTAAGATTAATTTCACTGAAGTTAGTATTTTGTTGTATATTATGTTGTGAATTCAGTCAGCTCATGAATGTGGGTGGAATGTGTGTTCCTGATTAATGCATTTTAATTTATGCACATAAAGCTTTCGCTAATTCATATGAGGTTTATTAGGCTACAGGGAAGTAGGAACGCTTGTTTGTGAATTTTAGTAGTTTTTTCAATACTTTTGGTGTGGTATTTTTGTGTTTGTTTTCCATTTACTAGAAATAGATTGCACAAGCATGAACACTTTCTCAGAAGTCTGGTAGACGTGGCAGAAGGTTAATGCATGCAATTTTACACTTCATAAAACTCTGTAAAACCTAGAAGTATAAAACAAGGTTATAATTTAAAACAATATAATTTTAACTACTGCAGTAGTTGCCTATCATACATGAATGATTCAAGATCCTCAGTGTAGCTCTGATCAGTTAATTTTTCATTTTAAAGCTTGTTGCAGAGACAGGAAAGGTAGAAATGACTCGCCAAAGTTGAATATAGATTCTGGCTATTTTCAAGTACAGCAGCTTGAAACACTTCAAGTTTTTCTGAAATATAAACAGTTCACTTGCAAATAAGATTTTGGGGCTATAATACCATAGGAAAAAAACCTCCAAGTCTGGTAAAATCAATTTTACTTACTCTTTTTTTTTCCTCCCAAAGCTAATTTATTCTCTATAAAATTACTTTATCTAGCTTAGCTTTTAAAATTACCCTTCAGAAATAAATTGGTGCTTCTGCCAGAACTGCAGCTATCCAGTGAAGTGTAATTTCAACCTGGTAAAGGTTTAATTTGAATAGCATGGGGATTCTGGTGGTTTTTTCAGGAGCATATGTTTTGTGTTTTCTTATTAAAGACTCGGGCAGCACAGGTTTGCTTTGTGTGCTTGAAATCCGTACTTTAAAAAGGCCTATTTTTTTCCTCATTTTGTTGTGATTGATTATTTTGATTTTCTTTGAGAAGCTGTGTGGAGCCATCTATTTTAACTCATTGCTGATGAACTATAACAAATCTTTTTAGGGGGTAGGGCAGGAAGGTGGTGTGCAGTGATCTCACTGCAAAGCTCTGCATGACTTACTGGTGTTGAAAACACAGGATCTTGTCTGCAGCTTAAACCTATATTTGCTTTGAAATTGATCATTGCTGTCTGGGTAGTGAATAGCAACTAAAATTTCTTACGAACGTAAAAGTCAGTTAGATTCTTCTGTTGCTGTTGAAACTTTGAAACTTGTTCTTACTAGGACATGCAGTTAGTGGAGGACAACCCTGAGGTGCATGCTGTGAATCATACATAGGCCAGCCTGTTGTCAGGGTTGCCAAATACTTATTATCACAGAATTAAGGAAAATTAGGAATTTCAAGTAGTTGTCTGGTCCGCTTCTTTTCCCTAAAGCAGCATAATTAGACCTATAATTTGGTCGAGAGCAGATATTTTGGTTTAGTTTTTCACAGGGCGTTCCTGTTTGAGACAGACTTCTTTTATAAGAAACTTGATCTAAATTGTTTGAACCAGTTCCAAAATGAAAAGAGGATCAGGCCTTTATTTTGTCTATAATAAACTCTTGTATACTTTTTCTAAGAAGTTCTAGTGCAGCTGTTCTTTGGAGATGTGATGCTTAGTAATGTAAGGTATGCATGCTGTTATGGAATTTTTTGCTGCTCTTACTGAAAACCACCCAGTTGGGCCAAACTGGAAAGTCTATTGATAGGTGCTCCTGTTTCTTCCATGCCCTCCACAAGGAAAGTGTCTTTATACCTATGAAGATAAGAAGGTGGAGAAAAAACTGGTTTTCCGAAAGGGAAGATTAAGCAAGAAGTAGAGGGTAAAATTTAAGTGGAAGCTGTACTGAGGAATTGAGAAGGAGAATCTGGCTTGAACGAAGGGCTTGGAAGAGGAGATTGGATGTGGTATGGCTGACATGAAAGAGCTAAAAGACTGTGACTAATTCCAAGTGTTTGGGATAAGCAGTTGGTGTTAAGGAAGATCCAGGATAGAGGCATATGGTCTAGGAACAGTCAAATGATTGTGAGGCAGCTGATGAAAGCAAGGATGTGTCTTTTTAGTGTATTCTAGCACCCTCCAAACTTTGGGAATAAACTCCTCTGAGAAGGCAAACCATGTGTAACCTACCTCTGTGGCATCCTCAGCATCTGCTCTTTGTGTCAGTCTTTGCTTCTGTATTTCCAGATCACAACTGGTATACACCAGGTGACTGAACTGTGCTTCTAGCAGCAATCTAAATTCTGGTATTGCATGTGGAGTGTTTGATTTGTATCTTCAATGTTCTTATTTTTGTTGTTTCAGTTGCATTTTCAGAGTAAGGGATGAGTAAAGCATGACAGATTATTCTCTTAGGCTACTCGTGCTGGCCCTTCTTCCACTTCTGCTAGGAGCTGTGAAGAGCAAAGCTACTGGCTTTCCTTTGTTTTTTGGCATATTTTCAAACACTTATTATTAATTTGGGTTCCAAATATGATTTAATTTCAGAAACAGGAAAATATCTTTTGTAAGATGCCCCAGTACTGTCATGATAGATGTCTTAGGAAAAAATGATAATGAGATTATTAAGAAACAGATACAACTGTTATTTCAGAGCGCAAAGAAAATATTTTATGGTCTTTAGCTTTTCTTATCACCACTAAGGTTTGTTTTTGTTTTTTTTTTAATCTAAATTCAATGGTGTTGCATAAATGAAGAAGCAAAAACAGCCTTAACCTTTCTGGTGAGATTTATTAATTGGAGAATGAGAAACTTGTTTAAAAAAAAATAACTGATTATCGAATTCTAAACTGTGAAATTATAATTTTGGAGACAAATAATTGGGGAGGTAGAGGAAGAAGAGATTTTGGTTATTTCAAGCTTTTTTGGTATGAATTTAATCTCATGCACCCTGCTACACTGCTGCTTTGGTTTACATTTTTAGAATGTACCTGAATTACTTAAGCTTTTCACTGGAATTATTTTTTGAGTGAATATGATGTGTTCATTTGAAAACCCAGCCAAGTTCATACAGCAAATCCCACATGATTTACTTGGCTAGCCTTAAAAATGATCACAGATTCTGTTTGTGTATATCCTTAATATTGTAACTCAGGACTACTTAATTAGTTGATTTTGCATGCAGCTAACATGAATATTAGTTTAACTAAAACAGTTCATTTGCTGATATTGTTAGTGAGACATAGAATATTCATTTGCTAGAAGAATAATGGGCTTCTTATAGGCTTTATCTAGAGTCTTTAATAAAGCACTTTGTTTTGCCATTGTACTGTTCATTATTTTACTCTTGCATGTATTCATAAATTAGTGTTGTTTACATATTTTCTTATTTTCCTATGTTAACATAGAATTCATATTACGTTTCGCAAGAAAAATAGTTGCTGACTTGTCTAATGCCAAAGAGCAAAACAATAGGAAAGCAAGTATTGGAGTACAGAATTTGTTTGCTTGTTCTATCTCAACTTTTCTCTACAATGTTGAATTTCCTTTTCTGAAAATGGAGAGAGAAATAGGCATTTCTATTTCTCTTCTTTTTTAAAATCTGATTCACCAAGTAATCTCATCACAGATGAAGAAACACATTTTAAGTCACAGAGTCATAGAATTACAGAACACAGGAAAAGATTGTGGCAATAAGTGCTACGTCCAGTCTTTCCTTAAACACCTTCAGGGACGGGGACTCCACCACTGTCCTGGGCAGTCCGTTCCAGTGTCTGATCACATGGATCAGTGTCTGATCCATGAGGAAGGGTTTCCTAACATTCAACCTAAACCTCCCCATGCCCAGCTTTAGGCCCTGCCCTCTCATCCTATTGCTAGTTGCCTGGGAGAAGAGCCTGACCTCCACCTGTCTACAACTTCCCTTCAAGTATTATAGAGTGATAAGATCCCCCCTCAGTCTCCTCTTCTCCAGGCTAAACACCCCCAGCCCCCGTAGCCTCTCCTCTTAAGACTTTCCCTCTCTCCCCTTCCCCAGACTAGTTGCTCTCCTCTGCACCAGCTCCAGCATCTCAGTATCTTTCTTGAAGTGAGTGGCCCAGAACTGCCCCCAGTAGTACTTGAGGTGAGGCCTCACCAGTGCCCAGTACAGGGGGAGAATTACACCCCTAGTCCTGCTGACCACACTATTCCTGGTGCCATTGGCCTTTTGTGCTACCTGGGCACACTGCTGGCTCATATTCAACCAACAGTCAACCAGTATTGCTAGGTCTCTCTCTCCCAGGCTGCTCTCCAGCCACTCATGTCAGTCTGTAGCGGTTCAGGGGGTTGTAGTGGCCAAAGTGTAGGACCCTGTATGTGGCCCTGTTAAACCTCATCTCATTGGCCTCTGTCCATTGATCCAGTCTGTCCAGATCTCTCTGCAGCATCTTCCTCCCATTCAGCAGATCGACGCTCCCCCGCAACTTGGCGTTGTTAGTGAATTTATTCCTATCCCCCAATAATCAAAGGCACACAGAAAATTTCCAAATAGAGAAAATTTAGCTGTTTTCAGGAAACTTGTATCTAGTGCTTCTGAAAGCCAGGCTATGTATACTGCAGTAACCATTTTTGAGTTAAACTTTGGTGGAGTCTAAGGGTGATTTTTTGCTTTTGTTGTAGTTTCTGTAGTACCTGATAGTATAATTTCTGAGGGATTGAAATGACGAGCATTGTTTTTCTTTCACTTCTCAACTTGGCTCCCTCAGTCTGTTGTTTTACACTTCTCCCTTCCTATTTTTCGTATGTGAATGCATACTATATATTTATATCTTTTTGTGCATCATGATTTGCTTGAAGGTATGCGAGGAGAATGAAAGATGAGTGATTTGCTCTTTTCTTCCATTTCATCCAATTGCTTTGCTCTTTGAAGGTGTTTCCCTTACTGTTATTATAGGTCTCCTAGTAGTAAATGTTTCTAAGCAACCATAATGGTGTATTGAATAAAAGCTAAACTTATTAAAAAGTCCCTGAATATTTATATGCTATTCTGTAACGCCAGTATTGGCTAAATAATGTATGTATTTAAGAACCTCTTAAATGTAGAAGAATCAGTCAAGGACTATTGGGTAAATAAGATATTCTGAATTTTTCATGAACTTTTAAACTAAAACAAGGTGAAACATATCGTAATGTTGAGTGTTCAAATGGATCAATGACTGGAGATTCATTTAAAGCTTAGCTTTCTATATTTAATCCTAGCTAGTGCCTTAGAGCACAAGCTATCCACGTTGTTCGTGTTATGAAATTATCCAGAATCAACAGGCAGCATCTAAGCAGTTGACATCAGCCTCTATGTAGGTAGTAGGGTTTTTTGCCCAAAACCGTCACGTTTCATGGTGCTGGACTGCCGTGGGATGCTACTGTGAATACAGGAGTAGGGCTGTGGGGTAAGAGAAGCAGATTTGCCTTGTTATTTATACTCTGAAGTGTGGAATGACTCTGTTCTGTGTGTGTCTGACTGAAGAGCAAGACTTTCTTACCCAACAGCTCCGGTGCACAGTTTTGTAGGCTCACTGAGGTGAGTGCGCAGGAGCAGCAGTATTCTTGTATCTCCTCCGTTTCATGACATTTTTATATTACAGTGATCTGTTGCAGCTACTAGGGACTTGCTGTTTCTGAGCTGCCCGAGCTAATGAGTTCTGCTCTCCCAGGTTGTTGATAGCCATGAGTGGCATATGCTTCACAAACTGCCTTCTAGGTGTGGACGACCAATGGTATCTTAAGCACATAGATGGTATTGCCTCAACTAACATTTGTGCAGTTGTGGATCATGGTGGTGAGTTGTGTGAACTTAATGGGAGAGATCTGTCATTAGAATTATAGAATCATTAGGGATTGGAAGGGACCTTGAAAGATCATCTAGTCCAATCCGCCTGCCATAGCGGGATCCCCTAGACCAAGTCACAGGTCTAGTAAGGCAGCTTCAGCCACAGCAGTCTCATATATGTCAACGTCAGTTACTTCCATGAAGAAAACTGAAGGAGGTCAGGTAAAACTAGAAGGTCTCTGTAAAGGTCAGGCTGGTGAGAGGGGCTGTGTCTCAAGTGAAAGGCAAATCTTTATTTCTTCAGGCACTTAAACCAGCCACTTAAAACTAGCTGACTGTATTTGGCCTCTGCTTTTGTGGCTATTGCTGAAGCATTTGGCTTCAGGCATATGAATTTCCAAAGTGATGTATTTTTGAGTTAAGTTTCCTTTATGACATTTGGCTCATTTGGAAACAAAGACTGAGATGTCTTCAAAGGAAGCACAAATGGGAAAATGAGATCATTAATTGTTGAAGCTGGTACTGTAACAAATTGACTAGAAATGTGGATTCAGAGAAATTGATGTACTTTATCCTTCCAAACTAAATGAATTCTCCATCTGCTTCAGCTTCTCAACTATAATGAGGACGTTGGGCTGACACAGCTATTGGTTTCTTTGTCTTCCTGAACTATTTTGGAAAGTTTAAACATTTCTTGCATGATTAAATACACTTTCAATAAATCAATCTCATAATAATTGTTGTTCAGGAGAGTTCATTATTCAGTTTAGTCTTTTAAATTACTGTTCTTCTTTAAAAGATTCTTCTGACGTAATGGCTCCTGCTAAATCCATTTGCCATGCTCTGGCTTGTAATTACTTTAGATTTGAAGACTAAAATGAATGGCTTTATTATTAATCAGTAGCAAATTTGTCTTACTGTTTTTAACCTTAGAGTGGCCTTTGCTCATGAAATAGTTTTAATGGTCTAGATAGCAAAACACTTCATACCTCTCTTTCAACAAAGATTTAGTGAAAGCAACTGGATAGTCCTGTGGTTTTTTTTCTTCCACCGCACACTGCTCAAACGTTTGTCATAGTGACTATCATCGCATGCATGTACTGTGTGTGCTGTCTGCTGCTGGCCCATGGAAATGCTAGTTTTGCCACCTAGTTCTGGGATGTAAATTTTTCAGTCAGGGGAGCCTTTAATTTTGCCTTGCACTGTGGAGAGTACATTGCACACAGGATTAATTTATCGTTTGCTATTGTTGTGGACATTAGCTTGTATGAACTTTGTCACTGTTCATGCATGATGAAAGCTTAAATTGTTTCTTTCTTCCTTTTTGTTGTTATAGGATTTCATAGCTCTTGATGCTGATGCTTTTGTAGTCAGATGAATTGAAAGTCTATGCTGTGACTCTTAGTGGCAGAATGCTATCTTGGACTGAAGTTTTACAGCAGCTGAGACTGTACAGATAACTGTCCTATGTGAATCGTCTCCATTTGGCATCAGTTCTTTGTCCATAAGGTTTTACAAACCCATTCTTAATTTTAAACTGCCAGTCAATGCAAATTAATACAAAAGCGTTTTCAGCCTTGCTAAATTTCTTAGGACCTAGTGGATGTTACATTAGTGTCTCAATTTTCAGAGACTGCTTAGTAAATGAAAGTAGGGTAGTTGTAGAGTTACAGGCATTCAATGAATCTCAACTTTTAATTTCTGTAGGGATTCATTGTTATAACAGCACTGTGTTAGTTTTGTTTCCCTTGTGAATTGTGATGTTTAACCAGGGCTAATAATTTTTTGAGTAGTGCTGAGGAACTGGAGAAAACATCCAAGGAGGAATGAATAGTGTCCTTGAAGTCTTAATTCCATGGCTTTATAGGAGGTCATTGAAACTGTTAAGTGGATGGAATTTATCCAGGTACGTGAACTTCATAGCAGGCTTCCGCCTGTACCTTTCACCTCCTTGTTCTCATTTCAGGAACCATAGTTTTTTGTTTCACTTCTGATTCTGCTGTGGCAGGGAATTGGACTAGATGGTCTTTCGAAGTCCCTTCCAATCCCTAATGTTCTGTGATTCTACATTTCGCATAGTAGTGTGTATATACTTATTTAAATGCATTTTTAAAAACTGTTCAAATCTTAAGTTGTTATTGATGGTAACGTGGTCACTTTCACTGCTTAAATGTCAGGAGTCTTATATAAAAGTTAGCCCCTTCTTGGGACAAAAAATACCCCAGGGTTATAACAGGGAGTACGGTTATAGTAATAAAGATTATGTTGCTGATAAGTTTCCCTCAAGGCCCCATGATGGTAATACCCCTATATTTTGTCTTTAAAGAAAACTGCTGAGAGGCAATAATTTTTTTTTGTATGTGTCCCATTTTCATTAATGCATGGTAATTGATGGAGTTGCAGTGACTTGTAACAGTAATGAGTTCTAAACATAAGAATGCACTCCTTTCTAATAAGTGAGCACTGCTGGGGTTTAAAAGCGTACTAAATCAGTTGCTTTAGTATGAATTTATTAGTTTTTTTCAGCATTAGCTTTAATAGTAGTTATTTACATAAGCGTACATCCCATTAACCGCCATCAGGGCTGGAAAACATGCTGAACTGTTCATATTTTCATATAATTATTGAACATAATGGTTTCATTTGCATTTCTAAACAGTGATGTTTCTGTCAGGCTTGGAAATAGTGTCTTTACGCAGTCCCTATTTCACATCCACTTATTTGACATCGTTAAATTTTATGCTAATGTGCTTCCCTAGAATATCATCAGTAGGACAGATGCTTGTGCTTTAATATACAAATCAGAGATGCTTTTCCCTCCCCCCTCCCCTGAACTGCAAAAGAAATAAAAAGCATATCTGCACTTTTTAGATATAGTTTGTTCCATTCTAAAGAATCTGTAAGAAATGAAACTTAGCTTTCACCCCCTACTAGTCGCTTCCAAATGTTGTAACAGATACTTTCTTTATGAAAGGTGGATGACTATTCTCCGTTGTAAGGGCCTTCTGAATTCAAGGTGTTAAAATACAGATTGTAACCTTGTGGTTGCCTCATGTGTGACGCATGGAGCCTTACAGAGCAAGTTGCTTACTTGGGCAGTAGGCCATGGTCTGGCTTTCCTGGCAGCAGCACATCATCATAGAGAAGGTTCAGGAAGGGAGCAGCTTCTGTTTTCAGACTCAGTGCTTGTCAGCAGAAGTGCTTTTCGAATTGCACATTTTTACATTTCAAATATATTTTTGTTGTTTTGTAAATTTGCAGACAGGCAGAGGTGTGTGACTCTTCTAATCAGTGCAGCCTTCCTTCGTTATATGTATGTGAGAGGTTTGATGCTAAGGCTAAAGTTCATGGGGGAAGCAGAGTATCAAAACCCAAAGAGATGGTGCCAGCAATTGGCAGTTCTGAATGTGGAAACAATGGAATAAAAGTAAATGCAACTCAGCACCACCACCAAAACTACATTGCTTCTCTTGCATTTAAAATAAAGTTATGATGTTGCATGTTGTTCAATATGAATGTTGTCTTAGGATGATTTGCTTAGAGTGGTAACAAGGGGAGCTTAAGTGCAACCTGCCACATGTGACAGGACAAAAGTAAATACCAGAATTTATAGTATGTTGCTGATGAGCCAGACTTGTTGAATGGACGTGGAAACCCACTGAATCTCCAGCTCAGTTCTGTGCTTTTACTGACATAGTGTGGAAGTGGGCAGCTCTGCTGTCTTCTTTCCTACTTACCTGTTTAAAAACTGGATGCTACTCGCAGGCCTTTGTGCGACATGAAAGGCTAAATGTATGTTGCTTAGTTATGGCATTTCACAGACACCCTTAGCCTTGAGCAATACAGGCATTGTGTATCTCCGAAAATCTTAAATAAACCCAAAAATGTTAGGGTCAGGTGCAAGGCTGATAGAAACCTGTCATTGTCCTTGTTTTTTATACATAAATGTTAAAATAATGCCTCTTTTCTTGAGTACATCATAGAAGAAGGGTGGAAGGAGGCACCCAAATGGAAAAGGGGTGCTTGGGCTGAAATAAAAAACGCCATATTTTACACATAAAGGGCCATGTGAACAACTGGAGACATACTCTGATGGGTCTGGGCTTACAGTGGCTTTAATTATGGATGATTAACAATTTGCTAGTTGCTTTGCAGACAAGCATAGAGAAAAATTCCCTGCTGGGAAATTCTTGCAGTCTAAGGCCTTACTGTTCTGTGTGCAGAACACTATTTTAAGCCACAAGAAGCAGCAATACGAAAAGAAAAGCAAAAAATTTTGCTTTCATTATCTCAAAGAGAACCACTGGCTCTTTTGAAGTAATTCTACTACTATTTTGAGCTTGCAATAATGCATGCAACCACTTATAGAAACCATTTGGAGCAAGATGCTTTTAGGTAAACCTTTCATTCAGGATTAAAACGGGACACACCCAGGTGCGTAGCCATTGGTGAGATGTGCTAATTTCACCTGTGAAATAGTGGGAAATTTAAAGAGAGCACCTCTGACATGCAGAGCAGACTGTTGTACTGCAAATATTCTGAGCTGACCTTTTGTTAACTTCTAATTTAAATCTTGAGAAGAAGGCTGTAGGTAATTGGCAAGTATCCTTATTTTAATATGCAACCATAAAATGGTAAAATATGATGATTTTTAACATCAGAAGATTAACATTTTACCTTTAAATAAAATATGATTAACTGGTACAGAATTAAAAGTAATGGAAGTGAAATATTCAAACTATGATTCTGTATTGTCAGACTATGCATCAAGTGTGACAGTTTAAGTACTGAAGTGATTTAAAAATGATCCAGCTGAAGGATGTATCTCCTTCATATCAAGAATAAAACGGAATAGAACAATAGTGGCTATCAACTTTCTCAAACCGTCCTGGCTGAAGGGTCCGGGAAATCTAAGTTGTATTGTTTACATTGACTGTATCTTGCCTGGTACCAGTGCAAATGCAGTGAGGGAATAATTGGCATGTTCTGATGGCATCCTGAACTATGATTTTATGTCTGCCAGTTGATGATTGTATTTAAATTTAATTGGCAGGCCAAGAGTATTGCTTTTGGATTCATCTTCCTCTATCAAGGTTCAAATATGATTGATCTAGCAATGTGTGTTTTCTCTCATCAGTTTTCAGTCAGCCTGGCTTCTTGTTATCCCTGCACAGTTTCATTTCTGGTGGATTGGCACATGTTTTGATAAATGAAACCACGTATTTACCATCTGAGCTACTTAGCGTCACTGTTTGGAAATTTGAAAATGCCATTGTGAAGGTCTGTCATTTGACTTCTGCATATTTTAAGTCCTTGTTAGTAGAAATGATTTTCTTCTCCACCTAGTTGTTATGTAAACGCAGCTTGGAATTTGTCAGTAAAGTGGCACCTTGCTGTCTTCTGAAGTCCTGTAAATGAAGTTTTTGAATGCAATTTGGGCATTTAGTAATCCTTGTGCAGACATTGTTTTCAGCAGGTTTGTGCACATTAGACTGTGACACCTTGAAATTGTTTATGAAGCATCAAGAAGAGGAGTGGAACATGGCTAATGTTCCAAAACACAGAAATAAAAGAAATGGTAAATATAATGTACTGTGGTCACAATAATTGGCAGGTCTAATTTGTTTACATCCAGTAAACAGGTTACTGAAGTAAGAGGGTGTTGCTTTCGTGTTCTTTCTTCATAGAGGAGAACTTCAGTAATTATGTAAAAATGTGAGCAAAGTGCTTAACAGCCTTCACAGGACATGAACTCTTACAGTTGCCCTGCTTGGGTGCTTGCATGGATTTCTTCGTATTTCATTATCTTCAGAGATAACTTTTTGGTTGCTATAAATATTGTTAGTCACTTTGATTCAAAGATCCTTAGATACTATTAAAGATGTTACTCATCATCTCCTAACAGTGCAGAATAAGACTCAAGTGAGCACAGCTCTTAACGTCCAGCTGTCACTTGAGGTAACTGGACAAATCCTTTGAGGCCTTAATGTTCTGTTTCAATGCAAATGACCATATTTAACTTGCCAGTCCTCTTTGCTTTATCCTGCCAATAAATCTACCGAATAAATTTGTCCTATGAATAGAAAATTAGGAATACGAAATTAACAATTAGAAATATGTTTCCAATTATCTGCAGAGAGAAGTTATGGGAACAAGTAATATAAACTTACCTTCAGGCCAGAGCTCGGCTGTGGAAAGCTTTGCATGGTAGCATGAGACTAGGTTTTGTTACCCTGAAAAGCCTCTCGGTTTCCCCAGAAAGCAGTCTTGCAATGCAGCCTTAGGTACAGCTGCTGCAGTGTCTGGGGATGTGCTCACAGCTTGTCGATCCTAGTTGATTTTAATGAACTGTTTATTTTGAACTTGACTCATGATGGTGAGTTTCATGTTGTACGTTAGACTCCTTTTTCTAGGAACAGCCACAGGATGTCCAAAGAACTTAACAGTGATATTGTTGTGTTGTTCTGACTGAGTTGTGAATGCATCAGAGATCCTCCTGGCTCATCTGTGAGGGTCAGATGACCATCTGCAACCTTCATGGCTTTCTCAAAAAATCCTCGTAATGTATTACAACCCCAGGTACCAGTATAGGTTGGGGACTGATGTGTTGAAGAGCAGTGTAGGAGAAAGGGACCTGGGGGTCCTGGTGGACAGCAGGATGACCATGAGCCAGCAGTGTGCTCTTGTGGCCAAGATGGCCAACAGCATCCTGGGCTGGGTCAGAAGGGGGTGGTTAGCAGATCAAGAGAGGTTCTTCTCCACCTCTGCTCTACACTGGTGAGAGACCACATCTGGAGTACTGTGTCCAGTTCTGGGCTCCTCAGTTCAAGAGGGTTGTGGAGCCGCTGGAGGGAGTCCAGCATAGAGCAGTGAGGGTAATGAAGGAAGTAGAGCACCTCCTTTATGAGGAGAGGCTGAGGGAGCTGGGTCTCTTTAGCTTGGAGAAGAGGAAACTGAGTGGTGACCTCAATAATGTCTATAAATATGTGAAGGGTGTGTGGATGGAGCCAAGCTCTTCTCTATGTCATCTAGTGATAGGACGAGGGACAATGGATGTGTGCTGGAACATAGGAGAAGGAACATCTTCACAGTGAGGGTGACAGAGCACTGGAACAGGCTGACCAGGGGAGTTGTGGAGTCTTCTTCACTGGAGACGTTTAAAATCTGCCGGGATGTGTTCCTGTGCGACTTGGTCTAGGTGATGTTGCTGTGTTGCGGGGTTGGACTAGATGTTCTTTCGAGGTCCCTTCCAATCTCTTATGATTCTGTGATTACTGCTCATAAAGCTGTAAATAACTGCTTTAGGTCACTCATTAATTCTCCACTGTGCCATTTTTTGAGGGATCCATGTTTGAAATGTTCTCTAATGTTGTTTAGACACTTTTTATTTTTCCAGCTAGAGACACTCACAGCTGGCTTAAATATGCTTTCTTAAATAGATTTTCTTTCTATTCAATGTTTATGGAGAAGGGATTAGACCATTAGACATTTTCTATCTCAAAGGGAAAAGAGAGGACAAGATGAGAGACGTGTTCTCTTTCACTTCGATGCCTGGTACACGTAAGATGGGAACTGCTTGACTTTGGATTGTAACAGGCTAGAAATCCTGCTGAAATAATATGAAGTTGGAAGATCTGTGTGACTGAAAGGTCAGGTAGCTTAGCAAAGTCAGGACTGTCATGTGTACTAGTTGGGTTTTGTGTGTGTTTTCTTGCATATGATAGTTGTCTGGAAAAAGTTCACCTTCACAAAGCTGCATAGCAAAAATTCTGGTTGGTGTTACAGAAACTGGCCAAATGTCAAACTTAGAATGCACCTGTGTAGTGCAATTAAAGCTTGGTGCTTTATATATCCGAGATGGCTGAGCAGGCAAATTGTGGTGTGACTTCAGATGAGGCCTCTTGACTTCCACCATGGCAAAGGTGACTTGTTGATTCTTTTCTTTAAGAATCCTGTTCTGTCTTGCTTTGTCTTCAACTAGGGAGAATGTGAGACACCGCAGCAGGTGGTCTTTTTGCAGTCATTCAAGGATGTAAAGCTGTTGTGAATGGTTTAAATTGGAAAAAGTATCATGTGGCTGGATCTGAACTTCTTCACAGTTAGGGTGACAGACAACTGAAATGGGCTGCCCAGAGGGGTTGTGGAGTCTCCTTCTCTGGAGATGTTTAAAACCTGCCTGTGTGACTTGATCTAGGTGATCCTGCTGTGGTGGAGGGATTGGACGAGATGCTCTTTGGAGGTCCCTTCCAATCCCTAATGTTCTGTGATTCTGTGATACTGTGCAGTAGCTAGCGGTGTCTTGAATCTGTTACTGGTGCTACACACAGCAAAGTCAGGATTTACTTCCCAGCTCTATGATTTATCTTTTTTCTTTTTCACTTTTAAGTGCCAGTAACAAAGTAGTCAAGTCTGGGATCTTGATCTGCAACAGATTGTTATTTCATGTAGTGCATCTAGCAAGAACGCTCTGTGTTGGCTCTTGAAGTTTTCAGTCTTCTTCACTGTGCGTGGGCAAATAAACTTGAAACCATTCTGAAAGAAAATGCGTGAAAACTGGCTAAATGTGAACTTGCTGAATGCTGTCCTCGGGTGTTTAGCTGGGTTTCGTCTTCATCTTTCTTTTGGACATGGTTTGCAACCCTTTTCCATTGGCATGTTTATCTTTGTAGACACTAAAATAGACTCTTGGCTAATATTCTATAAAAAAATATAAAAAGGAAATTCTGCTCTTTATCCTTCTTGAAGGAGTTATTATTTTCTGCTGCTGCTTGAAAATAGATAAAGTATGGGTAGCTCTAGCATTGCAGGAGCTTTGCTTTGTAATTCACAGCTTTACATAGTTGTAGGCACGCTGAATCAATGGTCTTGAGCAAAGCTTTCGGCCTCAAGAGCAACCCAAAAAGTGTTTGAGCTGTAATAAAGGATGGTTTAGTCTCTCCTCTTCTGTTTATAATGCCACATTGCTTAAGGTGTTAGTCTACTTTCTTTTTCTTTCAATGTCAAGAGTTTTATTTCAATAGAACTTTGAAATCTGTAGACTTAAACTTCTGGTAGATTTACTAATGTTCTTTATAAGATTCATGAAGAATACATGAGATTATATAGAATGTTAAGTCCTTTTTCACTCTCTGTATCCCCTTTCTGGATGTTGTGAAACTTTATTGACTATGAATGACGTTTTCTGTTCAGGAAGACACTATGGTAAGCATGTTCCCTGAATATTCCTGATAGTTACTTGAGCTATCTTTGAAGTGTGTTGCCTAATGTGGGTCTATATTTCAAGCTTGGTATTTGTTTGAATGGTGTGTAGATGTAGTGTTGGTTTAGGGGTGAACTTGTAGAGTAGGGTTGATGGTTGTACTTGATGATCCTAAGGGTCTTTTCCAACCTGAATGATTCTATGATTCTATATGCCATAGGGTAGTTTAGTAAAGCAAAAGTGTACCTCACTGTATTTGTGTCACGGCTATTTTGGAATGTAACATCTATTTATTAAAGTTGGCCACTTGTCATCGAAGAAGGTTTTTAGTCAGGAGAAATATGGGTGTAGAAGGTGGCAGAAAGCTTCAAGAGACTTCTTTTGAACCCATGTGACGGCTTTTCTTGTCACTTGAGGTTTACAGAAAGCATTCTGCACAGGACTTCCTCAAGTTTTTGAGGATAAGGATAAGCAGTTCTCTCCTGTGCAGTCTGCAGTTATGCTGTTATGTCCCATCAAGTGAACTAGAAGTGACCTCTTGTAGTTTCTACTCCAGACATTCTGTCAACATCATGCCTCTGGATGTATATCTTGGAGACTTTCTGATATCTCTGTTTATAACAAAGATAAGCCATGACCCATTTGCTGTCTGTGCAGTCTGAATGTGGGAGACACGCATTGGGGCCTGATTTGCTCATTCTTCCTCTTTACCCTGGATAGTGTTTGCTTTGTCCACCTTGATCCCAGCCATGTCTATGTTCTACTGTTGTGGTTGATGAGTTCAGAGAATGCCTTTTGTGTTCTATAATGTAGAGATGTCAGTGACAGCACGAACATGAGTTGAGCACATGGGATCATTCTTTTCTATAGCAGAGACTCACCTATAAATTGATGTGAACACATACAGTTTTTCATCTTTTCTGCTTGCCTCCCATTGTTTGTCAGATGTGTTGAATATGTGAAGAATTGAGAAACGAGTTAGTTGTAGTCTATTAGTATTAGAGATATTTCCTCTGTAGTTTGCTCAAGGTTGCTGTTCCCCTCTGGGATTCAGCTTCTTGAATCTCAGTTTCATGTCAAGTAGAGTGAGCCTTCTACAGTTTGTCTGGTCTTGTGGTTAATGGACAATAGTTTTTTCCTACTTAGAAACTTATTAGAACTGCCATCTTCAAAACCTGGTCTTTTAAAGGACTTGTGAACATTTGAATTTCATGTTTACAGATCTGCTTTGAGAATGAATTGTAATATCAAACCTATGCCAATATAAAGTTATGATAACAGGAGAGTAATTCACTCTAACATTCTAATATCTTAAACTGCACGGGGGGCACATTAATGAAAGCTAGAAAGAGGGGATGGTGCCACACCACAAGATGTTTTTGGGTTGTTGTCACTGGCCTGACAGACCTCAAGTATGAAAGGTACGCAGTGTGGACAGACTCTGTAATGAGCTTGCAGACCAAATAATCTGTCAGAACTGTGGTAAGCTGGGAACAGACTTGCTGAGAGACATGAGACTCCTAGTAAAACCATGTGGTGCTTTATCTTTTATTTAAAACTCAGTTGGCCCCTTGTTCTGTAAGGTTAATAGAGATGTACTCTCCGTTGCCACAATGTCAGTTTTGGTATAGTTTTTCATGCAGAATGTTGAAGGCTGTATGTCTTGTTCTGTGAAAAGGATGCTTTAGGAGTCAAGAAAAACTAAGCAAGTTTAGAAGAAAAATTCTGATTGAAAATAATTTACCACAGAAGGCATTTACCACAGTTTTTATGATCTTGAGCCAACAACGCTTTGGTGAGATAAACTGTTACATGCAAAAATTACAAGAGAATTTTTAATGGTTAGAAAGTGTTGCTGCAGTGCTAGGAAACTTGTTAGTTGATCCTAACGTTGTGCTGTGATGCAGCTTGACTAGAAAACACCTCTAATATGTAATAGATTCTAACAGATTCTAACATTCTTTGTCTTTCAGTCACTTCATAGACCAGGAATAGAAAGCTGTTCTATTATCCTTTTTGCTTATGTAATGTTCCTTCTTGAGCAGACTATGTAAGAAAAATAAAAGGAAGTGATTATATTTTCATTTATGGCTTATCACAATTTAAAATTTCTATTTTGCAGGGATTGTTAATGCTTTGAAATTCAATCTTGTTCCATTCAAATGTGTTTCAAAGAAATTCAAATACTTTTTGCAGTGCTGTGTTTTGGTTTCATTTTCTTTCACGATGTGTGTTGTGATCTTGTTACCTTGATGATGGTGCTCTGACATAATGGCAGTGATCGGTTTTTTTGTTTAAAAAAAATTGTCATTCTTTCATTGCAATGTACATGGTATGTCAATACTGATTGTCAGTCTTCCTTTTGGACTTTCAGCTGCTGCCAATATCATTATGACTTTTTATAATGAGCAAAACATGACAATTTCTGTATTTGATGATACAGAGTCTCAGCCAGCAACTGAATATCTGATGCAAAATGAAAGTATCCTCTTCTTTAAAACAGAAAAGATTTTCTTAATTTTCATGAGCTTTTATGGGTTGGTTTTTTTTTTTTGCTTTTGTTCTATTTTTCCGGTGGAAAAGTGGTTTTGACAACAGATTTGTGTTATGCTAGAAACATATGTTATAAAAACAGACCTGAAAGAGATCTCTAGGCATCCTCTTCTTTCCCAGCAGAGGATGGATCCCAGCCTGTCGTTCTTTCTGGTTTCTAGTTCTTTGCCCAGATAAACTGAATTTGAAGTTTAGATTTTCATTCCAATTTGGAGGCTTTACCATAGCTGCAAGCCTTTCTCTAGGCTAGGAATTTGAATTGTTTCTCACTCAACAAATTAAGCTCTGCTGTGTCCACTGCTGATAAGGCTTCCAAGCTGTCACAGGCTTTCTCCATCCTCACTTGTGCTTTGTGAAAGGCAGTGCAGTTTGGGTACCCATCCCACAGATTTCTGGCAAGTGCACTCAGAACTGGTGAAGTTGAGCAGATTTCAAAGGGCCATGAGTATATTGCAGGGAAAGTGGTGGGTAGGCTGTTTGATCAGCATGAGCTACAACGCCAATAAACCTTTAACTTAGCTGGCATTAACGCAGCCCTACTGAAATAGCATTTAGAGTTAATGAAACTAGTTTTAACAGTACTGCAATGCTTTCTGTGTGTGAACGTGTGACATTTTACAAGTGCATTGCAAAGACTAAATTGATTCTTGGAAGAATACATTTCTCTAGTCCAGACAAGACCTAATAGATCTTAACTTTTTCTTAATTTTCTCTCTTGATTAAATTCCCGAATGGGGTGAAGTTTCTGCTAAAAGTCTACACAAAACAAGCTCAGAGAAAATGGAATGTCAGCCTTAAAAATGTCACTTTAATATGGTTTGACATGATAAGGTCCTAAAAGTCTTTTAATGATATATGTGCAAGTATGGAGTATGTATGCTTGCTGTATTTAGAATGAGTGTGTGCAGGAATGTATAGTCACAAAATACTGATGACACTGCTTGTGAGAGTGCTTGGAATAAGAAACACTGGTAAAGAAAAGAACTGACTGGCAAACCCTGGATGATCCAGACATGGATGAAAATGAACTGAATATTCAGTATAGTAGGTTAAAGAAAAAGTATCAGAACTTTTATCGAGGTGCTGGAGTGAGTGCAGAGGAGGGCAACAAAGCTGGTGAAGGGCCTGAAGAATAACTCTTAAGAACAGAGATTGAGAGAGTAGGAACTGTTTAGTTTGAGGAAGAGGAGGCTTACGGGAGACCTCATTGCTCTCTACAGTTGTCTGCAAGGACATTGTAGAATGTTGGTGCTGGTCTCTTCTCACGGGTAATTAGCAACAGAACCAGAAGAAACTGTTTCAAGCTTCAACTTAGGTAGGTTTAGATTGGACATCAGCAGGAGATTCTTCATGGAGAGAGTGGTCAGGCACTGGAATGGGCTACCCAGGGTGGTTCTTGAGTGCCCATCTCTGGGTGACTTTAAAGGGAGTTTAAATGTAGTGTTGAGGGATCTGGTTTAGAGGTGTAGAGTAGGATTGATGTTTGGACTCTATGATCCCAGAGGTCTTTTTCAACCAGAATGAATATATGATTCTGTGAATACTGAGACAAAGTAGTGTACCCCCTGTTGAAAGGGAAGACCCCCATATTTCTCATAAGTAATTTGCTCATTAATATTTAGACTTTAGAAGTGAAATAGTGCAATTCTAAATTATGTTTATGCTTGGACATGTCCCTGGGTGACTTGATCTAGGTTGTCCTGCTCTGGCAGGGGGATTGGACTAGATGATCTTTCAAGGTCCCTTCCAATACCTAATGTTCTGTGATTCTAGTTGTGTAATGGAAACAGCTCCTCTGTGTGTCTGGATAAGTGCACAAACAGGTGTATTGCTCTAGCCTTTTCGCCATAGTGCTGTAGAAAATACTCCATACTTGGTAAGTTGAGTTTTGTCTGTCCTTAAAATTCTGCTGATTTTTCTTTCCTGTCTAGGTACTTGAGTAATTATTGAATTCCATGCATTTATGAGCACATCAGAAGTCTTATTTAACAATTACTGCCTTGAAAGGCACATGTCATGCATGTGCCACATGCTTAAATCACACTTCAAAAATGCCATCTGTTCTGCACGTTGTTTTTAGGGTGCTCTTCATTATATAGAGCAGTGTAGTCATTATAAGGACAGAACTAACTCGTGAACCTATTCTTTTATATATATGTACGTATATGTTTATGTAATATGTATACAACCAGCTGCATCAGTTTTGAAAACAACAGTGTGATGTAAGAGGGTGACATGCAACTGGTAAGCAACCTAGAGTCTGGGCAAAGATCATAGAACTCCGTGTTAATCTGTAGAAAGTAGCCCACTTATAAGACATAAAATTTTTATTTGATTCTTCTGCTTTTAATTAATTGACTTTTAATAAATTTAATTTGAAATTGGGTAATAATTGTTTGGAATAACTTGTGACCTCTTATGTGGTTTAATAATACAAGTTTTTGCAACATAGTCTTACAATCATTGAATTTATTTCTTTTCGCTCAGAGCAGGCACATTGCAGTTACACTTTGCTTATCTGAAACAGTTACCTAAAACAGGATTATGGCAACCACTTTTTCCATGTTTAACGTTTGTGGGCAAATTCCCCAGACCATCTAAATGTGTTTAATATCCCCTTGCAGTGTTTGGAGAGTGGACTGATGTTATTAGAAACTATGAATCAAAGTTAAATTGATGGTGTAAATCATGTTTAAACCACAGAATGAAATCATGTTAATGTGAAAGTTCAAATAAGTAAAGGAAACTACAGGATAATGTAATTGCAGATTTTTGGTTAAACTAGGCGCAGACTACTTAAGCTTTCCATGATAAATGTGAGGCTCGCATCGATGATGCCTACCATATGTTTCCCCACAGTTAAAGGTACCTCTTTTGTATTTTGTGAAGGTTGGAGTTGGTGTCTCCATGTTCAAAATGCATCTGGCTGGCAACTTTGCAGTTACCTGAACCAGTAATCAATGTTGTAGGGTCCTCTGCTTTTGCTTCAGATCTGAAAGAGATGTAGAAATGCTGAGAATGATCAAAGTATTACTACCAGCAAGAGAACTCTTTAGATGTAGTCTAGTGTTCGGCACTTTCTGTTGGTGTGTGATCTGCTCTGGTGCTGTCTTTCATTTAGAAGATGCTTCAGAGGGTGGTATGGATAGGTTGTAGGGGTCTGCAGGAGAAGCAGTGACTTCTGTTTGTTAGACCAAGCGATGATAATGATTTAAGGAAATTAGCCCTACTAAGACTGTGAATGTAATCAATGGCGCTTAGGTTGGAAGAACAGAAATAATTCCTCCTCAAGGCTTAGAAATGTCTATGTTTCCTTTCCCTCCAAGATGGAGTAGATGATGTGGAGGCATTTCAGATCAAGTGAAAAGTTTGCTTTTCCTGAAACATGCTATTTTGTTTTTTCTGCAGCTGTGGAATACTTCTGTTTTCTGTTGGCTACTAGTAAGGGATGTCTGAATTCTGATTCTTACTAGGCTTTGAGTACTTTAGTGTCCCGCTGTCTTGTTTGACAAGTGTTGTGGTAAGAGTTGGTTTGAGCCTGGCCAGACTTGAAAATGTGCCCAGGTATGTGTTCAAATATTTCTCTAGCAGTCTGAGAGCAGCAGGATAAATATATCTTTTCATCCTCTTGGGTATACCTATGTCTGCATCCAATTATATATGCCCAAAGTACATGCATGTTGGTGTAATGAGGATTTTTCTGAACAGCGCAAGCCAGCTCCAAACTTAGCAGTTTGTTGCATCTGACTGCCTCTAGACAGTGTGGGAAATGTTTAATGCAAAAAGCATGAGAGTCTGCCTGGCAAAATATTAACTCCAAGAAGTGCAAGGAAGAACAATGAGAAATATAAGGATACTAAGCGTAATTCAAAGCCACACATCTCTTAAAGCAATGAAACTTCCATTGCACAATCTGTGCATTATCAGGTTTGTGATTTCCAGTTGAACTCTTGATGCATGTATGCTGACCTCTGTGCAGAATCTTCTCAGTAATCGGTATTGTTATCACTGCGTTAATTTAAAAATCTTAACTCTCTGCACACTCTGAGCATCTGGATGGTAAACAAGCCTTGTTACTTATCTTTACCTTAGATTTTATGTGCAAACTTTAATACCTTATTCATATAAGGTCTGACCTTTTCTACAGCTGCAAACAAGCCTCCAAATAAACTGTGAATTATTTAACTACCCTTTATGTGAATGTAATGCAGCTTTCATACTATTTTATAATTTTCCTAGCTTCCATTCCTGTCTTAGAGGAATGCGTCCAAATGGCATCTCTATCCTTCGTAAGTGAAGTAGCCATATCTTTTATTGAATAAAGCAAAAAATTCAGAGCCTGAAGCTTTTGTTTGAACATAACTGAGATCCCCTAATAAACATTATAGGCATAGAAGAAACTTCCATTCCCTGGTTAATAGGCATATAAAGATCTGCTTCAAGTCATATTAGAGCAGTACTGCTATAATAAAAATTGGGGATTGTCTTCTAACATAATAACATCAGTCTTGTGACTGAAGCTCATGTTCTAGTCATAGTGCTGTTTCTGTTTAATTGTGTGCATGTGTGAGCCAAGTATTGTCATGTTGCAGCAGTGTATGTGTTCTCAGTTGCGTTCCATTAGCAATTCATGATAGTGAGGTGAAACTAACACTTGTGGGCTGAGGATCTGTTATACCAGACATAATTTTTTTATTCTTCTTTAAAGACATGCTTTCTCTGGGCTGATGGTCAACCTCATGAATTCCCAAGCCTGATGTTTGGGTTTTGTGGGGGGAAGGAGAGGAACTGTAGATATCAGTAAGTGTGAGCAAATGTGTGAACATGGGCACAGATATTCTTCCAAAAGCTAAACTTGGTGGAGGTTTTTGAGAAACATTGTCTGCAGAAAAAGAAAAGCCACATTTTAACTTGTCATTTCAGGTTTGCCTGCTTAAATGCCAATCTGAAGCATATTTGCAGCTGTTTCTCTTGAGTAGTGCAAAGGGTTGGCTTGTATTATTTTGAAAGATTTCTGTGCTCTCTGAAGGTATGTTGCATTCAATTATGGCTGTGCCATATGTACACGAATCACAGAACTATTTAGGTTGGAAAAGATCTTAAAAACAATCAAGTCCAATTGTCCATCATTTCTGTCAGGACTAAAAGGTGCTGATTACTTTTTAGCTGTAAGAGCAGCTTTCCTAAATCCTCTTAAAAGGTAAAAATTTAAGATTTTTCTGTCGAAAAGGAATCAAGATTACTTTGATTTAAACTGCTTCACTGCATGCATCTCCATGCTTCAGTCAAGGTTCCCAATTCAAGAATTTAAATAATCTCCTGATTATGAAGTTGTATAGGGCAACAGAAAAATTGTGGCTAATGTTTCCCGGGTTGCCATGACTATTGTTAGAGGCCACGGGAGTTTTTAAATTCCTTTTAAGAGAACATTTGAAAATTTGTGATGGTATAAATGGAGATATTAACTACAGCTGATTAACAGATTTGAGATTGAGCAGAAGTAGTTTGTTTTTTAATTTAATATACAGTAACATGAACCAAAGTGCCTCAAATTGGGGGTGGGGAGGGAGTTGTTAGTGAATCACAGAATCACACCGAATCACTCTTGTTGGGAAAGACCACTGGGATCATAGAGTCCAACCATCTACCCTACCTTACAAGTTCACCCCTAAACCATATCCCTCAACCCCTCATCCAAACAATCTTTAAACAAGGATGGCAACTCAGCCACCTTCCTGGGAAGCCCATTCCAGTGCTTGACCACCCTTTCTGTGAAAAAATTTTTCCTAATATCAAGTCTAAAAAACCAGTCATGGACTTTTGCAGGGGATGTTTTTTGTGTTTAATACTCTTATTGTGTGTTTTTCGTGTGTTTCCTTTTAGTATTACATGCATTTATTTTTAGTGAACTATATGTTGTAAAATATAGAGAATATGCAGCACGATTGGACTAATGTTTGTTCTGAAATTTGATTTTCTATATGCTTCTCTGCTTGTTACTTTCGTATTGTGAGCCTTAATGGTGGATTACATTTTTTGCTTTTTATTTTGCCTTAGGTTTTGATGTGTATCAGTGAAGTTGACAACCCTTACATTATTGCCGTAAGAGCCACAGAAAAAGTATTCAATGTCTTGAAAGAGACCACTTTAGTGTGTCTCACTGAAATGCTTGAGAATATACAAGAATTTATATTCTAAAACTATAATTCTAGGCTTGTCATTATTGCTTGTCTAGGCAATAATTCTAGGCTTGTCATCATAGAAAGGCACCTTCACACATCTTTAATTTCTGTAACTAGTTTTAATAATTTCCCTGGGACCATCCTGAAAATAGACCTTTTCTCAGTTATATCCTGGCTATGCAGGTCAAATTGATTTATTTTTTGCTATCACTTTTTTTTGTGATCTGGATAAGCATACATAAACATGAAATTGTGGATATTAAACTGTATCTAGCATTTTATGTTGTTTCCCATGCAACTTCTTCCCTTTTCAGAGCATGAACCATAAAACCAACCTGATGGATAACTCTACTTTCTGGACATAGTCACACTAGGCAATTTAGCTTGTGAGTATAGAAACTCTGGTTATTCTAAGAACTATTTAGTTTGTCATAATATTGCATAGAACTCTACATGAACTGGTAAATTATCGTGTATGTTGTTAAATGCAAAACTGCAACTAATTTTTGGAAGGAGTAGTGTTGTTGAGATCACAGAATCACTCTGGTTGGAAAAGACCCCTGGGATCATCAAGTCCAACCACCTACCCTACCTTACATGTTCACCCCTAAACCATATCCCTGAACCTCTCATCCAAACGATCTTTAAACACATCCTGGGATGGCGACTCAAACACTTCCCTGGGAATCCTATTCCAGTACCAGATGGGGAATTTAACGGCTTTTTTTGTAGTTTGCAGTCAAAGACAAAAGAATTAAACTTCAATTTATATACTTCAATTTGTAGTGGTTGTGAAATTAGGTGATGTGTATGGGTGTCTCTATACGAATGTTTCGTGCTTTATTGGAACATACAGGGATACCGAATGAAATGATGCATTTGAAACGTCGTTGAATGGTCAGCTTCTTTTAAAGTATAATTAGTGTGTGCAAACAGAAAATGTGTCTGTGGAGCCAGTGGGGTACGTGTCTGTACTAAACTGTGTGCTGCCTTTACTCAACCTTTCGACTATGTTTGACTCATCTTCTGATTTCTACTTTCTTGTAACTAATTTGCATAATGCTGCTGCTCACTTAAAATCAGCTCCTTCTAAGGACTGATATAATGTGTTGTGCTCATTTAGGTCCTTTGGTTCAAGGAGATCAGAGTGGTTTGCAAATGCTCATAATTCTGTCCTCTCCCTGTAAGTTAAAATGTAAGGCTGCCATCTCATCTTCTTAAAAATGAAGAAAATAGTAGAAATTCAAGAACTTGTTCAACATATTAAAGGAAGGCTATAGCAGCACTATGTTTAAAATTCAGTTATCTTTATTCTGGCACTTGTTTTCTTTTGTCTCCTTTCTGACTTTGCACGGTGAAAGCTGTGGTTGAAAACTAAACTGGCTTTTTTTCAGGCAAAAGGGGCAGAATTTAATTTAGCAACATTGGAAAGCAAATTTTGCTGCCAATTAGGAAAACCTGCACTGGTCTGTTAAAAAAACCCCACAAAACAAAAAAACCCACAAACCCAAAAGAAAGCATTTTGCTCATAGAAAGAATGAACTTCAAATCTCCCTTCCAAGTTCTAAAGATACTTTGGTTGTGTTAAACTTGCCTGTTTCATACCACATTGTTCTGCAAGTTGTAAGAATCTGTCTGACAGTGGTTCTTGCCAGTCAGTGCTGCTTTTGTCTTACTACATTTTCATTTTGGACTCAGCTGTAATCTGAGTATTTAGGTATTTTCTGTTTGTCTGTGCACATGGACATTTAATTCCTTAGACAGCTTTAGGGTTTCCACAAAATCAAGTAGTGAAAATTGAGACGGTCTCTTTTGCCATTTCCATGCTAAGTATCTGTTTGGGTGTGTGGATGCTGATATTTTGTCTTGTTTTTGAACAACTTTATATTGCAAACTTGATTTATTATGTAGCTGAGATACCAGTGAGTGCAATGTGGTGTCTGTCACCTTTGGCAATATGGCATTTCCGAAAGTGTGTAGGAATTTACATCAGAGAAAATGTCTTAATACCTGTGTGTTGAAACTTTCCCAGGAGGAAAGTCATTTTAAAGCATAGAGGAAGCTGAGGAACATCTTTTCTTGTTTCCATATAGCAATCCCTGGTAACTTCCCTTAAATGAAGTTACTTCAGTGCCCAAGAATATGTCTGTAGGAGTCAGTCTTCTTTTTGCTTTAATCACTACATTTGTGTTCCCTTTGTGATGGGAGGGGTTTTTTTTTGTTGTTGGTTGTTTGCAGTCTGTGTTATGAAGCTGCATGTAAGCTGTGTCCAAAGACTTTTCTTGAATAGTGTGACCATCATTAACATGTCGATCAATTAAGAAAAACCCCTAGTTTTATCTTTCTGGGTTTTCTTTTCCCTTGTGTTTTTTGAGGATTTTTGTTTTAGGAAGATGGTTTCCCTAACTGTAGGAAAATAGTCTGTGTAGAAGGATTGGCTTGTTGCTTATGATTACGACTGCTCTATTGAGTTGCCCTTACACCTTCCATCTTCCAAATATTTGGAGTATGCTTTTGTAATTTTGCTTTGTATATGTGATGTTATTTTCTTGCAGTGATTAACAGGCATTACTTCCTTCCTTCTGCCAAGGAAAGAAAGAAAGAAAAGACTTATGTACCAGTGGAGGGGTTTGCGGCACAGCCTGTTTCATTGCTGGGAGGTGCAGAGATTTCTGTTTGAGCTGTAATTATGTAGTGAGAGAATTGACCAAGTGAATAATGCTAGGCCACTTTTTCTTACTTACCTCTCAGAGGGGAGCTACTGTTGGCAAGCACATTTGAGCGAGATCCAGGCCTGACAGAAGACTCAAATTGTAGGGATCTAATGGACTGCTTCTAAAATGCAAAAGTCCTAGTTTGGCAGATGACAGAATGTAGTGAGTTTGGGGTGTGTGGGGGTGCGTGGACAGTGGAAGGTGTGGAAAATGTGAAATATTTTTTAAAATTGGAAACAAATTCTCAGCAGGATTTCTTCACAATATTGGAACTTAATGATTAAGTTGGCCTGGCCCTCACATAAGCAGGCAGCTAGTTAAAGCTGTAATTGGAACAATAGTCCTCTTCCCTTGACATCGGGGAAGGGCCTTCTTTTCTTCCAATTGTTAAAGCTTATTTGTATGGAGAATGCAAATGAATTCCTCTTTGTGTTTGCTTAAACCCATGGGTATGAAATTTCTGGCACGGAGTTGGAGCTTTTGGGGATGTTCTAGAGTTCAAATGAAAATATGCCTGTATTCTTTTGTTAGCTGTTCATCTGTGCAAATGCTGGGGACAATGGCATCCAACCGACTCCTTTCATGTAATGGCATCCCTCTGTTATTTAATGACAGAGCTGCATCTAGCTGTTGAAGACTTTGGAATTGCTAAAGTTGCAACCAGTCTCGTTCTGGAAAGGGCAGAACCTGTGTATGCATAGAGCGAAAATGGTGGAATTGGAAGAGTGTTCTCTGAACAGTGGGAAGTGCAGGAGAGGAGACAGTCCCAGTGCCCTCAGCTGTTCTGTGTAGGTTATTCTAATAGGCACTGTAAGGCACCAGAAGGGAGAGATTACTCGAGGGGGAGAAATGTTCCCTTTGTCCTGGTTAAGAGTCTAGTTCTTTCCCTTGAAGTATCATGTACAGTGATTGAACAAGAATGCTTTGTGCTGTGCTAGAGGCAGGGTGCTCTCTTCGAAGGAGCTGCTTCTTAAAATTTTATTTAAAGTAATCAGTTATGCTGAAATACTAGTCCTAAGGTTAATGTGGGGAGATATATCTCCCCACATTATGTATATTGTAATATATGTAATTGAGATATGTATTGAGAATAAGCACTATCCGAGTGGTATGTTACCCCCCGCTTAGAAAAGGCTTCTCATACTCTCCAACTTAGCCTTTTCTTTGCAGACAGATGTTAGAAAATAAGTGAAGGTAAGATATATAATATTTGTCCTGTAAGTTTCAAGACAGTTCTTTATCATCTTTAATGATTAGACAAAGAATGTCTAGGCATAGTTCAGGGTCTTCTAGTAAACTCCAGCCTTGTTACGCTTCCATTTGCATCCATTCTTATGTCAGCCAAATCTCAGTTATGTGCTGAAGCCTAATTTCCCATATTGTGCATCCTTGTCTTTGTGGCACATTCCCTTCAGAATGAACATTATTGCACTGGAGTTTTTAACATTGTTGCTTTGGATGATGATATGTTTTAGAAAAGCAAAAAAAAAAAAGCTCTGGTGTTCTTCCCACGCTGAATTTGGGTTCTGTCTGTACTTCACCCAAAGATCCTGTCCTCAGACAGTGCTTGGCTTCCTATTGCAAAGGTATTGTAAGGCTTTCTTTCTGGGGTATTTTGCCAGCCACATTTAAGATTATCGCCGTCTTTGTATATCAAATAATAAAAATATTACCTCTATCAAACATTATCTTTATAATAATAAGTTCCTTTTTTAAGAACCTAGAGAGCAGAAGTTAGACAATAATGTGGTAGTATTAAATTTGGAAAAGTCACAGTTTGGAAGCATAATCCGAGTTATATAGTGGGTGTATCACACAATGTTAGCAGTTGAAAGGGACCTTGAAAGATCATCTAATCCAATCCCCCCGCCACAGCAGGAGCACCTAGATCAAATCACACGTATTTGATCTAGGTTAAAACCCTCGGAACACATCCGAGGGTTTTAAATGTCTCCAGAGAAGGAGACTCCACAACCTGCACTGGGCAGCCCATTCTAGTACTCTGTCACCCTCACTGGGAAGAAGTTCCTCTTCATATTTATGGGGAACCTCCTATGTTCCAGCTTACACCCATTGCCCCTTGTCCTATGGTCTCAAAAGTGTTAGACGCTTCAGACTGGTAGTAACCCTGAATGGCTTAGAATATAAATGGATACTGAGAGTGAAATTTGGGAGCTGAAATACAACAAAATATCCCAAGTTGTGTAACGATTTTTGTGATAGTTATAAGTTTGAATAACTCTATTAAAGCTTATCATCCTGGCTAAGTTAAATGTTGCAGGACTCTTGGGAAGAAATCTGTATTTTAGGAGCAACTTGAAAAGGGGTGACTGTTCCTTTTTTAAAAAGAAGTTATGTGCTTAACAGAAGTGCATGAAGATACTAAGTTGAAATGGAGTGCAACGTATAAAAAAGTGCTACTGGATTATGTGGGGGATGCTAGTCATTAATCACGGTTATTGACTAAGCTGAGAGTGTGTAATGTGTGACTGCAGGAAAGAAGAGACTTGGGGCATCCAAGGAAGTACCCTGTATATGGAGTGAGAAGATTGTCCTCTCTTGCTCTGCAGCAACATCTGGAAAAGGCTTTTCATTTTTGTAGCCCTGAAGCTCCATTTGTAGTGAGCAAACATAAAATAAACAAGCAAAGGAAAAGGGTAGAGAGGAGATGGACTGACAAAAACAATAGGGCAAGTAGGCGTTTTTATCCTGTCAGGATAGCAATTATAGCTCTGTGGGCTGTTGTTGGTTTGCAATTTACTGTACGCATTGAGGGAGAAGAGAATTTCTGATCTTTGTAATTTAGAATCATGATGGTGATTAGCCACAGAAGAAATCAATACATTTCATGTTCAAATTGAGTTTACCAACTTGATTATTACACCCCCTACTTGAGATTTATTTTGAAAGCCAATTGGAATATTCTACTAGAGCTCTGCTTGCTGCTTATTGTAGCAATGTGAGCTACATTGAGCATGGCACACTGGAGATGTCTGATCTACTGCCTTGTTTCATCTGAAATTTAATTCAAAGTACTGGTGTTTTACTTCTGCAGCCTTACATTTTCTGTTTCAGATGTGACTTGCCTGGAACAGTATTTCTGCTTTTGTGTTAATCATGCGTATTTACAGTGTTTTGCAAGTACGTTTACCATCCAGAGATCTTGCAAATCAAGGTAATTAAAAATGGCAACTTAATAGATGGCATTGTAGAGTAACCATTAATGAAGAGGGCAAGCTGATGCTAATTCCTATGCAGAACGTCTTTGAAAGCAGATGTAGCTTCCCTTTGAAGTCCTAAGAGTAATATGAGTAAAGGCTGAAAACAATGTGGGTAGCAAGGTAGGAAAGCAAAGCACTGAAGTGGTAGGAATTGCTGGAGAATCCAGGAAGTGACAGCTGAGACACAGACACAATCAAGACTGTGCATTAGACTGAACAACGATAATGGGTTCCTTCACAGGACTTAATTCAGGATAGGGTTGGAGAATCTTGTTCAGAGGAGTTACAAACTTAAGGAGTTGTCTTCATGATCGTGATGAGGAGAGAAACCATGTGGAGAGTTTACTGCAAAGCTTACATTCAAGCGTAAATTATTTTGAGCAAACATGATCTTTCAATTATGTCTGAATTTCTATGGCAGCAGAGTGATACAGGCAGTGAACAGTGATGAAAGTTTACTTGAGCCTGCCTGTCTAGTAGAAGAGTGGATAGGATGGTAGAAATCAGAGTTACTGATTGTGACCAAAAAAAAGGTGGTGAAAAATAGTTGCATCAAACTGGCAGACCCTATGGAGTAAAATGCTCAGTAACAAGACCTCAGTGGTACCGGGTCCCCAGGAGTTAGCAAAATGGGAGAACAATTGCTTGTCTTGTGGTTCCAATTAAAAACTTACAAATTGAAGAGGACATTACTGATTTAAAACAATGGAAAACACAGCCAGCTGAATGTGCTACAGAGACCTGCTGAGGGGAAAGTGATTTGATTTTGATTGTCCTCCTGACTTGTGACATTTTTGGAAACAAAAGGGTATCAGAATGAGGCTACAGGGACTTGTGCGCTGTAGTGAAAGATGGAGCAAGTTCATAAGGAAAAAGTGTTCTGTTTCACTTAACCAAAGGAAGGATTTTAGTGACCAAGGTCAGCCAATTTTTGGAGATTTAGTAGAAAAAAATAACTGGATTTGCTTTCTAGTTATATGAAATAGAAATAATAATTAGAAGAGTCGAATTTTTTACCAAGTATGGCCTTTCATTATCTACAGTATTTGAATTACTTTGTAAAGTACATGCAGATCTTTCTAAGTCCATACGGTTAAAGAAATAAGCCTGGAATAAGCCATCTTATTTGTGTTTTTTGAAGCGGGAACGAAATCACTAGGTCTCTATTTTTACTATTATTTATTTTATCCCAAGTGCTTCAGGCTAGCCAGGCCCCTTCACTTGAAATTGCAGTACAAAATAGTTGTAACTTAAAAGTAGTATTTGCTCGGAGCCAAGCTTCGAAGAGGATTTTGTGGCTTCAAAGCTTAGTTATTCTTGATAATCTTTGTGGCACCACTGCTGTAAAACTGACTGCATCAGTAATTTTTTTAATTTGATATTTCTGCTGCGGTATAGTTCTTGGCATTTTCTTCCTCTGACTTGTCTTCTGAAGTGTTACTCTCTGTTGACCAAATGGTTCTCAAGCAACTATCTTACAACTGTGATGTATTTGACATGAAAAGGTGCTGTGCAGAAAGTGGGAAGCTGGATCTAAGCATCATCTGTAGAGAATAGGCCTGAGATGCTGCTTAGGTGTGATTTAACCAAGTCCTCATTTCATATCAAGCCTGTACATTTTCATAAAACTTTTAACAAGCAATGTGTGTTGTAGGCTTTTGGGTTTCACTTCCATGAGCAGGAAAGGCTTGGATGCTGTGAATCTGGAAGATTTGCATGCCTGAGTTGTGAAACCAGGAGGTGGGCTCAAGCTTCTTAGAAATGCCTCTGCATGGGGAAGAGTATCCTGCTAGTGGCTGAGGTGATGTGGTAAGATGCAAGTGCATTATTCAGGTCAGAAACACAACAGCATGTGGTAGGAAAAGGCACTGATGTAACTAGTTAAATTCCTTTGGGAATGCTGATGAAATGCAGAGCAGTGTAATGTTTCAAGTGTGACATGGCTAAATAATAGCTGAGAACCTGCCCTTAGTCTAAGGTTCTTCCAGTAGGTCTGGGCTACAGGAGTTTCCAGTAGGTAGACTGGCAATATATAAGCTTATTTATAGGTAGGTTGAAAGTTTTATTTTCACGTTAACAGATTAAAAGGTTGAACCTGGCTCCCAATTTCTTTTTGATCTGCTATTGAAGTGGTGTTCTGATGTGCACTGTCCTCTGTTCTTAATGTACAGTTCTTCTCACATTCTCGCTGTCCTGCTCCCAAAGGAATATCTGTTTCCCCTGGTTATTTTACTCAGAAGAATTTGTTAAGACAGGCAGCCCTTTCTGTTCATTGAAATAGTTGTTTTATCTTGCTACACTTCATGTGTTTTTGTGTAACTTCTCTTCAAATAGCTAGGAATTATAAATATGAGAAGGAACTTCTTCACAGTGAGGGTGACAGAGCACCGGAATGGGCTGTCCAGAGGGGTTGTGGAGATTTTCTCTGGAGATGTTTAAAACCTACTTGGATATGTTCCTGTGTGACTTAGTCTAGGTGATCTTGCTGTGGCAGGGGGATCGGACTGGGTAATCTTTTGAGATCCCTTCCAATCCCTAATGCACTGCTACATTCCTTAGTATGTACTTGGATGAGCTTCTCTTTGTTCCGTGGTATTACCTGCAGCTTTGAGGCATTTTCATCAATTTATCTTGATGCAGGCTCAGTGGCTTTAGTCTAAATTAATTTTTAGAATGGTCTTCACTCCCTAAAAATCACATGCACAACATTTGATGTAGTTGAATGTGGCTTAGGTTTGGGATGAGTTTTCTTTAATTCAGTTTATTTAAACATTCAGTTAAATGTACTTGTAAGTATTGTGGAAAGCTGTAAATATAAACTGAAAAAGAACTAGAGAGGTATTGTGCTTTTGCAAAATGGTTATCCAGAAGATGCTAGCTGTGGATGAGAACCATTTGGAGAATACTCTTGATTTTTGCAGGAAGAGCTGCACTGCTGTTATGTGTAGACAGCAGATGGCAGCATTAGACAACATGTGCAGTGTCCAGGTAGCCAGAAATATGCGATGGCTTTTTGGTTTTCTTTTGTTCTCCCTCTTTTTCCCTTTTCTTCTTTTATTTCTTCACTGTACAAAGTACCTGGGAGCTCCAAATATGAACAAACTACAGGCTTCATCCTTCTCTTAAAAAATTAATCTATGAAAGGATCTACGTCGGTGTGTGGTGCAGTGTGCTGGGAGATCTTTCTCTGGAACGCAGATGAAATTTCTTTGCGGGAGGGTGCAGAGTGAGGCGAGACACCGCTATTTCACTTGACTCAGGAGGTTCTGTCGTATCCCAAATCACATATATCTGTCCTTCCTCTACCTACTTACAGTACAAAATGTCATCTGGAAAGAAAAAAAAATTAGTCATAATGTAGCGGCAAAACTGTTGCCTGGAGAGTGTGCCTGCTGAGAGCCAGACGCAATTTGGAAACAGTAATAAGTTTCCCTTGATAGGATTATTTTCACTCTGCTTTAAGGGGGAGAGAGGATGGAGAAGTGTTTGTTCCTAATGGGAATGCCCTTGAAAGAACAAGTAGGCGCAATCAAGGGAAAAATATACATATTGTGCAGTTAAGATTGCAGTTCTTATACAGACTAGAATAGATTCTAGTTAAATTAGAAAAGAGGTGGATTATATGCCTAAGTTCGGTGCAGCAGTTCTAGCCCTGTAGCAAATGTCAGCACCTCCGATGTGGTGCTGCCTGGATATATTCCTGTGCAACTTGGTCTAGGTGTTCTTGCTCTGGCAAGGGGAATTGGACTAGATGATCTTTCAAGATCCCTTCCAATCCCTGTGATACTGTGATGAGCGGTGTGTGGTGTTTGTGGTGAAAGATTATTTTTGGTTGGTTAGTTAGTCAACATCTTCATTAGGGTAGAGAGAAATGCAAGACCAGTTGTGTACTAACCTTAATGCAAAGCATGCATTAAGTCTTCTTTTTCCTCAATACTGCTTCTTTTTAGTAAGATCCTAAAGTGCGTCTGCATTAACATTCTCTTCACTGGATGTTGCAAGCCATCTTTTGGTTTTCCTGTCTCCCCAGGGAGTATCTCATCCCTCTGTCTGTGTAAAACACTACTGTCACAGAATCACAGAACATTAGGGATTGGAGGGGACCTCAAAAGATCACCTAGTCCAATCTCCCTACCAGAGCAGGACCCCCTAGACCAAGTCACACAGCAACATATTCAGGTGGGTTTTAAATGTCTCCAGAAGGAGACTTCCCTGGGCAGCCCCTTCCAAGAGCTTTGTCACTCTCATTGTAAAGAAGTTCCTTCTCATATTGATGTGAAACATCCTATGTTCCAGCTTACACCCATTGCCCCTTGTCCTATCATTAGATGACACTGAGAAGAGCCTGGCTCCATCCTCC
>JAOXOE010000874.1:5069685-5114493 GCA_028565055.1 Phoeniculus purpureus | reverse complement strand
TGCTGGCCACACTTCTCCTGATGCAGCCCAGGATCCGGTTTGCCTTCTGGGCTGCAAGTGCACACTGCTGGCTCATGTTGAGCTTCTCGTCCACAAGCACCTCCAAGTCCCTCTCCTCAGGGCTACTCTCCAGCCAGTCGCTGCTCAGCCTGTAGTTGTGCTTAGGATTGCCTTGACCCGAATGCAGGACCTTGCACTTTGTCTTGTTGAACCCCATGAGGTTGGCTTGTGCCCACCTCTCCAGTCTGTCCAGGTCCCTCTGGATGGCATTAATGAAGTCACCCCTCAGTCTTCATTTCTCCAGGCTAAAAAGACCCAGCTCCCTCAGCCTTTCCTCATAAGGGAGGTGTTCTACTCCCTTCATCATCTTTGTGGCTCTGTTCTGTGCCCATTTGTGGCAGCCTATAAATAAGGTTGCTGCAAAGAATGAGAAAAGTTGTTTTGATATCCTAAACTGTGTAGTTCTGGGTTTGGTAAAGAGTAGGTAGGGTATTTCTTTCTGAACTTTAGAAATACATTAGAAACAAAATGCTAAGCTCCTAAAAATGGTTTAGAAGCTGCAAAATATCAGCTTCTTGCTTCAGAAATCTCTGGGTTCATTTGAAGGATGTAAACCTGCAGGTGTGAATGATCCTTCATGAAGCCACCAAAAGAAAAAAAAAAGTAGAGATAAATGGAGTGATTTATAAATGTTTATTACTTGTTCACAGTGTAAATTCCCAGTGCTGTAGCTATAACACTGTCAGTATTGTACTGGGCCTGGTGGTAATGAATGTTGTAACATTTATGTTTGCTTTTTTGTCACTTATTTTATACCTTTTTTTACCCTGCTGATGAGAGAATCCTTGCTAAATCAGGGCTGTGTATTTCAAGTTGCCTATTACATTAGCGTGAGTGTGATGTATTATTCAAGCAAATCAGTGATAAAAGATTTAAGCCTTTGTCGGTTAGCTGTAACGACTTCTAGCCAAATTCCCAACTGTAGCTCACTCACTTTTGTGCTGATCTGTCTTGTCCTGTCCTCTGGTATGTAGAAGGGTCTTCCCATGAAAAAGAAACCAAAACGAGTATCTTCCCTGAGCAGTAAAGATGGTGCTGGCAGTACAAGAGAAATTTGAAGAGGTTTGGACTGGCTGTTGTAGTCCAAAGGAAAAGCAAGTAGTGGGTTTCAAACATGGAATTTATGGCACGAGGTACTTCATGGTTATATATGAGAAGGAACTTCTTCATACTAAGGATGACAGAGCACTGGAAGGGTCTGCCCACAGAGGTTTTGGAGTCTCCTTCTGGAGACCTTTAAAACCCACCTAGATATATTCCTGTGTGTCTTGATCTAGGTTGTCCTGCTCTGGTAGGGGGATTGGACTAGATCTTTTAATGTCCTTTCCAATCCCTAATGTTCTGTGATTCTTGTCCTGATTAGCCATTGTAGGTGCTTCTACTTTGGATACCTGCTGCAGAGGTGCCAGCCTCAATATGTATTTCCTGGTGTGGCACTTTGGAGTCCCTTGAACTTTCCTTCCAATCACCAGATCAGGTTGTGGTGTAAACAGCCAATTCAGCTCACTCCCTGTTTGGGACTGAGGTTCAGAAACATTTGTTCTCTGTCTGCAATGCATTTTCCTTTAATCATAGTTTGCTCAGCTCTTACTTGTTAGATGTGACTGTTTTTAGAGTTCTGTCATTGCCAGAGTGTAGTTGTGCAGGATTTTTAGCGTTCCTTCATTAAAACCTGTGTGAGAGCATATTACGCAGCTCCAGAGTAATGCTGACTAAATTTGCACAGGTTAAACTGTGTATTGCCTGGGTATACTTGACTTTAACATGACTCTTTCATGGTGTTTTCCTTCAATTTCAATACAAGGACAAAAAGAGTATTTGAAAAAACGTTTCAAGCTAAGGTCAATCTTTGGTCAGCTGAGACATTCTCTTATGGGTTGTGTTCTGTGTTTACGGTTGTATTGTTTGTGAATGTGTTATCTTGACTCTTGCTCAGAAAACAAATAATATTGTTATTTCTAGGCTCTTGCTAAGAAGGAAAATATTATTACTGGTTCTGTGTTTGGGCTCACTCACTCTCTTCAAAAAGTATGATCATCTTTTTGCAGGGGTGGGGGATTTATGAAGAACTGTGAGGAGGATTGCATACTTCAGACAGCTAAAGAACCCTTATTTAAATGGGAACATACGGATCTGTTGGATTCAAACATGATTTGATGAATTCGGCTTCTGGGTTGAATGTTACATGAGGAAAGCTACAAGGACTGTCATACTATTGACACCAGAAAAGCTGGGCAAATATATATTAAAAAAAAAAAAGCCTAAAACCCCAAATACTAATACTTTCCCAGAGCAGCAGTATACAGACTTACCAGTGTCAATGAATATTGTTCTGCTAGTATATTTCTTATTTCATGCTTCATTTTCTCTTCTCCCAGAGCTAGAAGTGTCATAAAGTGTTTTGCATTATAAGTACCAGGGATATTGTGTAGAGACAGTATTTGCCATGTTCTAAGAAATAGAAGGTGCACAGTGAAATCTAAGAAATTGAGTAGACAGTTCCACCTCCACCATTTTATGAAAGAAATCAGCCAGAAGTAAATGTGTGGGCGCTCGGAAGAAACTGTGCCTGTGTGTCAATTCCTTGTTTGTTTGGGTGTGTTTCTTTTTTCCACCCCCCCACCACGGTGCAATAACACCAAAGCACTTACTGCAGATAGGTTTGTACACAGGTTTTGCATGTTGGTATTCACAGCATTTAATACTTGAGTTCAGCCCAGCTATCAAGAGGCAGGGAAAGGGAAAAAAAATACAGTGAGGAAGTGGCTCAGCTTCTCTCCAATGTGTTTTAATTGAGCTTTTTGTGATGAAAACCTAATGCTGTCTCTTTCCTAGAGATGACTAATGCTGTGTTCCAGTAGTAAACCGAGGAGATAGGACTATGGTCAGAGAAGGCTCAGAACAAAATATGGCAGCAGGCATTTGGCTGTTGACTAAATACTTTCAAATGCATTAAGTTACGCTGTGAGCTGGGAAAAGCTACTGATTTTTCCTTACAAATTGTACACTTAAGGATGACAAATAGGAACACCATGACCAGTGCTAGACAAGTATTTTTAATGGGGCTGTTTCCTGCTGTAGTTCTGGGAACAGGAAGTAAACATCTGTATTGGGGAGGATTTGCTGTTACCACTGATAATTGCAATGATTCTCTTCTGTGAAAGCTTCTTAACTCCAACAACATATTTAACTACGTATTTTAACGTATTTGTACAGCATGCATACAAATAAGGTCTATTTTCAGTCACAGTCTGTACCTCTTTTCTGCATTGATCAGCTGCAATACATTTGGAGTACTTCTCTATATTACTGAAATGAAAGATTTTACTGCATCGTAAGAATGAACATTTATGCTTCCAGCTTACGTTTTTCCAGGTTTTCTTTGATCTAGATGTGGTGAGATGGAGAAAAAGGATAGCCCCAGAGACCACTCACGTTCAAAATAACCAGTGTCTGAAAATGTTGCCTCAGATTGGTAAGCTTACTCAAGCAGAACAAATGAGAACCAAAAATGCAGATTCCATCAATAAGTCTGCGCTTCATGTCTCACTGAAGCAGGGAACATAAATAGATCTCCTCGTGTTACTCTGATTAGCTATATATGGAAGAAATGAGCCTTTTCTGCTGATGGGTTAGAGACATGTCTGCTTTAACTGTCACAAAGGAAACGTGAAGAAGTTGGGCAGTATTTTCTAACAATTCCTATTGTTTATGTTCTTATTTGACTGCATTTAGAAAGGGTCGTAATGTTTATTTGTGAATATCTTCTGCTTAGAGCTGGGAATTTCTCTCCTCATAGGAGTTTCAGGGTAGGAAGCAGTTATATTTACAACAGTGCTCGGTTTCTTCTTATCCTCCAAACTGGAAAAATATTTACCTCCTAGAACACCACTTGTACTTAAGTGTGATTTCCCTCCCCCCTCCATTTTACAACCTTGGAAACTGGCAGACTGCTCAAAACAGTCATGCAGAAGTAGAGCTTAGTGTAGAGTAAATGGAAGCAACTCTACTACTGTAAAAGCAAAACACAAGAAAATCTTTGTATCAGTTCCTATATGGCTGAGTCTGTAGTGAGCTTCAAAAGGTCTTGCATCAGAGGAAAGTGATGACATGAAGAAAGTATTAAGTGTGGAAGATCATGTAGAGATCAAGAGAATTGGAAACGAAGTCAGCAAAAAGTGGTATTTCTAAAGAAAACCTTGTATAAGAGAGAAAATAGAAGATAAGTTGGAAACTGTGTCCAATAGTAAAGGTTTTAGGAACAGAAGGAATAAAGGTGAGAGCTCAAGGAGGAACCGAAAGGAACAGTTAAGACCATAAATATATGATGATGTGTACAGCAGGATGTGAAGTAGAAGAGAAGCTAGATTTTGTAGGACTGAGTGAGGAGTTGATAATGACTTTCTGCGTAAGATACAGGGCAGATGAGCGCTGCCTCACTGACGAGGTGAAGCTGTATCTGGCACTTCTGCTGTGAAGTCCAAGGGCATGTGTTTGTACTGGGACAGTTCTGCTGATCCTTTTAACGCTTCTCTTTGAGATATGTACACAGTCTTTTTGATTTGGGGCTGATTTCAGTAGAAGCTGCTTTTCTGAGTGAAACTGCATCATCAGTCTCACTGTAAGAACCAAGCCTCACTAATAGATCTATTTCTAGCTCTTCCAGTTGTGAAGAAGGTGGACCTTCCTCTCTCAATCAGTATGCTGCTGAGCTGCATGGCCTATGGCTATGTAGACTGAAAAAATATTGGAGAAGTCTGCATTTCAACATTCGTCTTCGAGAGGTGACTAGAGCTCCTTGCCTCTGTCCATCCATTTCAACATCGCAACTTTCAATGCAAATAAAAACTAGTCTTCAATGTAATTTAGAGTCTTATAGTAAAACATGTCATGTGGTTAACCTTTAATGCAGTGTAACATTTAAAGAATAGTTTGCATCTTTTGCTGGTAAATTACTACATAAATATTTAGATTAGGTGTGAATAGGAATGTGGCATTATTTATGGATCCATATTTCTCTGGCATTTCAGATGCATGGTTGTTTTGCTCCCTAATAAATGCAGACATTAAAAGAACAAGCACACACAAAGTGCTAATTTTAAAGCTTTGCAGCTCAAGGGAGTAAAATCTCCACACGTTTTGTTAGAACTGCCTGTCGTCTCTTGTTGCATGGTAGAGAAATGCAGTTGCATTAAGCTTCTTTATTTCTGATACTTGTCATGGAATGACATGTCTCACCTGCTACTGCAGATTGGTAGCAGAGCAACCTGTCAGATCTGAAGATGTTTTGGTGCTGTCTGTTCCTTCTCACTTCAGAGGCAGATGTGTTATGGTACAGTTACTGCTTTAATTTTTGCCCATATCTTGCTTCAGTTCTCTCGCACCTTAATCCTTGGAAGGGGAAGGCAAGAGTATATGAAATGTCTTACTGGAGAAAACTGTCAAAAACAGGAAAGCACAGGTTTTTTTTCTGGTTGAGCTAGAGATCAGACTGTAAGAGGGACTGACCACATTGCAAGCGCAGGGCATAACAGTTCAGAAAATGGTCCTGAAGTAACAGCGCGGCCAGCTGTTGTGGAAGCGCTCTAAGTTCTCGTACACATGAATTCTCATACTTGTGCTGCACAGACCGCTGTGAAGTTATGTAAATCACATGCCTGCTCTGTTGCTTGCTTTCCTGTTATGAAATGTAACCTTCATTGTGGAGTGAATATACAAGGAAGATCACAGTAAGTCTATTGTAAACTATTCAGATATTTCAGCTAGAACATAGGAGATTCCATATGAGTATCAGAAGGAGCTTCTTGAAAGTGAGAGTGACGGGATACTGGAACAGGCTGCCCAGGGAAGTTCTGGAGTCTCTTTCTTTGGAGAAGTTTAAAACCCACCTGGATATGTGCGACTTGGTCAAGGTTATACTGCTCTGGTAGGGGGATTGGGCTTGATGATCTTTTGAGGTACCTTCCAATCCCTAATGATTCTATGAAGCTTCCTAACTGTTAGCACAGGAGGAAGTTTCCATTTTGAGCTGTGGGTGCAGTTCTGCTGCACTCTTAACTTCTAAATTAATCTTGCATTTCAAAGATAATTCTTTGGGGGCTGTCACCCCTCCATGGTCTCCATGAAGTTGATCAATGAGAATACTTCACTGAAAGTTCATGCTTTTGTGCCTTGGGCTTGGCAAAAGTATCACTTGAGACCTGTAGTATCTTGTATTCTGGTTCACTGAACTGTTCACTGAACGGTTTCCTGCTTTGAACGTCTGTGAGGAAAGTAGCTTTCTAGAATTATTTCTTTACAGTCCTTTTTCTGAAAGCCACTCACGGTCTAGGGCCCTTGCAGCATGTTCATGTACACTAACTTGCCTTTCCTCTTTATCAAGAAACAGGCATTCCCATATATCTAAGTATTCAGGTTGTCTTGATGACCTGTTAGTCTGATTTCTCTGCTTTTTTTAGGCCTCAATATTGTACAAAATCTTTTAGTGTTTAATCTTTCTCCACATTTCCTGATGGCAGCTTTAATGGTTTGATGGCTCAGAAATTTATTATAATCACAGGAATGTATTTCACAAGAAGGCCTTTTCAGTAACTGACTTGACTATGATCTCTGAAGCAGAGAAAGATTTAGGGGTGTTGGTTGATGAGAATCTCAACATGACATGGCAGTATGTGCTTGCAGGCAGAAAGCCAACCATATCCTGAGCCGCATCAAGAGAGGAAAGAACAGTAAGTCTTGGTGGTGATTCTCTCACATCTGCTCTAGTGAGACCCCACCTAGGGTACTCTGTACAGCTCTGGGGCCCCAAGTGTAAGAAGGACATGGATCTGCTGGACTAAGTCCAGAAGACGACCGTGAAGGTGAGCGGCACAAATGCTTCTGTCTAGATATGCTTCTCCAGTTCTTAGCCTGGAAAAGAGAAGACTTTAGGGAGACCTTATCATGGCCTTCCAGGAAAACAGGAGAGGGACATTTTACCAGGGCATCTAGTGACATAACAAGACATTATGGTGATGTCTGCATGTTTCAGGATGAGTCATACCTGAAGCGTCAGGACCAGGTTGGAAAGGGCTTTGAGCAACCTGGTCTAGTGGAAGCTGTCCCTGCCCATGACAGGGATTCCTTCTGACCCAAACCATTTCGTGACTCCATGAAGCATCTGCATTATCTGTAGATTAACTGCCTCACTTATTTTTCTGGTGATGTTTTTATAGTGAATGGCTGCATGCATGGAGGCATCTGACTGCCACTCTGGAAGGTATTGCAGTAAGAATCTGCTGAGGAACTATTTGTGTATTCAAATATTAATCCTGTGAGAGGAGAATATCTATAAGTATCGTTTTCTTGCTGCCTGTAACTGTCTTTATGCCAACTATTTTGGGCTGTTTTTTCTTTTGATCAGCACTTCTGAGGTTAGATTTTTGGATTCCTGTCTTCTGCAGCAATGGCCCTCCACCACTGATATCCTCAAGGCTAACAGTTATCAGTGTTTCTTTAAAAGAAAGGGAGAACTACAGCAGAGAAAAAAGTCATAGATTTCTCTCTTCCTCACCATTGTATTTATGCACGTCCACCTGAATATCTTGGTCTGTTCAATGTAAGAAGCCAAGAAGACATCCACAATGCCAGCAATACATAATTCTTAGTAAACGTGAGGGTGCGTAGAGTGATGACCATTTTTCTTGCATGAAATAGCACTTCAGAGTATCATGAAACTTGCTTTAACGTAACCTTTCCAAAAAGACAAAGTTGATGTGAGTGAGTCAGGGTCACTCTGGGAATAGGTCTGTCCTGGGAAGACCCTAATCATCTAAAGTAAGCTTATTCATCTCCAGAAACAACAGAAAAATCCCAGGAGCTGTACATTTGGCTTCTGAAAGTCCAGTCTTTGCTCTCAATACTTCCAAGCAGAATCATTCATTTTCTTCCTTTTCAATAAATATTAACCATTTGATTTGGAAACTTTTTATGTTGTTATAAAGTAGCTTCAGAAAGTCAAGTGTGAGGGAAAGGGAATTTTGTTAACATGCCTTCTCTTCCTATGGTTGGAGAAGAGGTCTCTTCACTGTAATTAGAGATGTTTAATATTCTAAGTGTATTAAAGGTACTTAAACTTTTAAAACTTTAAAAGTTATTTGAAGTAGTTTAATAAACTTAATTGTAGTATGATGAGAACATGAAATGACCATACGATATCAAACGACAAAATTTGGTGATCTGGCATGTGGCAAGGTCAAGCAAGTCATGATACTTGTCCCAAAAGTCTTTCAGTGTCCAGAAACCTGTAATTAAAAAAGTCAGAATGTTTCTCTGTTTTTAGATAGCACTGGATGGGGGTTTTTTGTTGTTTGAAAATTTGTTTAGCCTCGTGTGGAGAGCAGTTCCATAGCTTAGGAGGAACTCTGTGAAAAATCTGTTTCTTTGTCTGGATCCTGGTGGGTAGAAGTACAGGAGAGCTTGTAAACAGCCGAAGCTGTTTGTTCAGTTGCTGGAGAAATGTGTATTCCCTGTCCTGAATTGCTTCCAATAGAAATGAGTCCTGTTATTTATGTAGCTCATAAGTTACCTTGTTTGTGCTACAAGAATTGGACTTGATGATCTCTTGAGGTCCCTTCCAATCCCTAATGTTCTGTGATTCATTGATCGTTTGCCTGAAATTCAGGTACATTGCTCTGGTCTGTTCTGGGACAACTGTGGACAAAAGCGTATGTGATCCTGGAAAGTGTCATGCTTTCCATACCATACAGCTTCTTTCTTTGATGATCTAGATGTGAAAAAGTTTTAAGTGCTTGTTAATTTGAGGAGGTGTGGTTCATTTTTAAGGAAAAAGCAAGTTTCTTAGTTTTGGAAGGTACGCATTTCCTGCTTGTGTGTCACCTTCTGGCCTGAGTGTGAGGCAGCTGAAGTCAAGAAATGACATCCAAAGTGTTGGCAAAACAAATTGGTTTTGTTTTCAGTTCTTCTCAGCTTTAACCAGCCCTGTTTACTTTACCTAGATGTGCCTTCCATTTTGAACTGTGAGGTTTATATTTTTTTATGAGGAATGTTACTGCAAGAGGAGCCACAAAAAAAAAAAAAAGAGGAGCTTTTTTGTACCAGCAAAAGCAGTGGAACACACCCCGTTTCAGGCAATACTATTTGAGACCTCAGTGCTGTAAATGATGTAGAAATGTGCATGTATTAATGAGGGGTATAATAGGTTTCAGTGAAAGTGGGAGATAAGATGTGTTAATCTTGTATATTAAATAGCCCTACAACAATGAACCTTATAATGAGGCTGTTATTAAATCTTTTTTTCACTACCTTCAGTTCAGCAAAACCAGTGCTTTTCAGTTTGTCATGTTTAAGGCCAGTTCTTACAAGAAAGGACCAACTTTCTGAGGCGTTTGAAGTCCTTCTGAAATACTTGTCTAATTGGAGATATGTACAGCATGTGATGGAAAAGATCTTTGCAGCATTCTGACTTGGCATACTTTCCTCTTCTGGGTTCGGGAACACCTTCTTTAAAATTAGTATTAGCGTGCTTGCATGGGGTTTGGTTTGCCCTTATCTGCCTTTTAGGAAAGGGAGCATTGCATTTCCCTCATCGACAGCATGCAAACAGATTGTGTTCTAACGAGGTTAGAAAGACTGTCAAAATAGCAACAGTTTTACAAGAAAAACTTAATTTATCTAGAATGATCTGTGATTTTTACATTCTGTGCAGATCTAGCCGTAGCACTGAAGGCAGTTCCATAGAAGGGTAAGATTTCTTGGCTCGTTCTTATTTTTTTTTGTATTTTGGTCCAGCAACATTTACAGATTTTCATCTTGCTGCTTGAATCATTTGCCAACAGTTAGATTACAATCTATGTTCTCCTTTGAGTATGTTTTAATTAAAAAGGGGGGTAGTAAAGAAAGTTGAAATACCCAGAGCTGATGCTGACTGAGCAAGATACAGAGAGGCAACCACGTGAGGAAACGGCAAACAAAAGAATTCCCCATAGCAGCCAGGTTTCCTTTCCAAAACAGGCCTGGACAAGGCATCTCTGATTCTGAGAAGGGTGGGAGCTTGGATGAAGCAGAGTCTCCCTTTCTCCACATTTGCGGGCTGTAAGGAAAAGATTCAGTGAGAGACATCAAGTATATGAAATTAAGAGGGATGATTGATTATTTCCTGTGAAGAGGCAGCAAGACAGACACCACTATGTGTTCTCAGGTGATCCCCATTCTGATACTAACTGAGGCCAAACCTGATTAGTTTCATTATAAAGTGAGTCGATGTTTTGTGATCTTTTCATTCTCATTCTCTGCGAAGCAGACACCTTTTTGATTTGCTATGCATGTCCTTTAATTGAGATGGAGATGCTGTAGCTCTGCTCTCAGTAAGTTCAGATTTTACATTCCATTTCTGTTTTGCCTTTTCATCCTCTTTCTTACACGTGTGTGACTCCAAGCTCATATTTATCCTGTTAAATAACTACTCATACTGCGTCTAAACATAACAGGCTGAGCATCCTTTCTCAGATACCTCAATTGCCATAAAGGCTAGAAGCACCTTATCTCTCCCCAGGCTTCTGCCAGGAGCTCGTTGTCAAATTAGAGTAAAGAATATGTCTGTTTTAATATCGAGTGGTACTGATGTGACGAATGGCTGTGTGTAAACGAGTAGCAGTGGCAACTGTGAAAGATTTTTTTAATTCTCACAGAGGCCTGCAACTAAACCGGCAAGCGTTTGCAGCGATGAGTGTTTTACGTAAAGCTGTGACTGCCTGTGTGGACGGAGGGGAAGGGTAATCTGAGAATGAACAGCAGCAGGAGGATTGCACGGCGGATTTTCGTGTTGCAAAGCGATGTGTTAGATCCCTCTCTGTAACACAACTAACCTCAAAATTTGACAAGTGCTCCGTGCAAGGTTCAGCTGGAGAGCGGCAATATTCAGCAGGGTCACTAGATGGAGCGACAGGTCCATTTTTGTTTTCGCAGGGGTTGACCAGTGCTTTTGTCGGCTTTGCGGATGCACATATGGTAGAATATTATCATTTTATGGTTACAATTATGAGCAATTTGATAGAAAATGAAAGCTAAATTATGCAGTGTTCCTTTTATTTGTTTAATTTTGCACTCTAAGTATGTAAAGGAAAAAATAGCACTCTTTTTGTGTGGATTGTGGTCTTAGGTGCGATACCTTCTTTTGACTTCATCTTTTAAAACAGCACAGGTTGAGATTGTTTTCTGTCGTACACGATGAAATGTGTGGTGTTATTCTCGGATGCTGGGATGGTTTTGCACAGAAATTGTACATGGCTGAATCTCCAGGTTCCGTTTTTCCCTTGTAAAGGATCATATGTTTAGTAGGTAGTAGAAAAGTACCTACCTAAGTAACAAGTTCCTTAGCAGTTTCCAGAGGAAGAGGCTGGGTAGCTGTGCGGTCTAAGCAGGTTGCAAAAGAAATCTTTGAATCCTTAAAGTTGCTATTAGATGTTGGCAAAGCTCCCCCAAAACGACCAAGTGTGTTCTGAACAAACTCTTGCCAATGAGGAAAATCTCCTGCCGTCACAGTTCTTAAGCCAAACATAGAAATTTTTATGGTCCATGCCAGGACCAGAGCTTGTTACAATGATCTCTGGGGTCTGTATTATATGCATCAGATTCTTAGGTTTCCTGTCATCAGGTACTTTATGTTTGTTATGATGAAGATACAGGGTTTCACCAGTTGATATAGTGGTATAACTTGCCTTTTGTGTGTTGCATTCTCCCTGCTTTTCACCGGAAGAAAGCCGTTAGCGCAGCCAGGCTTCAGAATAAACCCTTGTTTTTTACTTTCCTCTTTGCTTGTAAGTATCCTTCTGTTTGCGTTAATGAAGATAAGACTGGAGATTTGTTTTCCACTTGGAATGGAAAGTGCAAGCTCCAAGATGGTATTTGCATTTATTGATCCAGGCACATCTGCTGGCATATGACGGCGTGTGATATTTTTGTCCTTACCCACCTTTGAACCAGAGAACATGGCAGATAAGCTGTCCAGTTTGATTGCCATGTCCTGTGGAAAGGATTTTCAATACGTAGGATCAAATCCTGTATCCGAAACTGCTATTGCATTTTGCAAGTATGATAGACAACTTGCTCTCCTTCTATGTTGGGAATTAGTTTTAGATTAAATACTTTTCCTGATCTTTTCAAGTTATACTGACTATCTTTTTGTTTGGCCAATTTTAGGTGCACTGAATTGATATCGTGCATTTCAATGTTTAAGACAGACTTGGGAATTTCACTACCTAGGTGGGATAAAGCATATTAGTAGATGATGTAAAACTCAGCCTATTTCTAAAAGAAATTAAAAAAAAAATTACAAAATTACAAGTGCTAAGAATAAATCATACGTGTGAATTTAACCAGGGTAGGAAATCTTGTATCTTTTATTGCCCTTTTTTTTTTAATGTCAGTTTTAAGTTACCCTACGCGTGGTTTGGATGGAGATGGAAAGATTATTTTTGAAAACAACTCATTTCAGCTGTTTAGGAAATCTCATTTTTCATTTCTGTTCCCACCTTCAGTAAGTCCAGAGACCAGGTTTGAATTTGATGTTTTACATATTTTTCCTGAAAGCTATAAAGGAGTCTCCTTTGGAGATGTTTAAAACCCACCTGGATGTGTTCCTGTGCGACTTGGTCTAGGTGATCCTGCTGTGGCTGGAGGATTGGACTAGATGATCTTTCGAGGTCCCCTCCAATCCCTAATGTTCTGTGATTCTGTTACTGCTCTGGCTTTGTCCCTAACTTCTTAACTGTAGCTTTTCTTTAGGTAGATAACCATACCTTAACTAATTTGTATGCAGCATGTGCAGTCCTGGCTCACTTCAAAGTGTAATCAAGTCATGAACTAATTACAATACCATATTCCCAAAGAATGTAAATTTAATTTCCCTTCAAACAGAATGGGAATGTATTAAGCAATTCCTTTATATGAGAGCTGTGGCATTCAACAACATAATGCTGATGCTTCAAACAGAAGTGAAGTTCTAAATTTTTGTGGACCTTGTGACCTTTTTCCCTGTGCATCTTACCTTTTTATTTTTGCATGTTGAGTTAATTTACTGACTGGATAAGAGCATTAAAATATTCATGTGTAAATTAAAATGTAACTGTTGGGCTTCAGATTGGATCACTCTATATTATAGTATGTGACCTGCTTCTTCATAGCATTTTCAGAAATACGCTTCCTGAGGATTTTGGATCAGAAGGAGACTGTGTTTTGAACTGAAGGCTCATACGGTTCAGACCCTCACCTGATGATTTCTTTTAATACATTGAAAAGTGGATGTGTAGAAAGTTCCCTACAGGTTCTTAGTATTGCTGTGCCAGAGAGTCCACATAAACTCAGTTATATAAGAATGAGCAAACTGAAGCTGTTCATAAAACATTTTATTACCTTCAGTCTTTGCAGCGTCTTCAGAGTTTAGATAATAAACCTTCATAGAAGTTACTAGTCTTTACCCTTTCCTCAGAACAATGATTCACATAAGCTGAAGCCACTTATTTTACTTCTCTTAATTTTAAAAGCAGAAGAAGCATGTTAGAGTTGACTTTGATCTGAGCTTGGATAGTTAGATTTATGAAATGCAGTCCTGATGTGGCTTTTCTGAAATGAGACTGTGAAAGCCACAGAACTGTATACGCATTAAACACGAGTTGTTTTGTAAAGTTAAATGTGGGTCAGCTTCCAATGAAGTATGTAATTGTTTAATGCTAAAGGAAAAAGCTTAGAATATCTTAGTTTGTATTTTAAAGTGTTCCTTTTAGATGTTAATTCATTAATACCAGCAGTTTATTTTTATTCATACGACTTTTCATATGTAAGTAGTTGAAGCTGCATTATTTTAATCCTTTCTTTGGTTAGGAAGAAGAGAGCCTGCAGGTGGAAATCAGAATGACATACATATTGCTTCTTTCCCAAAAGGCACAGTATCTTTCTCCTATTGATATGCAAAATATTAAGGTAGAAAATAAACCTTATTGCCTCATATGTCAAAATACTGAAAAATATATGCTTGAGTGACGCATGGAAAAATGTGGGCCTGCTTCGAGCTGAACAAATTTGTAGTGCAATTTGCCACAAGGCTGCCACAGGCCTTTGGGGCTCTGCAGACTCTGCAAATTCTCTTCCCTTGTATTATGAGTGTGTAAATGTAGCTTGAATCCTAGTTGTAGATATGGGAGCAGATATGTATGCTTGGAGCCCCAACTGTGCTGTGTGTGAACCTTTGCTAGAGTTTGTTGAAATGCTTTCCTTCTCAGGGTGGTGATTGACTCAGCATCCCTGGATGAGTGTAAAAGATGCTTAGATGTAGTGTTGGGGGGTATGATTTAGGGGTGAACTTGCAGAGTAGGGTTGATGGTTGGACTCGATGATCCCAAGAGTCTTTTCCAGCCTGAATGATTCAGCAGCATTTTTAGGCTAACAATAAAAGTGGTAGTGGAATGCCTTAGCAGTATAAGGTGCCCAAGTTATGACCCAAAGGTGTATCTATTAAACAGATAAGAACTTGCTGAAAGCTGCTAGAAAGTGTTTTTCCAGCCCCAGATTCCCATGATTGGATGGTGCTTTAATTAATTTTCTTTAAAATAGAATGAGTTAAAACAAAGCATTTCTTCTTGAATGATATAGGCTAAAAAAACGTGCCCAAAGTTAAGGTTTTCTACCTTATTTCGTGGGTTTTGTTCCTCTTACAAGAAGTGATTTAAGCAAATAGCCCTTTGTGCAGTAGCCTGGTGTTGGCTTCGTTTGAAATCATTGACTAGATGAAGAGTCCAGTGGGTGTTTGAACTGCTGTAGCGTGAACATTGCTCACAAAAGGATGTGGAAGCTGATGTGTAGACTTGAAAAAGTTTCTAGTAAGTCACTGACTGTTCTTAACCAAAACACTTCAAACTGTAAGATGGACTTCACTTAAAGAGGCAGTGAAAACTATTTGCTGGGAGCAGTACAAGACCTCAATGATACCAGTGTGCTATGGACTGGTACTTTTTCCACACCATTCCCCTCTTAATTTTGGGGAAAGCAAGGAACTGTAATTGTTTGTCTTACTTCAGCTTGTGAAAGATAAGTAATTCAGCAAGGAGTAAGCTGAGAGAAGTTGGTGTAGTCACAGAGAAGACTTTAAAAGCCGGAAGCTTGGGTGCAACTGGGGAAAGAGGACGATTGGTATGTTCCTGTGTGACTTGATCTGGGTGATCCTGATGTGGCAGGGGGTTTGGACTAGATGATCTTTCGAGGTCCGTTTTAATCCCTAATGTTCTGTGATTCTGTGATTGAGTCTTTCCAAGGTTGATGGACTCTGCCAGACAGGTTGTCACCGCTGGTAAAGGCATACACCTCCCCCAGCTGCTGGTTTCCTCTGCTCACTCTGTACCAGTTTCTGTGCCTGCTGTCCTTTGCCTTGCAGCATTAGTTTGCTGAGGAGCCCTTGGAGTGAAGGAGGAATTTAAGAGCCGAGAGCTAGTGCAGATGGAGAAAATGAGAGTGGGAGGGTGAGCAGGAATGAGTCTTTGGCAGCAGCTGAGCCTTAGGTCGGCTTGCCTCTCCTGAAGCTTCACCCCTAAGAAATAGCTCTTTGTTCCCTGCCTAATGTCTCTCTCTCTGGGAGCTACTGCGTGCTGGCAGTCCCTCTTCTCAAAGCCAACTCCATCTCCACTGAGGTTATTATCTCTTAAGAGCCATAAATGAGCTCTTAATTCTGACTTTCAGTGACACAATTAACTAATTTATTCTATAAAATATGTAGAACTTGCAGTATGACACATACATGTGGCTGTTGTAACCTTAACCTTTTCATTTCTGATTTTGGGGTGGTTTTTTTTTTTTGGTTTGGGTTTTTGCCCCTTAATGTAATTCAGTAACAAACTGCATAAAATGTATTCCAGTGCGTGTTTCTTGGACATAAAACTACCATTCAGTGAAATGCCTAGTACACTTTTTTTCAGGTAACTAACATCTTCTAAAGTTGTGCTCCTGAAACACCAGGACATTACCTTTTCTGTGTCTGTAGGTCTTGTTGTTCTGTATGGTATTTTTCACCCCAGTATTTCACAGAATCACAGAATGTTAGGCTTTGGAATGGACCTCGAAAGGTCATCTGGTCCAATTGCCCTGCCAGACCAGGACTACCTAGACCAAGTCACACAGGAACTTATACACGGAGGTTTTAAGTGCTTCCAGAGAAGGAGTCTCCACAACCCCCTGGGCAGCCTGTTCAGTGCCCTGTCACCCTCACTGTGAAGAAGTTTCTTCTCATATTGATGTGGAACCTCCTGTGTTCCAGCTTGCACCCATTGCCCCTCGTCCTATCCCTAGATGACATTGAGAAGAGCCTGGCTCCATCCTCCTGACACTCACTCCTCACATATTTATAAACATTAATGAGGTCACCCCTCAGTCTCTGTTTCTCCAAGCTAAAGAGACCCAGCTCCCTCAGCCTTTCCTCAACAGGGAGATGTTCCACTCCCTTCATCATCTTTGTGTCTCTGCACTGAACTCTCTCCAGCAGTTCTGTGTCCTTCTCGAACTGAGCGGCCCAGACCTGGACACAAGATTCCAGATGCAGTCTCACCAGGGCAGAGTAGAGGAGGAGGAGAACCTCTCTTGATCTGCTAACCACCCCTGAAATGTCTAGTACCACTTTTTTCTGGTAACTAACATCTTGTGAAGTTGTGTTTCTGAAATACCAGGACATTACCTTTTCTGTGTCTGTGGGGCTTGTCATGTATGGGTTTTTTTTTTTTTTTGCACCCTTTTATTTCTTTAAAGGGAGATTATGAAATCGTGCGTTACATACGTATTTGTCTAAGATTGTATTGCTGTGGTACATGTGTGTCCCTGTTTTATCTGAATGACTTAAATATTTTTCTGGTAGTGTCTAGCAAATTTGTAGGGGAAAAAAAAAAGTTATAATCTTTCTGATTTTAGCAAAAATTCGATAGAATGGAAGAGTAAAATCTAATATGGCTTTTTCTTTGTCTGAAGAACATATGCTCCAGTAAATGTACCAGCACGTTAAGGAAAATTGTCGTGTTTAGAGCTATTCTGCATTTGTCTTACATAAACATTCTTAATATTTTCCTATTTGAAGCTGTATGCTTAGTTTGTAAGCAAAGCAGGGCTTGGACTCTTATGTTGTGGTTGCTGTAACAAGATGTTGCTTAATGTGGAGTGGCTGTGTGAATGAGCAAGGTTTTAATCTTCCAATACAGGAAGTGTTAACAGGCACAATACTGACCAAATCTTACAAGAATTTCAGGGATACTTCAGCTTCCATTCAAGCTCATGTTAACTATTGCCCTTCTCACTCAAGATTTCTCAGCTGATCCTTGGGCAATCAGCATTTGCCTGTGTGCTTTCCTAACGCCTGTTTTTAATGTCACGTTCTAAGCTGTATTTTAAATAATTTTGGCAGCAAGACATGGTGGTGTGAGCCCAGCAAGGTCTCAGCAGCCTGTGAAACACAATCTGAGCGTATCTTTTATGGCACGATGGCTTGTGAGTGAGGGCAATTTTGCCCAGCTTTCCAGCAAAACTGATAGTAGCACGGTGGCAGGAGTGAGGTTAGGTGTGAGGTTAGGTGCATGGCTGTCAATTGGGTGCCCCCAGGCCATTTAGGGTATTGGTTCCTTGTGCCAGCAGTGGGCTAGCTGGAGGGAGAAGAGGGTAAAATCTGTTTTGTGGGGAAGGGGTTGCTGGAAGCAAAGTGAATTAAGAGGGCTGTAAAAAATTGATAAAGGTAGGACTGTCTGTTTTTATATTCTGCCACATAACATGGGTTTAAATGAATTTCCCTATAATTTGTCTTCAAATACCGACATTTAACTCTTAGGCTGTATAAATGAACTGGCTTTTGCTAGAGTAAAATTCATGCCCTGCGTCCAGGCTAATATGTTCACCTACTATAAACATTACTGCCTATGGTTACAACCGGAATAAAAAATTCCTTTTATATACATCATAGCTGGCAGAGACTCCTGAGACCACCACAAATCACTTCAGCCTTTTGGTACTCTCTGACGAAATGAACTGAAATGTAAAACAGCTCAGGCTTCAGGCAGACTGGCTCTGGAAAGCAATTAGCTTGTTTAGAATGTTGTTTGTACCCTCCCTTATTTCCAGGTGCTGAGCAAAGGTGTTCTAGGAGCTCTCCTGATTGATTTAAACATTGTGGTTTAGTAGTCTCCCACTCCTTCCTAAAATGTTTTGCTTATTCTCTGTGTAGCCTTTTATTTAAAGAAAAGAAAAGAAAAGCAAACAATCAAACAAAACCCTGGCCAGGTCCCCCCCACCGCTTCCCCGCTCCTGAAAAGAATAAGTAGAAGAAGAAGAAGGAAAAAAAAAAACCTCAGGGTCATAACAGGGAATAACAAAGCAGTGAGTTATTTATGCAGTCATGATTGGCAAAAATGATTGCAACATGAATTTGCCCAGAAGCAATGATTAGATCATAAAAATGTTAAGGAAATCTGTAACTCAACACCATTTTATAGATTGCAGAAGTTTTTGTTCCCTACCTTAATTGCAGTGACTTGTTATTAAAGTATTTATTCAGAGTAATCTCTTTGGACAGCGAGCCCTTATCCCATCTGCATGCATAATTAAAAGTGAGGGGGGAGAGAGGGGAGCATAAATGGTTTACCATGCTACATGAGCAAGGGAGGGAATTACACAATGACAGGTGAAGAGCAGATTTATCTCCTGTTGGAATTTCAATGCTGCAAGCAAGGCAGGACACTGTTGCTTGCTAATATCCTTGCAAACACCACAGTTTCTGCTTCTCCAGATTAATGTCCAAAAATCCTCACTGGTCACTAAAAGGCCCGTAGCACTGCATCTGCGGCTGTGGGTTTTGGAGCTGTTGGTGCTCAAGCGAAGAGATTGGATTTGGGTATGTGGGCTTGTGAGTCCATGCCTGTGCTTAAAAATGGACTATTTACTTACTTGGATGGCTATTTATTTATTTATACATAAACATGGGTAGTGTTTGGCTTTGCTGAATACAAATCAGAGGGTTATAATTGTTCCAACTGAAACAATGTCATCACCTGCCTCCTGCTGCTGTCCCTTTTCCAGTAATAAAAGAATTTAGTGCAATTCTTCTCTTTCCACTCTCTGAATAGAAAGAAGGTTGTGCTCGAATATTCATCTCTAGGCAGATTTATCATCATTAGGCAGTGCTCAAACACACAGTATCTGTTTTTAAATTGAACTGTTATGGATCTAAATCAGATTCGCATGGAGTAAGTTCATATGTATTTGACTCTTAAGTATTCGTTAAAGTGTGTTTTTTCCCTTAACTTCTGATGTCTCACCTATGCAGCAGCAGTACAGAGAATGCCAGGAACTTTTGAGCCTTTATCAGAAGTATCTAGCTGAGCAGCAAGAAAAACTATCACTCTCCCTCTCTGTTCTCAGTGCTGCCAAAGAAAAGGAGCAGAAGGTAAGCTTGCTTTTCCTTCCCCTTTTTTAATGACATCTTTAAAAACGTCTCTACTAGAACTGTAACTTTGTATAATGCAAAGCAGTGCTCTTAGTGTTGGAATACTACTTTGTGACTGGCTTTCCATTAGTCCTTCTCTTAATATGTGGAATGCAGGAAAACAAGAAAACCACAGCAAGTTTTTGGGCAGTGAAATGTGTGAAATTAATTGACCATATTGTAATGAAGTAAAAGTCGTAGGAACTCATGACCTTGCTAAAGAAAATAGTGGTTCTGTTTTCTGCCCTGTTTCTTAAATGGTGAAATAATTTCAGTCACTATAGTCACAGCCTTTCAAATTTTCACTGAGGCTTTTGTTAATTGAAAAGGACATTACAGATGATCTATTTGGTCAATAAGAACTTTCTCAAGTTTGTAAGGCAGCTCATCTGATATTGAGCTGTTTATAGAAGACCTATAATTATATATGCAGTTTAAAACGGAGCAGAGATACAATGCGTTAAATTAAGTGGTGAAATATTTCTCAGATGTATGTGCCCAAAGCCTTGAAAACCTGGTTGCTGGAGATCTTTTTCTGATAGCTAGGCACTTGATTTGCATCCCTGCTGATAGTAGATTATGCTTTGGAAATGAAGGCTACTTATGCAAGTGCTCTACCTGATGTTCTTACCTGCTATTCTCTTTCATAAGCTTCCATTTTCAGATCTCCAGAGTCTATCCTACCTAAGGCTATGTCTTTTTTATAGGTTGGGCCCTTGATCCTTTCTTTTGCAGGAACAATCTTAAAGGTTTATAACACGGCTAGAAGTAAAGTCATCAGCACAGAGTATCCAGAAGGTGGCCCGATTCTGGCCTCTCAGTGGTTCCCTACTAACAAAATTACACAAACAGACCTTACTTCTCAGGAGCCTACGAAGGAAGGAGTAATTTTAAATTGTGTTCAGGAATCAGGTAGTAATACTTCTCTGACTTCATTGGCATCAGGAATCTTTTTTTTATCCTACTGATTTAAAAAAAAAATAATTATTGGACTTTGAGCTGTTTGTCTTGCTTTTAGCCTTTGTAAACATTTAATTTCCATTATTTTGTATTTTTATCTGCCATTCATTTTGTGATGGTGTTCGATTCAAAACAAGAAGCATTTTGTCTGAGATAGGGTGATGCCTGTGTTTTTGTCTGTAATATCTCCATGAATCCAGACCAGAGAAGTCTGTGTAGTCCAGCAGCACTGTGGCAGCTAGTTTTGGGATTATGTCACAGAATCACATAACATTAGGAATTGTAAGAGACCTCGAAAGGTCATCTAGTCCAATCTCTCTGCCAGAGCAGGATCACCTAGACCAAGTTGCACGGGAGCATGTCCAGACAGGTTTTAAATGTCTCCAGAAAGAAGATTCCACAACTCCCCTCTCAGGTTTTTTTGTGCTTAACCTTTAGCCCTTCACCTTTAAATACAAGCATGTTGCACTAGGTTAGCACCTAGTATAAAGGTATCTGGTTTAATCACATCTACAGTGTAAAAATACAGAAGCAGATAATAGGAAACCTTTAGCCCATTAACTGTCAAATGAGCCTTTGATGGCACAATAATCGTCTTGTTCTTCAGTCTTCCTAAGTATATACAGAGACTTCTTTGAACTTCCGATTTTATGCAAAAAGTTCTATCAAGATTATCTTTAATGCCATTATTCCTTTTCTCTATACTTACATGCAGTTTTGTTCACAAATACCAATTCATATATTATGTTGAGGTTTGCCTTGACATTCCATTTATGGTTATCTAGTCTACAGGTCAAGCCTAGCAGCTCTGAAATTGCCCCAGTCCTCTTGCTCTGTGCAAAGCTTTGTAGGCATAAATACAAACATGTCAAAGCATGTTTCAACATGCTTTTTGCAAAATATTTCTAACGTTTCTGGCCTTCCTCTTCAATTTTCTCTTTATATGCCGTCCCGGTAAGCATAGAGCTCTTCATGTTTTGAATACATTAGAGTTTATAAATTGATACCTTTATTTTCAAACAAGCACTCCATGCTGTTTCTCTTCACAGCTCAGAAACTGTGGGGGAATTTGCAGGGCTGTCTTAATGCATCAGTTCTTCCCATAACATGCTCTTTTCGGTTTTGAAAGCTATCACATGAAGAAAAGTCACTGGGCTGCTGCTTGTTGGGCTGCTATTATTTTCATGTGACTTTTTCATTTCTGTATTTTTGTATGTGGTCTTAATGCATGAACTGTGAACTCCTGATGTTCATCACAGGCAGTCACAGGGATAGCATTCAGGTGTCTGCCACAACTGGGAATGCCAAAGCTGGAGGGAGGGGGTTTTGGAAGGGGAGTAGACCTGTAAAACTCTCCTGCTCTGAGTGCTCCCCATACCAGTGCACTCTGCAGTGCTGAAGCTCCTCTGCTCTCCCTCTTTTTGTTTTAAGTTGAACTTTTATAAAACCCCCTTTTTTAAATAGTAGTCTAAAGGAAGGCATCCTGAGTTTTGTTTTATTCCTCATCCATAGAGAATCTTTTCCCTATTGTTTGTTTCTGGCTGGGCTAAGGAAATCCTGCATATGCCTGGCTTTGAATCATAGGTACCAGCTTGCTACCAAGTTTTCACTTATTTGAATTGTATAGGAGAGGTAATCAGCAATTCCTGTTTCCTGATGATTGCTGATGTTACCAGGGCACCTCTGCTTCAAGTTAAGATGTCATTCTGATTTTGCTGTGTCCAGCAGAAGCACAGGACTGCACAGTTATATTCTGTGCTGAAGCACTTCTTTGTTCTGTTATGAGCTGTTCACTCTTGTTTCTGTTCATTTCCTCCGTTCTTTCCTACTTGTTTGTTTAGATTCGTTTCTAGTGCTACACCTGTATCTTAACATCACCTGCTTTTCAGCTGTCTGGCTGCCTTGTTCGTACTGTACAATAATACTGACCATGAGCTGTCACATTCCCCTGGGCTTAGACAAGTATTTGAAGGCATCTCCTTCTATGTTTTAGTGCTGGGCTTTGTGTTAGGGTGAGACTGAGCAGGTCAAGAGAACTGCATGGGTGACAAACATCTGTAGTACTGCTGCGTGAGGAGCAGGAGTTGTATGTGAGGCAAAGGACTGCTATAGCTGTGTGCATATGGCTGAAATGCAGCCCTGGTTTGCAGCTTTCATGAACTAATGTGGATGCTTTAGGGCTGACTTTTATTTTTGTCTGTTTTAGCGTCACCTAACGGTAGCAGTAGTTCTGAAACCACAGTTTCTTCTTACATAATATTGCTCCTTTACAACAAAACCCAGCCTTCAAATTTTAAAGAAATGTTCTAGTACTAGTGAAATAAAACTGCTGGGAAGATGGCGGTGAGATGATTTAAAGCAGAACTCTCGTGGAGTCAATAATCAGTAACTGGAACATGGAGCTGCTTTTTTTTTTTTGTGAGATAAAGTTAATTCCATTTGAAAAGATACTTAAGGTGACATGAATTGAATTATTCAAACTGGCCTTCTCAGCATTAACTCTAGGTTAATATCTCATGATGCCTCTGGTTTCATTATAGGAGTTTTAAGTACATAACTTTTTATAATAAATTCAATACCTAGAAGCCGAACTGAAATTGGTTTACCTTCTACCAACCCATAAAAAGAAGCATTAATTGTAAAGTGAATATTAAAGTGGTCACTAAAGTTGACTCAGACAGATTCAAAGAGATAGCTCTTGTGTAAAGGAAGTGAAGAGCTCTGCTGAACAATAGGCTCTGCCCTAATGTTAATAGAAAATACCATCCGTATTAAAATGTAGCTAAACCTCTTCTATCAAAAATTATTGTTGGGTTTGCTTTCTGTGGCTCCCAAATGTTCATTCTGTGCCATTTTCAGAAGCTTTATACACAGATATAAAGAAAATGGACCTTGTTCTAGGTAATCAGGTCTGACCTAGTTGTGTAGTTGCTGCTTCTTTGCCATCTCAAACAGTGGCAAAATTCCAGTCTGCTTTGGCAAGTCTCTGACTGATGAATCTGTAGATGTTGTGCCATGTTAGGGCAGGAGGTGACTCCCAGAATTTGGACATGAGGCAAAGTTTCTGCAGGACTGGGATTCTTCAGCTACTATGCCTAGAAGAAATACAATGCCTGTAGTCTCAGCATTGTCTATTAATGTTAATCTTTGAATTTACAAGTACAGCTGGCAGATTTTCTTTCTTTATTTGCAGAAGATTACCAACACATCTGCCAGTTCCCTTGATTTACGTAGATTTTTGTTGTGTATGTGTTTTAAGCTTTAGTTCTTCTCCCCCGTGTAGAAATGACACAGATATGGGGTGGTACTGCAGATGGAAAGGAGTACCAAGATTTTAGTTCCAGTGGGATATCTGCTCTCCCCATTTCCTGTATAGTTATGTTGTCTGTCTCTGGTGTTTATATTTCACTAACTCCAAAAGCCCTCATCAAGAATGAGGTACTGCTGAGTACCAAGGACTGTGGAAGCTTACTAAAAGACACGGTCTGCGGTGGGAAGTTTATAAAATCTCGAGAATAGAAGCTTTTAGAGAGGCTGGCTTTTTTATTTTAAATTCATTTTATGACACTGTTTCTTTTGAATCACTTTTGTCTTAATTGTTGACACAGTTGTGGTGTCATTTTACAGTGAAGTCCCAAGGAAGCCTTTTTCTGCTTCCTTAGAAAGCCTTGCCTTTTTTTTATGTCAGTGGCAATAACTTTTGTCCGTATCATTGTCATTTTTTGCCTTAATAAGGGTGATTACATACTAGATCTTCAAACATTGGTTATTTATTATTTCTTTCCTTTGAAAAAGATATTGAAACAATTCAATCTTCAGAAGCCTTTCCTTTCTGTTTGTCCTGAAACGTTCCTATCCCTCTTTTTCTCAACATAGGTCACCTTTAAACACAATCTTAGCTTGCTTAAAGGAAAAAAAAATCCCACATATGCAAAGGGTTTTGAGTGCTATAAGGTAAACCCACATGATAGAATTGACTTTGTCTGTTTACCCAGCTGTACGGGAACAATGGATGAGCCAATCTGAAAGATACTTGAGAACTGGGATAATAAATAAAGAACTAATTTGAGTGGTGCCCCAAGGGTATTGGAATAATTTTATGAGGCCAGACAGAGACAGAGTTTCAGCATGAGTAAATATAGGGACTAGCCTTGCCTTACCTGTGTTATTGTGACAAATTCTCTGATTTCTGACTGTGTCTCTCTTATATGTAAAAATAAGATGATATTTTTGGTTTTATTTTATTTTCTGCTACTGAGAAAGTCAGGATTCGGGTGCTTCAAAGTGATTAGTGATGGTACTTCAAACTTAGGGTGGTCTGGTGTAACTACATTGTAATAGGATGAAGAAAAATTGTATTTTTTGCTTTCACCTCTGGGTTACTAAGTCATAGTTAATTTACCTGTCTCTTCTAAAAAATGCTAACTCCAAACAGCAATGCAGATGGACATAAATATTTAAACAAAAATGAGACATCATTATTGAAATATCTGTATACTGCTAGTGTTCACAACAGAATTCCACCTGCACTCAATGCCCTGGAAATGTGTGCCACAGTAGAACTGCTTGGCTCGAATAAAAAGCCCTGTCTACTTGCATGCTGTGCATGATGCTGTATTCGTGGTGATAAGCACTTCACTCTCAGCTCACTGCTTAAGCGAGGTCGGAACAGTTCACTGCTTAACTGAGATCTGTGCCAGTTCACCGTCTTTGTTCTATTGTCTTTAATCAGCCTCGTCTCTAGTCTCTTTTGGCTCCTTTAATTTTCTTTTTATTTTCTTTAAAGATTCCTCTTTCAGTTTCATCCACCTGGCTTTAAAATTATTACTCCCATTGGAATTTTTTTCCTGAGGTGGACACTCATCACTGGTATGCATTTTTGTGCTGGGGGGATAAATCTGGAAAGAAGGCAGAGTCTTCCTTTCCAGTGAAACATTCCTTTGGCCTTGTAGACTTCCAATGATGTTGGTACTATTGTGAAACTGTATTTCTGGATTTTTATGAGAATTTAAGGAATTCATAGCACAACTGTTCTTGAGAAGTAGTTTGCAAACTCTTAGATCACATACTGCAATTTCTTCAGTATAGTCCTCTGAGGGGCTCTTGGGAGAAAGCATTGTGCCCATACTCACCAGCATCCTCTGTCTTCCTATGAAGCGAGAATAAGGGTTCTTCAGAGTAAGCAAAGGTTCATAAGACTGCACCTGCAGTCAAAGATTTTGTGCTATGCTACAGGCTTTCTCAGCTTCATAAGTTGAGAAACTTATGTTCTATCCTCCACCTGTTTACCTGACAGCTGCTAGACGTGTGAACATCCCAGCTGCCTACCCATATGCTGCTACTCTAGGCTGTTTCACCTATTCATGTGCCCTCAGGTTCAGCTGTCTTTGGCCTTTTCAAAAGTTGAGTACTTGAAAATCCGTTCCTCATGTGCTTTCAGCCTCCTTGATTGACCTGTTCCTGGTAACAGACTTCTCAGATCCCTCTAAGTGTGGCAGGTCCTGTATATTGTTATCAGAACTACACTTCTGATGTTCCTGACTTGTTGAAAACCGGTGCTGGAGACTGAACTGGACAAACAACCTAATGTAACTTTGAAGGTGGCCTTGTTTTGATGAGTTTGGACCAGATAAGTAGCAGACTTCACTTTCCAACGTGAATTTTTTTGTGACTCGATATTGTGCCTTCACCAACACTTCAAGATCATCCTGTGAGAATGAGTTTTTTTGGTAAAAACTGAAAATCCTTTTGGGCCAGTAACAGTAGTCCAGCAACTCAACCTGTATTTCTTCAAGTGGAAATGACTGGAGTACCTGTCTCTTGCTGTTGAAACAATTACAGACTGTAGTCTAATCTAGGTCTTTGTAACCTAAATACTTATATTCATCAGTTTATATTTCTGATAGTGTGATTTTAGTGCTTATTGTATTGAAAGATAAATCACTTACCATCTCTTGCCTGCAAAAACATTTTTGTGTGTTGATCAGGTTGTTTAATTAGAAGTATTTTTATTTAATGAAAGCTAGGTGATTATCAGTTCAGGGCACTATAGATTGCTCTTTGTATGGCAGAAAGATTTTTCATGTGAGCCAGAGCTATAATTTTCTTCAGCTAAGAAGGTAGGAATTCGTTATCTGTCTGTACCAGGATGATTGCCTGCAGAAATATCTCTTTGAGTTAGTTCTGAATACCCTAAGATTTAGCTTGAGTTTTTAATTTTGAACTGCAAAAAGTTTTTCTGATGCACAGTTTGCCATTTGAAGTTTTTGAGGACTCTCCTACGAGGATTTTAGCTATGATAGGGTGTTCTTGAGACAGCTGGATTAATTTCCCTGTATTAGCAGAATATATCTGGTGAGGTGGTATCAGCACAGGCTGTGCATCTATGGCATTTGTTGCCAAGACTGCATACATGTTGCGTATGATTATGGTTTAGAGCAGCCTGGTTACCTGTCTCTGATCCCAGTGAATACATTAAATATTGTTACATGATTTTTGGTTGCCATCAATTCATGGCAGGAATATCCCAGTTTCAGATACATAGTAAAACACAATTCTGGAAATTCACTTTTATGATTTCAGAGCTTGGGGCATAGGTAGAAACAGACACTCGTGACTGTTACATGCCAATGAGTCACAGTACCATCAGCACAAACCAGGGTACTTGAGTTTCTCTTAGATAGGTGAGAGAATGGTTAATCTAGAACCAACGCAGGCAAAGCTAGCCGTACAGGTATGTGGTTTCTAATGCTGTCTGAGATAGTCCCTAAGATTTAGAGAAGGGGAAAGCAAGTTATGTCCTCAGACCTGTCTTGAAATTCTGACTTACCTTGAGGGTAGTCTCTGCCTTGAAAAAAAAGTAATTTCTAGTCAATCTGTAATAAATTTATTTCACCACCTGGACATGTTCCTGTGCGATTTGGTCTAGGGGATCCTGCTCTGGCAGGCAGATTGGACTGGATGATCTTTCAAGGTCCCTTTCAATCCCTAATTGTTCTGTGGTTCCATGTTACATCTTAGCCCATCTTCCCTCCATAAGCAGCAGCAATCCTGTTGAAAGGAGCAGGTGAAACAATTTTTCCTTCTGTTCTCAGCTGTCTTTGGTTGTGAAACAATTATTTTTCTACCTTTTCTAAATTTTAACACAAAAAGAAGTGCTGGTTTGATATATTTTTAAGAACTTATTTTTAACTTGAACGTTCCTGTTAATCAACAGATGTCAGCCTTCTGAAACGTTTGTCTTGGGTCCTTTGTGTAGCTCCTGAAGCTTCATGTAAAATCAGAGCCAGTGGTATTTTTGAAGAAAATCCTTTTTACTTGAGGAAAGGAGAATTCAGACACATAAAGAAAAATCTCTAAATACTTCTGTTTTTCATTTTATTCATGGAAGCATAATGTAAAGGACGTGAGAATTTTAGAGTAATGCTTTCCATTGCTTGTGCTGACCATGACAGTTCCGTGTATGAGCATGTGTGCTGCTGGGACTGTTGCTGTGGTCAACCAGGTGGACAAGGGCTGGCAAGCCAGTAAACTGGGATCTAATTCAGTTCTGTTCCTGACTTGCCATCAAATTATTTAATTGCCTTCTGGTTTCTTTTCTTGCTCTTTAAGTAGAAGAGGATGCTCACTGTTTGTAGAGCATGTGAGCTTAGTGAATTTAAAATGCTCTGTAACTGAAAAGGTGAATTGTTAGACTAGTTATGAGTCTACAATACTGTATGGAGGGCTGAGATGGTCTGGCATGTCTCAATGCATAAGTTAATTATTGTTAAAAGGTAGTCTTTTTGCCTCTACTGGGTTACAAAGAACAATGGGAGAAACCCTCTAACGCTGTGTGATCCAACCACAGCACATACATACGGATATTGTGTGATTCATGTCATATGTGTGTTTATTCATCAGAGGTAAAAAAGATCACATAATCTGAAATGGAGAGTGGACTTCCGTGACTAAAATACAAGAAGAGAATAGAGTCCTCTATTAGCCTGACTCACACCTATGGGTTCTTACTGTCCACTTTACTATAGTGATTTATCCAAAGTGCTCTTAACAACATGCTTATTTAAAACACAGTAAACGTAAAGAACTATAGAATTGCTTTAAAAACAGTATTTCAGAGCTTGTACATTTTTTTGTTAGTGCTTTGTCGGTCAGGCCGTGTAACTCAGTGAACACTAGTGTCTTTGAAGGTTACTCCCTGGTTCCTTCCTGACAATGTGTGTGATAAGAGCTTCAGTCACAATTGGGTCCCTCTGTAAAAAGCAAGAGTGAAAGTGTGAGGCACTTCAAGATGGCTACACAAATCCAGCTGATGTTTTGGTTTAGAAGAATCTGAGCATCTTACTTCTGATAATTTTATCAAATTATGAATTTTTGATGAATGATTGGATGACATGGTCGCTGAGTTGGTCAACACTGAACACAGGGTGTACAGTCCTAGGCCTGTATCTTGCTTGGTGTGGGTTGTTGATTCACAGATATATGGTTAATGCTATTTTGTGTGCTGAACTAATCCCTTGTGCTAAAATTAGTAAATATTGCAAGTATTCCTTTTGTCCTCAGCCTTTTGGACCTGTAGTTCTAAACTTCTGTGTGGGAGCCATATTACAGGCAGCAAGCTGCCAAAAAGACTTGGCAAAATCTGGGATAGTCACCATGACATTTTAACTTTCTTCCCCAAGAGGAGAAAGATTGAAATAAGATGCAAATACTTCCATTAAAATGAACGAGTAAGAAAGGGATGGCTACTATGGTAATGTTTTGAAGTGTCAGAAACACTGTAAAATGGATGGCCCAAGTAAGTTGTTTCCTTATCCAGTGAAGATGTTGAAATTTTTTTCTCTGTGATGGTGAAGGAATCTTTATCCTGCTTCTATGGACAGAGTGACTTTAGACACTGTTGTGAGCTGACATGGGATTTTCCAGCTATCATGGTAAATGAGCTGTTTCACAGAATCACAGAACATTAGAGGTTGGAAGGACCCTCAAAAGATCATCCAGTCCAATCCCCCTGCCAAGTCACCTAGACCAAGTCTCATAGGAACATGTCCAGACAGGTTTTAAACATCTTCAGAGAAGGAGACTCCACCACCTCCCTGGGCAGCCCATTCCAGTGCTCTATCACCCTTACCATGAAAAAGTTCCTTCTCATATTGATGTGGAACTGACTGTGTTCCAGCTTACACCCATTGCCCCTTGTCTTATCACTAGATGACACTGAGCAGAGCCTGGCTCCATCCTCCTGACACTCACCTTTCTTGTATTTATAAATATTAAAGAGGTCACCCCTCAGTCTCCTTTTCTCCAAGCTAAAGAGACCCAGCTCCCTCAGCCTCTCCTCAACAGGGAGATGTTCCACTCCCTTCATCGTCTTTGTGTCTCTGCTCTGGACTCTCTCCAGCAGTTCTGTGTCCTTCTGGGAACTGAGGGACCCTGACCTGGGCGGAAGATTCCTGATGTGGTCTCACCAGTGTAGAGTAGAGGTGGAGAAGAACCTCTCTTGATCTACTAATCACCCCCTTTCTGATCCACCCCAGGATGCCGTTGACCTTCTTGGCCACAAGGGCACATTGCTGGCTCATGGTAATCCTGCTGTCCACCAGGACCCCCAAGGTCCCTTTCTCCTACACTGCTTTCCAGCAGATCAGTCCTCAACCTCTACTGGTACCTGGGGTTGTTCTTGCCCAGAAGCCAGACTCTACACTGCCCTAGTCAGTGGTAGGTGGAGGAAAGAAAAGATGCATCCTGCTCATGAGGCTGTTATTTGGGTGGCAGATGCTGCTTGAAGTAGGAAACATCTCACTCTCTGTGCTAGCAAATCTGAGCTAGTGTAAGACCAATAAACAGTTCCTCTGTGGCCAGAGGCCACTGTTCTTTCAGTGCCTGCGTGAAGCTTAGCAGAGTTGGGAGGTGCTGCCACCAACATGACCATCACCACTGTGGGATGAGAAAATTTCCTTTCTGTGATGGTCGCATTCAAGTAATGACGATTTAGACACCCATAGCAGGAAGCTGTTCCTCCCAGAAACTGGTCCTCGCAGTTACAGTTTTCACATGTGTCTATCCCTTTTCACAAAGGGGCAATTAAACTCCCGTAAATCTGCCAAATTTATTACATTCTGTCTACCTAAGTATTTCCTGTCATTTTATTTGACTGTGGCATTTTCTGGTTCTTTTTATCTTGCAACTACTTAACTGTCACACGTTCTCTTGGAGCTGGCTAAATGTCGAGGGTGGAATAAATTATTACTCACCTACTGTTATTTGTACAATTGTAGTGTTTGGATTGGGGACCAATATCCCCTCATACTGGGTAGGCATCTGAATCTGAATGATGGTCACTGTTCCAAAGAAGTCACGGTGTCGATCTGTTGAAATATGGGTTTTTTTAACATCAGTTGGAGATGAAAGCTGCTTTAAAGATAAATGTAGGATGATTATATTGAGTATTACTTACTGATATATATTTCTTGCATAAATTTGATTTTCTATTTACATTGCATCCTGAAAATGCCATTGTTAATAGAGTTCTGACATCTTATTTCCCTTATTGCTGTCTCAGTAGCATTTTATTTCTGATGCTTTAATAACTCAATGTAGACTGAAAGGATAAAACTGAGGGAATTGACTGAACTAATTAGACCCTGATTTGTCTGGCTGTCCAGTGCCTGACAAACATGTCTTTGACATAAACAGAATAAAACATTTTTGCCATTAGCCACTTACAAATAGCTATTTTGGCAGAGCTTTGAAACTCTTCAATTCTCAGGGCATATTGTGCTGGATAAGGCACCAATTCAGAATTTGTCTTTTAGCACTGCTTCCTGTCCGTGCTGAAGTACAGTCATATTTAGTAGCTTCAGAAAAACCCAAAAGCAGTTAGCGCAGTTATCACCCTAACAAACTGAGTGTTTCTGAGAAAGTGGAAATGTTCCCATTTCAATTTCTGGTTAATGACACACTGGAGTATGGGATCTGAAATGTCAGTCTTTGTATTTTCAAACCTGTGGAAACCTGAATAAAGCTTATACATAAGAGCAATCAACTCTGATAGCAGTAGGCTAAATATCGGTTTCTGAAAATAAATTTTATATGAATCTATTCTCCAGACAATTTGACTTTTAAATGTTTTAAAATGTGACATCTTTATATAAGTGAATACAGATTGAGGCAGGAGCTATAAAAACTTGAAGTTTCCATGCATCACCTACTTTTCACTATCACCTGTTAAACAGCACAACTAGATACAATGCAGACTTTACTACTTTCCATCGCCATAATTTACTGCCCTTCTGACCTATAAACAGATAACTGTTAGCATGACTTGATACCATTAGATGTTTGGATACATTCTTGAAGGTAATTCACAGTTTTAAATATTGTATGTGTGAAAGGTTTTATAACCCACATTTGGAAAACGGCAGCATTACATTTCCTTGAGCAGTGTTCTGGGAGTAATGATTTGTCACTGCAGCCCTGTTACAGGGCTTCCCGAGCAAGCGTCCTCTCTTCTCACCTTCTCCTGGAATGCTGTATCCTTGCACTAAGGACCACTGAAAAATTTATGAAGCACTTTCTTTTTTGTCAGTGCTTTCCTAGAGGATGACTTCACTGCAGTCTGCACGCAGAAAGTTTTCAGGGACTTCAATTATTGGTTTACACTTAAAACTTCACTGCAGTAAAAGGGAGATGCTCCATTAGAGAATTTGGAAGTGATTGTAAGCGAGTTCTTGTCCTGCATCTACTACTGACTCACTCTGTGACCTTTGGATAATTACTTCAGCTTTCTGTGCCTAAGTTCACTATTTGTACAGTGAGGTTAACACTGCTTCCCACTAACGCTTGTAAAGCTTTTCAAGTTCTGCGCATGAAAACCACAAGTACAAAGCATTGTCATGATTCATAATGGCATTACTCCTTTGCACCAAAGCCCTCTATTGAAACAAGCACAGTTGTGCTGGAGTGGTGAATCAAGTCTACTTTTTTTTTCTACTTTTGAGAAATAAAATAGCCATAAGGAGTACTCATGCAAAATGGCAAACCATTTAAATGCCAATGGGGTCATTAGTCTCCTCAGACTGCTGCTTTTGAACATTGCTTTTCCTTTGGGTCAGAAAAAAGCCCCAGAACTTCAGGTGAGAACCTGAATTTTCACATCTCAGTGAAGTGATTGTGACTGAATTATGTCTGTTCATAGAAATCGAAGTATTAGCACCAGGTGGCTGTAGTGGCTGGGCAGGGAGCTAGTGACCAGCGAGCACTTGATAAGGTCCACTGTGGCGTTGTTCCAATGAGTTTCTCAGAGAGGGTAGAAGCAGAGGAAGCATGCTTCAGGATTTCCACCTGAAAGGGATGTCACAGAATAACAGAATATTAGGGATGGGAACGGACCTTGAAAGATCATCCAGTCCAATTCCCCTGCCAGAGCAGGATCACCTAGATCCAGTCACACAGGAACATATCCAAGTGGGTTTTAAATGTTTGCAGAGAAGGAGACTCCACAACCCCCCTGTGAAGAAGTTCCTTCTCATATTTATGTGGAACCTCCTATGTTCCAGCTTACACCCATTGCTTCGTGTCCTATCACTAGACGACATTGAGAACAGCCTGGCTCCATCCTCCTGACACCCACCCTTCACATATTTATAAACATTAATGTCCCACTTAAAGAAGTGCATGGAACAATCTTCACTGACTATTTAAATAGTATGTTAGTGAGGCATGAGCTGCTTAATCCTTATTTCTTTTATTAACTTAATTTTTAAAGCTTGTTTTAAGACATAAATGAGAAGAGGGCTAATAGTAGTTGGCAAATAATTTACTCGATAAGCCAATATAGATCGAGAATGATTGAAGACAAGCAGAAGACCTCTGACATTTACATAATATTTAACTAGAGCACTCGTCGTAACTTGGTTGTTACAAAAGTCATTATCTGGGTGTTAATAGTAAATGGGAGAAATGGGAATATAGGACTAGAATGAGAAAAAGACAAAGGGAAATGAGGAGTTGTGTTCAAGCAGAGGAGTGGGAACCCATGCTCTGTTGATGATATTTATGGACTGTGATAATGCTATCTCTGTAGATACTCCTAGGAGAAGCAGAATTCATCCAGGTTATTCTTTCACTAGTGGGTAATCTTCTCTGATAAGACTTGTGAAGATTATCTTAAAGTGCATGTAATGTTGGTAAGAAGGCTTTGTGGAGATCCCGTGTTAATATTTCTGCCAAACTTAGAAGGAACTCTGACATTTACTTTGTAAGTAAAGGTAAGTATATGCCTTTCCTATGCAGCAGGTGTCATGACTTTGCCCAGCTCAGCTGCACATGGAAGATGAGAGCATTTAATGAAAGGAAAGGCTTTTATGCTTTTGTGGTAGAGAGGATGTGGGAAGGGAGTAAAATTATCAGAAGAACAGTAGAAATTTTGCAGCGCAGGTCAATGAGAGATTGTCTGTGATGATGGTAATTGTTAGGAACGTTTTAAAATATACTTAATCAGAATTGGGATTATAAAGATTTAATACCTGACAGGCAGAGATTTCCACATTGCTGTAATTAGGGAGCTTGTTTAGGCAGTGGAAAATCTCTGCTGAAGTAGCAACGGTTGGATTAGAGCTTGACCATGGCCCAGTTTTATGTCTTTAAGATTTTTGGAGGCATGTTGGGATTTCAGGATGAAGTTATGCTGGATTACTGAGTTGTAATGAGCTTTTTCTACATCAGAAGCAAGAGCTACAAGCTCATAGTTTTACTGAAATATTAATATAAAGAAGCCCTTTCATTTCTCAAACACTCTTAAAATGCTGTTTCTAACAAGATAATAACTGTAACCTAACAATTTTATATGCATAACCTTTTGTAGGCCGTAGAGCGTGTGCAAGCAGAAATGGCAGGTTGTAAAAAATTATTGTAGTTATTTGTATTGTGCTAGTGCTTAGAAGCTCAAACTCCATTCTCTCAGGCGTAGCATGAATATTAAAGCAAGGTAGAGATTTCTGGCCCACGATGTGATTTTGCAGAAGCACAGCTTGGTGCTTGCAACATCATGTAGGCTCTCTACGAGGCCATCGGGCAGCGACATCTAGCACTTTGGCAAAGGGGATAGTGGTGCTCTGCTGCGAAGCATGGTGGTGTTGTGGGTTACAGGGTCCAGAGCCTGTGGAAATACGTGCAAACTACCAAGACAGCTGCCAGGGTGTGTAAATGGCTGTAATAAACTGGAAACAAAATTCATAGGTTTTCTGGTTTTATTCATGTCACTGCAAATAGAGGAACCTGGAGTCACTTAGGCACATGATGCACGTGTAACTAAAACACTGTTCTTGTCCTGTAACGATTATGTTTTTGGGTGCAGGCAACAGAAGAAGGAAAGAAAATCTGTAGTGATGATGGCAGAGATGGAAAAACAGGGTGACCACAGCAGTACATTGTCATATGAGCTTGTTGAGTGCACAGCGGTGCACTTCTAGCTGTAGTAACCAGCAGTTGTTGTTAACCCTAACAGGGCCTGCTATTCTGATTAGAATCTTGCTTTTTACCCCTCAGCTTGGATTCCCATGTAATTTTAGCAGTATTCTTATGGAGAACTGTTAGAGCAAGATAGGAAGCAAATGTTTTACGGACGCTGAAACCCGTGCTGGAAAACGGCTTAAAGCGTTCTCTTTTAACCTGAGCACTTAGTACAACATTTGTGGCAATCACAAGTGCTGGAAATTAAGATGCTTTGTGGCACAGTTTATGAAGAAGATTACTGTGTGTGCAAGCCTTTGGTCGCAGTTCCTCTAGTGATCAGAAGGTGCTTATTTTCCTGTCTTTCAGTGAGTCCTTTCCTGCTCCTGCACTCTTGCGAGAGTGTTGTCTGCGTGTGGCAGAGGTGGCACAAAGGAGGGGACCAGTGGGAGATCACATACTGGGTCACTGCTGAAGAAACAGAATCTTTATTTGTTGCTTGATGCTAGAAATGAATTACTTAAGGGCATGCTCGTGCCCTGCTTTGGTCAGGTACCAGAGCCTGCTCCAAATGGGCTTATGTGTTGCACTGTATAGTGGTATTAGCTCAGCTCCCAGAAGCAGTAGAGCTGCATCAGTAATTAGTTCTTCTCAGCAAGCTTAATTAGCAGGCTCAAGCAGATACTGCACTGACATGGATACTTAGCTCCTGTTTCCTGAGCCAACTTAAGTATGCGTGCAAGAGCCAAGCGCTGTGCAGTGTGGACTTAAAGTTTTGCCATTTCTGCTTTATTTCATTTACAAAAGAGGGTTTGACTCTCTTCCTAAACTTCTTTCCTCAAATTCTTGCTACAACCAGTGCCTTGGACGTCCTTTTTACCTGTAGGAATAAGCACTGCTTTAAACAAGGTACAAACAAAACTGATCAGAGAATGTTTATTTTAATTAAAATACATTGCTTAATTTTTTGAAACAAGTTTTCATTTTTTTATTATTTTATTTAAAAATCAAATTCCACTTCACTCATCTGTTTAGGCAGGAGATGATTTATAGAAAATGATCTTAGTGTTTATTTGAACATCCAAATGCAATAAATCTGCTCGGTATTTCAATAGCGTGCTTATTAATAGAACACATTATTCTGTTCAATATTGCATTGTCTTTAAAATTTAGCAGAGCATTAGTAGTAATGAAACTAGTTTAAATCAATATATCCCTGTTATGAAACCATCTACATGAGAGAGAAAATTCAAAAATTTGTCTGTAGCACAATAGCTGGATGATAATGGCATAAAAATATCTGAAAGAAAGACTTTCATGGAAGTTTTAGTTTCTAATTTAGGATTTGTGCAGATCACAATGTATTAACGTTAATTTTAACAGAAATATTTTCAGAACTAAAAAAAAAAAAGTAATAAATTACCAGAAAGTGCTTTGATTGCTGAGAACGAAATTTGGTCTCTCTGGCAATAATGAAAAAGCTCCAATTCATTGGAGTAGGCTTTATAACTACACAAAATGCAACAACTAAAATGAATATTGTGAATACGGTCCAGAAAATATCACAGATATTTTTCTATTCAGTTGCAGAAATTGTGTGAAAAAACAAGTATGCAAAGAAAAACTAAAATTAGATTTAACATTCTCAGCTTGGCAATCGCAATGCTTCTATTAAATGTATGGGCCAGAATTTTTATACTTAGATGTCTAAAATTAAACCCCTGAATAAAAGACCTGATTGTAGAAAGTGCTTAAGCTCAATGTTTGAGCAGAGATGCATGTCCTAGTTCTGATAGTTTAATTTTAGTTTTCTTGGTGGGTTACTGTCAGTTCGTTTAACTCAGTGTTGCCACAAAACGTCTACTTCTCTTAAGTGAGTTGAGTACTGCTGAACTCATGAGGGCAGGGATGTGTGCCCTGTGTGACGTGCCCTTGCAGCGGGGTGAGTAAGGTAGGTGGAACTCCGTGGTACCTGTATGGACTTTTGTCCATATTTAGTACTTAGAATTAAGGAAGAGTGTTTAGGATTAAGGAAGCAGAGAGGCAGCTTTTTGAAGTTGGGCCACTAGTACCATCTAAAAAGCTCTTAAAATGTGAAATAATCTGTTCTTGTTAGGAAAAACTGTGGGGAGAGCTGTCCGGTTTCCACTTTTGAGAACTAAGTTGTGCTTCTACGCCACTTGGCTCTCCAATTCTAAAAAGACAGTTCCAGTTTGCATCTCAGGAGAGCAGTTGCTAAGGATGCTGCCGTACTGAAGACTCAGTGGCTTTTTAATGTGTTTATTATTTTAACGGCAACGATGTTCTGCACTGATTTCAGCTTGCTCAAATCCTGCAGAAATAAGCTGGAACACAGGAGGTTTCACATCAATATGAGAAGGAACTTCTTCATAGGTAAGGGTGACAGAGCACTGGAATGGTCTGCCCAGGAGGGTTGTGGAGTGTTCTTATCTGGAGACATTTAAAACCCGCCTGGGTATGTTCCTGTGTGACTTGGTCTAGGAATGATCCTGCTGTGGCAGGGGGATTGGACTTTTGAGGTCTCTTCCAATCCCAAATGTTCTGTGATTCTGTGATACTTCCCAACTCCACAAAACCAAATAAAAAGAAAATCCCAGCTGAAAATCTTAACCCTAAACAAAACCTCTCCTGCCGCTTCAAAGTTACTTTGAAGTAGAGAAAGTAATTTGCTTCCCTGTTCACTCTCATCTTCCACCCATGATGCTGAACATCTTCAGAAAACATGGTCTCACAGTGCTTTCATGAGATGGGTGAGTAGTAAACTGCTGCTAATGGGGATCTTGAGTGGTGGATAGGTTGAGTGATTTACTGTTGAGGTGTCAGTGGAAGAAACATCTGAGTGACAGCATTCCTTCTCATCAACTCACTGGCTCTTTCTCCTTCTTAAGATGTTGAAATGTAATGAAACTTAAACATTTTTAAACAACTTCCAGATTAAAATTTAATAGGAATGAAAAATGAACAATATTCTTACAAGTAAGAAATGGTCTTCATTATTTTTTAAAGGCCGTATCATAAGGAACAGCACCATTAATAAGAGCCCTGAGTTTTTTTTATATTATGTACACGGTTCAGATAGGAATTTAACAGGGAATTTTAATGAAATGATGGCAGAAATCACATTTTTATTACATCCCTTTGCAGAATATTTCCTGTGAGACCAAGATAGAGAGAGGCCAAAATTAATGGCTTTTCATAGGAACTGAGTGATAAGTTATGGAAAGCTTGTCGAGATAATAATTTTGGGCTGCTGTTTGGATAGCTAAACAGCCTTATGGAGAATTGCTGCTTAATAGACATATCATGGGAATTAAAGACATTTGGATGTTAATTTGTATACATACTTTTCGGTATAGGACCGTGAAGAGAAATTCATTTTACAGATACTTTGTTTGCTGCTCTGCAGAGAGAAGGAAAGAATTCACTTACTGGGTAGCTCCTGTCATTTGACCACTTAAGAGAACATGGAGAGTTGTCAGGGGGCTGTCTCTCTCTTCCTTTTTCTCCCCTCTTGTGGTTTTTAATCTGAATGTAAGAAAGCATGATAAGATCTTACCATGGTTTTGTTCTCATTAAAAATTAAAGAAATTGTTATTTTGGGATATGAGAGTTATGTTTAGGGAAAATAAGCACCAAAAATATTTATGAAAATCTAAGCAATCTAGCATATTATGTTGACTTAGAGTCGAGCTCGTATTGCCCACTTGGCAATATATTTTACCATATTGCCGTACAACTATAATAATAAATGAACATATACTAAAGCCCCCTATCTACTAAGGCAACTGGCGTTTTAAAAGCACTTCACGTGCTCGGTTTCCTGTATTTTAAATGCAGATGTTCATCCAACTTTTAATACCAATGGGAGGCCCTGTTCAAAACCTGCATTAGAGTGAAGCACAAGGTGGCAATAAACTTAATTCAGGCTTTTATCTTTCTTGGTTCCACCTCAAAGCTTTTAAATATTGCAGTTCTGAAGTGCGAATTTCTTTTGTGTTAGTCATTTCTGCGAACACCTGTGAGCGGCTGGGTTTAATTGGCCTACAGCTGGCACTGATTGTGTGTGCAGGGGCTGGGGGAGGCACTGCCTGATCGGCTGCCTTCGCAGCGGGCATCATTATCTCCTCTCCTTCCTTTTCAGCTCCTTTTTTTGTTATATGCAGGTTAGAAAGGTTTAGGGATTAGGGACTGAAAATAGAAGGGTCTCTGGTGAGATTCGATGCCTCCTGGATGAAGTCATTTCAGCAAATATATCTGCATGCATCAACACCTTATTGAACAAGTCAAGCGCAGATTTGCTAATCTTGTTAGTCAATTTGCAATACTTCTGTAGCTTTTGTAGAGGTGACTGTGCCAAGAGCCATGGAGGCTGAAGTGCATAGTGGTGACAGCAGCGTAGAAGAAGGGAGTAAAGGTTTTAAAAGTCTCCTCTCCGTGTCAGCCATTGCCAGTTTAATGGAAGGTGTCACCCTGTGGACAGTAAAAACAAAGCAAGTGCAGGTTTGTGTGTAGATGTTTTTGATGGGATGACTCTGCTTTAGTCACCAATGTTCCCTTTTACGTTGTGCAACTCAATTTAAATTAGCAGTCTTTTTTGTTTCCTTGAGTGTTTTGTCCTATCCCTCTGTTTTATAATGACTGTTGCTCTGAATTTCGTTTTATTTTGTAAATTGATTCCAGTGTTAGGTATTGGCGTTACAGACCTTCTTAATTTCCTACAAGAAACTACTACTGACCACTTGTTTGGAAAGTTTAAGAGGAAATACATGTCCTTTGCCCATTGTTTCTTTATAGATTAGTAGACTGTTTCCTAACTGTAGGCTTCCCTAGGCTTTGCAGATGAAGACTAATTATATAACCTACTATTAAGAAGGGACAAAGGAAGGGAAAATGCAGCCACATCACTTGAACTAAGCCAGAATGTCCTGAAGGTTATACTTCCTGGGGCTAAAGAGAAGAAAATAGGTGGAATATATGATTCACAACAGGAGCAAAACAAACTTCCTAAATCTAAATGGAGAGCTGTGAACAGCCGCACACCTATAGATGCACCTTCTGGTTTATAATAGTCCTTGTAGTCTTCTCGTGCCCCTTACAAATGGATTGTAATTTGGGGAATCGTGTGGTCTGTGAGTTTGCTCTAGCCACTGTTGCCAGGTGTATTTCTGTTAGGTGTTTTATTGCGTGTGGCTTGTAGAGACCCTTCACGACACTGCATTGTGAATCCTCTCTGCTTTGGGACTTCTGTCAGGTGACAGTTGCTCTAAAGCAAATAAACACCATCTAAGAGCACATGAAAACTGAAGAAATGCATCTTCACTTTCATACTAAAGCAGCTCAGGGCTGACTCTAGCTACATTTCTCCTTTTACACAGACCACAGTTCAGCGCGTGATTGACTTTGTTGCAGCACGAAGCATGCGAGTCTTTATTTCTCAACAAGTGGGACTTCAATAAATGCATGCTGGGTGCAAAGTGAATTCTGGAGAGGTAATTGGTAATTTAATAACCTCTCTGAACTTCAGTCGTCATCCTTTTTCCTTGCTGTTGTTTATCTGGGATCTTGCTTCAACTGTTTATGTCAAGCTTGTTGCTTTCCTTTAAAACGCTTTTCTGTGCGGCAGTACTAGAGCACTGTGCTGCTACAGAGCAGTGTTACTGAACAAAGAAATCATGTATGCTGGAAGAAAGAAACAGCAAGTGCCTAGGGACTGAGTCTGTGTCAGGTACTCTGTTCAAACACACGGACAATATTGGTGACATCATTTAGGTTGGGGATTGCTTAGGACAGGGAATGCTTTTTCAGTCTGACTTCATATAACGCTTTCCATCCTTCAAGTTTAATGTTAAACACAGTGGATGTGACAGACTGCGTTCCCAAGAAAGTATAGCAGCAGCCCCCTCAACTTCAGTGTGACTTGTTCAAGTTTCCCTTTTGTGTTACCCAATTTTGTTTAATTGGAATACATTAATATAGCAGACACCTTGCCTTCCCCTAACCAGATTTAGGGCTGAGAATGAGTGGAAAGGTCTTATCTTAATGAAAATGAATTTTCTTCTGTCTGAACAATAATGCAATAAAATGATCAACCTTCTTTTTTTTAAGCTGTTAATTGTCTGCATGTGTAGTGCTACCTAGCAACATTCCTAGCAGGGCCCTGCTGTTGGTCAGAGATTTCTGGAGAGTGCTGAAAGATAACGTTATTAGTAACAATTAAGACAAATGTTCCTTTTGTGGCTTGAAGAAGGCTCATTTAGCAAAACCTCTCAAAGGCAAGACACTGAACATTTACACTCTTCTGTTTATTCTGTAGGAGAATAAACTGTTTGAGGGAAGGGAGGAACTGTAGCCCCAATGAAAGGCTTTCCAGTATTGGTACTAGTACGGGCTTCAGTAAGGAGCGATGGGATGTGGATTTCATATACTGTAAAGGGTGAGAAACAGCTACCTCAAATATTCTTCTTACAGTAACTGAAAGCTTTGGTTCCTGAATTAATTAATCAAAGGCTCTGGACTGCAATGTCATTATGAATAGTCAGAATGTTTTCAGCTTGGTGCTTGGCTCATCAGTCTGGCAGGCAGTGAACTCTGTCAATCCCTATTGAAGTTGTGCCAATCTTCTTAGATGAAGCTGATTGATGTGAGCCCTTTCCTCACCATTCATTTGGACAGCCAGACTGTGTGTGACTAAATTTTTGGCCATCACAGACATTCAGATGAATTCGTTTTGATTAGTTCTGGTTGAGACTTTGGGGAAACAAGGAAACTGAATTGCCATTCTTTTCCTCCCTTTCCGCCATGTCATTCTTCCAGCTCTTTCCTTGTCCATCCACAACCACTATGCCCGTGCAAGTGTACGTGTGAGTACACATGCAGACATTTCTGTTGTTCAGCATTAATCCGTGGGTCCAGGCAGAGTTCAAGAGCCTTTTTTGTACTAATTGTCTTTTGCTGAACTATTTCTTTTCTGTGTACAACACGATATTGGAAAAGTGTGCTGTTTTCTCAGTCACAGCATTTTAATGCTTGCTCTGTCTTCAGTGAGTTGCTTTGCTTTTTTCTGCTATCTGGTACAAATTTAGTGTAAATTAAATGACCAGTTCATTTTTTGCGCTCCATAGGCTGCAGCAAGTAATAAACAGCTTATGTAATCTCCTAATCATGAACTCAGCCAAAAAATGTCATAAAACCCTGCAGTATACAGCACCTCGCAATGATTTCTGTAGCCTGCAGAAACCGTATATTATGAATATTGTTTGCTATGTTTTTTTTTTTATATTTCAATCACCATCATCGTCCATTTGCAGGAAAGAAAGACTTTCTTTTTTTATTAGATGTTCCACTTCCAATCCATACTTATTGCCGCTGTGTGTGGTTGTTAATTGTACTTTGAGGATGTTGCTTTCTTTCATCAAATTGGAGAATTGATATAAAAATTGAAAACATTATAGTGAAAAGAACTTTTCTACCCTTTTCTTTCTCTCCTAATTGTCTTGGCTTCTCACAAATTTCGAGTTTTAATTTCAGTATTTTGTCTGATCCTTGCATTCTCAATCTGTGTGACTAAAACTTTCAATCTCCCACTTCTTGTTCCTACTACATTCTTTTTCTCTGGGCAATATCTCTTTTTAAACATCTTTGTCACAGAATCACAGGCCATTACGGATTGGAAGGGACCTTGAAAGATCATCTAGTCACAGCAGGATCCCCTAGACCAAGTCGCACAGGAACACGTCCAGGTGGCTTTTAAACATCTCCAGAGAAGGAGACTCCACAACAACCCTGGGAAGCCTGTTCCAGTGCTCTGTCACCCTCACTGTGAGGAAGTTCCTCCTCATATTGATGTGGAACCTCCTATGTTCCAAGTTACACCTATTGCCCATTGTCCTATCATTAGATGATACTGAGAAGAGCCTCATTCTATCCTCCTGACAACTTCCTTTTCCATTATTAATAAACATTAATGAGGTCACCTTTCACTCTCCTTTTCTCCAAGCTAAAGAGACCCAGCTCCCTCAGCCTTTCCTCAACAGGGAGATGTTCCACTCCATCATCTTTGTGTCTCTGTGCTGGACTTTCTCCCGCAGTTCTGTGTCCTTCTGGGAACGGAGGGGCCCAGAACTGGACACAGTATTTCAGATGTAGTCTCACCAGGGCATAGTAGAGGGGGAGGAGAACCTCTCTTGATCTTCTGATCCGCCCCAGAATGCCGTTGGCCTTCTTGACCACAAGGGCTCATTGTTTGCTCATGGTTGTTGTACTGGCCACCAAGACCCCCAGGTCCCTTTCTCCTACACTACACTCCGATAGGTCAGTCTACAACCTCTACTGGTACCTGGGGCTGTTCTTGCCCAGACACTAGACTCTAGACATGCTCTTTTTATATGTCATTACATTTCTCCCCACCCAACTCTCCTGCTTGTGTCGGTTCTGCGTCATGTCCACACATCTCCCTAACCACTAGACCACAACCTCAAGTGCTCTATCTACTCATTTTTTTAAGTACCTCAAGGATGGTGATTCCACCACTTCCCTGGATTGGAGGCAGCCAGTTCTAGTGCCCAACCACTCTAAGTAAAGGATTATTTCCTAAGATCCAATCTAAATCTCCCCTGATGCAACCCGAGGCCATTGCCTATTGTGCTATGATTAGTAATTTGGGAGAAGAGCTCAGCACCAGCCTCACTGCAACCTCCTTTTAGGTAGTTGTAGAGAGCAATAAGGCCTCCTCTCAGCCTCTTCTCTAGCATAAATAACCCCAGTTGCCTGTTATTTGGTGTCAACCTCATAGTGCACCTTATGACGTTTTACTGAATAAATGTTTGTCTCTTACCCAGCTCACTGGTGGTGCAAATTTCCATCTATCATTAATACATCTTATTTTTTGTAATGGTAGTACTCCGAAAGAGCATTATAGAACACCATGTTCTGTTTCATGCTCAGTGATAGGAAAGACAGTGTTGAGCGCATTCTTCTCAAACCCTTTAAGAAGTAATTTTTCAGTGTTCGTTGTGCTGTCATTGATGCCAGCCATATCTCAGCCAGTTTTCCTTAGTGCAGTGTATTGAAGAGAATTGATTTAAACAGAATGATAGATGTAGTCTGGAAGTTACTTTGGAGAAACTTCTTAGGGTGATCTTGCAGTATCAGAAGGGTTGGAGATAAGTTTCTTCAAGTGTAAGGCAATGCTGGCTTGGGATTCTTGTGAAGGACTTCTTGGCTAACCCGTGGAGGGATGATTTGCCACTGCCTTGCAGGTGATCCTCTGCCTTGGGAAACTGTCTCCCTTAATTCTGTTCTATGCATGTTGCTGTTTTCAGTCATATTTGTTGCCTCCTTTACGTGTTTAAATGTGTAGTCAGGTAAAATAGATCATTTTACTTTATCATTTTATCCTATGCGTGGGCTTGAACTAATACGGCTGATGCTAAGCTATTTTGACTCTGAAATCTGTGAAATCTGAGAGCAGTTAGAACCTTCCAAAGGTACTCAGTTGTTTTAATGTTAGACTTGTGTTTTTTATGACCAGCAAAATTTGTCTGTTGGTGAACCTTCTTGCTCAGTGTCATTTCATCAAATTGTGGTGTATTACATTTTGAAGCAGTAACTCTGTCTTCAGGCACAATAATTTCCTGAAGGAAAACAAGCTTTTGAGATGAGCTGGTTGGGGCAGTACATCATAGCTGGGACTCTTACAAGGGAAGTGAGGGAACACAAAGCTCCATCTCAACATGAACAGGTTCATTTTAACTATCAGGGTGACAGAATCACAGAATCACTCTGGTTGGAAAAGACCCCTGGGATCATTAAGTCCAACC
>JAOXOE010000874.1:5016319-5065833 GCA_028565055.1 Phoeniculus purpureus | reverse complement strand
ACTTCTTCCCAGTGAGGGTGACAGAGCACTGGAACAGGCTGCCCAGGGTGGTTGTGGAGTCTCCTTCACTGGAGATACTCAAGACCCTCCTGGACAAGTTCCTGTGTGACTTAGTCTAGGTGATCCTGCTGTTGCGGGCGGATTGGACTAGATGAACTTTTGAGGTCCCTTCCAATCTGTTATGACTCTATGATTCTATGATTTTGGTTCCTATCCAAAATCATTCATTCAAAGGGAGCTACGACTGCACGTTTGTCTTCTGATTTTATTTCTTAGCACTTCCAAGAAAAGCAGCTTGCCAGAGCTATTCACTTTAGAAGCAAAGTCACCATGGGACAGGTTAAAAAAGCCCCAACTTGCAAAAACAGCCTCTCGGGTTCGGCTGATGTCATTCTCGCAGCTGACACAACCAGTGCTGCCAACAAGCACCTTGCTTCCCAACAAATACAACAGCAGCCAAAACCTGACTTTTAGTGACACACAGCTGACATTCGTGAAAAAAGAGCAGAACACTAGAGTCCCTCAATTCCAAAGCCGGGGGGAAAATTCTCCACTAATTTTGTTCACCACATTTTTTGATGTAACTGATGAAGTTCTTGACCGATTTCTGCTGCTCAGCCTTGTCTGGGAACGTAAGGCCACGCTAATAAAATCTGTGACAGATAAGCTAGGAATGGGAAAACTCAACACAAACCTTCTGAGCACAACTAGGTGAGTTTGTTTCATCGTATTTGAAAGACCTCAGATAAGAGGGATTCATGCTTTGCTTTGGAGGAAATGAAAAAGGAACAGGGGCAGTGAGATGAAGAGAAAACCATGGGGAGAAAACGGTTGCACGGCACAGACAAGAGGCTGAATGAATAATACACAGAGGAGGCACAAAAGTGAGTGGCTAGGACACACATCCTAAGGAAAATGAGAGAGCAAAGACAGTTTCATTAGGAAATCATAACAAGCAGACTTCTATGGAAAACACCAAGGTGAGATGCTCACCCTACAGCTTTGACTTTTAAAAAGTGAGCTGAATCCAGAGCCAAGGCAGAAATTCTACAACCTGCAGCTCGCACCTTAGGGCGAGAGAGAAATAAAGCAGTACGGCATCACGTCACTTTTGGTCTCCACACCAATTAGTTGCTCTGTTATCAATTCTAAGGAACACGCCGATCACAAAAACCAGGGAAAGAACAGGGAACCAAGCTTCTCAGATAGCATTTACATACTTCATTCTCTTAACTACGTCAGGGAAAAGAAACCAAAGGAGGGAGAGGCCCCCACAAGAGCAAACTGAGGAACTGTTGTTCCCTAATGACTTCGCGTGAGCTTTTTAGGCTCTTCCTCCTTACGTTCAAAAAATCCCAACAAAACCCCTCTTGAGTTTAGCGAGACATTATTCTGCTCTAACGACAATCAAGCCTAGTCAGGTATCAATCAAAAGAAAACACCCGTGGCGAAAGCTTTGTCAGGTGATGTTCTGGGTTCCCAGTACAGCTGCTTCCCTTCTCAGAATGAAGAGAGTCATTAACCCTAAAATCAAACTAAAACTCTCAGAAATGGTTTTCCAACGCCTAAAGCACGGCAAATTGCTACGAAACCGCCTTTTAAAAGTTTGAAAGAGATGTATGTAAACCACCGCGGTCTCCGCCGCCTTCTGCGCACGTTTCCCCTGTGGCCTCGTCGTGTTGCTGCTCCAGAGCGGTTTGCAGCAGGCGATCTTTCACAGCAGTTCCTGGGTGAACCCCACAGCCTCTCTCCCACCTGAGCAGAGCTCCTGGAAAATCCCATGGCTGGTTCCCACTGTAGCGGTAACACGGCCACAGCTCTAAGACAGACACTGACAGAGCAGGTCAAAGGCAGAGAAACCACAGCTCACAGCTACACCCTTCACGTGGCCAGCTCGATCACCTACACGCACAGACCCCACAAGAGAGAGCTCACGGAAATGCTTCTGAACCGCCAGCAAAAGCACGCGTGCAAGCAGCAGGTGAACCACACGGCGCTGTGCTGGAAAGCGATGCCACCTCCCGCGCTCTGTCAGCACGGCTATGCTGATCGGCACAAGGCTCCTGCCTTCCGGGCAAGCGTGGCGGCAAAAGAGGTGGCGCTGACTGCTGCTTCCGGCCCAAGCAGAGGCTGAACGACACGATTCACTGCAGTTGGGTGCCCTTCTGGCAGACGCACCAACCCTGCGTATCTTGAAAAGGATTGACTGGAACCTTCTAGCCGCAACCTAAGTCCTACGTAAACAGAACTTGAGCTTCAAACTACGCAGCCTGCAGAAAGCGTCTAAGTCCCCTCTGTCCTTAACAGCCGTCACTTCAACAGTGACAAAGCTGTGACAAAAAGCACTTCTTGGCAAGCTGGGAGAGCACTGGCGCCGGCAGCTTGCTCACCACGTAACGCTGCTGACCTACCAGCGAACCATACCCCAGCTAAGGGGAACAAGCTCCTGCAGAGACATAGGCAGAGGAGGTTTGAGTGGCAGGAGTCCCTGGAGATCTGTTACCTCCTTCTCGCAGGGAAACACCCCTCTATTTCTAGCACAATCACACCCCACCTCCAAACACGTTTCCCTGGTCCACCCTTTAGTTAAGCTACCACATGAGAAAATCCCTTTCTTCTTGTGCTCTGCTCTAACCCCAATGCTGGGAGCAAGCGACCTGGGCATGGAGGCAGGACGCGACTGTGAGGGAAACGGAAGGGCTCCGGCTGCAAAGCCTGGTATGGCACATGCTCCTCCACCTACGGCCAAACATTGCAGAAGGGTCAACTACCTCACGCTAAGACTACAGTCAGGAAGTACCTGGTTTTCACTCCTGGCACAGCCAGTGGCTTATGGCGTGATCACAAGAAAGCAAGAACCTTTGGATGGCCAGCGGTCTCGCTTGTCGAAGCCGGTTAACGATACCTGCCAAGGCATATGGCGATGAAGGAATTAATTATGTGCCCAACAGCTCTTCGCTGCTCTCAAAATGAAAGATGTCCTGCAGCTGACACTTGAACAGATACGGCAGAGGTGAGTAAAGGTCCTCTGCTCTGAGACACAATTCACAATGAAGAGCACACAGCCCAAATTTTTTTGCTGAGGGAAGGCAGAAGGGTCCATGGGTACATTTGGTGTGCTGCTGAGAGGCAATCCAACACCACTGCTGAAGTAAGGAATGGGAGGAAACACTCAGAACATCAAATTCTGTTCGATACGGGTCAAGTTCCATCACTTTTCCACAGAGCGCCTGCCTGGTGACTCCCACGAGACTGCAGGAAGCACCCACAACCCATCATAGAATCATTAGGGATTGGAAGGGACCTCAAAAGATCATCCAGTTCCAACCCCTACACCATGGGCAGGGACACCCCACCCTAGACCAGGCTGGCCAGAGCCTCATCCAGCCTGGCCTTAAACACCTCCAGGGATGAAGCACCTCCCTGCTTGAAGCTTGACTTTTCTCCAGCTTTGTTGCCCTTCTTTGGACATGCTCCAGCACTTCAGTGTCCTCCTTGGAGTGAGGGGCCCAAACCTGAAAAGAGTATTGGAGGTTTGGCCTCACCTGCATTGTCTTCTGCTGCTTTAAGAAGGCAATGCCAGGAGGAAAGTTTTCCATTCAATGCACATGGGAGAATGGAGTTTTGGGGCTTGAATAGAACTCTCCAAGTCAGAACAGCTTCCAAGCAGTATTTAGCCCTTGTGCCCCTTCTCCAGAAATTATCATTACCTCATTTATTTTACCACCCAGCTCTCATATGTGGACTGCAGTTTTCCACGCTAAGAGAAGTTCTGACTATTACCTGGGTGCTACCATGAGTACAGTACTCACAGGTGCCAGTTTTTTTTCAGTCACCAGACTGAATTCAGAGGTTGATATTGATGCAGTTGAACACATACAATTTTCAGTACAAAACGTGAAACTCCTAGAGTTCTAGTTAGTTGCTTTTGATGAATTGAAATAAATTCATATTCTCTTATTAAAAGCTCAGAGAAGAAAATGGAATGCAACTCTGTATGCAGGATTCTTTTTAAAAATGAAGGCTAAGAAAATCCCAACTGATGCATATAAGACATAGTTTTTTAATTTATTTCTCAAGCATATGCAAAAAAGGCATTAATTTTCAGTAATATAAAATTCCTGATATGTAGTGCCTGGAGCTATGGTTTTGAACCTAAATTGCATGTATTTACTAAGCCATACAGCTCTGCAATGTGGAAAATGGAAATGCATTTCAAATGTGTGCAGGGATTGCTATTACTAATAAAACCACTTGCAATTTATAAGTGAGAAAAATAAAGCTTCACATGGTAGATGAAGAGACACCTTTATTGACTCCATATAAGCCTGACTGCATGAGGTGCGTTCCTGAAAATGGGAAGCAAGTGCCACGTTTTCAGGAATTTCAGAAGTCAACCATCGAGGGGTAATAGAGTTGACCTCTAATTTCAGAAACCACGGGCTAACATTTGAGAGCATTTCACTTCCAAACTTTATTTAAAGCTCTGCTTAGCAATCAGTTTTATAACAGTAAGGATTTTTGGCTGGGAGGCACATCAGTTATACCGTTACCTGGCAGACTTTTTTCCCTTTAACAGCAGACACCAGTGGCCTTTAGGAATGAACCGCTGGTACTTCAGATTGCAAACAGGTGTGGCTCGACTGGCCTTCTGTCCTTGATTTCACAAGTATGGCTTTGCAATCCTCTGTTCTTTTTACTTTGAACAAAGTACAGTGTAGCTAGTCACTTACGTTTCTAATAGGAGACATTTTACAGGTTTACTGTCTCCTTGGTGTTATAATATTTTAACTGGCATTTTGCTGTCAGCTTCTTCCTGGAGTATCCATTATCCATTGCAGCACTGTGTTATCTAGAAGCTGTGTCTTTGAATTCTCAGTGGGCGGTTCTCAGCACGAGTGGTGCTCACCTTACAAAGGTGTTAAGGAAATACAGGTTCTGGATATATATTTAGTGTAGAATTGATTCTATCGTGTGTTCCCTCCACCTAATAGTAAAGATTCTATACAAAGACAACATTGCTCTTTCTAAACTGATAGAACCTTTGCTTTCAGTACAGATTCACATGCTCTTAAAAAAGTAAAAGTGTTGTTTTCCTGTTAGATGAGATACTTCAGCATGTGAGATCACAGAATCACAGAACATTAGGTATGGAAGGGACCTCAAAAGATCATCTGGTCCAGTCCCCCTGCCGCAGCAGGACCACCTAGACCAAGTCACACAGGAACATACACAGGTGGGTTTTAAACATCTCCTGAGAAGGAGACTGCACAACCCCACTGGGCAGCCTGATAGAGCTATGAGTTCCACATTGCTTTCTGCCTACTCTTGACCATGTTCTTGTATGCATCACCTTTGGTATGAAGAGAGTAAGTTTTGTGAGCGTGGTAAATGCCACTGATAAGACATATGAATGCACTTAAATATAACTTTGCACATTCAGGGTGGTTGCTAGTGTGACCAACAGCTAGTCATCCTTTACAAAATGTGGAGGAATTTAAATGTATTTTCTATAAAGCAGTTTTCTTTAGATTATTAATAAATATCCATACCTGCTTTCTGAATATAGCATTTCAGCCTCATTAATGTGTAATGCATAAATTCATACAAAAGCTGGGCTCTGAAAGCAACAGATTTAAAGAAGATGCTCAGAAACACATAATGGATGAATAAGACTTCTATTTAAAAAAAGTACAGCCTAGGTATAAAAGTAAATACAAAACAAGATTTCTATCTAGACATAACATGTTGTATAAAACACTGGACTGGTACGCCTGGGAAAATTAACAAGGTTCTAGGCAGCCAAACTTTTTTGGAAGTCTGAAATGGAAACAGCAGATTTCAAATCTAAATACAACTTGAGAGCAATTGCTGTTTGGGTAATATCTAGTTAGGGTATTTAGGTGTTTGTCCATCAAATGTAAAATCCTAGGCTGGCCTCGAGTTATTCAGCAACTCATTTACTTGAAGTCATGAATAAATGTCATACATAGTACTGAGGTTTTTTCCAAGTGTAATTGTGTTGTATAGATATCCAGAGTGTTGTGCGCTGTTAACAGTCAGCTCTCATGCCTGTTAGTGTTTAAAAGCTAGAATGCTGTTTCTGGCTGTGCTTGTATTTGTTTTAGATTTGGAGGACAGGGCAAGACGGGTGGAAGTTGCCTCCACAGTCCAAGGTGATTATTGGCAAAACCAAGAAGTTTCTTCTACTGAATTAACTCCTTTGTCAAATGTGGCAGATTTATTTACAGGGAAGGCTGTTTGGACAATTTGAATGAACTTGAAATAGTCCTTAAAAACCATAAATCAGGAAACGGAAAATAAGAGGACAGAAGGCACAATTTTCATGCTAAAGTTCCTTCTCAGCTTTACTGCTGAGGAAATGAGCTGCCACATCTGTTGTGCCCTGACAAGATCTGGAGAGGATATGTCTACAAGACTGTATATGAACTAGGATGCAGGCAGATGATGGAATTGTCTGAGCTGTAGGCTATCTCTGCTGTCACGCTTAATGTCATGTGGCCAGCATCATCACAGTCAACAGTGAGTCACAACACAAGTTTGTGAAGCACCATGTTTTTTCAGTCTTTCCAAAAATGAAAAATTTATGTTTATTAATTAGACGGGTGCAGAAACACCGATTTTGGTGATGAGGAATACAGCAGCAGTGCCAAGAACATGACAACTTAACCAATTTGCCATTTAGCATTGCTTACCCAAACCTGAATAAAAGAAAAGACTTCAAAATGGAACCAGAAGAACTTGTGGTAGATGTTTTCTGCAGCAGCATTATAGTCTGAGTGTAGCTGACTGGATTTCTATTTCATATTGTAATTTCTGTTGTTTGGGATGTGGATTCAGTTTTGATTTTGTTTATTGGCATTCAGGCTGATAGCTGGAATCAGTGTCAGACAGATTAATTTATGAATGATTTTTAAAAACATAATTCTTCATAATTCTCTCAACTCTTTGGAACTGTTAACCCTGTCACAGCCTCACAGAGGACTGGAACTAGAGTTGTGGGGTTTCTGTTCCTCCAAAATCTGGGACAATTCATCTTTGAATTTTTTCACATATATGTCTTGAGCAATCTGATAGTGACTAAGATTCAGGCAGGTCCTGTGTTTTACTTGACCTCAGAGTCTTTGTCTGTAGAACAAGGATGATGGTCTTAGTTACTGCCAAGAATATTTAGACATGATCTAAATCTTACCTCTAAAGATTGTAAGTTCTCTCAAAGTGCTTCGTATTTCTGCTGATTTAGCATTAAGCAGAAAACTGTATGTATGGGGGGTGGGAGGGGCAAGAGTGAGGTTCATCATCAGATGTCAAGTTTTGTTCTATTTTTGTAATGATTTATGCAGTTGTTAATCACCGGCTGACTCCTCAGAGGAAACTTCAGAGAGATCATGTATTTAGAAGCAATCCGGCTTGTAGTATTTTCTCTCCATTGTATTTTACTTCCTTTGTTCCTTTGTTCTCTATTATGAAGGACATTTGCATGAAAACAAGATTTTTGTTTCTTAAAAGTTCATCTGCTCCTGCTGCTTATTCCCCACCTGGCCATAATCCTCCGCTTGTGACATCTCAATTGGTGGCTGGGCAAATGATTATGATGTCAAAGACAGGATTATGACTTCAGGTGAGAAAGAAACAGCAGGAACTGGTGAATGCAGGAGAAATATGCATCTAGATTTTTCTCTTAACTATTTTTATACTAAAAGTGCAAGAGAAATTCAGACAAGAGATTATGTATGCATATATAAAATAACTGATGTATAAGCAAATGGTGTCGTACTAGTGAGTAACATGACAAATCAGTTCTTTAAATTGTCTTCAACCGTTCTTATTCTCTAGTTTCATCTACAGAAAATTACAGTGCTAGGATAATATCCAGTGGCAGTGTGATAAGAACATAGTTGGTTTTTTACCATGTCGCACTCCTGTAGAAGACATGTCTTCTGTATTATCTTGTGGCACAACGTCCTTAGCTTGATGATGCTGAGGCTTGATTACAAAGACTCAAACTGTGGATGGCCACCTAGTTAACTCAAGTTCCTCTTGAGGTTTTGGATCAGAACAAGCTGGTTTACAGAATCACAAAACATTAGGGATTCGAAGGGACCTCGACAGATCATCCAGGCCAATCCCCCCTGCTTCAGCAGCATTACCCAAACTAAGTTGCACAGGAACATATCCAGGCAGGTTTTAAACACCTCCAGAGAAGGAGACTCCACAACCCCCCTGGGCAGCCCCTTCCGGTGCTCTGAAGTTCTTTAAATTGTCCAAGTTCACCTACTTGTTTTGGTTGGGGTTTTTTTCTCCTATTTAATATTGCATTTCCTTTTTATGTGTGAGGAACCCCCACCCAGTGCCCTGGAACCCTGAAAATGTTTGCATGAAGGTTTTTTTTGCACGATATCTCCTTTTGCAATTTTTTTGCCTACATTGGGTGATACGACTATAAAGAGTTTGTGTGACTCTGCAGGCATTGCTATTGTGCATTGACTAGTGGAAGAAAAATATTTGCTGCTTTACAGCTCTGAGAACTGTAATGCAAGGGACGGGGGTGCATGTTACAATACCAGATGGTGGTCTTGTGGACGCTTGAGATTCTCCCATGGGTAAGTTAGTGGTGGGTTCTGAAGGGATTGCTCAACAGAATCATAGAATGGTTTGGGCTGGAAGGGACCTTTAGATGTCATCTGTTTCCAATACCCCTGCCATGGACAGGGACACCCTTCACCAGAGCAGGTTGCCCATAGCCCCTGGCCTTGAACACTTTCGGGGAGGGGGTGGCATCCACAGCCTCCCTGAGCAACCTATTCCAGTGCTTCACCAGCTTCAATGTCTTCCTAAAATCTAATCTAAATCTTTCAGTTTGAAACCATTCCCTCTTGTCCTTTCAGTAGAGTCTCTTGTAAAAAGTCCCTCTCCAGCCTACCCTGTAGGCTTGCTTCAGGTAATGGAAGGCTGCTGTAAGGTTCCTCCTGGAGCCTTATCTTCTCCAGGCTGAACACCCCCAACTCTGTCAGCCTGTCTTCCTAGCAGAGATATGGCTTCATAGCCAGGGAATCAGCTTGTAGGCTACTGCTGCTGGAAGTTTTTACAGTGGTGTTTGTCACTTCTCCTGGCTAATCCTAAGGTCGTTAGGTGTAGGCTATAATGAAAAATTATCCCTTCTGCATTATTCAGGAATGCCTCATTACATTATGGACTTCTTTTGAGTTGTTTGACATTTTTGGTGTCATTTGTGAAATGAAGTGGAAGACCCGGTATTATCCTATATGCAAATAATACTGCCCTGTATCAGTGAGTGAAAATAGGAGGGAAGAGAGGAGTTAATAATCATAGAATTAAAGATGTTGAAAATAATCCAATCCACAAGTTTGATATTTGAAGTACTCCCAGCTTCAGAGAAACCATGGGGAGTGTTTGGGTTTTTTTCAACAGAACTGAAGTAGTTATCTTCAGGAACCCAGTAATTAAAATTAGAAAGTTGGTAACATTTTTATTACAGGCAATTCTAGTGGTGAGATTAACATTAGATAATCTTATCATGAAATAACCAGGCACCCTATGATGATCTGACACATGAGAGGCTGCACATTGCTTCTGGTCCCCCAAGGGCTGTGATTATTTTATGGTTTTATCTTGTGATAACTGTGCTTTGGTTTTGCCCTTTTCTAAGAGTTTCATGCGGTACAAATTCCATCCCACCCCGCCACCGTAAATTTGTAATTTAACACCACTCTAGGAAATGGCAAATCAGCATGAAACTGTTAATCTTATCTCGTATCATGAAACAGAGATGTGATTACTTTGCTTCTGGTCATTATCCAAACTAAAAGCTGGGCTTGGGCATTTGTGTCATCAACATTTCTGCCATCAGAAAGCAAAAGATTGCTAAAACAAAGTGGAATTCTGCAGTCAATCCCATTTAACATTTCAAGCCAAAAAATGCTGCGTGGCACCAAATTCCTTTTACTGGTCAGTTAGCAACAAGCTGCAGTATTAAAGTTTACAGGTTCTTTTCTGGGCATTTAAAACATCAGAAAAGACCTGAATGACAGGCATGAGAGCTTTAAATAATCTGTAGTGATTTTAATGAGTTCAGTCACAATTGCCACAGGTTTTTTGTGCTTTGCAAGTATTTCTGAGATGGACTCGCTGTTGCCGACTTGCTTTTCGGTCTTTTGAGAAGGATGGAAACTGGCTCCTGTTCAGTCCTGCAGCACTGAGTCTGTTTTAGCTTGAACTGCTGGAAATAGCCAGCTACATCCCCTCCCCTCCAATGAATATATTGTGAACAAGAAATTAGTTTTAATTTGTATTACAGATCAGCTAATTAAAGAAAACACATTTTAAATACCTGACTGAACCAATGCAATTTGGCTTCCTTCTCTTCTTTACCCTTGGCCCTTTTTTTCCTACAGTTCTTCCAAATACTTGCAACTTCCTGTGTTCTATGAAGTGTGTGAAACTTAGATGCACTTAAGTTTATTGTGAGGGAAGCTCAACCTCTTTTTTCAATTCTCTAGCAGGATAGACCTTTCTTCTCTACAAAAACACTTGTAATTAATTCTTTTTTATTTTTAGGTTGTTAGTTGGGTTTTTCTTTTTTTCTTTATTCTTTGCAAATCCCAAGGGACCCTACAGATGTGGAAACGTGGTGACAATTTTTTCTGTGCTCAACTGGATGGTTCAGCTCTGTTCCTGAAGGGAGTGAATTTTACTGTTGACCTAATTCTGTTGCCGTTAAAGTTGGCACTGAGTGGTTTTAGAGATTTTCAGCCTCAAAGAATTACTACTCTTTGTTGAATTCAGAGTTTAAGAAGGAGAGCTGAAGTGCAGCTCTTTCAGATGGAATAAGGAAGTTTTAAGCCTGGTACTCAGAATTCATTTATTAACTAAGTCTATCCAAAGAAGTGGCCTGGGAACCCAGATAGAGGAACCTTCCACTTTGCATTAGAATTTTGACAGAACTTCAGAAATTCATACCTTTTTGGCATCGGGACCTGCCTCTACTTTGTGTGTTTCTACTTTCTGCGTTTGTGCAGACTGACTGTGCGGATTGAGTTCGCAAATGACAAACCAGAGCTAAGGTGACATGTAAAAATGCAAACATTTTAGATATTTCCCAGGGGAAAAGCTTCCCTTCAAAAATTGGTTCCCTACTTAGAAATATTTGATGCCAAATTGCGTGTGTCATGTATCTGCTACTTTAATTGCTATCAACTGGACAACAGGTATTATTTTTTATTTAAATGCACAGCTGCTGAGGTACTGGCTGGAAAGAACACAAAAGCGATGCGTGGTTCTTGCTCACAGCTGTAGAGCTAGTGCTCTTAGATTGGCAAAGCGCAGTAAAGTAATTGGCAAAATGAAGGTCTTACGTCTCCGCTCTGACTTGGAGAGACTACTGAAGGGGCTTCCCCTGTGCTTAAGGTTGTGAGCAGAACACACAGTCTTTTGCTAACTGTTAAATTAATTTTAATTACAATAAATTAATTTTTCTTCTTTATTTTTTGTTGTGTTTATGACAAAGGGCCAGCTTTTACAAGGATCTCCATTCAAGCTGTTGCAAGTGCTGACACTTGTGAACTTTTCTAAATGAAACTTGCTTTAATAATCTTGTGGGTGAGTTTTACTTTGTCTGTCTGTCTGGACTGCAGTGTCTCAGAGTGAAGGCAACTGCCTCACAAGGTCACTGCTGCCCTGGAGTAGTGGAGGGCCTTTCAATTTATGCTTGGTCATGCCCTTTTAACTTAATGTTCTCCTTCACACAAGCTGGTAGTGATGGATGTCCATTCAGACAACCTAATGGCCTATGGTAACTATAGAAGAGCCTTTATATCAATATTCTGCAGCTGAGACCCATCAAGATGGACTGTCAAACTGCTCTACACCACATCTAGGACCATTTTATGCAAATAATAGCTGTGATACCATTGCAATGCTTTATGGTGTCAAGCACGACTGTAAAAGATCATTTCCATGGGTCAAGAGGAAGTTGATCTTTGTAGCTTGATATATCAGAGGTTATTTCCCTATCTGTCAGCTGTTGCTACCTTCAGCAGTACTAAACCCACCGCAGGATGACCTCAGCTCTTAAGGAAACTCAGCTGTAGACAGAAGGTCTGCCGGGACATCCTCAGTGGCATTTCAAGTGTGAGAGTATTCTGGAGTCAGCATCTTCATGGTATGCTTCAAAAGGTGGCTGGCTTACCCTGGGGAATGAGAGGTTGCTATTTGCTCCTGCTCCTGTTCCTTGATTCAACTATTTCTGCAATCTTTCATTAGTTATGTACCTATTTGAGATATTTCAAGCCTGCCAAATAGAAGACCTTTCATTTCTCAGTGAAATCACAGTCTGCATGCCAAGAGGACCTTGAATTTTAAGTTCATGTTGCTGAGACATCCAGGCTCAAGTGAGATGGTCTGCCTGTCTTGCTCAGATATCTCAGGGGACAATGCAGAGGCATTCAGATTAGGTAAAAGATGATGAGATACCATGCTGTGAATCTGTTTAGGTGGCACTTCTCCAAGGGTTGTATTTTGCACAAATTTTCCAGCTACATGTCTTCTTAGTGAGAAATGCTCACATCCTTTCCATTCATGTATTACCATTTGCACTTTCATGGACTTAACCAGGCTGCTGGGAGTGGTTGTGGAGTTGTCTTCTCTCAAAATGTTCAGAATGTGCCTGGAAGGGCACATTCTATCTTACACAAAACTGCTGTATCAGGGGAGTTGGACTAGATGACCTCCAGAAGTCCCTTCCATGGCTTCCTATGTATCTGCCTGATAAGAAGTGGAGTCAGAGAAGACTTCAGATGTTTCAAGTGTCATAGGAGCAACTGTAGTGCTACCTTATCTACTAGTCCATCAGTCTGGGTGTTGTATTGTACCCTCCAGTGTGTAGCGTGTACCTAGGTTTTTTTCAGTATTACTGTAAACTCTGAATAGTCTGTACTTCCATTTCTGTGTACTTTAGCAAGATAATTTGTTAGTTTCCTTGCTCTTATTTAAAGAAGTTGTAGTCACCTTGACACGACAGTGATTTTCAGCATGACAGCAACTTTCTGTGTGTCAGCTGCTCTGCATTGGCTGTTTTATCTCTCAGATTCAGAGTGACAGCAACGTGTTACCCCATATATACCATCTTCTGTTTGCTGTGGGTTAGTGTGGGATAAAAGCATGCAAGCTGTGCTCTCAGAGCTGATGAGCAGTGCATGTGTAAGCCTTTAGATAACTGCTTTTTAATAAATTCCATATATAATTTTTTGAAATGTGGAGTGGCCAAGTACCATGGTTCTAGTGATATTTCTAGAAATTTTTTTTCATTTTCTGCTACCAAGACTATTTAGCACACAATGGGCTGCCTGTTGTTTTGTCTCCCACTAGCATTTGGCCAGCTAATGTGAAGCTGTGTACCAGTCAGATGCTGGTGTGTTAGTCTTTTGTCAGTCTTTGTTCTGAAGACCAGTATCATTACAAAATAAAAGAGCCCTTCTAAAAAGCTTTTATTTCTTATGTGAAACTTTGACAAGATGAAGTGAGTCAGCCTGTCTTTAATGGGATTGCATTGAAATGTCTGCAACACTTGTTGTCATTCCTTGGCATGATCGTTACTTGAGGGGCAGATTAGAGGTCAATCAGCCAGAGCCACAGGGGCGCCCACAGCTAGCCTCAGGATACTCCCTACAAATGTAAGATCAAAAGGGCAGGCACATGAAAATTACTGTTTACTTTTTATGAATTATTTCCCAGAGATGGGATCATTAGCAGAATCTAAATGCCGGCTGACTCTTAGTGCAAGGACACTCCCGACAGAAAGCACTCGTTTGGGTACACCTTTCCATTCCTAACGGAATAAGGCTTTTGTGGGATTTCTATACAATTTAAATAACTTTCTGGTTGTTTGTTCCCAAAACACTGTCCCTGCTTCTGAAAATGCTTTTAGATCTTAGATATAATCCATTTCTTTTCTTTGCTCATCCAGCAAAGGCATTTCAAAGCTTACATCTGTACCCCAGGGACTCAGCAAGAGACACCTTATGAAGGAAGGAAAACTTTCTGGTAATCTTTGAGTGAACAGAGGCTGTTACTTAAAATTCATCGCTAGCCAATGGGTACCAGTAGTTATCCCTACTGTAAATACAGGGGAAAGGTGATATTGGCTGTCATGGTGAGGTATACCTTGTCAAATGCTGATTCAATGTCTACTCCTGTGGTAATCTTCACACGTCAAACTCTACAGTTCTTATCCACATAAGTATCTGGCTTTTGTTTGATCACAGTAATCAGGGCTATTTAGAAGGGTCACGGTATACTTGCCCTTTTGTCTTGTGTCTGGAGCTATGAAAGCATGACTTTGGAGCAAATGTTGATTGAATTCTAAAGGGACTGGCAGTAGCTCGGATGTGTAGCCCCTGATATGCTAAAATGGGATTCCACGTAGAGAACTGTTTGCTTTTTAAAATAACTCAGAAGAAGTTACCTTGAAGGACCAAATACATGGTGGATATTGCTCTTTAATGAAAACCAATATGAACTTCTCTCTTATCATCCAACATGTTACTACTCTTAATGTGAAATAATCAAATGCTGCCCAGCATAGGAATGAAACTAAATCTGGCTGGTAACCAAAATAAAATCCCTTATAGCTATTTTTCTATGTTCTTAAAATGTGTGCTGTGAGATTAGGCAGTTTTCTTTTTTTCCTCTCTCTGCTATTTTTCTTTAAAAGTTGGGTTGTTTTTTTTAAAGTTCCATTGCAGCCCCCTCCTATGATAAGAAAATCCAATGTTATGTTTTTTTTATCTAAATCCTTATTCTTCCTAATCTGGCTAGACATTTTGGATAGGTGTGTTTTTACTTATTTGGCATGATGTTTTCTCAACATCATTGGTTTTTTGGCATTCATCTTGACAGCAGTAGCTAAAGAACTTCTTGCTAGTGTTTAAAAGGATAAACTGATCATCTCCTTTTCCATCTTTTCATTTTGCTGTCGGATAGAGCTCAGGAAACTTTTTAATCCTTGCAAGGCAGGGAAAGTGCAAAGAAAATATGTGTGTGCATAAGTGAAGTTACTGAGTCCTCAGAGGCAGAGGTCTGCAAGTGATCATTTGAATAAGTGGGTCTGGGGTTTATTACAGCAGTGCTCAGAAGGTTGAGGCAGTGGTACTATAAAAATAAGTCTGTTGGTACTAGGCACTGTTAGGGCTTGTACTGAGCTGCATGCAATTTCAAAAGTTTTCCATGATGTGTCTTTGACATGGTGGATGTCAAAGGGCATCCACCTTCTTAGGCTGGATCAGCAGTAGATAGTGGGTCTGTATCACAGAATCACAGAACATTAGGGATTGGAAGGGGCCTCAAAAGTTCATCCAGTACAATCCTCCTGCCACGGCAGGATCGCCTAGATCCAGTTGCACAGGACAATGTCCAGGCTGGTTTCAAATGTCTCCAGAGAAGGAGACTCCACAACCTCACTGGGCAGCGTGTTCCAGTGTTCTGTCACTCTCACCATGAAGAAGTTCCTTCCGATACTGATGTGGAAGTTCCTGTGTTCCAACTTACACCCATTGCCCCTTGTCCTATCATTGGACGATACTGAGAAGAGCCTGGCTCCGTGCTTGTGACACCCACCCTTCTCATCTTTCTAAACATTAATGAGGTCCCCCCTCAGTCTCCTTTTCTCCATGCTAAAGAGACAGAAAGGAAAAGCTCAGCCTTTCTTCAACAGGGAAATGTTCCACTCTCTTCATTCCACACCTTTGTAGCTGTGCACTGGACTCTCTCCAGCAGTTGTGTCCTGGAACTGAGTGACCCAGAACTGGACACAATATTCCAGATTGGAATATTGCCAGGGCAGTGTAGAGGGGGAGGAAGAACCTCTCTCAATCCGCTAACCAGCCCCCTCCTGATCCACCCTAGGATGCTGTTAGTCTTCTTTGCAACAAGGTCACATTGCTGGCTCATGGTCATCCTTGCCTCTCTTCAGTCGTGAAGTCATCTTTACAGGTCCATGAGATGCTGGGGGGCAGCTGATTAAGAGCCAGAATGTGTGCTAGCTGTGTGTTTCTTGCAGGCTTTACACTGAGTCAGAATCAGATATCTAATTGTATGGTTTATCCTAAGTACATTTGCTGCTGGTGTCTTCTCATTCACCTTGTATTCATAATGGAGAAAATAACTGTAAGGTGTCTTTTATCACATGTATGGTTTGGAGACTGTTGCAGTCCCTCTCTTTTTTTTTTTTTTCTTAATAACGTTCTGCAAAGGTTCTTAAACCTCTTTTCTGAAGTGGTACGTCTTGAAGCCAATACCTATATCTGGATGGTATTCTGGAGCACTGGTCTCCCCAGTGCTGTTAGGATGGAAGATTGGTAGAGGTCCTCTTGTAACCCAATTGCAAGGAGTACGAGGTACACCTGTCAACTGATAGCTATTAAATTAACATTTCCATTTCGCTGTGTGTAGCCTTATCTTTACAGACAGGTGTATGTGTGTTGGGAGAGGGGCTATTTTTGGCTATACTGTTGGAGAGCCTGAAGGTAATGAGTTGTGCATAGTAAATCTTGCTTACTCCATAATTTCCAGTACATTTCAAATTAAGGGCCTAAATTAGGGTTAGTGTCAGACTTGCTCTTTTGCTATGTCCTAATTTTGTTTTAAAAGCACATAGCTAAGGACTTTAATATGTTTTAGATGCAGTGCTTGTAAGTTATACTAAAATCCCTAAGGGAGCCAAAATAACTTATTAAAACCTTGCAAATGTTTTTGACTGCTGCATTCTATTATTTTCTATTCCAGTGGTAGCGTACAGCTTCTCCTGCTGATGGGCGGAGGAACGCAAACCTCCAGGGCCCATTAGACTTAACTTGTTTACTGCATTGATATCTATATGTTAAATGACAAGAGAGTTCAGGTTATTGAATAATTTAAAATTCAGCTCTAATTGGTGTCATATGACCTGGAAAAGGCCATGGATGACGCCAGGAGCATGCTGTGAAATTCTTATAAATAATTCATAAATTAGATCATTCATTTGCCTGGATGTCTTGTTAAATGCAGAAGTTTGTAAGTAATAACTGATGATATAACACCTGTAAGTATTTAGTTCATATGCTGGAAGGTAATCTACCTTGATGATCTTCTAGCAAAACCTGCCAGAGTACGAGAGTTAATTGCACTAGGGAGAATGCACTACATTTATTTGGGATGGGCTTTGGCAAGGCGCACCGTGCAGATGTTGCATTACGCATTCTCTATCGGCTAGACAACTATTCTGTGTATGCCCATGTTAAAAATGCAGCTCATCACTCTTCTGCCCTTATTTCACATGAACTCCAAATGCACTGGGAAATGGTAGTGACCTGCTCTGCTCACAAATAGTATAGTTTTTGAAATATTTATCTAGGTCTTGAACTACTGATTCTTCAGTAAAATAAAGGGCAGAAGTAAAAAATTGAAGTCAGAAGATTGTGATTTTTCATTTTTATAATGTTGGCAGCACATTGAATGTTAATGGTTAGACCTGGTGCTGTCAAGATTAGTGCAGTGGCATTCTCCTATAGTGCAAACAGGACAGAGATAGTTTTGTTTCAGAAAGCAAACGTATTCGCTTCATTTTAGTGGTCAGGTACTGTGTTGCCATATGTAGGTACTTCTGCTCTCAATGACTTCCAAAACTCAGCATATAGGCTCTTTGCTTCATTTTTCTTGGGGCGCTGTATTATTCACAGAATCACAGAACGTTAGGGATTGGAAAGGACCTCGAAATGTCCGATCCCCTTGCCAGAGCAGGACCATCTAGACCAAGTCACACAGGAACATATCCTTAATGAGTGCCTTACTGGCCAGCATAAAACCAGTTTGCTGATCTGGAATGGAAGCATTTGTTAGAGATTATCTGTGATATTTGTGTAACTGGAGAAGAGGGTGGCATGCTTACGAAAGCAAAATATATACTTAGAGCTTAGTGCCAGCAATTGCTTGCATGGTACTTTGAATGCAGGTTTTCTGTGCACCTCACATCCCAGCTCAAACTCTCTTAACAAAGAGGAGAAAAGCAACACACAGGAGGTGTTCTTCAGCTGTCAGCGAGCAGCTACACAGTCACATTTTCGTGCTGTGATCCCATTTTATTATTTGTATATTTTTGTGCTACACCTGTTCAGTATATTGAGTTTGGTAGAGTTCAGCAGGAAAAATACAGGCTTGTGACTGTCATTCACATATTGTTTCTTTTATTTGAGGCTACTTGTTTTATTCAGTGGAATATGACAATCATAGCTATACATAATTTCTGCAGAAAATGGTGCTTCATTTCTTGCTTGAAAAATGGTCAGCTTACCTTCCAAGTTATCTGCTGTATTTATCTTGGGTACTGACAGAGGCAGTTGCTGAACTGTTATGTGGGCACTTTGTAATGACTGATGTTAGATTACTTATGGTAGAGATTTTAATAAAGGATTATATGATTTAAAGAAAAAAGAAATTGATAGACTTCAATAGATCCTACTAATTTACTTTAAAATCTTCACCTTTCCACATTCTCCTTGATAAATTCTTACAGACTCTTGGAAAGAATAGCTCCTTAATCACTAGTAATGCACTTCAAAGAGTCCTATCATTTGAAATAATTGTTCTTAAAATGGCATTTCTGTTGCTCGGATATCCTCCCTGAGCGTATTTATAATATATTCCCCTCATTCCACTGACAAGAGCAAGTGCTTATACTGTCAATAGACCTGCAGACCCAAAGCCAAGCTTTATTCAGACGAGACCTGTACATCAACAATGCATGGTGGTGACTGAGTTCCAGGCAGGTGCATCAGCTAGGTCACTAATAGGTGCCCTTGATGCTCTTTAAGGTGTCCCTGTGTATTGTAACCTCTCATTTGTCCATTGAGGTATCTTAAAAATCTCTGTATTTCTTTTTTGCTGCTTCTCTTCATTGTTCCTACATTCCTACAGGTTCCACAGTTAGATCAGCACAGTGGGCTAGTTCTGAATCTGTATGTTCCTCTTTATGTAGCCCACCAAATGATACACTAGAGCTGAGAATCCACGTTAGAGAAATGTTCTCAAAGTGCATCTGAGAACAATTTTAGTTCATTGTCTCTTTTTTCTGTTTTCAAGTATATTTCAGCTGAAAACTACAAAACCAGCTGCTATGGGTTAAACTCTTAATGCTGTTGATATCTGTAGGAATTTTGCTGTTCACTGTAACAGGACTGTATTTTGCCATGACAAGAGTGAAAGACTTCTTGAAGAAATGATTTTGGGCTGTTTGCTTTGTACATGCAGAGCTACCAGTAAAATCTGTGAGGACCTTGCCTGTGTTGAGACTCTAAGATCTGATTACTTACTAGTTCATTCCTTGCAGTACAAAGCCCCATGTGCTGGAGTCAATCTGTGTGTCTCTTCCGCTAGCGCTGTGAATTAACACTGCAGAGCACACAAGTTGCATTTAAGAAGACTTTGCAGAGGCTGCGATGCTGTGTGCATAAGACTGCTGCGATGTTTGTCTGTTTGTAGGAAGTTTTAAGGACTGAATGTTTGTTTAAGCTCTATTCCGAATCCCTGAGCAAAAATTACTTGGGATGCAGTAAAGATTTTGTAGAGCTCCCCACATGTCTTCCTCTTCAAACCCTTCTGCAGATTATTTGAACTATTTTTTAATACCTCCTTGTTTCTGTGCAAGAGTTTCACATATGATCAAGTCTTATTAACTCCATATGTTGCAAGGAGCAGTCTGAGTTTATTTGTTTGTTTAAGCCTCAGTTGAAGGAAGTTGCATCTTTAAATACCATACAGCAAGGCTGGAAGAGCTCCACAGAGGGAAAGCACAGCTGTTCCATCATGGTCCGTCATGGTTTCCATGAGTCCCGTAGGCAATATCTTTCTTAAACTCATCTCATAAAATTACCTAGTTCCTTATGCTTGTGTGTCTTTAGTCTCACAGTAGTAGGTAGGTCTTAGGAGTTTTTTTTACCTCTGTTCCCCTTCATCTGTCCTGTATCTTACAGATCCAGCATGGCATGCTTTGGTCTGATCTGATCCCTTGTAAGTGTAAATGCCAGACTGTTTTCTGTGCAGCTCCTACCATCCAGGTGTAGTTTTCAATTAAAGCATTAAAAGGAAACCAAAAATTGTTAAAAAAAATTGTTGACTAGCTCCTGATTTCCAAAAGTTACTTTTCTTTGGGGTCAGACCCTACAAAGTACTGAGCAGACATCAAAGGCGTGTTGTAACTCAGTCTTCTGCTTCACATGACCACCTCCCTCTAAAGGAATGAAAAAAACCCCCACTCGCATTCAATGACATTAATGAGAATTTTCCCCCCTGCAAACATATTGTAACTGTGAAATAACATTAAAGTTTCCTTGCCTTGTTATGAAGTCTTTAAATGTCAATGCCATTTCTGAGACCATCAGGGCAGATTTAATGGTGGCCAAGGTCAACAAATGCTAACTGGTACCTCTCTCTTAGGGCCTTCAGGGACTCTTAATAGAGTCTCAGCCATGAAGTTAATTTGCGATGTGGACCTTTATTCTTAAACCTGCTCCTGATGATTATTTTGTACTGTCTTCATTTGTGTGCTTAGATTTCTTAACATTCTCTTGTCTTTTCAGTCAATAAAACAAAACTGCTGAAATAAAGAATTTCTCAGTTATTTCATCTTCTGATTCTTCATTTTTTTGTTCCTTTTTACTCCTGTTTACGGGGTGCAGAAGAGTAGATGCGTGCTTTCTGTGGACCGCCCTAAGCTGCCAGGTGATAGAATAAGAGCAGCTTAGGTCTGCCGTCTTCTGTGGTCCTTGGGGGCTGCTAAACTGAACACTTTGAAAGCCCTCTTGTGTTGGTGCCCTGAATCCTTTGTTAGCAGAAGCAGGTGAAATAGGATGCAAGAGACAGGGTGTAACCACAAGATTCTCTTACTTCCTCTTTTCTGTAACATTTCTTCCTGTTGCTGGTCACCTCCTTATATATTGTCTAATTTAAATTAAAAGGCTTTGTAGCCTTTATTTGTCTAGAAAATATTGCAGGCAAGGATGGCACGCTAAAAATGATAAATACTGAAACTCCATCTTTTTGGCAGCATGTTGCATTTCTGCTCAGTTGCCCTGCAAGCCCCTCTGACTTTAAAATATTTTAATGTCCTGCACTTTTCACCCAGTCCAAGCACCAGACTTTCCTCAGACATTTAGCACTGACATTAATGCAAATGCCTCCAACTCACTGGGCCCTTTGGGGCAAAACATGACATCCTTGGCTTTCAATCACATGGCAGAGGGGATATTGTTGTATCCACAAAACTGGAAATAATAGAATATCAGTATTCAGGTGACAATTCACGTTAATTTGCATTCTGTGAAGTCTACGAGAAACTCGTAATTGGTTGTCTTGAAGGGCAGGAGAGTATATTTGGTATTTTGTTTATTTATAAAAAAGAATTTAAATTATACATATAAACACTCCATGGGTTTGGATCATCTCTCTTCTAATCATTACTGGGTGCTTGCTTGCATGGCCAAGTCCTAGTGTTTTGGGGCTTGCTGGCTGTCTTCCACTCTTTATGGACATGAGCTCCGCAAGCATTGCCACACTGCACATACTTTCCTTTCCTTCACCAGGTACCAGATTTCCCATTAAACCACTTTCACCGTAGCGGTTATGTTATCTTTAACAATCCTACCTTCTGTAATTAAAGAATTAGATCTTTGTGGAAGGTCCCAAAGGCTCGAGGAGTTTAAATTCAGTTATGTTATTGAAATGAATGCTCAGGTCTAGCAAAAGAAATGCACGTGCCTGATTCACTGCTCTTCTGATGTGCATGAAATCTCAAATGCTTAACTACCTAGAAGAACCACGGTGCAAAGATACTTCAGGTTGTAAGTAGGATTTTGATGTTGTTGCATAATATCCACCACTGTAACACAACCACTGGAATCCGCTTGCACTGGGTTTACAAATGTGAACTACGGTTGCTTTCTTTCTTCAGAGTTTTATCAGAGTATAATCACTTGCCCAGCTTAATTGAAAAATCACTTGCATTTATAGCTGAATTTAAACATGTTTTGTATTTAAATGACAGCTTTTGATGTACAACCATTTTTTACAGAAAGTAGTTGGTTTTTATCTGTGTTTCTGTAAAGATATTTCAAAAACTCTCATCAAATTTCCAGAGGTAAGTAATATCCCATTCACTGCAAGGTGAAATGTTTTACATCAAATCTCCTGCTGTGTAATGGCCAATCAAAGAGTATTTATAGTGAGTGAATGGATTTTTTGGCTCAGTATTCAAAATTAAACATTTTCAAACCTTAACATTTAATGTTTTTTTGCCACTCTTCGAGTTGATTTTATGTAACCCTAGATGCTCACAACTACTCGATACTCTGAAGAGACTCATTTTATGCCAAGGATCCTGCAGGCAGTAGTTTTACATTTATTACACTTGTGTAGACGGAATGAAATGTAGATTTGATAGTAGATCTGTGTCTGTCTTCTGATAAACGTTTTCTCAGTTTTGGCTGCGTGTCCATCAATATAATGCAGCGAGACTATTTCTGAGAGAATGCGTTTACCAAGTGAAATTAATCAGCAAATATAAATTTTGGTGATTCACAGGGAATTGTTTCTCTTGTTGCAGGTATCCAATAAGAAGAGCTTATGCCAACAACCATCTCTCAAGCTAGATGGCTCCTACTTGGGTACTGAGGGACCTCAAACTTATTGTAAGAACAGCCCAGCCCAAGTTGCATTTTCTCAGCCTTGCAGGAATAATTATGATTACGGGACTGAAATACATCACAAACATCAGGAATGTCTGAAGGAGTATCCAGTAGAAGATGGCTTGCACAGAAAATACAACAACATGTTATCTCCGGCCAAGCAGAGGAGCCCACGCCATGCAAGACCAGCTCAGGAGGTGGACGAGAAAGCAAATGAGTTTCAGAGAACATGCCCTCAGCAAGTGAGTCAGATCTGTGTCTGCAGGCATGTAGGATGCTCAGGGGCCATACAAGAGATCCAGCATGTCAGCCAGGCACTCAGAAGACACTCTGTGCCAGTTCACAAAACCTGTGATTATTCTGGGCACTCTCGAGGTTGGGGGATGGATGACAGTGTGGACTCAGGGCGTAAAGAAACAGAGGAGGCTAAGAGGTTGTATGAAGAAGGAAGACAGAAGTTGCTTCTGCAGAAAATGGAGCTGGAAATTGAAAAAGAACAACTCCAGCATTTATTGGCGCAGCAAGAAGCAAACCTGCTCCTAAAACAACAGCAACTACACCAATCCCATATGGGTTATAACAGGTGATTTTTCAGAATTATAATTTAAAAAACTTTTTCCTAACATTTATAATGAACACTTGGGAAATAGTTAATTAAAGCTGGAGAAGGGAGCTGATAAGACAGTCCTTGCCTGTGTCACAAATTCACTCTACTAGTGATTTAGAGGAGAAGAGGCTTTTTAGTATATTAGCATATACTGTTGGGAAACAGCATGACAGCTGTGGAAAGCAGCAGAGGAAAACAGTATGTGGTAGAAAGAAAGGCACAAGAAAAGCAGCGCTAAAAGACTGGGTAGGGGAAAGAGAAGCAGCAGAAGAAAGCGAGCGCTTGATCTCAGTGCAGACACTTGAAAGAATACAAACATTTAGCAACATCGCTGCGTGAACGTGGATGACATTCCTCCTTCTTTCCTTGGCGAGGTCAGCTTGAAGTATTGCACCTTCCTAGGTAGGGACTGGAAAGAACTGTGGTTTACACAAAAGATTGAGAAAATGTTTTCAAGATATAGAATATATGTGGTTTCATTATATGTATATATATATGGAAAAGAAAGTGAGCTCTGTGTGGCAAGGACAGTCTCTTTTCAGTGACGTTTGTGGAAGGGAGAATGCCAAGGCTGAGGCACAATACACACTTAAACTAAAAGGGAAAGGCAATCTCCACAGAAATATGGGATGTAGCTTGAAAGGCCCATGAGCCTATTGTTCAAGGTGAGGTAACACCTTCATGACACCGTAAATGGGTTCTCTGGGAAAGAAGGAGATAGTGGTTTATTGGTATCATGTTTCTAGAGTGGAGTGAGAGGGAGCAGGTTAAATCACGTTGAATTAGCTAGTGTAATTTGCTTGGGTACTAGTGTTTCAGCATTGGAAAGGGAAAGCAATTGGGGAAAGCCTAGCTGTCTTATAGAAGCATTGATAGGAAGGTTTCACAAAGATGCTTTTTTCAATACTGTTTTAATGTGGCAATTGCTGACAGCATCCCACGAGAGTCAGTAGTACGTGACCCACTTCCTACGTTCATGTATTATAACTAACATGGAGGAATACATCACTTTCTCTGCTTAATCCCAGCCCCTGATTACCTTTCAAAAATCTAAAGCAGATTGTTGTCATTTAGGAGGTATTTTGTTTATTTTGGATTGTGGCTTACATTAAAAATAATGTGTTGATATGGCTTTAAAAATACCTGTCTTAAAGGCAGTCACAATTGTGTGTGTTCAAATGACTGAGGTCACAAACAAAGGATTATGACTTCAGGTGAGAATTAAGTAGGAGCAGATGGATTCTTAATCATCAAATACCTTAATTCTGTGCATGCATCTCTCTGAAGAAAAACAAGTAGAATTATGAAGGACATACAGATGGAGGTTTTTTTGTGGTTTCGTTTCTAAGGGATATTTTTCAGCATTCGAGGCATTATAAGCCTGGAAAAAAGTGGGACTTAACTATATCTATAATGCTGCACTTGTTAATGTCATTATGCCTATTTTAGTATTTTTTTTTTTCCCTGAACAAAACTTCATGGTTTACGGATCTCTAGTTACCAAGAAGAATTCTATGAAAGAAAATCATATATAATCAATCTGATGGCTCAGTATTTTTATTACATCTTTTCAGAGGTTCAGATGAAAGCACATTTGCCATATTCTGTCTCAGAAAGGCAACTAGAATATAACATGCTTGTTCTTAAAAATTATTCAGTCTCTTTAGAATACAATTTTTGTTATTTTCATGTAAATATCAAAGAAGAGATAAAGCATCATATTTTTATTTTAGTTCTGGGTACATAATTCACTTTTTTACTTGAAATCAAGAGGAATTTTATATACTACAAGCAACAAAAATTTGTTCAGCTAAGCTTAAATAAATACCCTTAAATAAATACCCTCATTGTCAGGAGGTTCTAACCTAGTTCAACTCTTGACATCATGACAGTTCAAAGAAAAAACAACAATACAGCACAAACCCATTTCCAGATAGTGTTTATTTTTGTCTGCCCTTCTGCATGGGTGGAGTGCTGGTTAAGGTCCATTCTGAGCTTCTGTAAGTATTGTTATTGAATGACAAGAAAAAGGTCTGGCCAGTCATAATTATTGGCTATTAACTCTTCTGCTCTTTCAGTGGAAGTATGAATTGATCCTTTTTTTGTCCACACTGCATCATAACTGTATTTTAATTGCCTACATTTCCCTATTCAGCCTCAAGTAAGCACAGTACTTTTAGTTCTGCTGTTCCTCTGTGTGTGAAATAGTTGATTGACTATCAAAAATGGTGTGTATGTGTGCTGGAAACAGGGCAGTCCAGTGAATCCCTCTGACGTCAACCACAATAGAGCAAGCAAATACGGGGAAATCCTGGAAATAAGAATTTTATACAAATAAAAAGGGAAAAGTACCTTAACTGTTGACTATTCTATCTTCATTAGAGACAAAGAAAAAGGTGTGGTAATCTATTAAAAATGGAGCATCATCCACAGACCCATAGTTTGAGGAGATAGGATCACCTCAAACAAATAGTACATTTTATGCAGTTTACACACGTTGCCTTTGAGTTCCAGTTCTGCTGGAGCTGCAATCTGAGCCCAAGAGGGATGTTTGTTATTGGATACTGTGACCATTTTCTTAAGGGAACTGGTCTTTGGAAATCAGTAAATGAAATTTTTCTAATCTTTTTCTGTAGAAAACCCTTAGTAACCCTTAGAAGCAAAGGACCTGGACATAAGTCAGACTTCCAATACAAAAGTATATTTGAAAGTGCAAAAACAGCCATGAAAGCTTCTACATTTAATGTGATTTAAGTGCCCTGTTTATAGACACATAACTTGCCTTTTTGTGACGAGTTCCCAGTGTGATGTTTGACCAGCTGCAAAAACAGCTAACTCTGCTTTTTCAGGTTTAGAGGCCACGTACCAGGTTTGGAAGATGTGCCCATTGATAAAGCACCTGGAGAACTTGCTCTGATGATGAATGGCAACAGCATGGGGCTAAGGTAATTTCTCTCTTCACTTCTAAGTACTTCACAGTGTCGGTATATCTTCTTGACAGTATGCTGTTGGCTGCCAAGTGTATTTGTTCATGTGTTTGTTTCAGATTAAGAGCTTTTTTCTGCAGGAAACGTAAAATTCATTGGCTGTTGTGTTTTATGAGTCAGCTCAGTAGTTATACAGGTCTGTTATTACTCAAGTTTTAGGGGCTGACTTCATGTAGAGGTCACAGGTTTTGTATGTCATCCTTTCAAGGCACTAACATAGCCTGGTCCACAATGGAGTTTTCACAAAATCATAGCTTTTCTTCTTTGTTCCACGTCCTGCTCATTATTATTCTCAACTAAGTTCAGAATATTTCTATGTATTCAGATCTCATGTAAAAAATACATTATCTTTTAACTTGTAGATAGAAATGATCTTTTACAGTTGGTGACAGTGACTTGTTTTTCAAACAATCCTGTGTTGCACCTCTGCTTCAGTGCTATCAGAGTAAATTTCCATTGAAATAATGAAGTAGTTAAGCCAGTATTTAGCTCTCTATCTCAATTTTGTGTGCTATTAAAGACTTTAATAAATACATTCTTGTGTTTTCTTTCTGTCCTGCCCTATCGCATTTTCTTCATTGCCTCATTGTCAAGAGGTTCTAACCCAGTTCATCTCTTACTTCTGAAGAAGATTCAGGTTTATCAGAAACGAAACAAATAAAAGCTCTGGATTTGACAGGGTTTTTCTCCCTCTCTCAAGAGGTAACAGCTTCTCATTATGTCCTTTAAGTACAAATGTTCTTTTGACCTAAGTACTCCATTAGGTGGACAATGTGAGCAGCTGCCCTTTGAATAGCTCCTTCAGTGACAAGAGAATACTTAAAAATAATAAGCTTTTCTCTACACTAATAGGATACTGTAAGAATTTTTAATGTATTTAGAACCTAAGAGGTTTTTTTTTTTACATTTGAACATTAAATGACCCTGGTTTTGTGGGTTCTAATTTTTTTTTTTGAGATACCTCTTCACTGAGACTTACTTCTCCAGAACAACAGGATTGTGTCCTTGGGATACTTTACTTCTTAAACAGGTGTTTGGCTGCTCTGAGTTACTGTCAGATCCTTGTATTCTGTTGCTTTTTTTGCTCGATTTTCACACAGACTGCTCAAAGTGTGATGACTGTAAGAAATGAGACAGAGTCTTGGTACGTTTAAGATGCAGGAGCCCCTTTAGAGAAAAGAGTGTAACCTAGAACATCTGTAGGGCTCTTTGGCAACACATGGTGTAGCTGGGAAAAAGAGGAAAACCTGTGCCATTAACAAAATGAGAGTTCCAGATTTCGAAAGGTTCCCCACCCTCTCATCATTCCCCTGGTTTAATTTACTGTAATTTTTCAAACTTACTATGTGCTCGTGCAGTCTCAAGTTGCCATGCCAGCTGGTTCTGAAGTTTGGCAGCAAAACACTTGGAAGTTTTTCTTCCTATATGCCATCTTCAGCTTCACAAAGGTTACCAGATGAATGGTCCCTAAATAATTTACTCTAATGTAAGGCTGAAAGAGCCTACGGAAGACAAGTCCATTTGTCTCTTTTATGCATTTGAATATGTAAGTGATGTTTTCTTCAGTGTTGAGAGAGAGAGAGAGTGTGCAAATGTGTGGCTGGAGCTTAGAAAGGGCAAAGAGTTGGTAGGAATACATACTTGTTTTTAACAGCCTCTTGTTTTTAATTCGGGTTTGGGGTTTTTTTTTGTTGTTGTTGTAGCTTGTTTTTTAATTAACCTGCCAAACAGTTCTTGTAACAGCAAATGCTATCAGAGACTAATGGAAAACCAACCCTATCTGATGACTTCCTCTTCCTACACCAGAGCTCCTCTAGCAAACCTCACAGCAAACCTTTGATTTCAGTCTTCAACTGAGCAAAACTTTGCTTAAAAATATGCTGGTACTTTAAAGGAAATTATGAAAGTCCTTTAAAATACTGTACTTGCTGAAGTGACGTATTGGAGTTTAGGAGTAAAATAAATAATATAATCAAGAACTGAAAAACATAGGGTTTTTTTATAATTAACAGCTCATTTTGAGTTAATTATCTACAATTACGAAAATCTAATTGCAATTTATTCTCTACTATCTGTGGGAAGAATCGTAGGCAAGGGAATGTGCATCACTGCCAAGCATAAACGGTATAGGATGGGTACAAATAATAGAGGAGCCCTTAATGAAAAACAAAAAGCAAATAGGAGCGTGCAGCTGTGCCAGGCTATTGAAAGGTAATTGTAGTCAAAAATGAGATATGTAGTTTAAAAAGGCATCTTGTCATCTCCTGTAGGGATTAATTTTTTTCCCTCTTTGAAAAAAGTGCGGGGGCAAATATTCCATGAGCAAACACAGCACTGAGTTTGATTCCTGATACAGGTTTTGGTCATAGTCTGTGAAAAAGGAAAATCTTGGAGTCTACTACGAAGTACAAGCAAATTTTCTAATTGAAGCCTGTTTAATTGTCCTGTCTAAACGAGCTATGTTTTGTTGGGAGGTCTTTTTCATTATCAAAGTCAGCAAGTGTTGTTCATCTCAGCTGCTTTGCATGGTCCCAGCATGAATTTGCAATGTCGAATTCGGGGGTATGCTGAGGAGCATTTTGAGAAGAAATGACTGTCCCTTTGCCTGCTTGCAGCTAGGCTGGAATCTTCAATTTTCTAAGGTGCAGCAGTCAGAGCAGGCTTTATCAAGGATGGTTTTTGGTAGCTGGGAGTGCTCTTAAGCAAGCCCATGGCCAATTTTCAGCTATGGAGATTGCAACTTGTACATTTAATGCCAAGTTTTCTGGTTGTCTGTGTAATTTCTTTTCAAGTCTGCTCCAGTGTGCAAAATGGTTTAAAATATTCAAAATAAAAACATAACCTGATGCATTTGTTTTGCATACAACAGCCTTTTACAAAGCACTTTCCATCTCCCAGACACAGATGCTTGGTACATGCTCAAGTACCCACTCTGTGCATATTCAGTAAGATCAATACACCCCGCACCTGCTTTTGTGTGTGCTCTTGACGTCTGTATCTGGGACAGTAATTTAAAACAATCCACTCCACTGTCCTTTATTTAATTGTCATTTTGGGTTTGAATGTCACAGAAATAAGACCTACTTAATAGCACCAGACAGAGAATATATGGTTTGCTGGTTTGCAAACATCTCCTGTTAGAATTGTGCTATAAGCCTAAACTTTAACATGTATAAAGTACTCTGCTTTTATGATTCTTAGGTTGCCCATATGGCTCTGCCTATACAATTTTCTACAGTCTTCTCGGTACCATGCTCCTTTTCCTTACCCAAGACACCTCCACAGAGACCTGTGCAAAGTGTTATGAAGAGTAGCTGTTGGATACAGCAGCTCTTGGAGGGCTGTACTGCTATCTGCAGGCACTCCTTCAGCGTGTGCTGCCTGCTTAAGGGGCTTCTTCTCTTCTGGAGCATTCAAGATTTGCTGGTGGGGTTTGCCACTGTTGATTTTGTTGCAGACTTTTTCTGTTCGTGCGCTTCATTCTGCATCACCTGCGAGTATTTTCCACTTTGTATTTTTAGTTACTTGAAAATATCAAATGCAGAATTCAGTATTGCTTTCTTCCTACTTGAATGCTTATTGCTATGGTGATAGTTCCGCAAGGGGAATACTGTCAGGGGTCTTTTAAAAGATTTTTGTGTTTGTGGTAAACTATTTTTATATCTTGTGAGAGAAGATGACAATTATCTCTTACTTCTTCTTTAATGCTTTGTTATGAACTTGATTTTTTTTGGGGGGGCTTGTTAGACAAGCAGGGATCTTGCTATGATGGTGTGCAAGCACACTCCTCTGTTTTTTGTCCAAATATTCCACTCAATTAGGTGGACGTTCAGGGGAATGCAGACTTGCAGCTCCCCCTGCTGTCCCAGGCACATGCAGGATTGTTTCCACAATCTCCAACTAATTTAAATTAAATCACAGACAGTCACATGGCTCTGCCACCTCTGACCTCACTTGCACTGGCGCCATTGCTCCTTTTCTGAAGGGAACTGGTATTTAAAAACTGGAGGCAGAGTAGCATCCGTTCTGTTTCCTGTTTTGACTTTTCTTGTCGGTTGTTCTTTGTGCCAGCATGCATTGCCTCCTGTCACTCTTGTCCCGAGCCTCTGGAGAACAAACTGCCCCCACTGCCACAACTGGCAGTTCAAGACTTCCCAGGCTTCAGCTAGCTTGTGCCTGGGCCCTGGCACAGCAACTCAAATTATTAGGGTGACTGTGAGCCAGCAATGTGCCCTCGTGGCCAAGAAGGCCAGCGGTGTCCTGGGGTCGATCAGAAGGGGGCTGTTTAGCAGATCAAGAGTGGTTCTCTTCCCCCTCTGTTCTGCCCTGGTGAGACCACATCTGGAATACTGTGTCCAGTTCTGGGCCCCTCAGTTCCCAGAAGGACCCAGAACTGCTGAAGGCAGTCCAGTGCAAAGCCACAAAGGTGATGAAGGGAGTGGAGCATCTCCCTGTTGAGGAAAGGCTGAGGGAGCTGGGTCCCTTAGGCTTGGAGAAAAGGAGCCTGAGCAGTGACCTCATTAATGTTGATAAATATGTGAAGGGTGGGTGTCAGGAGGATGGAGCCAGGGTCTTCTCAGTGTTGTCTAATGATAGGACAAGGGGCAATGGATGTGAGCTGGAACACAGGAGGTTCCATATCAATATGAGAAGGACCATCTTCATGGTGAGAGTGACAGAGCACTGTAAGGGGCTGCCCAGGGGGTTTGTGGAGTCTCCTTCTCTGGAGAAGTTTAAAACCCACTTGGATATGTTCCTGTGTGACTGGATCTAGGTGATCCTTCTGTGGCAGGAGGATTGGAGTAGATGATCTTTTGAGGTCCCTTCTAATCCCTAATGGTCTGGGATTCTGTGAGTTGTCCTGAGTCTCTGGAGGTGCTTCTATGTAGTACTTGTCCAACTTTTGTCGATTGTTGAGATTTCTTTTTTTTCCTATCTGTTTGCTGTTTTGGCAGACTAGCACATTAAATCGGGCTGAAATCAGCTGTGCTTGCAAATGGCCCATAAAATCTGTGTATCTGGAAGCTGCTTACCCACTTGTTAGTACTCATTTTAACACCCAAGTTACTTTCTTGTTCCAGATATTTTTGCATTGAAGTTTGTATCATTTTTAGATGGGATATTTGTGGAGCAAACACTTGTTTGGCTGGTAAAAAAAGTGCTTGCAGATCTGCCAATAGTGCAAATGCTGAATTAGGTGCAGATATGAGATTCTCTTACTCTCATGGCGTTGCCTGACTATATATAGGCTCAGCATCCCTTCAGCAGATGGCTGCTGGAGTCTGTTGTGATGTAACGAGAGTGTACAGTCAGAGTCAGATACTCATTTTTGTTTCATTGGAGGCATGTGCAGACTCTAGAGGTAGTAGGTTTTCTTGTGCAGGGTGAAAGCTTTTGTTCTGCTGTGGTTACTAAAAGCTTATTGCTGAACAGGGATGTGTGGCAGTTTTTATACCTATCTATACACGCGTGGTTTTAGCATTTTGTTTTTATTTCTTAAGGTAGATGGTGATCCTTATCGAACTGGGGAGAAAGGACTTCATTTCCACTGACCTGGTTGCTTCACTAATCTCATTTTCAGGTTTACTTTCAACCGCGACAGGGTTTTGAAGCTGCCTGTCTTACACTTACTCGAATTATGCTGATTCTGTTCTCGTGATCATGTATGCTGCACACAGCAACATTACATCATCTCCATTTCAGTCCAAAGTAACCTTGAGCAGGAGCCTACTGATAGACCCAAGGTATGAGGTTTTAAGTAGGAGATACCTTAAGTAGTTTACACAGGCAGAAGGACACAACCCTTAGGTGAGATCTTTAAGAAGTGGAGGAACTCTGACATTAGAAACACAGCTATGTGTAGGACGACAATCATTGGGAACAGGCTTGCTAAAACTTGAGTGCTTTGGTATTTTCACAAAACTTGCACTTCCTGCCAGTCTACTGCATGGGTATAGTTCTGTAACATCACGTATCAGGACTGAAAACGCTCAGATATGGTCGCTTTCTTTGGGTGGAAATACTTAAAATTCAGGCATCTCCTGAAGGAGTTTGTTCCTTGCCAACACTTGCAGACAGTGAGAGACATTTTTGCAAGTCATTTGCAGATGCCTCCTTTACAGGAAAATGTAGACACTGTTAGTTTACTGCCTGAATTGAATACTGAATATTGAAGACCTGAATCCTATTTTTATAAATTGAAGTGGATTGCTTTTTCAGACATATAGTTTTGTTACATTTTATACGTAATCCTGGATGAGGAGAAAATGATGTTTAATCTAGATATCCTTATGTCCCAGGAATTTGTGAGTTGGAAAAGTTAAGAATAATCTTATAAAACTAAATGTTCTGGAAGGTAGTTTTAAATTAGGAGATTTTAAACCCACCCGCACAACTTTCACGCCATTTAAAAGCTTATATCAGAACTGATGGGGCAGGACTAAGAACAAAAGCTATTGGTATTAAAAGTTAAGCAAGAAATCCTCCATTCCCTGCTGTTCTGGCCATGATCACAGCTGCACTAAGCTAAAACCCATTCCCCCACCCCTCTTGTGACCTTGGCTGCACTTCAGCACACAGAGAATTGAAGCAAAAGGCAAACTCCTGTAAATACTGGATTCTGCCGCTTGCAGATATACAGACTACATATAAAGATATCGGCACATGTGCTCTCGCTTGCTCTTTGGCTTTCTCTTCCTCTGAAGTGGACTTTGTCTGTTTGGCACCGAATTATTCTGACATAAAACTTTTCAAACTGTACTGGTGTGTTGAGCTGTGCTCTGTGGCTTTGCATGGGTGCTGAGGCTCTGCAGAGCTACCCATTACATTTATAACAGTGCTAATTTTTGAGAGCCATGCAGAGAAAATTTCAGATTCAACCCAGCTGATTTGTTCTTCACACTGCTCCTGCGGTGAAGAGGATTGATTTTTGTGTTTCTTTTGATATTTGGCTTCCTTTCCTCTGGTACTCAATGCTTCAGGCCTTAATCCTTTAACCTTGAATCTGAGCATCAAGGCTTCAGCAGGGATCAGGCTTTTTGATGGAGAGAGAACATCTTTTGTTGTACCAAATGGTTGGGAGTGGGATAAGGCAAGATAGCTCTCCAGACAGTACATGTTTCTGTGTTGTGCTAAAAGACTATAAACAGAGGGTGGGTTTAGTGGGGATTATAAATAATCTAGAGGAAGGTGGGGTATTAGAAGCAATGGAAAAGAGTTAATGACTTTTTCTTTAACATTTCACCAATAACCAGTCTATTATGACAGATGTGTACTGGGATGCCAAATGCCATAGTCTGATTTGGGTAACGGTTCAAAGCTCAGCATGTCATAGAAATGGCAGTGTGGTCCCTGATGGAGCAGGGGAGAAAAAAGCTTTTCAGCTTCTCAAAGGGCAGTATTTGTGGAAGCAGATGCTTGCTTGCCCTACCCAGCATAAAGAACAGTTCTGCGGGCAGCCAGGAGAGTTCGTACTGCTGGATTTTTATAGGATCATTAATTATATGTTATAAGGCAGCTAAGCATGGCATTCCTAACTCGATGAATTCCATTATGAATGGCCTTTTCATATTCTTCATCTCATTATATTAAATGCATGTGACCTGAAGTTTAGCTAAAGTTATTGTTCAGGTTAACTTTCATTTAGTGGTTGCCCTAGTTTTAGAAACAGTATGATCTTTAGATTTTATGGAGAGACAGGGGGTTTTTAATGTGTGTTTTTGCAGCACTATTTTAGATAATTTCTTTAGAACTAGGTAGGAACTTCTGTGAGGTGGCAGAGAAGGGATTTAGTCACTCCTTGATTTGCCTGGAGATTTCTGTACCCATGTATCTGGATGACAACATCTAGTTACATGGATTTGGCTATCATGTCTCTGCCAATAACTCTTAAACCCTCTGCTCCATTCCATCTAGTCTTGCATATCTGACTGCCTCCCTGACACATAATCCCAGCTGGTTTGCCTTCAGATCATTCCTAATCTGGCCAAAACAGAACTCCTTACTTTTTCTTCTGAATCGCTCTTCACTTCTGATTTTGATAACGCCACATCCTCCCTGTCACTCAGACTCCTAACCCCAGGGTCACTCCCCTTCTCCGTATGCTTCTGGGCTGCTGACAGCTATTGCAGCTTCCTTCTCCTTTGCAGCAAAAGCATTCCTTCACTGAGTCAACGGTGAGAACACCACACCTTGTTCCAGTCCTTTGTCTTGCACCTTCATGACAGTAAAGTTTTCTTTGACTAGTTGATATTCACAGAATCACAGAATCAGTGAATCACAGAACATTAGGGATTGTAAGGGGCCTCAAAAGTTCATTCAGTCCAGTCCCCCTGCTACAGCAGGATCCCCTAGATCCAGTTGCACAGAAACATGTCCAGGTGGGTTTGAAATGTCTCCAGAGAAGGAAACTCCACAACCCCCCTGGTCAGCCCGTTCCAGTTCTCCATCTCATATTGATGTGGAACCTCCTGTGTTTCAGCTTACACCCATTGCCCCTTGTGCTATCATTAGAGGACACTGAGCTCCATCCTCCTGACACTCACTTTCCACGTATTTATAAACATTAATGAGGTCACCCCTCAAACTGTTTTTCTCCAAGCTCAAGAGACCCAGCTCCCTCAGGCTTTCCTCATCACAGAGATGTTCCACTTCCTTCATAATCTTCATTCATTCCCTCTCTTCAGAATAATTTCTCAAAACGGGTATCTGAGCTACATATTCGAGTTTTGTTGAGTGTTGCATGAACTTCTGGCCGTGTGCTCCTACCTCATTCCCTAATTCTTTCTGACTTTTGGAACCACTGAGTCATGTCATGGTAAGTTTTTCCTCCGTCTGTTCTGACTACATCTTACATAATCTTTTTACATCTTTGTTTTACATTTTAGCTCTTTGAGCCAAACATATCTTTTTTGATTTTTCTTTCTGAGTGTTAATGCTTTCTTTTCCTCCCTTCTTTCATTCCCAATTTGATGACTTACAAATTAGTACATCTCCTTCCACTGACCACAAGGCTGGTCTTTGCCCAGTAAGTTCACCTAAAATCTAAATCATACACAGGTAATATCACCAGTGACCTAGAGACAAGTATTATCATAGAATCGTAGAATCATTAGGGATTGGAAGGAACCTCAAAAGATCATCTAGTCCAATCCCCCTGCCAGAGTAGGGACCACCTAGACCAAGTCGCACAGGAACATATCCAGATGGGTTTTAAATGTCTCCAGAGAAGGAGACTCCACAACCCCCCGGGCAGCCTCCGTTACCCTCTGCAGTGAGAATCACCAAGAAAATTTATGTGTGGCTTCTAGCACATGCAAAAGTTTCAAGTAAAGCAATACACAAGTATCTTGAAGTTTCTGTCAATAGTGCCAGGCAACACCTCTTTGTGTAACCACATGCCCTTCTGTTTGATCAATCCATAGTTAATCCGTTTTTCTTTTTAACTTTGTGCTTCTGTAATCTTCATCTTCATCTTGCATCCTTTTAGAGAAAATAATGTCTCTGAGAGATGAGCTGTATTTGCAAACTGTCTGTAGACAGAATAGGGCTGAGGTGGTTCAGCAGCGCAAGAAGTACAAGCCTCTAAACCCGTGTCAAAGTGGTACTGAGCTCTGCACAGACATTTCCAAACAAGTTATAACAAAGTTGTGCAAAGGTATTTTATGAAGATCTGAGGGAGTGATAGCTGTAAGATGGCAAGAAGCTCTTGTGTTTGGACTTGGTGTATGTCACATTCAGTTTCTAGGGGCAGGGAACCAGCAGCCCAGAGCCTGTGCAGAGCCCGTAGCTTCACTGCAAACGACCTTGTGCCAATAACTCTTCCCTTAATTCCTTCCCTTGATACTGGACATCAGAGTGTGCCAATACGTCTCTCTCACTGATATCTGCTACTTTGTGAGGCAGTGGTGTCTGTGTGGTATTATTTCTGTTATATCTCTTTATTTACTGAAGGTAAGTACAAAAACATGTTAAATCTGTGCATGTGGTTGAGTTAATAGTTGTTGGTGCTGTCACATTCACATAAAATCTATGCACTGGAAATGAAATCTTCATTGTATTATTTTTTGGGGGGCCCAGGCCACTGTTTTTAGAGCTGTGTGCTATCAGCTAGATGCCTAATTCTGTATTGCACTTGCAATAAATACCTACGTTTGTAGTCAGTAGCCATCAAACACACTCTAATGAAATACATTACTTAGTGGATTCAAGTCAATTTAAGTGTCCAGCAGTGATATTTTAAATCTTTACCAAGAGCTACCTTGTCAAATCTACATCTACTGGGCATGGTAATTCACTATTCTGAGTGAAGTCCAAAGTCTAACTTCTCTATTTACTTATTTTGGGGCTAGAAGACTTTTTGCAAAAAGCCAGATCAATAAACAATCTCAGAGTTTTCATTTTACTAAGCAATATAATATAGATGAGTACTAGTGTAGTAGTAAATCATTAATATACTCCTTAATCATGGAGTGACCATGTCCCGCGGATTTAATCATGGAAAAAGGCCAATAAGTGGTGTTTCCAACAGCAGTGGGGTATTGTAGGACACCATTAAGATACTAGTGTGAGAGAGTTTAGGATGCCATATTCATTTATATTTGCAGACCTGGTTGTATTGTAACCTGTGGGTTTTTTCAATGACTATAAAACAAGAATAAAAAAAACAAGTCAGATTTCTATTTGTCTGGGATGCCAGAGTGACTCAAGAATACATGTGGGCATGTTAGAACTGTGCCTTGTGCTTGGACTGAGCCCATGTCAACACACAGACCCTTTGATAGCTTTTTGTAAAAAAAAAAAAAAGAGCAATATCGGCTCCCGATTTGCCAATGCAAATATGTGTAAGACTTTGAACGAAACAGACCTGTATAACTCAAAACCCCAACAGTAATTTGTGCTTAAGGTGCTTGATCCAATCATAGTCTGATAAAGATTATTAGAGTGAGAGGAGAGAATTTTCCCAGGAAAAAATGGGGTCTGGAAGGTTCCTCCCTTGTTGGTTTCATTGGTAATGTTTTCTAATCATTAGGGAAATCACATTCAAGGGCAGTGGCCTCGGGAGAACAGAAGGAGCATCTAGTTGTGTTTATTATGGTATCTGATGCCATAATGACTTTGCCTTCAACCTGTTCAGTCATATTGTGGGATCTGTCAGTGACCTGGAAGGTCACATCAGCATAATTAGGGGTACAAGTATTTGCCCAGGTTAGCAGCTACTAATTTTCGTTGCTATCAATGTGTGAAGTTTGTAACTTCTTGTTCATTTACTCACTTAGAAACCAGTGTTGGTGATTTACCATCAATCAGTATCCTGGATGTTGAAAGCTGTCCTCTATCAAATACACCTTTGTCAATGAACATAAGCAGCTGTAGAATCATAGAATCATTCAGGCTGGAAAAGACCCTTGGGATCATCGAGTCCAACCATCAATCCTACTCTACAAGTTCACCCCTAAAGCATATCCCCCAACACTACATCTAGGCATCTTTTAAACTCATCCAGGGATGGTGGCTCAACCACCACCCTGGAAATCTGGTAGATATTAGAGTCTTTATAACTCTTCTGTCTGCATGTCTGTCGGTGCTACAGGATCCTCCAGAACTCCTACTTTATGTGCCTATGTAACTCTTCATAAGTACCCTCACACAAGTGCAATCCTGAATATCTGTTGCTCTAATTTGTCATCTCTTTGAAGCATGTCTTGTTAGTAGGGCGTTCAGGAAACACTGAGTACCTGCTTTCCAGCTCTTATTGTGTCCCTACTCTGCTATATCATAACCTCACCTTAGCAAATGATTGCTCTATGATCCATGGCTTTTGGCAGTTGCTGCTCATTTACAGAAAGCTCCTGTTATCAACACCTATCAGCCTGTCTGGAAACTCCTGTGGAGGACACAATGTTTAGGTACTGATAGTCTTAGTGAAGGAAAACATAAGGATTCTTGCGCTAAGCAGGTGCTTACCTGCACACAAATCGATCTCTGCAGCCAGAGCTCAGCCACAGTGTATTTTGCAGTGCAGCTGATCTACTGTAAAGTATTTTGTCATAGGTGAGCCAAGTTGAGAAGGTTTGATGTAGTGCTCTTCTGTGTCTGTATCACAACCAAATAGCAATCTAATTTGGAGGCTGTTTGTTCAGGAAGTAGCTTGCATATGACATTTCGATGGGCACTTTGTGAAAGGGGCTGGCTCTCAGCCAGACTGTAGTGATGCTGGACAGGCATACGTTTTCCTTCTGAAGGGAGAGAGGGATGCTGCTTCGTCTACTGGAAAAGTTTGACTTTAGTTCAAAAACTTTGTCCTGAACAGGTTTTTGCATCATTCCTGGTGGTACTTTCTCTGGTGACAGCTAGGCAGACTTTTCAGATATATAGACGCTGTTTTGAAGGATTGTTTTTGTACCTATGACTTGACATTTACATGACTTTCTTTTGTGAAGGCTGACAGCACTGCTTGCTGGAACGACAGCTGCTCTGCTCTGCTCTATAAGAAAGGCCAAACACGCAATCACAGCATTTTGTCCTGCTAAAGTTTTCCCAGTCTGTTCTCTGTGGCCATTCCTCTGTAACTGTCTGAAAACTTTTACACTGGAATTTTCTTTGGATTTAGAAGAGAAGAGGGAAAAGTAATCAGAGCTCATTTTGCTGTTTATTACAAAATCTAAGATATATGGAAAGTGTGCTGGTGGAGCTGAAATGTAGCTAACTTAAAGAAGAGTGAGGACAGGGCTTCAAAGGAAACGCGTGAATATAATTTTAGGTGGAATTTAGCTTAGTACTTGCTACAATTGGACCTCTAACTGTGTATATTAAGTGAAGTCCTGACTTCATTGAAGATAAAGGCAGTATTCTGATTGATTCAATGAGGCCAGGGTTTCACCTATGGCTGGTATGATCTAATAGGTCATTGCTAATTAAGAGCATATGTGGCCTCAGTTCTTGCTGGTGGAATTAAATATCTGAGCACCAGTCGCTGAAAGAATGGCAAAGGAACTGGTCTCTGATAGTTTTGTGTGGAGAAGCCATTCTGGATTACTGTACCCTTGATAAACTTTTTAGCATAGTGACCAGTATAACTCCTCCAAGATGAGAAAACAGTAAAACCAATGCTGTAGGTCCAAGAGAGACAGTTCAACAAGCAAAAAACCAGAGAAACCTGATACAGCCACAGGCATTGCTGGATTTGAGGGTGCTAAGCCCAAAGAAGACAGCAAGAGATCAAAGCTCTGCATCACTCTGCAGCAATCTATTGTGTGCATAATAACGTTTAGATCGTACGCAGTCGCTGTCTGTTTTCTGTGATGAAAAACCTTTTTGTTACTAGCAGATTTGATTTCATTTCCAGAGCTCTCACTGGCTTCTGAGGTGCTCCCCGACTTGTCTGGGTCCCTCTACCTTTTGCCTAGGAAAATATGCAAGAATGATGAACAGACTCTGGCCCAAAAATCATGGATCTGTTGGATTTGGTTCAGTGAAGTGCCATGAAAATGTTCAGAGGGCTGGTACCCCTCTGCTATGAGGACAGGCTGACAGAGTTGGGGTTGTTCAGCTTGGGGAAGAGAAGGCTCCAGGGACACCTTAGTGTAGCCTTTCAGTACTTAGATTGTGACAAACTTTATAGTAGGGGCTGGTGTGACAGGGCAAGGAGTGGTGGCTTCAAACTAAATGAAGGGAGATTCAGTCTAGATTCAAGGAAGACATTTCTTACCAACAGGGTTGTGAAACACTGGCCCAGGTTGACCAGATAGCTGGTAAAGGCTCCTTCCCCAGAAACGTTCCAGGTCAACTCTGAGCAACCTAATGTAGTTGAAAATGTCCCTGATCACTGCACGAGTGTTGGACCAGATGACCTTTAAAGTTTCCTTCCAACCCAAATTATACTATGATTCTATGATCTCAAAACCATAAATGATCATGCTCTCTAGGAAGAAAAGCAGCTGTTTCTTATTAACATGCACTGGATCCCAGCAGTGTTATTAACATGCTGATGCATCTAACATAAGCCTCAAAATGCCAAGTTTCATAATTGGGCCATGAAATCTCACTCTAGGCTTGAATATGGCCTTCAAGGTCTGTATTATAATAGAGTATTTTTTCCTGCTTTTTAAAGGAGCAGTAAACTGTTAAGCTTAGATTTTCTTTTTCAAGCACTCTGTTTCAATATGATAGGCTTTAGATTCTCTGCAGTGTGTTTTTAAGGTTATTGATCTGCTGACATAAACAGATATCTTTTGTGATGAGGAAAGGAAGCATGATAGCATTCAAATATGAGAGATTGCCCTGAAGTCCATGCTGCACTTTTCCTCCTGTCCTACACTACACTTACCTCCTTTCCAGCTCTCTTGGTTGGATCCAGCAAATCCAACCTGTAGATTTGCACACCCTACTCAGAGCAGTGGCAAGTGGACTCTTTGTCTTTCCCATATGCATCTCTGCTGGCTTCTACATCTTCATGTTTTTCCTCAGCTCTGCTGAAGAGAAGAGGTGAAATGTGTCCCCCAGGTGTCAGAAGGAGGTGTGCTAAGGAGAGCTTTAGGCTTTACCTCTTGGTTAACTCTAAGCAGACATAGATTGTGTATGCTCTAATTTCAGGTGGCGCCTTTTCTCAGTGGATTGTGTTTGTCTTCTGCCTCTGCTGACCTGGTTGCTGTGCAGAGACCCAGCTTTACGACATCATTTTCTTAGACTCTTTTTCTTGTGGATTAGGATAATCACACTGCCCTGCCTGACACATTGTTGGAAAAAAACACTTGAAAAATCTGAGGCACTTGGTGGTTCTCGGGGTGGGAGCTTACAAAGAGTAGCAGTACACTTGAGAAGACTGAAGACATTGTGATTGTTCAGGAGTCCACTGTTGTGGCTGCTTCAGTCCAGGCATCAAAAGTCTGTAGTCCTGTTTTATTTCCCATGCAGGCAACCAACTTCCCAAACACTTTGACTTTGGAACTGGTAGTCTTCAAGATTATGGTTGATAACATGGTTCAAATCTGATATAAATTCAGATATCTGCTTAAAAGAATATTCTGTCATATGTTGACGCCCCTTTCTTTGTCTCAACACTTGTGATACTGCTGCATTATACTGAGCTGACTCTGGAAGCTGATCAAGCTTGAAAACTCTCCCAGCCAAAGCAGCGGGAGGGAAAGCAGTTTTCAGCCCATTTGTCAAATTGCATCTGAAATGGCAATACGGGTTCCAGCTACAAAAACGTATTGCTTACGTTGTCTACTTACCACCAGTTTTGCATCATTAAGTGTTATGCATTCTTGGCCTGATACAATCGCAGCAGATTGCACACATGAACTGTTAATTATTTTATTTTTAAAACAGAAATTGCAGAACAGGAAAGTAACATTCCAACATGTTTGCTTTTGGAACTAACCTACCAAGGCAGTCTGTTAGTTTGACGGTTAAACTCGTAAGCCCTTGCCTCAACAAGGGTGCAGCAGGGTACCATTAAGGCAGCCATCTGTTGAACATATATACTGGAGGCATGAAGTGCCTCGCATTTTGGATTTCTGACTAGTTATAGTGTAGTCGTGTTCTCTGGGTGGCAGAGATCTGCAATGAAAAATGCATGGGAAGATCAGAGTTCAGTGAAAGGTGAGCATCCAAAATTGGGACTGATGACAGGGAGCCCGTCAGATGAGTGCTAGGTATGAAGCAGGGAAGAGATGAAACCTCACGGGTGTACACATGCTGATAGTAAATGCTGCTCTGTGGTGAGAGTCTTAGCTGCTTGAGTTGCTTAGCGATCCAATAGATCTGTAAAACTCCATTTGCGGACCAAGGCTACCGTTATGTTAGATTGATTCATCAGGATGTGCGGCTAAAACAAGTTGAATTCTATCAGAGTTTTCCTGCATTAATTTAAAAATGGATTTAGTTGACTCTAAATGGACATTTGTTTCAGTATCTTGAAGAACTGACTTTCCTCTATTAAAGCAGAATAATGTATCTGTGTGGTGCCCTAACTTGAACAGTACATAAAGATTAGTAAATAAGACCACATTAAAAATACTTATAATGTAAGTAACATGGGTCCCAATAGCCTTTCTAATGTCCATTAATGCTTATTCTGAGGATCAGAGCTCATTTTACTGAGCCATTTAGTCAAACCGTGTGATTATTTAGAAAGTTAATTCATGCATACTAAAATCTAGCTTAAGTAATGCAGAGGGTAGGAGGTAAAACTCTATGGAGACGATAGTCCTTTTTGTTATTTAATGATCAGCCATAATTAACTTGCAAATTTGAAATAATTAGAACAAATTAAAGGTATTTAACTTTGCCTCCCTAAAGAAAAATTCAAATTGCACCAAATGCAGCTTTAAATTATTCAAGTCTCAGAGGTCTGTGCTGGGTTTTTTTACAATGCCTTTTCTATGATGAGAATACCAATCTGCTTTTTGTCAGAAAGCATCCTATCAAGTAATTGTTCTTTGTGTCTAATAAATGACAGCTATTCTTCTTTGTAAAAGTATTTCAGTCTCTGAAGACTACATCAGCATTTCCATGGCATTTTAATTCAATAAAACAAAAGGTTAATGTTTTTCTACTTTTTAAGGAATGCAAATACTAGCTGTATTCAAAGGGTCCTGAATGACATTTAAAATTTGCCATTCATGCTCAGCAGGGATATCGCGATATGAGGCTCAGACAAAATGGAAAAACCATTCAAGGTGTGTTTTCCTTTGTGGGTGATGTACTTCGATATTCATAAGGAGGCAGCAGTGCTGAGGCTCGGTTCTTTTCTGGTGATGGTACTCTACAACTTGTGCCTTAGTAAGTAGGTTAGGTAGGTCAGTAAGGTGTTTATTTAGACAGCCTTCTCTGTTGTGTAGTTTCAGGGAATAGCAGTGGATATCATGGTGCCCTGCAGGAAGTGCTCCTAACCATGCTGCACTTCAGTGATATCATGGGTTGCAAGGTTTGAAAATGGAGAAGGACCTGTTCTGTCACTCAATGTCTCTAGATGCACAGAACGGATCCTTTCGGACCTTATGTTTTCAAATGTTCCAGATTGCATTAGTCGTATCAGTAACTTTACTAATTCTTCCACAGGTGAATAACTGTGTTCTGAAACAGATTTTTCTTCCCCTCTTGAGTTTTCTTTGTTTATTTTTGGTATGTTATTAATTGTTGAATTTATGTGTCTCTCTGCATTGCCTCTTTCCTTTCTTGGTCTGCACATCTCATATTGTCATTTTAAGCTTGGACTTTCTATCCTTGAGCAAAATCTTTTGTTAAATTGAAGAATTGATCTCTAATTAATTAGATTGTGAGTTATAAATACAAATACATTTGCTTTTGTTATTTCCTCCTACATTAGTTTCTGTTAGTACTTCTTGGTGTCTGTTTCTGTTTGAGTTGCCTCTGCCGTAACATTATTTAAACTAGGTTTTTTAGACATAACCACACCATGTAAAAGTGGACAAGTCAAGTAATCTCCTCCTCAGCTACAGGCCAGAGATCACTGTCTTCACAGAAGATCTGTAGGATGCAATTAAGTCTACTTTTAAAACTCAAGGCATCCTAATAATGACAACGTCAGTGTTTTTGAATGCAAATGGAATATCAAGTTCTGTCTTATCTGACTTGACAGACTCCCTTGCATCAGGTCAAGTATTACTCTTTTAAGCCTCTTTAAACAGTTATTAGGGTCCAAACCCACCTCTTGCTGTACACTGGGTGCCAGGAATTAGTAGGTTAATAATTTCATGTAATTCAAATGAGATACTAATTTAGTCCACCATAAATTTTAATAACACTTTGCAATATTATTAGTGGCCACACAGTTCGAAGCCCTAAAGTAAACGGAGGTTATTCAGAGAAGTTTTATCCAACACTTCAGCCAGTTATTACAGGTCATAAGCCATTATATACTGTTCTGCATTAATAATACAGGAGTAACACTAATTGTCCAACAGGCGCAGTGGGCCCTATTAAGCAATGGCTTATACAGCACATTGATTTTAAACTTTTAATTTAGCTATCAGTTTCTGATGGGAACATCAGATACCTGCGTTTTCCTCAGATGTACAGAACTTTAGTAGTGTAGGCTTTCAGGTAAAAGATCCTTGTGAATCAGTCTCCACAAAGCTATATCCCAAATAATACAAACTCAGTGGCAGTCTTTGGGTTGTCCATGTAAAATGGATGTTTAAACAGGAAAAAGATTTGTTTCATCTTCTGTTAACTTAGGAAAGCTCAGTGTCACTCTGATGATTGCGAGTAGAGTGGTATAACCTTGGGGTGAATTGTATTCCTTTATAAGGATAATCCAAAGATACATTTTAAAACAACTTTTAATTGCTTTTTATAACAGTGATGGGGCTAACAACATGTACATGTTGGAAGTCCTCATTTAAAGCACCAGTTGTTTCCCAGAAAGCAGAATTTGAAAGCAGTAGGTTGTCTTTACTAGGAGAAAGATGGGTCTCCATGGACCCCTGTCTTCACAAAATGTTTTGTGATTGCAGAGACTGGAGCTGTGTCTGCTCCACACCACCAAATTTGCCTCTTGGATATCTGTTTAGTGTTTAGGATCTTATGCAGAAAGAAACCATAATGGTTCTGGTTAGTTTTCTCTTTTCTTCCTCAACTGCTGCACTTGCCCCACCAGATATTCACCCACTGAAGCAAATGCTCAGGTGTTCTCCATCCTGCTCTATTCACTCGTCTTACCTCTGTGTCTCACCTCCTTTCATCCCTTTTCTTCTTGCATGAAATATCATCATCCCTGGAGGTACATAAAAGACATGTAGGTACAGTGATAAGGGACATGGTTCAGTGATGAACTAGGCAGTGTTAATAGTTGGACTCAATGGTCTTAGAATCATAGAATGGTTTGGTTGGAAGAGGCCTTAAAGATAGTCTAGTTAAGGTCCTTTCCAACCTAATTTATTCAATGTTCTGCTTCCTTTCCTCACAGCTTTGGTTTTCTCATCACACAATTTTCTCTGTTTCCCCTTTATCCTAGCATTTTTAAAATTACTCTTTCTTTCAACCTTCTGCTGTGCTGGAGCAACTACTTTCTGTATCTTCATCCCACTTGTCCTGTCCTAACCACTTGGGAAATCCAGAACCTTTAGGGAATGTGTCAAATGCCACAGAGCTCAGAATTTAACTGTCAGAGTGCTGCCAGCTGCTGATAACCAAAGACTGCTGCTAAAGTAGGTTGGTAACTACTCAATCCTTAGGCATCCTGCTTTCAGACACTGCAAATGTATTCAACATGAGCTCAACTGGCAGCATGATGATTGCACTTCTGGGGAGTTGCAAGAGTGCAGCGTCAAAAAAGCTGGATGCACCACATAATTGCATGATATATCTTTCCTCCCAGTGAACCGGTGTTGAAATATGAAGATTATTTTCCAAGGACACCTGCTGTGACCAAAACCTCCAGAACACCAAGGAGCAGTGGTGGGAGCAGTTCAGGGAAGAAAATGGTTGGCTTTGGTGCAACCACGGAAGATGGGCAAACTCCTCTGATGCGAACCAAGAGGGAAGCCAAGAGGGAAGGCACCACGTCAAGGAAAGGTAAGGGGAAGCATACTCCATTGCAGGGCTGTGAGCGTGAGGATGACACATAGGAATTGTGAATATATATTTTCAGAAGTGTATCCATAAAACGCACAATTAGAGGAAGAAGTCTGCAAGTTTCTTAACCCAGGAGAAGGGAGCTACATTTAAAATAAAAAAAACCTCAAACCATAGAAAATCTTGTAAATTACAAGTGATCTTCTTGGCTGGTTTCCTGATGAAAAGCTAAAAATTGCCCTTTAATTTCAAAAAGCTACTTCAACAATTCTTTTTGGTTTCCCAGCAAGCAGAGACAAAAAGTGCAGTGGGGCTTGCTCTTGAAATGTAATCTTCTTCACATTCTTTTCCTCCCCAGTAATGGTTCCACCATCACAACCTGATATTTTGCCACACAGGGATGTCTGTGCGGCTAGAATCTATCCTACTCTTAGCCTGGTACCTCCACTGAAGGAGCAGAGAAGCAGCCTTTCAGAGGAAGAGAAAGGGTTGGGAACAAAAGCAGCTTGGATGTTTCACCGCTGAGCCTTGAACATAATCCTTGGTTCAATTATGAGCTGGCTTTTTTTTTTATTTTTAACTTGTCAGCCAGTTTGCTGTATATGTCAGCATAAAAATAAAGAAAATGGCAAAATGAGAAGAAATGTGGTGCAGTTCTCAAAGGAACAAATAACTTGTGTTATTGGTTAAGACCGTACCAACATTAAAAAGCAGTCCCTGTGAAGAAACTTTCAAAAGGGTATCATCAGCCTAGACCCAAACAGTGGCTGAGGTTAATCTCTTCCAAGGCACAGCTACAAAAGTTGGAAGCCTGTAAAGGGCTTGTGTCCAAAAAAATCAATTTCTAATTTGAAACAAAATCATTTTTGACTAACAGGGGTTCAGGACCCATTACTTTTGCTGTATAGTCTGCTGACATTTCACACTTTCTGTTGTGCACAATGAATCCTAATAGTCATTTTATAACAATGCTACACCAATCAATTTAAGCAAGAGAAAGCCGTTACAATTCTGCAAAGTTTCAGGGGCAATTTTCACTGATGGTTTTCTTTTATATTTTTTTTCAGCTATCATTATTTTTTTCCTTCTCTTTTCCTTTTCCTTCTCCCCCTTCCTTCTCAATACTGTAGAGATGAAATTGAGATTTTTCACAGTTGGGTGATGGATTTTGTTCCTTGGATAGGGATAGTCCCCAAAAAGTAATTTATTTTCCATAGATTCAGGGGGAAAAAAATCCAACCTGGCCTCCTCTCCATTCATTCATTTTATTCTGCAGTATTTAGAAGAACTTACAGTCTACACTTGCTTATTGCACATAGCAACTGAGCTGCATCTAAGCTGATTTAGTGATCGTAGTGGTCAGCGTAATGTCTGAAGATGGTGGGTGTCTTCTGCAAACTCCTACTGGGGTTGCTAGCTTTGAAGATGTAGAGCTGGATGGCAAGATTTAACTTACAAATATTGGCACTTGCTGTGATACCAGATAAAGTTCAGGAAAATGCTTTCAAGCTGTGGAGCAACCTCACTTCTATTACTGATTTGAATGGCTTGTTTGTCACAAGGCAAATTACCTAGCACTAATCACTGATGCTGAAGTCTTCTGTATTTAGTACTTTTTTAATTGGCTTCCTTCTGTTATATGTTTGAACTCCTTTAACATGCATACACATACATTGGTAAAGTGTTTTTTTTTCCATTGTTGTGAATCACCAGGGCACAAAGTTGAGCTTGTTAATTCCAGTCAGCTCTGGGCTTAGCTGACTCTGTCCTTGCTTCTGCTGGATTATCCCATCTGTTGCTGGCCTGGAATTTCTGCCTCAGAATATTATTATAAAGCAATCACATAGCATCTTGTAGAAAATACAGTGAAGGCTAACATTGAGTTCCATGGTAGGTAAATATGGTTGGTGCCTTGCGAAGCCATGAGCACAAAGCCAGCAAGCTTGCAGGCTGTCTGAGCCAATGTTCAGTACCTCTTGTGTCCATGCAAAGGGATCCCTTTGCAGTGCATTCACCTGAGCACTAGCCAAGCCATGTATATTGACAGAGGGGAAATGACATCAGTGAGATGACATCTTGAGTCATGAAGCTTAATGTTATTTAGACACGTTAAGGTGGCCTTTTGGTCTTAGAAACGCTGTGCCAGGAACCGTGTACAGAAACCAGTGCACTGAAAACTTGACAGTCTGATGTTAACCTATGGCCACAAAGGGTTCTTTTCTCATGCCTTGATCTGTCTTGTCTATTTTAATTGTTCAGGATGGAGATTATCCCCAAGCAGTGTCAGTGCTGGTATGGGCCTTTGGACTCACTACCTGATCTCCCTGTAGCATTGGGAGTGTGGCAGTGTGACATATGTGTGTCCCCCCCACAGCAACATAGGCAGTGGTATCAGGTTTTGGTGTTGTCTTGTTAAGCTATCTTTGTCATCTTAGGTTATTATTTTTCTTTGTAGAAGCTAAAATGATTATTTAGGAAATCATTCCCATGCTGTAAGGGTGGAAGGCATTACTTCCCACAGGACTGCTCACTTCCTGTGAGCTCAGTGACTTTGGAAAGGGTGATTTCCCAATAAACATTCTTTTCCTTTCTCCCTGCAGATGTTTAATAATGGGGAGAAGCTCATTGTTAACCTGATCCCATCACCTTGTGCAGAGAAAGGGGCACTTTGTCTCTCTTTTCAAAGTGGAAGCTTACTAGATCAGCTTAGGCAATCAGCTTTTATTCTCTCAACCTGGCTTTTTGTCTGCTACTCCTGTTTGCTCCTTGAGTCTTTTTCCCCGTGCTTTAGCAGGTGTTTTCATCTTGTAGCTGAACTTTTTTAGTTTTACCAGTAAAACTTTAACCAGGCAAACTAATCCTCAAGTCTTAGATCTTTTCAGCAGTAAATTGTTTTTATTGGTGTCACCAGCAGCTGTGTCAATTTGCACTAAAATCTAACAACTTGTCTAGTTAAAAAGCACTGGGGTACAGAAATGTGTTTTTCTCTTTCCTTCTGACCTGGGAAATTTTGCTCCTGTGCTGGGAAACTAAACTAGATTCTATCCATTGCATTCTGCAGTACTGGGTGCTTACTTCCATTTCTGGCTTCCTCTTCAGAAAGGAAAAATCATAGTTCAGAGAATCTGCACTTTTCCAGGGGCTGATTTTTCTGTACAGTGTTTGTTTTTCAGTAGGTTTTCTAATCTAGCTTCTTAGGGATTCAGGATCTGGAACTTCTTCCCTTGAGGGAGGCCTCTTCCCTACAATTGAGTAGAGCAATTAGTTAATATTAGTGAAGTGCTTTGAAGTTGTGAAGTACTATATAAATGTTAAGTATTATGAATATTACTATTATTCAATTCATAAAGATTCTTTCATGATTATCAACCTAGATTTCCCTTTGCTTACTTTGATCCTATTACTGCTTGAACCAGCCTCAGCTGTATTTCTTAACTCTTGGTGTTTACACTTTCAGAACATAGACTGCTCTATGTCCCCACTTTCTTCATGTTTTAGTTGCCTGTTTCTCAAGCAGAAACATGCTATTTGAATTTCCTTAAATAGGTCTTTATAGAATCATAGAATCATTAGGGATTGGAAGGGACCCCAAAAGATCATCTAGTCCAATCCCCCTGCCACAGCAGG
>JAOXOE010000874.1:4986577-5016219 GCA_028565055.1 Phoeniculus purpureus | reverse complement strand
CAGTCCCTGCCATTATTTTCGATGACTCCAGGAGTGTGGCTGGAGGCCTTTGCAGTGAAGACTGAGGTAAAGAAGTCTTTGAGAACCTCAGCCTTTTCCATGTCACTTGTAACCACATCACCTGTTTCCTTTCTGAGGGGTCCCTCACCTTCCCTAGACTTCTTTTGACCATTAATAGAGCTGTAGAAATTCTTGGTGTTCCCTTTGACCTCCCTGGCCAGGTCCAATTCAAACTGTCCCTTGGCTTTCCTGACCAGATGTCTAGCTGTTTGGGCAGCTATGATGATATGTATGTATTTAAAGTGTTTCAGAGAGTCCAAAGAGCTAGAGTTAAGTTCTGGCTATACTGGTATGAAGAGCAGCTGTAATGAAGTCAGGGTTTCTCACTCAGATATGTGACTGAAAGTAACTGAAAATGTATGGAAAAAGGCTGTTATGGGATTACATGAAAAGGCAAAAGTAAAAACCTAACCTTCCCTTGGTGCAGCTTCAGGCCCTGCCCTCCTGTCCTATCACTAGCTGGCTGGGAGAAGAGTCCAACCCTCACTCATTCACAACTTCCTTTCTTAATCCACTTTAAATCATTTTTATACCAAGTTAACCAAATTGAAAGTAGTATTCTTAACATTACCATTTAGAAGACATCTATAATTGCTTCAGAGGGAGCTTGCCTTGCAAGCTTAACATATAGTTTGGGTTTTTTGCTATTCTTTGCTACTCCAGGTTCTCTGCATTGGTGTCAGGATTTAGATTATCACACTTACATATGAGCTTTTTTTTTTCTTTCAAGGATGAATGTGTCCATTCTTTTTAAATGTTTCTTGTTTCTCTAGATTGTCTGCAAGGTCTCCAGTCTCATACTGTCTTCCAACACCTGCAAATCTAATTAATTTGCTGTCATTTGTATCACACCAGTTCTCTATGAGTTTTCATAAATAATTACCAGTCACTTCATAAATTCATTAACTAATTCCCCTTAGCCCTGAAATATATATCCTTCAGACTAAAGAATTTGTATCTTTTTTTCCCCCCCCCTTCATAATTTCTTTTCATCAGCTTTATATAGGCAGGTACTATATATCAACCTAGTGTTCATTATCTCCCAGGTGCCAATATTCCTTGTCTCTGTTTTTTCCTCACAGTGCATTTTAAAATTATTGGTAGTTTGGCCATTTTAGAATCATTACTGGTTTAATCTTCTTTGTATATTCATAGACCTGGTTGCTCTTTGGTGATCCTTTTCCCTCTATCGAGTCGCATGCCTTTTTTCTATGTATTTTTAAACATTTTTTTTTTTTAAGATATGCGCTTATTCAGGAGTTCTTACTGCCTCTGTTTTATGTCTTTGCAGGCTAACAACCTCAGTATATTGCTACTTAGCTCCTTTTCTTGTTTTCCATTTCTAGCCCTAGTAATATTTTCAAACTTGGGTCTTTGAACAGTCCCCTTGAGGCTGTGTTGGCCACATCCAAGTCCATATATTTTCTTTTTCAGAGAAATATATCTACTTTGCTATGAATGTAGTATGTTGACAGCATGCCAGCCTTTTCTCATATTAGGAATTGAATATATTCTCCCCTACTCACCAGGTTTTTATTACTTTGGTATTAGTTTCTTAAAATCCAGCTGCCTCATTCCACTGTCATTTGAAATGATTTCTAAATATCTCTTATTCGATCACAAAGCCAAAAGTCTAAGCAAGAGGCTCCAATCTCTTTATGCATACCCTCTCTTCTCATCAAGGATTCGCACACTATCAGGTTGCCAGAGACACAGTCAACATACAACCCCACGATACTTCTAAGGGTTCCTTCACTAATAATTAACTCTCTGTTAGGAAAGGTTGTTTTTTACTATATGGTACTGGCATTATATCAGGATAACAGGAACCCACACAATTGGGTTTTTCTTAGTAGCCTCCCTAACATACAAAGTAAAATGTGCGATTTTACTATTTTATAGATTAGTAAACATTTTGGTGCAGTATTTTAAGAAATCTTAATCCTCTGAGTAGCTGCAAGTTTTGTGCTGAAGCTGGAATTCCAACCCTGTTGTGTTGCTCCATGCTTTAGCATAGATGGTAGTTGATCTTGATGTTCACAGAACTGAGAAATATTTAGGCAGAATTACTTAAAGAGCTAAACACAGATTTGACTTTAAACTTTGCTGAGACTTGAAGTTTTCCCTGTACTTACTGTTTAGTTAAGAATTTTGGTTGGACAGAGCTAATTAGGCTAGATTTAAAAAAGGCCACACCCACAGGCTTTTATGTAGATTAGATAGCTCCTACTTCTCCTAGTCCACTTCCCTCTGACTACTTGTATGCAACTTGTCCAAGTAAATCCTGTCTCTGAAACCCAGTTCTCAAATGGGTGAGTGAAAGGTCAAAGATGGATGTTAATTTGTCTGAACCACCAGCCTCAAAGAGGTGTCATCATTTGAGTTAACAGCTGATCACTAGTGGTTAGCTGCATAATGTTAACAACCTGGACAGTGGGACAGGATGCACCTTCAGCAAGTTTGCTAAGAGCACTACCTGGGGATACAGTCATATGCTAAGAATAGAGCCCAGTGTTCAAGGGACCTTAATAGGCTTTGAAAATTGTTTGATAAAAACCTGGTTAAGTTCAACAAAAGGAAGTACCAGTTCCTTCATATAGGTTGGACCATTCTTATGTAGCAGTACCAACGAGTATATCGTAATCTAGAAAGCAGTTTTGCTAGAGAAGGATTGGGTGACCTGGCTGAACAGTAAGTTTAATGCAAGACAGCAGTGTGCCTCTGTGATGAACTAACCCAATCTTGTACTGGGCCATAATAGCAAAGCTGTGGTTGTTAGCTTGATGACACTACCCCTCTGATCAGCTTCAGTGAGAGTGTATCTGCAGAGAGCTACGTCCAGTTTGGGGCTCTGCAGTGCAAGGAGAAAGTGATGGGCTGAGGATAATTGTATGGGTTTCAATAGTGCCAATTGTCAGGTCCTGCTTGTTGGTCACAACAACCCCCTGCAATGCTACAGGCTTGGGTAAGTGTGGCTGGAAAGCAGTCTGGCAGAGAGGGACCTGAGGGTTCTAATTGACAGGAGGCTGAATATGAGTCAGCAGTGTGCCCAGGTGGCCAATGGCATCCTGGCCTATATTAGAAACTGTGTGAGCAGCCCTGGTGAGGCTGCACCTTGAGTACTGGTTCCAGTTTTGGGCACTTCAGTACAAGGGAGACATCGAGGTGCTGGAGTGAATGCAGAGGAGGGCAAAGATGCTGGTAAAGGGCCTGGAGAATAAATATCATAAGGAGAGATTGAGAGAGTTGGGGCTGTTTAGTTTGAGGAAGAGGAGGCTTAGGGGAGACCTCATCTCTCTCTACTACTATCTGAAAGGACATTGTAGAGGTGTTGGGGCTGGACTCTTCTCACAGGTAATTAGCGACAGAACCAGAGGGAGGGGTTGCAAGCTTCAGCAAGGTAGGTTTAAATTAGACACCAGAAAAAAATTCTTCACACAGAGAGTGGTCAGGCATTGAAATGGGCTGCCCAGGGTGTTGGGTTGTGTCACCATCCCTGGGTGAGTTTTAAAAGATATTTAGATGTGGTATTGGGGGATACGTTTTAGGGGTGAACTTGTAGAGTAAGGTTGATGGTTGGACTCGATGATCCCAAGGGTTTTTTTCCAACCTGAATGATTCTAAGATTCTATGAAAATGTAGAATGCAGAGACAGTCAGGACAGGTAGGGGGCTGAGACTTATGACCTGACTGTTGACACTGAGAAGGCTGAGTGTGTTCAGCCTTAAAGAGACATGATTTAGCATGGGTCTTCCTGCTTTCTTCAGTTACCTAGGGGAAGAATGTAGAGAAGAAGGAATCATGCTGCTATTGGAAGTCATCAGCAACACAGTAAGGGACAAAGTGGAAAAAGTTACAGCCTGGGCAATTCTGATTAGTTGTGCAGAAAACATATTTCATATGATAGTTCTCTGGAACCAGAGAAGGACTCAGTGAGGTTAGTTCCCTGTCTGCAAGGGTGTTCAAAACTTGACTGGACAAGGGCCTTAAACCTGACCTTACTGACTCTGTTTTGAATGAAAGGTTTGAGGTCATGGCCTCCAGACTTCACCTTTCAACCTAGATTATTATGTAATCTGACAGTTGTTGGGAGGTGGAAGAGGGATTGAGCTAAGGATTCTATTTCACTGAAAGCAAAATACTGCTAGAGATATTTACACTCAGAAAACTAAAATCCTGTAACATCTTATGAGGACTGCACCTGTGAAATAAGCTGAAACCTGTGGATGGCTATAAGAAGTCGTAACTGTAAGTCTGTCAAACTTTGTGCAGTAAGAGTGGGCATAAGAGGCCATAGAATGACACTTGCTCTGCCAATTTGATTCTGTGTGATCATGAAATGCAGTACTGTCCACTGCTGAGTTCTTTGATTGCCACTTCAGTGTACATATAGCACTCCAAAAATGCTGAAACTATTAGTCCCAGTGTTCTGTCAGTCCAGAGCTTACTAGCCTCTGATGTTTGGCTTGTCTTCATTCCACAGGGACAACTCCAGGACCCAGGAAGGATACAGCCACATCTCCTTTGCTGATAGGCAGGAGCAAAGAGTTCACAACTGCATCACCAGTTCAGCATGACACTTCACGGTAAGACTCTAGGTAATCTCTAGTTTAAGATTCTGCAGACACAACCATCAATTTCTTCTAGATGCAGGGAACTGGCTGAATTTCCATGAAATTTCATGTTAGCACGAGCTGGATAATATAAACTAAAAACTGTCATATCCTTTTGACATTTATAGTATGTCTTAAATTGCTTGTTAGAATAAGAAAAGCAGGAATATGCCAAGTTCTAACATTTTAATTTTACTTATATTTTGAACTGCAAGTATTTTATGTTCCATGTTCTGACACATTAAATACATTTGTAAATAATTTGAATGGATGGTGTTAACCCCAGTTAAGTTTTAAATCCATTTGAAGATTTTAATCCCCCCCGCCCCGTATTTGCCCTCCTCTCCGTGTTTTATCAAATGGCATTTCTTTTAAAATGTTTTGTACCAAAGTTATTTTATGTTTAATGACAAACAACAAAATCACATTAAGTCAGCAGTTCCTGATTATACTATATATTTGCACTAAATGCACTGGAAAAGCAGCATTATCACTTCTGCTCCAATGAAGAAACAGAAAGCAGCATTGTTGTCATGAGTCTAAAAACAACTTGCCTTCTTTAGGCAGGATTACAGTTCTACTGGTTAAGTGCCTAGGAAAACCAGCATAAGATTCTTGCCTTTCTTTATCATATCTCACATTTTATCGTTAATAAAATCTCTAGGAACAAAGCAAATGCAGATTAAAGAATGAATACACCACTAGTTAGATGATGCAGAGGGGTGACAGGAATATACAGCGATTCTTAAGAAGAGTTAAATGTTTCTGGGAGAACGAGAGGGCTTGAGTGAGATTTAATCTTCTCCTGGCCCAGTGGACTAGGAAAATGTATGCTTGATACCATCCCTGTATTCTTGGCAGCAGCTGGGAGTTTATTTCTATCTTCTGAGAGAACTTGTTATATATAATAGGTGAAAAACCACTATCAATATTGACAAATTTGTACTTACTTGCTATGGAAACATTTTTTTTTGATTCTGAAGGAATGGATGATAATTCTAGGAGGATTTAAGAACTGAGATAGATTTGGATCCGTTTCCCTCAAGTTAACTGCATGTTTAAACAAACAGAAACCACAAGATTGCCCAAGCAGTTCTCTTAGAAGCAAGAGTTACCTTTGCAAGCCGGTAATATCAGATAGAGAGTGTGCAGAGATGCTTCTTGGTACCGTCTGATGTGATAAAGTTAAGATTCCATTCAAGCACTGAGGAGCAGATATAATTATTCACATCATACCACAACTGCTCAGAAAAAGGAAATTTATTCAAGAGGATTGATGGTCCATTCTTTTCCACAGAGGGGAGTAAAATATTTGTTGAAATATGCTGTTAGAAATCATATCAGATAAAGTGATCAGTAAAAGGAGTCTGATTAGCTGTCATCCTTTAAAGGTTTATTGTACCAGCTGGTGACAAACTTTGCAAAAACCTGTATTTCTGGGGTGCTTTCTCCCACATTTTCTAGCTTTCTTTCTTTCTGTTGGTGCTGTAAGTGTAATTGACTGGCTTAAGCAGCCATATTGTGCTTTCCCTTACTCATGGCCTTCTGTAATTGAAAATGGTAAATGGACAAGTATTTCTGTGGAAACCTAAAGCTGATCCTATCCTTCATCAAAAAACCTGCTTGGGCAGCAGGTCAGTCTCAATTTATCACTGAATGGTTATAAGCTTAGACTGCAGGTTTAACTAACTAAATTAATCAATATTGAGAATTATTGCTGCTTTTGTGCCACTAAAGTTGGGGTTTGTCAGCATGTTTGTTATAATCTGTGATTTGGGGTGGTTAACAGCTTAACCACAACAGTTGGCATGGGCCTGAAACTTGCAGCACAAAGCCCGAGCCTAAGAGCAAATTTATTTATCGGCAGTACGTGTAAACCTAATTACTTTTGACTATTTAAATTTATAGGACTAGATTCAACTCATGTTTGTGCCAGCTTTAACTAGCACAAACCCTGGCACCCAGCAGTAGCAGCAATGGAAACCTTGCCAGGGAGAAGGTGTTGGAAAGCGACAGAAGCTCCCTGCCAGCATGAGGCTTCAGGGTGCGAGCGCAGCTTCTGGGGAGGGCTGGCTGGATAAGCAGGCATGGCAGGTAGAAGATGTGTTGGCTTGATAGCCTGTCTTGGCAAAGCTGAGCTGGAGGCTTCCGTGTGTTACAGCTACCTCCTGCTTGAGGAAAAAACACTCCAGTCCTTCTTTCTTCTCTCTCTTTCTCAGAAGGAATTGTATCTGGGACAAGAAGTAAGAGTCTCTAGAAGGTAACAGTGTGTGCTTTGGAAGCCTTGTTGCTAAACCTGTGGAAGGTCTACATTTGCAGCATCAATGTGCATAAGGTGGTTTCAGTGATAGCTCTGAAAGAAAAATAGCATTGATTCATCTGGCACCCTCAGTGGGCTAATAGTGGATTTATTTGCCCATCATGCTTCTGCGCATGCCTGTCACTGATTTTCATAATACAGCCAAGCGTTGCATGTTTGGTTATCCAATGTTCTTCTTCAGCCAAGTGTCTACTCTTGCATGAGCCCCTTCAAACTATGCTCGTGGCAGGTCTGCAAAGCTTTTCTACACCATGTGTTTGTTTACCTAGAGCAACACTGATATGTTTAAATAAAAACCCCACAGGCAAGGTTGAGTTTGGGCAGACATGAAGATTAAATGAATTCTTCACCCCTAAAGCACAGTTCCACTGGCTATCTTAAGCATCACCTTTCTGTAAGCAGGGACAACTTTTTCTTGTTTTCCTGGGAGAAAGACTTGGGGTTCTGGCTGTGAGCTGGAAGGGATTTGGAAAAGGGAGGCAATTTGTATGTTTTTATGTGGTAATGAAGAAGTTTCTAAGCAAGCTAGATCTTACCTTAAGTATCATCAGGTACCGATTTCAGCAAAACAACAGGGTGTTGCAAAACAGGGCTGAAACTACTCTAAATCAAAGTAATAAGCTATTCTTTAAAAAGAATAAATGTTACAAGTTATGTTTTGTGAAAGACCATTTCATTTGATTACAGCCCTAGTGCAATTGTCAGGCTCTCCCCACGCAAGAACAGTTGTAGTGTCGAGTTTGGCACAGTAAGTCCTATAACACTGTGGATAATCAAGCACTTATAAAGACACAGGCAAAGGTGGTTCTGTTCACCATGGAAACAGATAATTCTCCTGTAACATTTTTCACTTTGGGCATCTAAGAAGTGAATTTAAGAACAGTTAGGTAAATTAAGGGATTGAATGATAGTCTGGGATTTCTGCATTAAGCCTGTATTTTCTGTTGGCAGTTTTAAATCAGAGCTTTAATGCTGGCTGAATGCATTGTGTTGGAGTGAAGCTTCTGGTAGCCATTAAAATAAGTGATTTAGAAGTTCCTGCGATACGAGTGCTATATTTGAGCTATATTATTATCTGTTAGACTACAGTGGCCTGTTGAAGTTTTTATAAACAGATTGTATTGTGTAAATTTGTGTTTAGGGACGCTTTAAAAACAAAACTATTTACCCAATTGCCCAGCACATCTCAGGTGAATGTGTATTCAGGGACTTTTAGGCAAATTAATATCTGATGTAAAATATAATGTGCAGAGTTGTATACTTAATAATGCACACTGGAATAGTCTGGAATAGATCTGTTATGCTGAGTGTTAAGAAATACGACAGTGATGAGATTTAAGCTTTTGCCTTACTTATGCAGTAGTTGTCTTTCAGGTCTGTGCATGTTGGATGCTTAAAAATGGTGGTTCTCTTTAGATGATACCATCAAAATCCTTCTAAATAAACAGATTAATTTTTTCCCCTTAGCATCAGACTTCAGGATTCAAAAAATTCAGGATTCAAAAGGAGGACAAGGAGGAAAAAAAAATTAATTCCAGATCTAACTTGAAAACATTTAAAGGGATTAGCAGTGCATTTGGAGCAGACTGGTGAGTTAAGTGCTGAATGTGGTAGGAGATGCAAGTTTTGCCTGGTCCCTGAGAAAGCCAGCAGCACAAAAAGTCCAATATAGTTCCATATGCGAGTGATAAAACCAGACGTTGGCAAATTAATCTCTCTTATTCACAGTGTAGGCTGTTAATTGTTCTCTCTGCTGGCTGTCGATATAATGTGAAATTTTCATTCCCCATTCAAGATGGAAAAAGTTGTGGCTGAAAATGTTAACATTTGCATTTTTATTTGTTGATTTATTTAAAGGACAGCCTCTCTTACAGCAATCCATCACTCAGTGACACCCCAAATATGAATAATGTATTGTAGACTTGCGGTTACAATGTGTAATAAGTGCCAGAGACAGTAGAAGAATGTTAACTATGTTGCAAATGTAATATTTATCGACTCATAGTTTATTGCTTTCGAGGTTCAATAATACTGACCATAGGACATTAATATCACTTATCTTGATTTTAGTCGGGCACCTCTGTATGTAGAAATAACCCATCTATCTCATACTTACAAAATAAATGTGAATTTTACAGTGCTCTGTAAGAAGTGCATTATAGGTTTCTTTGCTTAGGGCTTACAATTCTCCTTTCCTGCCTTCTCATTTACTTATATCTGACATTGATCCCACTCCAATTGCCTGACCCAAATGGTGAGCACCTCAGCACTCTTCTAGAGGCTTTATTTACTGGCTGCATTATGATCTTGTGCCTCTGATGGTGTTTGAACCAGGTCTCTCTTCCTGTTAAAGACCAGTCTCAAAAGAGGCTGATCGTTTTCTAGTGTTTCTGTCTGAAAAGACGGTGTCTGAGAGGCTAAAACAGAGGTAACTTCTCTTTTGGAATGACATGCATAGCAAATCTGAGTCATCCCCTTTTTGGAGGATCACGGCTAACAGAAATAGACGTGTTTAATTAGGTCAACAGTTATTATAGACAGCGCATTTATTTACAGAGAAATTTTTAGTCAATGAATAGAAATACACTAGAGCAATTTTGGCTAAATAAACAACAGCACTTAAAATTCAGTTGTTTTGAGAACCAAAATTTTCATTATAATCTCCATAAGAAAAAAAAAATGCAATAAAGCTACGCCACGGTAGCAAATCAATCAGTAGCAATCATTCCTACCTTCAGTGCTTGCTCCAGAATTTTGCTTCAGAAACTGAAGCAGACTAGGCAAACACTACTCCTTATCTACACTGTTCTGTCACAACCACTAAAAGCTTTGAAGTCTCAGGGGGTGAAATGCAGATGTGAACCCAGGACTGGGATCAAAACCAAATTTAACAAAGGGAGATTTTGAGCTTGTGTTGAAATCAGATTTCACCTGTGAAGCCTGGCTCTTGGGAAACTTGGAATTGGGTTCAGCCATGAAAATGATAAGCCTTGATTATATTTCGTGTTGTAGACATCGAGTAAATTTTGAAATGACATTCTGTATTTACATCTGAGGTTATCAAATTTAACACATCATCAGCTCCTTTTTCTTTACTGTGTGCAACAGGAAACACCTATTTGTGTCAAAGCACCCAACCTAATAGCTGCTTTGCGATAACAGTTCTGGTGTGTCCATTGCTGACAATGAAAATCATATTGGGAAATTCTGACTTGCAGTGCAAAAGGATTAATGTTAATTAGCAACTGTTGGCTGTAATTGTCACCCTCATTAAAATGCAGAATTATGTATTTCTTAGTTATAAATAACCTTTCTAATTGTACTTGATGTATGCCAGTTTAATCAAAAAGTACACTTGCAAACAGGCAGATATTTGCATTCATCTAGCACTGGATCTTTGAGGCTTTTTTGATCGTCTTTTATTCCAAAGTTGACTAGTTGGGGGAGGTCTATTACAGCTACATATCCTTTACACATTTTCTTATTCAGCTCTGTGGATCTGACAGGATTTTGTATTAAAATGAGAGGAAATGTCTTCTGGGAATGTTCAGTGCAACAGAAAACGTGTCAGTTTTGAAGTAGTTGGCAAGGTTTCCATCATCCAGTGGTATGACAATAACTTGATTGTAGTTTGAAAGTAATAATAAGCAAAGGAAAATAGACTACAAATCATATTATGAAGCTGACTTAACTCTTTATGTCTGCTTCTTGCCATCATTTTTATTGTTATCTTAATTACTCTTTTTACGTGTTTTCCCCCCTGTGCTTTTGCAGATTCTGAAATACTGTGTTAAATCTTAAGTGGATGTTGGTTCATTGGATGCGATTCTTGTCTGCACTTGTTATCACAGCAATCAAAACTTGATATCAAAATATTTTGTTGAAAGAAGTCATTTTTTTAAAAATATTTTCAGGTTACTTCTGTGCTTTGCTACTCCATTGTCAGAAAACCCAGTCTGTCTTTTCCTTCTCTGCTGATACTCTGAGTGTTCTGCATTGTAACTTTAAAACATTTTAATGGAATTACTATGAAGGCAATTACTACAGATCTTGGCAAATTAAGAACAATCTTGCTTCCTCTCTCTGTGGTTCTCTAAAGAAATGTTCTGCATGGTTCTGTTTGCACTGTAGTTACTTCTCTGGTCCTTTTTCAGAAGCTTGTTTAGTGGGGTGTTTTTTGAGATGGGTGGAATGAATTAATAATCACAGAACATTAGGGATTGGAACGGATCTCAAAAGATCATATAGTCCAATTCATCTAGTCTAATTGGATGTGAGGAGGATTGGATGTGAGGAGGAAGTTCTTCACTGTGAGAGTGGTGAAAGCCTGGAATGGGTTGCCCAGGGAAGTGGTTGGAGCCCCATCCCTGGAGGTGTTTAAGGCCAGGCTGCATGGTACTCTGGCAAGCCTGGTCTAGGGTGGGGTGTCCCTGCCCATGGTGGGGGGTTTGGAACTGGATGATCAAGTGGTCCCTTCCAACCCAGAGTGATTCTGATTCTGTAACTTCTGCAGTGACGTGGTCCTGCTGTGGCAGGGGGATTGGACTAGATGATCTTTCGGGGTCCCTTCCAATCCCTAGTGATTCTATGATTCTAATTTCTCTATAGAATAATCACATAACACTTTAAGAAGCCATTTTCCCAAAAGATGGCTCTGTCATACTTCTACCACGTTGCCTATGTGTTAATATATTGCTCTTTTTCTCTCTCCTTCACCTACACTGACTTTTCAGGCTATAAACTCCTTGGGGCAGGATCCTAGCACAGTACATCTCCGTGCTTGGTTGGTCCATGTAATAATGATGATTAACTGTGATGCTAGTATAGTTAGGGTGGAATTCATCTTACTTATCTTGAGACAACTGAGCTAGTTACCCTCAGCTCCTCTGTGGTCGATGACTTATTTTAGGATCAGCTAAATCACCTTTTGGTGATACCTGTTGTCCCATGTGCTGTAAAATAAGCCTGGAGTAACATGCACTGACACCTTATCCCTCTTAGCTGAATATGCGGAACTAAAAATAAGTTGGTTGTCATCCGTATTTTGATTATAGATTGGAGGCAAATGCAGGGTTAACCTGTGTGCTGCATGGTCAGTGCCTTCATTATTAACATTGTTTTAATGCTCGCATTACAAATCAAAGGGCTTAGGTACGGAGGGCTGTGGGAGAGGAAATGGATATGAGTGATTGTGAGTACCCAGCATCTTCCTGACTAAGGTGTGAGCCTGTGACATAGTAGCATGCTTAATAAAAATGGTGGAGATGGAAGGCTGGGAAGGATGGAAGTTTGACTGCCTCGGAGAATCACAGAACATTAGGGATTGGAAGGCACCTTGAAAGATCATCTAGGATGATCAGAGCAGGATCACCCCTTTTTAGAAGGGACACGAAGTGGTGATGCCCTCCCTTTATCTCTAACGTAGGTGACCAGTTCATACTGCATAGGTGACTGAAGTTTTTCTGAGGTCTGGGCAGGTCCTTGCACCAATCCTGTCCCATCTCAGCTAGTCAAATGTACTGTGCTGCATCAGGAGATGGTCCCATCAGACAGACACAGCTCTGTCTTCTCAATTATTTCCAGCTGATGAATTACCTACTTACAAAAGAAATTCTTGCCTCTGTCTCACTTAAGGACATTAATGAGTGTTTTATACTATTTGATCTGCCCCATTTCCAGTTTTAAATGTACTTTTTTTTTCATGTTGTATTCTAATTGTCTACTGCAATAGGGAACTCCAAATTTTGGTTTTAATTCTATAATTAAATATTAACATAATTATAATTCTATGAATAGTGTAATATCAGCAGCAAACATTGTCTCATGATTTGTCCTTTCTCTAGGCCACTTGTGAATGCATTAAAAGAGTTCAGGCCCTAACAAATTTCTGTGAGGCTCCACTGATGACCTCCCTGGCCACTTTATAGCAGACCAATTTTAATGCTTTCTCTTTTATTTCCTGCCTTTTAACCAGTTATTTATCTATTAATGGACTTTACTCTTACTTTGTGGTAACTTTTAAGTCTTTGATGACAGATTTGCTGGAAAGCTTTTGGAAGTCCAGGTAGAACACAAAATCTGTATTTTCCTTTTTCAGATGCGTAATTCTACATCTCTAGTAGACCTCCCCACCCGAATGAAGACTTAGTATAAAGGCTTTGCCAATACATCAGGTTTATAAATTCTTTATTAGAATTTCTATCAATCTTGTTGTTCTAAACATCAGACTTCTTGATTTGTAGACTTCTGCGTCATCCCAGATCACTTTAAAAATACCCTGCATTTGTCCAAGAACTGAAGCAGTTTCAGGCAATTAGTTACGCACTATGGTTAATAGTTCAGCTATTTCATACCTGAGCTCCTTCAGAAGTTTGAGTGAGTACCAGCTGATCCCAGCAATTTGTTATTGTTCAATCATCATGATTTGTTCTGTAATATATTTATATGATACTTTAACTTGAGGCAGGTCTTCCACCATGTCCTTTGCAGCTTCAGAAACTTCCTAAGCTCCTGCATATTGAAAATATTCCATACAAGAGTTTTTCTGCTATGGCCTTATCCTACTTAGGTTCTCCTTTATATTTTTTATCTCCAATTGTCTTTGACAGATACTTAGGCTTCCTACTTTTTATTTGGGGTGGGAGTTGTCATTAGTCCTTGTATTTTTAGCAGGGTAACCCAATTTATTGTTTTGTTGTGGGTTTTCTCTTCTTTTCTTGATCTGACAGTTTGTTTGCTGTTTTCTTTATTTGTACCTGACTGGACATAACTTTCTCCTTTACTGTTCCACTTAACAGGTATGACTCTGTTTAATAACTCTGTAGGTTTTCTAGATAGGTTGGTTGTGCTTTTGTGGAGCCCTAGCATGTTGCTTAGACAATCGTGTGCTGTTTGCAGACATTTTTATCACTTTAATAGTCCTTTTTAATTTATTCTAACAAACCTTCTCATATGGTTTCCAGTTCTGCAGTGGAAGACTGCTGTATAAAATTTTTACCTCATGGACATGCTGAATTTAAGTATGCAATGCATGTTTTTACTCTTTGGTCATCATGTCTGAGCAGACTGCCCCTAGAGTTAAGAGACATTTTGTGGTACAAAGAATACGACAGCTTGAAATAAAGGTGGCTAAGTTTAGCATCTTATTAAAAGTCATAAAATCAAGTGTGACATGCAGAAAATGAGGGGGGAGCAATTCTTTATTGTCTGCTGGAGAAACTGGTGGTCATGAGACAGAACTGTGAGATTCAGAGCATGCAATGTCTAGATAGTGACCCAAGGTCTGGTAAGTCTGTATCTTGACTTCTCATTGTACTGCAAGATTATCATTGTAGTTTTCTCTAATTTACACAGCTTTTTAGATAAAGTAATCCATAATATATGGATTATAATAATGATTTTTAAGTAAGTACTTGTTCTTATCTTAAAATCCTCATTAAGACTTTTCTTATGTGGAAAAACCAAATATCTGGGTTTAAGTCTCAGTCTCATAGTGTTATACATCTGCAATTCATTCATTGGGACCTAATAACAGAAGATTCATGCCCTGATTTTTCCTGGGTAGGGCAATACAATAGCCAAGGTGTCCTCCATCTTTGGGTAGGAGAAGCCATAGCAGTGTTTCATTGTAAAGAATATTGAACTGTTAAATACAGTTTTGTTTTGTAGACTTTGCACCATTACTTTGCCATACCTGTACTTTCTTGATACTGGAATAGGCTGCCCAGGGGACTTGTGGAGTCTCATTTTCTCGAGTCATTTAAATCCCGCCTGGACATGTTCCTGTGCAACTTCGTCTAGGTGATCCTGCCTTGGCAAGGGGATTGGAGTAGATGGTCTTTCGAGGTCACTTCCAGTCCCTAATGTTCTGTGATTCTTTGATACAGATTTGAAGGAAACAAGAAGTGGATGGTATAGTTCCCAAGTTACAGATCTTTGTTCAGCTGGACCAGTTTTTACTGTAGATGTGGCTTTTTTCTCATTCTAGATAGATTCCCCTTTCAAAAACACATGCTATTGCATAATGTTAAGTTTGGCTTTGTGACGAGTTGGGACCCGGGCACCAAAGTTACCTGCTTGGTATTTAGGAAATAGTAAAGGAAAACATTATCTTGGGAGATAATTTTTCCACAATTTAATTCTAGATACTGATTATGTTTAGCATTTAAATTTCTCGATGTAATGTGCTTATAGCTCCCAGCTAATTTAGGGTCATATGTCATAATTTTGATCCGTTCTGTGTTTTTATCAGGTGGTACTTCATTTGTAGCCCTCTGGAGAATAAAAAAGATAGACAAAATGTGTTTCCTTTAGACTGAATGTGTTGGGTGGGAAATAATTTGAAAACATGTTGAAAAACTAAACCTTTTACTGAGAAGACTATTGTATCTTTGTTTTCTGCCCTGTAGAAAGTAAGCTTTGTCTGTTGTAATAGTGGTGCCTTAAGCATGTTTTTCTCCTTTGTTTCTTCCCACCTGTAAGTTTTAAAGGATTTTGGTTTGATACATACAGCTGGAGAAAAAGATCTAGTTAAAGATGTCCCTGTTCATTGCAGGAGGCTTAGTCTAGATGACATTTAAAGGTCCCTTCCAACCCAAACTGTTCTGTTTCTATGAAAAAAATGCTTTTAAAGTTCTTTTTTTTCCTGTGAAAAACAGTCAAAGACATTCTAGAGTACTGATATATAATTTATGTGGTTAAAATCTTTTAAAGGAGATTCTCAAAGCCTCCAACACCATTGTACTTTTAACTTTCATTTTTGCTTCATCTGCATTGGATCATCTTTTACTACTTAAAACAGAAATTGGGTTTATTGAAACATTTCAGTTCTGATTATTTTTTAATAAAGATGAAGAAGTTTAACCTAATGAAATCACTGGAATGAAATGAGAAAAATTTAAAAACTTAATAAGCTGAAGACTTGAAGATTTTATTAAGTCGCGTTTGGCTGTGTGTTCCTCTGTGTGTACAGCCTCGGATCAGAAGGGTGAGAAACATGCCTTGTAAGGAGAGACCTTTGCACTGTTAGACTGACTTTTTCTCTTGCTTTTCCAGGAGGGTTACTGGGAATGCATTACTGGTGCTTCCCTGTGCATTACTGTCTGCATTTGTGATCACAAATCTGTTGCTTGAGATGAGCAGTAGTCCTGAATTCAGACGTTTCCCCCAGCTCTGTTCAGACCTATAAATGTATTTTGTGCAATACATGCACATCTGTCAGTCAATCGGGTATCTGTGAAACATCATAATGTACAAGCAGCTTTATGATTTATGAGTTTGCAGACTTTTCCATACTCCTAGGAAGAAAATGCTTCCAGATCCATGCAGATTATCTGATAATTGAGTGCCACATAGTGTAGGGATGTTTGCAGTATAAAGGATGCTGTTTGTAACTTGCTTTGCAAGTCTCAGATCTGATGTGGTGTTCTTGTAATAGTGTCTGTGCCCCTACACGTGGATCTGTCCAGAATTTTTCAAGCTCCACTCTTGTTCCAATGACCTTGTGTGCGCTGAGGAGCCGATGTACTTCCAGTACTGCCTTTTCTCTTCACTGTAACAGGTGAAGCAATTCCTAGAAGGACTTTAACAGTGCTCCAGCTGCTGCTTATCCCAGCTTCTGCTTGACTCTCTTAATTGCTCTGTGCATCCCTGTTCTTACCCATATGCTTGGAATTTGGAATCTGCATATCCACCTCATTCATAGGCAACAAACTGACCTAATAAGAGAGACATGCTCTCCCTCCCCGCTCCATGCCAAGTTCAAATCTCTTTCAATCTTCTTTTTTCCTGTCTCCTAATGGCATCTCAGCATCTAGATTTCTAGGCGTGAAAGAAGTGTCCTTTCTTAACTCAGCCTGCAGTGACAGCCAGATACTGCTGTGATGAGCATCCTCAGGAACACCTGGATTGCAAGAATGTACAGCCCTGTTGTAATTATCCCTACAATTCTCTTGCGTTCGTTCCGTTTTGTTACGAACTTTTTAGCAGCAGACCATTTCTACCAGAGCACAAACCGTGACATCACGTGACATTGACTTTACTCAAACCACAAGATTTTTGTGCCAAGGTTGTAGCATTGTATCATTACTTCATTGTATCTGTGTGAAAATTTTAATTTCACGCCCTGTGGACTTCACTGTCTCTGTGCTCTCTGCTCGTGTTGTTGCATAGAAGGGTAAGTCCCTGGGTCACATTCATTTTGTACTGTGTGGTGGGGTTTTTTTTTGTTGGGTTCGTGGTGGTTTTTTTTTTTAAAGTAAGAGTTCTGTTCCCTTTCAGAGCTCTCACTGTAAAGTTAGCTGTGGATTTCTGCCAGGAAAATATCTGCAAGCTGAAATTGAAAATGCTAAAAATATTTTTACAAAGTTTCTATACAGCGTGGCTATGACCATCTTATTAAAGAAGTGTGGTTTGTGTGCTGCACTATGGTATATATCATAGAGTCGCAGAACATCAAGGATCGGAAGGGATCTTGAAAGATCATCTAGTCCTATCCTGCTTTGTATAGACGCAACTGATCTGGCAAAGTGTGTGGTGAAGGGAGAGAAGTTGACATCTGGAATATTATGTCCAGTTCTGAGCCCCTCAGTTCCAGAAGGACACAGAAATGCTGGAGAGAGTCCAGCACAGAGTGACAAAGATGATAAAGGGGTCAGAGCACCTCCCTGATGAGGAAAGGCTGAGAGAGCTGGGTCTCCTTAGCTTGGAAAAAAGGAGGCTGAGGGGTGACCTCAATGTTTATAGATATGGAAAGGGCAGGTGTCAAGAGGATGGACCCAGGCTCTGCTCAGTGGCACCCAATGATAGGACAAGAGGCAGTTGGTGTGAGCTGGAACAGAGAAGGTTGCTCATAAATATGAGAAGGAACTTCTTCACAGTGAGGGTGACAGAGCACTGGAACAGGCTGCCCAGAGAGGTTGTGGATTCTCCTCTGGAGGTGTTTAAAACCCACCTCTAAATGTTCCTGTGTGACTTGGACTAGGTGATCCTGCTGTGGCAGGGGGATTGGACTGGATGATCTTTCAAGGTCCCTTCCAATCCTTAATGTTCTGTGATTCTGTGGCCCTTCTTTAAATTTGTTGTCAGTTTTTCCACACAGCCTAGTTTTAATGAGTAGCAAATCTTTCTGGACAGAAGCCCTTGCTTAATGCTTGGATTGGTTTATAGAGCTTACTGGTTTGCAGGCATTGGCATGTTAATCTTCCTTGGTTGCACCATGCCTGTACTGTATGGTTTAGTAAGTCAGATCTTTGCTAGTTAGTCTCTGCCCTTTTGTTATGTGCTATCCCTGAGGTTTATTGTGTTCATGAAGAGAAACATCCTCTACAAGTCACAAAATGGCTGCAATTGAAAACACATTTGGAGACCATCACATCTTGTCCAAACTCTTGCTCAGTGCAAGGTTAGGTAGAGCAGGCTGTCAGGTCAGGCTTTGAATCTCTCCAAGGATAGAAACTCCACAGCCTCTCCTGTCAATCTGTGCCAGTGTTCAACCACCTACCTAGTGAGAAAGATTCTTTACTTGAACATGAATGGAATTCCTTGTATTTCAGTTTGTGCCCATTACCTTTGGTTCTTTCACTTGGCACCACCAAGGAGATCCTGACTCCGTCTTCTTTCCTTCCCTAATCCAGTATGTATACATTGTTAAGATCACCCTGAGCTGCTTTTGTTCCAGGCTGAAGAGTTTCAGCTTTCAGATTTTCCTTTTGCATCAGATACTTCAATTCCTTAATCATCTGTGTTGCCTTTCACTGGGTTCACTTAAGTGTGTCCATGTCTCTTGTACTGGAGAGTCCAGCACTGGATATGGCAGTCCAGCTGTGTCCCATCAGGGCTGAACTGAGATCAAACATCACCTCCTTAGACCTGTAAGCAGTTCTGTCCTTTGTAGGCTTATGTTCTTTTTTCAGTCTGCCAGGAGAGTGTTCAGGTGCTTCTCTACAAAGCTGCTCTCCAGGCAGTCAAACCTGGCATGTGCTGGTACCTGGAATTATTCCTCCCCAGTTACAGGATGTCACATTTCCCACTGAATGCAGTGAGTTTCTTGTGGACCCATTTCTCTTGCCTGTTGAGATCACTCTGTACACTTTCTGTACTTCTCAATCTATATTTTCAGAAGGATGTGGATTTGAAAGATGCAGCATTTGTAGGGTCTCAACAGTCTTATGTAGTTTCTAATGGAAGCATGGACTGTCCGCAGGTGTCTGGTTATTGGAAAGCAATCCTGCAGAGTCCAAGATCATCTCTGCCAGTTGCTGCTGGGAGAGAAAAAACTAAAATTTCCCTTCCTGGCCTGTCTGTTCAGCAACCAAACGTAGGTAATTTGTCTCAGTGGGACACTTGCCACCTGTGTAAAGTTTTTGAAAGGGGCAGTTAGCATCTGATGACTACAGAAAAGGGACACCAGGCCTGGGCGCGTTGTAGTCTGTGCTTTACTGCTGTTTTTTTTCTGTAGGGTGCCTTCTAACTTGGTACGTGCACAGCGTCGAGCCTATTCAGTGCCTGTGTCCCTACGAAGCTTACAATGACTCTACCTGCTTTGCCACATGGCAAGCTCTTGTGCTGACTACATGCTGCTCCTCGCCAGCAGCCACCCCTCTTTGACATGCTAAACCTGCCACCACCAACATGCTGTATTTTTTTACAGCTACTGTTTTATCTCAGTGGCTCCTCTTGAATTATGTATCCTCATCTTTGATGTATGAAATCTCAGCTGATTTAAAGATTACCCCAGAGAGTTTAGCACACCTGGAAACGAATGGGGCAGCAGATAGTCCAAATCCTTCCACACCGAGTGGGAAGTTTTATAGCAGTTAGGTACCAAGTTTGTACGAGGCCCATAGTTTCTTCACATATGGTCAGCACCCAAGCAGTCGGTATGTTGGGATGCCAAGTATTTGAGCTGAGCTGCAATGTTTGTTCTCAGGCAAACAGAGGTGAATGAGTTGAAATAAGGAGCTCTTGGCACGACACTGGTGGACCACTCTGCTAGGGCTGTGGGCACCAAGGTTTTCTTTAGATAAGGTACCCAAAACTTTGTATGCCTCTTACCGGGACGTGAGAGGAGCAGAGCACGCGAAGGCAAATGTGTCTCAAAAGCAGCAGCTATCTGATGTGAGGTTTCTGAGTATGCTATGAAGCAATGAGAAGCAGCTGAGCATGCACTACATATATAATGTCGGCACGAAAAGAGTCACAAGTCGTATAAAGCTTAAATGCTCTCACATATGAAGCATGCTTGAGATTCTTCAGTGAGTGCTGTGGTCGCCCTACACCCTGCGCAAATTAAACTTCAGATGGACGGCCAGATTCTGTTCTCTCTGACACTAGCATAGCTGGCATAGAAGATGATGCCAGTTACTATGTCATTAGCATTAATGAAGAGATAGCAATTAAAAGCTGAGAGCAAAATGCAGATATTTTTTGTGATGCAGTCTGGCAGTAAAAAGTCGACTGTTTTGAAGGCAAAGTATGTTTATACTCTATGCTATACCTTTAATTCCTATGCATTTCTGTGCAACTTCTACCTATTAGCTCTTCACCACACCATCCCCTAAAACATCCTTTTTTCTCCTAATTCTCCTGCTATATACCCAGCTCATGAACAGAGAACAGAAAGGCATTGGGTTTTTTTTCCTCCTAATAAATGCTCTTTTTCTAAAGTTAAACGGCTGACTGAACACTTTCTTTTCAGTACTTGGTTACTTCTGCCCTTTCTCTTTTTCTTTCTGTTCCCTACAAGGGACAGCTAGCACGAGCATAGGGGATGTTGTCATGGCCTTGCAGTTGCGGGGATCAGGAGCTGAGAGATGTTTGCCTTTACCTCTGGAGTGTAATTGTGACTGATGGGTTCTTATCAGTTTTGCCAAGTCCATCCATCCAATTGTCTGTTTCTCTTTTGAAGACCAAGCAACCATAAAGTTGAAAACCGTGTTGTATTTTTGGAATCTGAAATTTCAAACAATGCATTTATGAATTATTTATGGGGAATGTGTTTTCAGTAATGTGTGGCATAAAATGGAATGAATGCGTATCCATACTTGCCCTGAACTCTCCAAAGTGCATGCTAATAAACAGAATGATAACCTACCATCACTTTTGCCCTGTAAGATTTACAGTGCAAGCACTTTTTTATGTGGTTTAATTCAAGTCAGTTTGTCAACTTAAAGCTCTAGTGTTTTGTTTTAAAGTGCAACTTGGTGAGTGATTTTCTATTACTTAAAGAAATCTAACTGCTTTTTCCCACCCATTTCAACCAGAGCTAGTGTCTGTAAATTTTTCTAGTCAGGCTGGCATGGAGCCACGCTAAATTACGCTTTAATTCACAATTAGAAGGAAGTGGCAACTGTGCAGAGCAGCAAACCTTTCATTTAAAATAGCCATTATACAAGATCATGATTCTACAGAATGATTAAGATATTGAAAAATAATTAAGATATCTTTAGGTTTTTGGCCATGTAGAAGTGATGGGCTTATTTAATTTTTTTTAAACCTGCCTGAAACAGCTTTCTCTATAATGACAGTAATACAGGACTCTATATTATCACAACTTGGTGCTTACTGGTATCTGAATTGTGTAATGGTAACTTGTTTTCACTGATATAGCTGACAGGGCAGAGATAATTAAGAAACAGAAGAATCTGAATGCTAGATTTTGTTATTAAACACTCCACGCCACAGAAGAAGAAATCAAGCTGACAAGCAGGAGAGCAAGAATCGTTCAGATCCACAGGAGAAGCTGGTGTTTACGTACAGCAGCTGACTCCATGTAAAATATTTCACCGGGGTGGAAACAAAAGAGAAAGGTAAAATAAATAATTTCCAAGCATTCACTGAGGCATCTAATTTCCTGGGTGTAAAATAGAGAGCTTGCAATACTTACTAACCCCAACACAACAAATGGCAGTGGGCAGGGAAGAAACCAGCCCCAGTGAACCAGTGGCAGAACTTCCATTGACTTCCATAGGGTCATGATTCCACCCTAATATATACTTAAAACTACCGCAGTCCCATTTTGCTCCTCTGCTCAATGAGGTTTTAAATCTTGCACAGCAAGTAGCAGTTCTTGCCACAATGGTTAGAAAGTCAATGAAAGCTCACAGTTCAGTAGCTAAATGACAAGGTAAGAAACTTTGGAATCATAAAATGGCTATAAGTGCTTGACCTGAAACTATGCAGATCTCCCAGTGACTGTACAATTGAAGCAAAAAGTTGATTTATTATCTGGCAGGCTGGGAATTTGGACTGAGCTTGTGGGGAAAAAAAAAAGTCAGCTTACTAATCCGTGTAAATGACAATGGACATTGCAAGCTGTTTGTAATGGGATTTTGTCCCCTAAGCCATGTTTTGTCCTTATTTAATACCCACAACATTCTAGGCAGTGTACAGGGTGTAAGGTATTCCCATCGTTGCTGAAATCACAGTAGGAAAGAGACTCAATCCAGGTGATCCTGCTGTGTGGGGGGTGGGATTGGACTAGATGATCTATCAAGGTCCCTTCCAATCCCTAATGTTCTGTGAGTCTGTGAAATATGGAAAAGGAATCAAAACTAAGGGGCAGTGCTGAGACTGGCAGAGAGGAAGTACAGAATCGCACGATGACTTACATACACAACCTTTTGTTAGAGGCTTTAGTACGTTATGAAAGAAAAAGCACAGTTTTAAAGATGATTCATTGAATTAGAGTTTGCTTTGAGGGGAAAGATGCTTGGGGACAAACTTGCAAGAGCAAAAAAAAAAAAAAGAAAAGAAAGGCTGTTAAGGCAGGAGAAGTAGGGGGAGGAGGTATGACAAAAAGATGATGACAGCTTAGTTTTTGGCCCAGAACAATAAAGGGTGAAGATCTTGAAGATACGCTGTGATGACAGAGTGCTTAAAGGGAGTAAAAGCTAAGCATGCTCTGAAGTGCAAAGTAATTATGTAATATCACAGTAGAATCAGGGCCCCAGGTGCTGTACATGTACCGAGGTTCATTTTCTGATCTGAAGAGCTTTCAGACTTGATGAGACAGAAACGGGTGTGTGGGAGGGAAGAGAAGGACAATACAAACAGAATGATTGCAGAGGTGGTTGTTAAACTCCGAGGTTGTTCTGTGGTTGTGTAATTTCTTTCTTTTATACTAAAACTTCATTCTAAATTATTCTTCTGTCACTGGCAGATCTGATTTAAAAGGTTTCTTTACTTCCCAGCACTCTCTCGTCTTTGTTCACCATCCCCCTTCCCGAATTATTACAACCTGGGTTACACTGATTTAGCTGCCTGCAGCCATACCTTAAAAGAAATAATCCTAGTATTTTTCAGTGTTGTTTTTTTAGCTACTAAAAGCACACAGAGACAAAAAAAGTGAAGAAGCCCTTTCGGTTGATTTTGACAGGTTGGTAAAATGGCAGCAGGATCCGTGTGAAAGTCCAATGAGGCAATAATAGGAAAGGCAGAGTTACCAGGAGCAGAGAGAAGGACGTACAGCTGAGGTATATGACTAAGGGAACATTGAGGAGGGAGTGTGCGATGGTGAGAATAGCAGGTGTTGGTCTCTGGCTAACGGCTAAGTGAAAATGGTCTGTTTGCGTAGCAAAGAGGAATGAGAGCAGCAGCAATTTTTACTACAGTAATGACAGCCGGTTGGATGCTGTCACAGGTGAACCCAGGGTGAAAACCAAGGAATAAAATTCTCTTATCAGCTCTGCCTTAGGGCACAAGTTTTTTCGAGATGCTGTAGCTGGATCTGCTGTGCTTTAGTGCATCGGCTCTGCTTGGTAAGCAAAAGGCTGGGGGCAAACCAGCAGTGCTCAGACCCTTGCAAGACCAAGTGTTCTGTATCTTTACTGCTGTTTATCACACTGAGGAGGGTGGGGTGTCCCATAGCACTGCCAAGTGCAGGTCATTTCAGTGAGCAAAGGTGTGATGTCGTTACTCAATTCTGCTGCTTGTCTCCATATTTTCCTCTGCAAAGGCTGTAATCTCTGATGCAATTCTCCACAGGATGCAGTGATAATTGTTAGTAGCTCCAGAAAACGAGGCATTGAGTTCAATGGAGTTGTTGGTCTTGCAGTATACAGGGATGTGTTGTAGTGCGGTGTATCGATGCATGCGTGCAAGAGGGGTACCTGTGGAGCGATAAAGCACCAGCAACAAGGCTGTTGTCATCTGCGTCCGCACAAATGAGCGTGTTGTGAGTGCTGAGGGGAGCTGATCTCCCTCTGTTTCTGTGTAACCCCACCAGGGGAATATGATGCTTGTTTCTGGGTGATCGCTTACTGGAATGATACTGTCAAAGATCAGAGGAGAGTGGCAAAATCTGTTGCTATGCTAGAGGTATTGATTTATGAGAGAAGATTAAAGTACGTGTTGCTCAGATAAATGTTGATGAGTCTGAAGCAGAAGGGAGAAATGTAATATTGTTCAAATACTTAAAGAGTGTTTGCACCAGAAAAGGAGATGGATTTCTCAGTACTGTGCCAGATCTTTAGCTATAACTAGTGGCATGAAGCTGGGAAGAAGAAAATCCTCTTTTGTTTGTCTCTCACTGTCTATCAGAAACATGTTCTCGTTTGCAACACATACGTACCTTTTCCTCCTACCAGTCCGAAGCAAACATTCTTGGAACACTTGTGACACTTCCCATGCTATTGTGTTCTTAATTGTTTACCATTCTGTGGCAGGGGGATTGGAATAGATGATCTTTCGAGGTCCCTTCCAATCCCTAATGTTCTGTGATTCTGTGATCGTTCCCATCAGACTTTAACTTACATTTTCAGAATGTGTGCTCGTCTGGAGAGAGGATCACTCTTACAAGTGTCAGTAGAGTTGGTCCCCTTGATCCTGATCAAGGCCCTTCAGGTTATACCGTGGTCTTTAAATAAGTAATAATGGTAATGATAGCATGAGATATATTTTGCTGTGGAATGGCTTCCTAAGGAGAACAGTGAGAGGCTGATTGTTAGCAGCAAATTTGAGGAAGCACACTGTAGGGAGTGGTTCTCTATCGGCAGGGAGATGGCTGGATGGTCTAATAAGTCTTTTCCTTCTCAAGGTTATGATTCTGCGAATACTGCCTTGGAGAGTTCCCTATAAGTCTCTGATACTGTAAGCTCTCTATTACGTGGGTGTGGGTTTTACAGCACTCCGGGAGGCTCTTGCTGAGGACACTGTGTAAATATATTCTGTTTTACATTGTGTGATGTATTTTAAATAAAAGGCTCGGATCCTTTTTTAATTGCTTTGAAATATTCTGCAGTCTGATCTTATTCTTTAAGAATTAAGAATCTTTGCGAAGCCTTTAGAAAATACAGACCTGTTACAGGCAATGAATATCTCCCAGCCTGGAGTTGGTTTAAATGCATATATAACAGTTGAATTTGCCTCCTCCTATGCCTCACAGTGCAGTATCTGCTCTAAGTCTCAACCTGCATAAAAGTAAAATGGAGATCTCAGGCTGACTGGCACAGTCCCTTTGCCTCTGAATTTTTTTTTATTTAATCTTGTTCATTCTCTTGATGTTTTGTCCTCAAGGATTTAAGTTCTCTGTACACTTGTAGAGTCTTGTATCTGGGCAAGAACAACCCCAGGTACCAGTAGAGGTGTGGGACTGATATGTTGGAGAGCAGTGTAGGAGAAAGAGACCTGGGGCTCCTGCTGGACAGCAGGATGACCGTGAGCTAGCAGTCTGCCCCTGTGGCCAAGAAGGCCAACAGCATCCTGGGGTGGGTCAGAAGGGGGATGGTTAGCAGATCGAGACAGGTTTTCTTCCCCTCTACCCTGCCCTGGTGAGACCACATCTGGAGTATAGTGTCCAGTTCTGGACCCCTCAGTTCAAGAAGGACACAGAACTGCTGGAGACAGTCTACCGCAGAGACACAAAGATGATGGAGTGGAACACTACTCTGCTGAGGAAAGGCTGAGGGAGCTGGGTCTCTTGAGCTTGGAGAAACAGAGTCTGAGGGGTGACCCCCTTAATGTTTAGAAATATGTGAAGAGTGAGTGTCAGGAGGATGGAGCCAGGCTCTGCTCATTGTCATCTAATGACAGGACCAGGGACAATGGGTGTAACCTGGAACATAGTTTCCACATCATTATGAGAAGGAATTTCTTCACAGTGAGGGTGACAGAGCACCAGAACAGACTGCCATGGGGGTTGTGGAATCTCCTTCTTTGGAGATGTTTAAAACCTACCTGGATATGCTGCTGTGCAACTTGGTCTAGGTGATCCTGCTGTGGCAGGGGGATTGGACTAGATGATCATTCGAGGTCCCTTCCAATCCCTAATGTTCTGTGATTCTGTGATCCTGAGCCTTGGTGCATGGGAATATTCCCTCAGTGTTTGTTCTGGTCACTGCAGTTAGCACATGAAAGGCAAACTCCCCTCTCCTGACTTGTAGCCTTTCAGATAAACTGGCCTTGGCAAAGTTAGCCTCTCTTCCCTTACTTTTCTTTTCCTATCCAATCAGTCCCTAATGTTCATTGGTATGACCATCTCAGGCTTGCTGGATCAAACAGCTTGCTGGTTAACATCTGGATTGTGTTCACAGAGCAGGGAAAGAGAGAAGAACAAACCTGAGATATCAGCTCAGACCTATGGATCCTGAACCCAGAAATCTGGTGATACAAAATGGATCCACTAGACATATAACAATTAGATTTTTCAAAAGGTCTTTGCCAAGGTTCCACATCAAAGGGTGTTAAAGAAATAAAATTTCTGCAGAATCAGAGGAAAAGTCCTTTTGTGGTTTTACTGCTGATTAAGTTATAGCAGACAAAAGGACAATCTTCTTTTGTCATGATGCAGAAGAGTCAGCAGTTGAGTCCCTCAGGAATGCATTGGGCTGGTTCTTCATCAGTGGCCTGGAGCAAGAAATGAACACCAAAATCTTCTGGGTTACCTCATGAGTTTGTGGATGATTCTAAGTGCTATCAGATAGTCAAATGCCCATAGCAAAAAACAACTCTAAAAAGGCTTCTAAATTGAATGGATAGAAGTGTAATTTACCTCTAAATCCACATAGTGCCTACTTGATACTGAACTTGGAGCAAGTGGTTCAGATTTGTGAAGTTTAGAGCCCCCTAGAGCTTCACAAAAGCTTGTGTAAACACAAGCTGTGGTGTACCTACCTTTTGATTTTGATGTGTGCTTTTTGCCTCTCAATAAGGACATAGTGGAAGCTGGAAGAGGTGCAGAGGACAATTAATTTGATCAAGAGATGAAGCAGCTCCCATATTAGGAGGAATTTCTGCACAGAAAGAGTGCAGAGGAGGCTGCCTGGGTTGATGGTGGAGGCAATGTCCCTGGAGGTGTTAAAAATATGAGTAGACATGGTGTTTCAGGAGGTGGGTTAGTGGTTAGAAGCTGTAGGGTGGATAGGTGGACTTGATGATCTTGAAGGTCTTTTCTAGCCTTGATGATCTAAGACTTTATGACAAAAAGAGAGACCAAAAAGCAGTGAAAAAGAAAATGCAAAAATGATCAGGGCTAGCAAAATTGTAAAGGTGGCTGATAAGTAGACTATGGAGTTGTTTTTCACCAAATCCCACTGCATGAGAGACTTACTGCAGTCAGTCCTTAAAAAAACCCATTGGTAACACTAGCATGACATCCGACTAGAACAGAAAGCAGAAGTGTATGTTTCAATAACAAATGAACTTCCCGAGTTTGCTGTCAGAGGGCAAACAGCAAGCTGAAAAAAGGAATTAGGCAAATTTAGGGACATCAGTTTGGTACCTGAATATTGGAAGGACAAGCCACTGCGATACCTCTAGCATCTCTACTGCAGCAGTTGTGGCTGCAAGGAAAAAGGTGGCAGAAGGTAGCAGAGATTCTTTATTTTTGGCACATCCCACCCTTCACACAGAGACCTGTGTATCTTGGGAATTAACTTTTCCAGATAACCTCAGTTGGCATCACTAGGGTAGTGCCTTCAGGTGTGTTTGACTGCTGAGGCCACTGCTTATCTGCATCTGCTTCTTCTCTGCTTTTGTTTGCCCTGTTTCTTCCAGTTGAATAGGGGTTTGATATTTGCTCTATAATAACAATAACCTGGGTTTCATTTTCTGTAAAATGGGTCTGTTCCCTACCCCCTGAATGTGTTTTTAGGTTTATTTAGCATTTGTAAAGTGCTTGGAGGCAGGCAGTGTTTTATGAATACAAAATAGTGTTGGGCTTTGTACTTGGACACAATACTGTACCGTAATTCAAAGGCAATTCATGTAACATTAGTAAATCACTTTGAACTTTATGCTGAAAATATAAGCAGTAGTATAAAAATAAACCTTTTTATTTCCTCTGGTACATACAGTTAAATAAAGTAAGCATACACAGCTACTAATCTCCAAAACCGTATTGCCAGCATGCTTTGTTGAAATGCCATCACCTGGCAGAACAGACAGTCCGTGTGTTTTGTACACATTTATGGTTAAAGAGTACGTTTTCAGAAACTGTAAATGGAAAGATTTCTCTGATCACAGTAATCAAATAATATCTGACACTCCTATTTTAAAGGAATATACATATATCTCGCTGCCAGAGTATTTATGACTCTAATAAGTTCAGTTATTTTGCCTCATGGGGAAATTCCTGCTCCTCCAAATATCAAACTTGTTTGGGGTTGTGCTATTTTTTTTCCAGGAAGGAACAAACGATATTATTAGTTAAATGGGACTGTGCAATATGAAAATATGGTAGACTAGTTTAAAAATTGAACAGCATATAAGAAATATAATACATTTTACCCGCAGTGGGAAATAGACAAACATTACAAATTCAATGACATATCCCAAATGTCTAAATAAATAAATAAATAAACAAACATCGCTGTTCAGGCCGTCGATGCAAGGGATGCTCTGTGGTTACCTTTAAGAGCACTGTTCTCTCTAATATCCTGTGCAGTAATGAGTTCTGTGCTTCACTTTTGCATAATCTGACCATTTTTTTAGGTACTGTACGTTGTGGGACTGTCTGAACTCTGATTGCCCAGCAGGTTTTATTAGGCAGAATACCAAGTGGCTTCAGGTGATTTCTCAGCAACCGTCCTGGGAATAAGTGGTCTTACAGTTCCCAGAGCAACAGCCACATTTGCGTGTTTCTCATAAAAATGCGAGAACCTTCCTTCCCATTCAATTTGGAAACACAGTGCAAAGTAAGATGCACCTGTAGATGTTCAGAGAGTTGTATTCCTGCCGCACAGGCAGTGAAACAGAAATATTGTGGAACGAACGATTTGACTCTGTGCCAACTTGTGTTTATTTTTTTGTACTGTTTTCCACTTTAAAATGTGAACATTTAATGAGCTGTTCTGAATCGTAATGCCTTATGATGTTTCCTGTTACCTTAGTGATGGACTACAAAACTCTTCTGCATTAGAAGTTTATAAGAGTTTATACACTCTGCTAGGCACTTATATAATTAGAAGCCAGAGCTGAACATTTCTAATATGACTTCCCAAAGTGCTTTACACAGAATCACAGAACATTAGGGATTGGAAGAGACCTCGAAAGATCATCTAGTCCAATCCCCCTGCCAAGTTGCATAGGAACATATCCAGGTGGGTTTTAAATGTCTCCAGACAAGACTCCACAACTCCCCTGGGCAGCCCATTCCAGTGCTCTGTCACCCTCACTGTGAAGAAGTTCCTTCTCATATTGATGTGGAACCTCCT
>JAOXOE010000874.1:4951202-4986477 GCA_028565055.1 Phoeniculus purpureus | reverse complement strand
GAAGGGAAGGGAAGGGAAGGGAAGGGAAGGGAAGGGAGAAATGTGTTCCTGTGCAGTCATGGGAACTAAGCAGCCTCTTGCCCCAACAGCCTCTATGGCTAACAGCAAAAACTTCACCGCTCAATGCCTTGGCCAAGCACCGATTCCCGCGTTAAAAACTCTCCAGGACATTCACGTCCTACAAATACGTTGTTGGTGTGACGCAGCCTTTCGTTCTCCAGGCATCGCCGTTGCCTCTTTGTCATGTCCATGTGTAGAAGGTTCTTAAAGAAAACAGCAGGTGGAAACCAAAGAGGTCTGAAGGCCGCCCTGGCAAGCAGCTCTGCTGAGTGCTACTGAACATAGCACTCCTACATTCAGCAGATCTGCCTCTGTGTCAGTCAGAGCCTCTCTCGAGTGGTTAAAACATGTTCTCCCTCACAGAAGAGCTGACACAGCCCAGAAAACGATTTACATAACGCAGAAGAAGAATTTATTCGTTCTGTTTCTGCTGGGATGGAGACTGTAACACAGGCTGACCGCTCAAATATTCTCCTCTAGTTAATCCAGGTCTGATGGGACCACCTACATGGTGCTGCCTGCCCCACAACGTGCCACTGCCGTGTCTCCTCCTGATCTAGGGCCAGCCTGCTGCACCCAAAACATAGGGCTAGTGGAAGGAGTGCGGTGAGAATAAACACTTGTGATCTGGGCTTGGATGCTGTAAACATGGGCAAGGCAGTAAACACTGTGAGCATCTGGCCCTGTGCGTGCAGTCTGGCCAGCCTGAGCCCTGGGTGTAATTAAAGAGCACCTTTAATTCCACATCCACTGGGGCTATGCAGCATCACAGGAGCTGCTTGCCAGGTAGCACTCGGGACCACTCTTTTTCCTAGAGCATCAAACAAGACCATTTGCCTGAGGGAAACAGACAGAGGTGCTGAAAGGGAGAGACACTCAGCGAACTGTCTCGCTCAGATCATAAGTCTTCAGCTCTGCTTGCCAGCGCAGGTGGGCAACACATCTTTAAAAGCCCTTTGCTCCACTCATCTTTTATTACCTGGGATGTGTTTACAGGTTTCCTTGCTTCTTCCGTGCACACTTCAATTGAATTTGATTCTGTGCTTCATCTCTCCTTCCCTTCCACTCCTTCCCCTTCAGCAAGCTCATCTTGAGCAGTCACTCAGTTGGGGGGAAACTCCTTGTCTGATTTTGTGAGCATGTTTGTACACGCACACAGCCTGTGCGAGTCTCACTGTGTCCTCCGTGTCCTGGTTTATTGATTTGTGAAGCTCCGAGCTGGGTTTTCACATCTTCTCCTGGGATCCTAATAAGGAGTTTGAGTTTCAAGGTTTTAAAGCTCTCTATAGATCTCAGACAAACAAAGTCCCCAGGAGCACGGTCTGGGAGAACAGAAGCGACTAGAGTAACAGTTTAGGTTGAAAACAACCTTTAAGACCATTGAGCACTCACTTAGCACTGCCAAGTCCATCAGTAAAACACGTCCCTGGGCATTGGGGTCCACATATCACTTACTCTAGGGATGGGGACTCCACCACTTCCCTGGGCAGCCTGTCCCAGTGCCTGACGACCCTTTCAGTGAAGAATTTTTTTCTAATATCCAACCTAACCTTCCCCTAGTGCAACTGGAGACCCTTTCCTCTCATCCTACTGCTTGATACTTGGGAGAACACACTGACCCCCTCTTTATTAAAACCTCCTTTTGGGTAATTATAGAGGGCAATGCAGCCTCCCCTGAGCCTCCTTTTCTCCAGGCTAAACAACGCCAGCTCCCTCAGCTGCAGCTCATACACCTCGTGCTCTAGACCCTTCACCAGCTTCATTGCCCTCCTCTGGACATGCTGCAGCACCTCAATGCCCTTCACACCGTGAGGCTCCCAGAACTGAAGCCGGTATTTGAGTCGTGCCCTCCCTGGTGTGAGTACAAAGGAATGATCCCTTTCCCACCCCCGCCGGCTACACCATTTCTGATACCAGCCAGGATGCTCAGCAGAAGTGTAACAGATGAGATTTTGTCTCAGACTCATTTCTAGGTTTGACTTGTTTAACTGTAGCTGCAAAATACTGCAGTAGGGCTTCTGTGAGCCTCCCAGCTATAAAAAACCCACACGATGCCTGTTAGTGTTGCTATAGAGCCAGTGGCATTTTAGGATTGAGAGATCTGTGACAGCACAGACATTTTCTGCCTGCCCCAGCAAATGCTAGGAGCAACGGAGCACCGGAGCCCTCTGCCAGGGATGGGAAGGGTTAAGAGCACGAGGGTCAGGAACACTGGTTGCCTCTGCTGGCCTTGCCTTTTTGACTACAGCTGTTTGGAAGCACTGAGTAAAGGTGAAAACCCGAAGGTTCAGGAGCCAGGCTTTCCACGGGGAGAGGTCACGGCGGGTTGCTGAACGCACATGCAAGTCCTGGCTTAATGAATTGCTGCCGAGCTCCAGCCATCAGAGGAGAGACCCTGTTTCAGCTGTGAGGGAGCTGGCCGACAAGGACTTGCCTGGGAACAGAGTCTCTGCTGGGGGAGCAGTCTTCTGTTTGACTGCCTCGGGGTAGCCAGACAGAAAGGAAAGAAGGGATGCAGGCGGACGGGGAAGGTCGCTGAGTGTCTGAAGCCCCACGCTTTTCAACACGTGGGATCTGCATGGCCCAGGCACCGGCAACGTCTGTCAAGGCAATCCAAAGGCTGGATCACAGAACATTAGGGATTGCAAGCGACCTGGACAGGCGACCCAAGGTCTCCTTGACCTCTTGATTACCAGCCACTGGATACTTCATATTGCAGAAAGGCTGGGAAGAGGCTCACTACTGAATCACTGCATTTGGCTTGCTTGCTTTTACATTGTGAGGACGTTATTTCTGCCCAGCAGCATGTGCTCCTCACCTTGTTGCATGCTGCACTAATCATGCTTTTATTGTGTATTTTTAGATCCTTCCCACAGTGTGCTGAGATCTGGGGGGTTATTTTTTTTTCACCCAGAATATCACTGAAGCTTTCTGCCAGAGCTCCTGGTAGAGGTACTGCAGCTGTTTATTCCGATCACCCCTTGAAACAATTGAATCGTTGCAGTGTGAGTGCGGAGCGGGGTTCAAGGTCCACTGCATGTGAAAATGGAATTGATTATTTCCAATGAGGAGAGGCTTGCAGCTCTTAAGAACGTTGTATGATAAACACGTTGGCACTCGCTGTGTGTTTGGCATGCTAAGGGCTTCAGTGGGCTACCCCCTGCAGCGTGTTCTAAGGAAACGCTGACCGTTTGGCGTCTTATGGGAGAGCTGCACTGGGTGGCTTTGGCCACAGACGACTGGTGTGAAGGAAGGCAGGCACCACATTCCATACCATGGCGACTCCTCCACGACTTTCTGCTCTGTGCTGCTACACTCCTGGGATTTGATCATGACCAGCAGTTATAAACCAGTAACGAGCACATGGCTTTCCTCCAGTTCAGCATCTAGACACTTCTGTCTCTAAGCTCCCACAAAGGAATTGCATGCAGAGTGTTTCTCCTAAAGGCCTGATCTGCTGAAGGGGTGCCATTAGCATCCCATAGAATCATTAGGGACTGGAAGGGACCTCGAAAGATCGTCTAGTCCAATCCCCCTGCCACAGCAGGATCACCCAGACCAAGTCGCACAGGAACACATCCCGCAGGTTTTAAATGTCTCCAGAGCAGGAGACTCCACAACTCCCCTGGGCAGCCTCTTCCAGTGCTCTGTCACCTTCACTGTGAAGAAGTTCCTTCTCATATTGATGTGGAACCTCCTATGTTCCAGCTCACATCCATTGCCCCTTGTCCTATCATTGTATGATACTGAGCAGAGCCTGACTCCATCCTCTTGACACTCACGCTTTCCTTGTTAATAAACTTTAATGAGGTCACCCCTCAGTCTCTGTTTCTCCAAGCTCAAGAGACCCAGCTCCCTCAGCCTTTCCTCATAAGTGAGATGTTCCACTCCTTTCATCATCTTCATGGCTCTGCGCTGGACTCTCTCCAGCAGCTCTGTGTCCTTCTGGAGCTGAGTGGCCCAGAACTGGACACAATATTCCAAATGCAGTCTCACCAGGGTAGAGTAGAGGGGGAGGAGAACCTCTTTCGATCTTCTAACCACCCCTTTCTGATCCACTCTAGGATGCTGTTGGCCTTCTTGGCCACAAGGACACTTTGCTGACTTGTGGTCATCCTAGGGTCTATGTTTATTGTGCAGAGGAGGTTAAGGGAACTCTTAACCCTGCAGTATTTGACCAGGAAGGACTTAAACACCCAGGTCAGTTCCGCACTGAGCCAGTTGTATCGGCTTGATCATGGTGGTACCTACTTCTCAGATAGTTGATCATCTTCCTGCTGTTCTCTGAGACATCTGGAGTTTTAAATTCTATATTAATAACAAAGAAAAAAATTTGTCATGGAAAGCAGAGCTTCAAGTCTCACTTTGATCTATTTTCTCTACTCCCATCTCCATCCGCTTGCATGTGCCTTGCCTTCCTCATGCTTTTTACACTGATTCCTCATGTCCCTCTCCTGATGAAATTTCTGGAGTCTTTATAATAGGATTTCTTTTTCCAAACTTTAGCTATCTAATTCTTACACTTCTAATCCAAACTTGTAGACTTCATAATTTTTCTTCTCCCATGATGAAACCGCCAGACTTTCAAGCTCATGAAAGTTAGATAGGAGACGTGTCAAAACCAAGCTTAGAAAAGAGACTGTTTTCCAGTCTGCTGCAGAGGTACTCAATGACCTTCCAGCACACTGGCAAATGTTCCAAAATGGTGAAGGCAGACTGAATTATCAGTGTCCTTAAAGGGATGTGAGAAGGGACTTCTTCACAGTAAGGGTGGCAGTGCACTGGAATGGGCTCCCCAGGGGGTTTGTGGAGTCTTCCCTGGAGACTTTTAAAACCCACCTGGACATGTTCCTGTGCGACTTGGTCTAGGTGATCCTGCTGTGGCAGGAGGGTTGGACTAGATGATCTTTCAGGATTCCTTCCAGTCCCTAATTTTTTGTGATTCTGTGACAGTTGTCCACCTGTTTCCTACTGTTGAGGGAAGAGGCCATCAAAGAAAATGTGTATAAGCATCTAGCACTGATGGGACGTTTGGTTGCTTGGCTGAACATCTGTATGGGAGGAATTTCTGTACGTGGCTTAATGTACAGTGCTGGTACTTCCACAGAACGTTTGGGACTTCTTTCTCCTTGGGAAGAATGAACAATACGAGGGCACACTTAGCTGTTAATTTGCATTAAAAGAACATTCAGTATTCACGAGCGAAGTTTGCCAGATCAGTTTTCCTGTTTGAAATGTTCTGACTCTTGGGTGCCTGATCCTGGAGCTTTGACTTTACTGAAGCCATTAAGTGTCGTATTAATAATAATAATAATGAAGCCTGTTTTTACTTATGCATTTATTCAGATCGTGCAAGGAATACATACCCTGGTTTGAAAGAAAGTTGTATTTCAGGATTTGAGTGTGTCTCTTTAAATATTCAGGTACAAATAAATGGTGAGAAAATCGTCTTTGTGAGCTTCAAACCATTCTAGGTCTACTCTATTGCCTCCAGCCAGATGCTGTCTGATGTTGCCTAGACAAACCAGGGCAAACCATTATCATGGGATTAAACACTAAATACCTGCAAGGAGCATTCTCTTTATCAGATAGTACACTGTTAGCAGAGTTCATTCACTTTATTGCATATATAACTGTGGTGTCAAATAGACTGATTTACAACACCTGGTCTTTTACATAATCTTTGCTATTTGCTGTGCTTGTAATCTGCCAAATCATTTAGCCTTCCTGATAGCAGAAATGCTGTAAAACTTAGATAAACTTGCAGAAGAAATGAGCACGAAGGTACTGCTGAAATCTAGGGCCTGCACGTTTGCTATAAATGCACTGGCTGGTTTGGTTTCCCACTACCTAATCTGTGATTGAATGTGGCTGCTGGAGAAATTGAAATTTTATGATAGCACTACAGTGAGAGGAGATAAGCATTTGTGTGCTAGGCTAGATTAATCTAAAAAGAAATTTTAGGTGTGGCTAATGAAACCAGTGTATGTGCTAACTGGGTTTCTTTGGGGTTCAAAGCATCCGCGTATATCTATATAGAGTCTAGTCCAAAACGTTCCCTATGTGAAAAGTCTAATATAACTATGTGCCAGCTCTCATTATCCGTGTGGTTTATTCCATCTTACAGTGGAGGTATCTTTAAGAGGCCTCAGTGTTTAGAGGGAACTTTCTGAATGCTAATACAGACACCTCTGAAATAGTCTTGCGTTGCAACCTAAACCCTATGTGTCCCGAAATTCTTGGTTAGGGTAACTGTAAGCACCACTTTTGCTGTCTATAGGGTTGGCCATTCACATGGTCCAACTGAAACAAAGCTAAAGCTGTTTGGGGTTTGTTGGGTTTTTTTTGTTCTTGTTTTTGTTGCTCTTTTTTGGCTGTTGGAGTAGTTTAGGCAGACAGATAATAGAAGGGCAGGTAGACAAGCTTACAACGTGGTTACTCATGTGGTGAAATGCAAGCTAGTACGTACCTCCAAGGGAAAATTAAACAGTCTATAAATAGTCAGATACAAGACAGTGCCCCATGAAGCAGTATCGTTGGATCAGGCCATGTTAGAAATTATAGTGGCCATCAGATTGGGAGAAACAATAAAAGTGAGAGGAAATGAGGGCTGGCTTTTCCCAGCATAACTCCAGCGGCTGCCATTAACATCAGTATTAACTGTCAGCAGCACAGTGAACTCCTTTGAGCTGAGGAAGTGGCACTACACCTTGCCTTGCCATGGTCACCTTTCTGATGATCGTCGCAATAACACTCACTGATGGAGCTAGCAGAGGGTATTTTTGCATGACGCTGGTAGTGTAGGGAAGGCAGTTTTTTAACTGCTGCTGCTGCACGATGGTATGGGAGAGCACAAGTCTGCCCCTAGGAGATCCATTGGCCACTGTTAATCTTAGACATCAATGAACTGTTCTGAATACTTGTACTTTAGAATTTTTCATCCTCTTTGAGATGAAGAACCTGCCCCAATTGTCAGACATAGTTGCTTGGTCTTCTAAGTCTTCTGCTGTTTAGTCTTCACAGGCTTCTACTGTTTAGTCTTCCCAGGTTTCTAATGTCCTGAAAAAGAAAAGAGAGGCTTCTCTCTAAGCAGGAATCAGCTTGAGGTGCTCATGCTGTGGAGTAACTCTTTCCGATTAGAAGAGAGGGACCCTGTGGAAACCAACCAGCTATGCTGATACCTTAGGTGCTGTGAATAGTGTTCTGTGCGTGTAAGCCATTGAATTTGTGAATTATTTCAGCATTGGGAACGTCAGGCGGGTTGCTGCTACAACAGGATGGAACAAAGGGGACTTTTGGGTAAAAAACTCCTGAGTGATATGTTATAGACTGGAGAACAGCCTCCCTGGGGAAGCAGTGGAAACGCTATTGTTTAAGACATTTAAAATTGGACAGGAGAAAATATATTGTAATGATCAATCCTGTGCTGGTATTTAGATCAGGTCCTGTCTCGTGTGAATATTAATAGGGAGTCTCTGTCTGAAGTAACTGCCATTATTCAGTGTGCGTTAACCAGCGAACGTCGGCTTGCAGCCTTCCCTCACATCTGTACTCACACTTAAAGGACAGCCTGAGTAATGTTCAGCACCTTTGCCTTTTCTCTTGGTGCCTCAAGTGTTGATTTTGTATTGCCTTGCTTAGATTATATTCCTCCAGTGCTTCCACCAGACAGACTCCATATAGTGCGCAGAGATTTACAGGAAGCACGTGTAGTGTGTGGCAATAATAATAAAGTCTCCTGCTGTTTTCAAATCCCAGGGAAGCTAAATCAAGTGTAGAGGTCTATTCGAAAAAGTGCAGCATGTGTATAAGTCACTTTACCATTACCTGTGTGGGTCTGCCTTGTACCTGTTCGGTGTATTTGGCTGTCACATCTCTGAAGTCTGTCCTCAGTCTCCGGAGTGAGACTAAGGCATTACAGACCTCAAATGGAAAAGCTGATGAAACAGCTTAGAATGACCTGAGCACCCACGCTTTGCTCGCCTCTTTTTCACTGACTCCGTGTTGGTATTCCTCATAGGAGCCCATAAAGCAAAATTCATTCAGTGCTGGTGGCCTCCATCAGACAAATCTAGGTCTAGTCTGAATTATGGAGGCAGGAAGACTGGATTAAATTCCTGCATGGTGCTGCAATGCTTAACGGAACTCCATCTTCTTTGTGTGTTTCTGTAGGTATGAAGCCTCTCTGGCTGACCTGCTTGAAGACATGAGTCTGATACCTGCCCCAGGACACCTCTGCAGAGAGCCTTATGACAGGAACAAGCCTCACTGTGTGAGCCACATGCCATCCTCTTGGTATCAGATCCCTTGCAACTTCAGCAGCAAAGCAGACGAGCTAGAAGAGAGCCAGCTCCTCGAGGAGATTTTCTTCATTTGACATGCCTCATTGGTCTACAGCCCCTCTGAAGAATTTTCAGGACCTTTCTATTGCTGATTTGTTTGTTTTAAAGCACCGTTTTAAATTATTTGAGTGTCAAGTGCTTCTCTTCTCTCTTCAGAACGCAGCTAATTAGCATCCAGTTTCATTTTGGATTTAGTAATCACGGTGCAAGAGCAGTGCTGGGGTGGGCCAATCAGAAAGTGTTAACTCTGCTTTTCCCTAAGCCTTTTGTGCTCCAAATAATCATTCCAAAATGTAATTTTTGTGAAGCTACAACATTTTCTAATAGATTGAAGTCACAATTTTGCCAGACTCATAGTGGAAGTATATTTTGTGATCGATTTCTAGCTCTAAAGCAGTTTGCAAAGAGCTGCCTAATGTTCAAGAACCGCCATGCTCAGAGTAGATTATTTTCTAATTAAACAAGTCTGTTTAAAACCTGGTGTATTACAAAGGTACAAGCACTTATGATCTGCTTTTATCTTCACCAGTCTGATACTTCTAACTCACTGGGTTTTTAGGAGGGCTGTATTGAACGCTCAGCTATACGGCGTCTGATAGTTCTAATAGTGCTGCAGGCTGATGTTTGAAATATCTTCTTCTTCAAACCCCTGCTATGCGACAGGCTGGGTGACCTAACCCTGAAATAGCAGGACACAGTGAGATGTTGTACCCATCCAAAGCCTACTTGGTTGTACTTTTCAAGATGAAATACGTAGTGGTGGAGTAAGAACAGTTTTTAAGACATTTTCACTAACTTCCACTATTTTGATCCTATATCCAGGCTCCATTGTAAATAAGACAAATCAGTAATTATTTCCACTAGTGGCTCGCAATGCACATTTCCCTGCCGGCTTTAATTATTCATGCTGTATCTATTTCAGTTTATTTAAATGCACTTCCATCTACAGCATGTACTTGGTTATTTAAAGAAATGTGCCGAATTGGTAAAAATGACTGCAGATTACAGGATTAATGGTCATTTTCTCCACAATGCAGTGTTCATATTTTATTGTAACAGTAGCCACCGGCATGTGTTCCTAGAAATATGAGGCTAAAATACTCATTTTGCACAGTAAAATTGCAGCGAGGGAAAGGTAGGATCGAGCCACTATGGGCAAGTTCTAGGCCGTTTGCTCCCAAACGCTACCTTGTAGACCTGTACAGCTTTGCTCACAGTCTCTCTAGGCAACCCTGCTTATCTTAATGGCACTGAGTTGCTGTACAGATCCCAGGGGTATCGCTGCTGCCTGGTGCCCAGGTGCCCCATCCTGTGTGGTGCTCTGTGTGGAGCAAGCCCGCGGTGCATCTCTGCACAGGTATCCAGCTCCATGCCCCTGGCAGCATCGTGCTCTTGGAGCAGTGAAGCAAAAGGAGAATGAAGGGGGAGATAAACCTCAGGTTACTCTGAGCTGCAACGTTCAGGCCCGGTCTTAATCACAAATTAGGTGATAACCTTTTTGTGCATCGCAGCTGAATTTTAAGAGCTGCTTGGAGGAGTTTAGAGGAGAGCAGCATTACTGGACCAGAAAATGACTACTGTGTAAAGGGCCTGCTTGGTCTGTCCTGCTGCCAGTGAGGTATTATAGTTCTTTTCAACATGTCCACGTGCTGTGCAATGTTCCCCTTGTTCTGATCCCCGAGCCTGTGAAGGCACGGGTTTCTTCTTAAAGCCCCAAAGACTTATTCAGTGCCCTCACCCAAGTATGGCAGGTAGGAAATAGGTTTTTCTCTGCTGGCTGGGTAGCCGGGTTCTTTAAGAAGGCAGGAAGACGAACAGGAAAGTAGAAAACAAATGTGCAAGCAACAGTGGGAAGTCTGTGGAAAGCACCTAAAAAATTACCACCCCATAGATCTTAGGGTCCTGCGTTATTGTTTGGTGGTGTTTTAGTTTTGTTGTTTGGTTGGGGGTTTTTTTTATTAAGGGCTGGCATTTATAAAGCAACAGTTCTCTGATTCCAGTCCGATTGCTTCTCTTCTCTTTCCCAGTTTGACTGAAACCTTAATTGCCTTTTCTAATAAGTGCTAACTGACCTTTTGAAATGGCAAAAAAATACATGTATATCTCTTGAAAGGTGCCTTTGTGTACCCAGTCGAGAACGCTGCGTGGGAGCCTTCTGTTCTTTGGTTCTTTGTGGGTGCCAATATTTAACTGCTTTAGGATTCCATTTTGTCCATTAACAATTCTAATTACGAGGGTGACTTTTTACTTGAATCTATATTGTGGCAGTAGCTCTTTTTCAAAAGGACATTGTCAGGGTTGAGGGCTCTATGCTCAAGGTGCTGTCCGTCAGTCAGAGCTACATGGGAAGCATACCTCTACGAAGCAAAGATTTCGGATGGTGGGTGAAGACCTGCATGTTTTAACAGTCTGAGAGATGTGGGTGAAGAAACAAAAGTTATTAATTTGGCAGGCCCCGTGAAAAATAATTCTTTACAACGCTGGCTCTTGCTCTCGTTATCAGCAGTGCGTTAGGAATGGTGTTTAGCAGTCAGCGCGAGCTAAGATATTTTGCCATGAGGCACTACAAAGTTGAAGTTATTAAAACATTTATAGCCTTAGAAAAAAAAATCAATGATTGTCAAATTGGAAAGGACGAAATCCGTAGCTGGGACTGGGAGGGGAATTGTTTTCCATCTGCTAAAACATTAGAGGAAATGCAAAAGTTAAACTAGCAAAAGCAATCACTTGACAGTGTCCTTTTAAGTTTAAGCTCCTATATTAGGAAGGTGCCACCGGGGGGTTAGTCCAGCCATAGATTGTTCTTCCAGAGTGTTCCCAGTTAATATGCTTCAGCTGCACTCTGAGCTGTGTTTCATGTGAGGCTTTGTGGAGTAGTGTGACTTGTGCTAAGGCTCCCACTCATGCCTTCACTTTGTGTTCTTCCTGAGTGGCCTGTACACGTACACTCGCAAAACGTCTGCGTAGTCCCTGCTTGTGTGCGTCCTGCACGCCGTGGACCTGTAGCGATCACACCCGTTCCACTTCCAGCATCTCCAGTCTTGCTGTTGAATCTCACCTTGAACGTGTATTTATATATGTATGTGAAGTCTTAATCTAATAAATTATCTGGGGATTTTGTGCATTCATCCAGCCTTTCGTTTGATTTATGTTTGTGTTTGTTTCGTCCAGCTTAGGTGTCAGTTCTGCCACTCACAATTACGTTCCACTTTTCACATCATCATGTCATGTATAGTGTGGATCTCTGGTTGCTAAGATAGATGAGGAACTTTATTTCAGCCTGTCTTGCTCTCCTGGACACGGGTTTTGCTGTGAGAAAGAGCAAGACCTCTACTGGAGCATGAAGTGGTTGAGAGGTCTTAGGATACAGAAGAGAACCAGCACCGTGCATTGGGACAAAAAGGTGGAATTAAAGAGTAAGAGAGGAAGGGTGGAGGTGAAGGCAAGAAAGGATGGCCAAGAGAAGCAGACTGGCAGCTTCTTTAGAGAAGAGGAGGTTGGGAGGAGACCTTCTTGCTCTCTACAGCTACCTAAAAGGAGGTTGTAGCGAGGCTGCTGCTGGGCTCTTCTCCCAAATTACTGATGATAGGACAAGGTGAAATGGCCTCAAGTTGCACCAGAGGAGGTTTAGATTGGATCTTAGGAAGAAAGTCTTTCCTGAGACAGGGGTTGGGCACTGGAACAGGCTGCCCAGGGGGGTGGTGGAGTCCCCATTCCTGGAGGGGCTTAAAAACCGAGTAGCTAGAGCACTTGAGGCCATGGTCTAGGGGTTAGGGAGCTGTTGGGATGAGGTCTGGACTTGATGATCCTGGAGCCAGGATGGTTCTATGATTCTATGACAAGGATGTCAGGCAGGCAACTACACCAAAGGATGGCAGAAAGAACAAGGCTGAGTGGAGCTGAACCAGATGGTAGAGACAAGTTGTTAAACTAGAGTAAGCTGATGAAAAAAAACGTTGTGCTTATATCCTCGACTGAGAAAAGTCTTCAAGCACCAGTTCTCCTTAAGAGGCTTATGACTTCCCACTCCTTTTCCAGATCATGTCCCTGCATTTGGGGAACTGCTGGCTAAAATGTACCTCGCAAATGAGGGAAAGAAGGAAATGACCTAGCTTCACAGGACATTCAGGATTGGAAGAAACCTCAAAAGATCATCCAGTCCAATCCTCCTGCCAGCTTCAGCTTCTGGAATAGCTAGGCAGGGAGGCCAGAGCACAAGGTGGGTAATTGAGTGGAACCCAGACATAACTCAGGCATGGGCCGAATTGAATTGCTAACAAGGGATGGTGATGTGGACTTAGGTAAGAGAAGGACGTGATACTCAATATGGCAAGAATCTGAATAAGGGAGAAACAAACAAAGCAAAATTTGCAGTGATCCATTGAGCTGTGGAAGTCTGGTGTTAAGGAAGGAGTGATTGAGGCTGAGGTACCTAAAAGATATCCCCTGATCCCCTGGAAGCACATGTGAGCCCAGGGTTAAACTCTAAAAGTTGGCAGCAGAGATTTTCTGAAACATGACCTCTAGGCAGTGTTTGAATTTCTATCATCTGAAGGGAAGAGAGAGCACAGCTAGAAACCTCCTTTTTCACTGTTACTAAATTTATGAAATTGTGTGCTAATTAGTGTATGATTTATAAATTTACATAACTACATGCTACATAAGACAACATGGAATATGGAATGAGGTGATTTAAGCCAGCACAGTCAGAGAAGTCTGCTCTGACTGGGTGGTTTGCCTCTGGAAAATGCCTCTTCAAAGCCATGGCTCCTCTCTGCATCTCTTGATGGATTCTCTGCTCACAATCAGAGAATTGTTTAGGTTGGAAAAGACCTTTAAGATCATCAAGTGAAACCACTGAGTCTACGAAGCTCACCACTAAACCATGTCCCTAAGTTCTGCATCTACATAACTTTCAATCAGACCCAGAGGTGGTGATTCAGCCCCCATCCCTGGGCAGCCTGTTCCAAGGCCTGATGATTGTTTCAATGAAGAAGCTTTTCCTAGTATCTGATCTAAACTACTCTTAGGGCAACGTGACTCCATGTCCTCTTGTCCTATCACTTGTTACTTATGAGAAGAGACCAACCCCCACCTCTCTAAAACCCCTTTTGATGCATTTATGAACAGCTTCTGAGCCACCTTTTCTTCAGATTAAATAGCCTCAGCTGCTTCTCGTATGGTTTGTTCTTCAGAGCCTTTGTGGACCATAAATGTTTTACAGCATTGTGGCTCCATGTAGCTGCCAGGGAATAGGCTATGCTCACCGTGTTCTTGTAGCAAAGTTTTTACCACGGTCCTTAGGGAAGGTGCTTGGAAGCAAAAATCAGTTAAAAATTATGGACAAACCCAGTTTAGTCATGTTGCTTTTCCAGCTGTTCACAGGGACTGCTGGAACGGGCTGCCCAGGGGGGTTGTGGAGTCTCCTTCTCTGGAGATGTTTAAAACCCACCTCGATATCTTCTTGTGTGGCTTGATCTAGGTGATCCTGCTGTGGCAGGGGGATTACACTGGATAATCTTTCGAGGTCCCTTCCAATCCCTGATGTTCTGTGATTCTATTATCCCGACAAGGTCCCTGCAAGAGGATGGGAATGTGGGCAAACTGGATTTGATTTATGTGTCTAGAGAAGACACCTCTCCTCTCTATGCAGCCTGCTTTGTGTTCTGCTGCTGAAACCTGCTTGTTACCACATCTCAGAGGGGCTGTGCTGTGGCCACAGCAGAAAGCACTGGATGTATCTGGACTCAATGTGTCTTTGAACTGTAAGCTGTAAGATCAGAAGTGTATTGGCCAGAGATTCTCATCTAACAGAAGTCAAAACTCTCAAACCATGTACTTTGAGGCTTGAAGAGATCATTTTAGGCATTGCAGAGCTAAGCTGGAGAAACTCAGGCATCAAGGATGGTGAGGCCATGGCATACATAAGGGTGAGAGCTGCTCAGATGGTCACAGCAAACAAGCCAACCCAGAAGCTGCAGTGAGAAACAAATTCCTGCCTTCCTTAACTCAGAATTCATTCTGAGTGTGTCAAAAATCCTTTGTTCACTTGCTTCAGCGAGTCCATATCTTTCTTGTAATGGGGGCTCCAGAACTGGCTGCAGTACTCCAGGTGAGGTCTCACAAGAGCAGAGTGGAAGGGGAGAATCACCTCCCTTGGCCTGCTGGTGACACTTCTTTTGATGCAGCTCCAGATACAGCTGGCCTTCTGGGCTGCACTGACATTGCCAGCTCATGTTCCACCAACACCACCTAGTCCTTCTCCTCAGGGCTGTTCTTGATCCAAATGGAAGGACAAGATGAATTTACAGGCACAAAACCTGGTTCTTTCTCAAACTGTTTGATTGCAATGAGCCTTTAAAACCACCTTGTCAAAATCTTCCAGCGTTTCAGTTATCCTTGCTGCTACAAAACTGCCTTAATTTGAGACTGGCTTTAATTTCCAGTTGCTAGACTTGGTTGTGCCTTTGGAAGCAGGACCACAAACCTCATGCGGTGATGAACTCCTGGTCCAGCCTCCTCTCTGATGAGATGCAGCCTTTTATGCCCGGTGTTCTAACATCTGTTTCCTCACCCCTGGGATGATTTGGGCACCCTGTTTGTCCAGCATTTAAGCCTCTTGAGGCATTTACACTGGAGAACGGCAGCTCAGTTCCCCGTTCTGCTGCTGGGAGTGGTTGCAGCATTCTCTCATTCTGCATGAGGAAGGAGATCTTTTGACACTCTCAAGTGGCTTGTTTGGAGGTGCTGGGCTGGGTATCTGCTCTCCTCACACTCTCTCTCTCTCATGCATCATGGCTGTATTAGAAGCAGAAAGTTTTGTGAGTGAAACCAGCTGCTAAATTTAGAGGGGCTGAGGAGGAAGATGTAGTGTGAAGTAGAAACATGAAGCTGAAAAGAAAATAACTTGCAGTATTCAATTTGGGATGGAGCTCGAATCTGGGGGTGCAGCGTCTGTGAGCTGAGACACCTTGAAAGACACATGCTTGGTGGGGTGGGGGAGACCCAGACAGCAGAAACCCTCAGAAGGGAAAGAGCAGATAATGCACAAAGTGATATCTGATAGCAGCAAAAACAAGAAGACTTGAGCTGCAGGTGAGGAGGTGATGATATCTTCAAATTGCCAGAAATGGCTCCTTGTCAGGGGGTCTGGAGCCCCTCTATTTGCACTAGTGCCTTCAGCACAGGGATCTCATTACCAGGGAGTTTACTGGCAGATTGGAGGGATTTCAGTGAGGAGTAATAAAAATGATCAGGGGCTGCTAGAATTGACATAATGAGGAAACAAGATGAGACGAGTCAGATATTTATAGCTTGGGTGAGAGAGACAATTAAAAGGTGGGGTGGGAGATGGACTGGGTGACCTGAAAGCCTTGTCTGTTTCTAATAACTTCTCGCCGTCTGCTGTACAGAGGACTCGAATGTACCGAGGCTGTCAATCTGACTCGTATAACAGCCCTAACTTCCCATGTTGAAAAGCTCAGGTGGGTGTACTCTGGCTGTGTTGACACTGTCAGAATGTCACCGGTACTGTACTTTGTTTAAAAAAATAGTCATCAGCCACGTTGTGGAGGAAAAAATGACACACTGACAGTAAAGGGAAAAAAGTTAGACCTTCATAAAATAAAAACCAGCTGAAGACCTTGCTGAGAGCAGGGCTTACTGGGAAGGGCTCCCAGGTTGTTCGGGTGGTGATGCTGAGCCCTTCTTGCTGCTCCCGTTCTGGCCTGTTGAGATGGTGCAGCTTGATCTAGCTGATCCTGCTGTGGCAGGGGGATCGGACTAGATGATCTTTCAAGGTCCTTTCCAATCCCTAATGCTCTGTGACTCTGTAAGGGTCCATGCAGAGGTAGCAAGTGTGTCCCTTCTTCTCTGCAGAGCAGAGGTGGCACCCAGCTGAGCAAAACCGCTGCTCTCTGGCAGGTGGAGATGTGCACGGGCTGCTGTTCCCAAGAGGTGCTTGAGATATACAGGTGGCTTTTCGGGTGTCCCACTGATGGTTCCACCCACACCCTTCTTCTCTTCCTGTGGCCTCTCTGAAGTGGGATTTGGCCGTGGGGGCCATGTGGCCTCTCCCCTTGTCACAGCCCAACGCTCTGCCTCCCCCACGGGGATTCCCAGCCCCGGGTGTGGGTGGGTGTTCGTGCAGGTTTTCCATGCGTACAGTTGCCCTGCAGTTTTGCACAAACCAAAACTGGTCCCACCAAACGCAAGGAAGCAGCTGTAGCTGCTTTCTGTTCCCCTGAGCTGGGGACCCCAGAGGAAGGGGAAAGTGTCTCGCCTGAGTGCTGGTGCAGCAGCCTCACACTGAGGGCTATTTAAAGCCTGGAGCACGCAGCTGCCTCGTGCTCCCCGGCACTGCAGAGGAGAGCCCCAGCTTTGCTCCGGACCTGAGAGACTACAGCAGCACTGGAGACGACCCAGCCAGAGACATCTCGGTCCTTGGGTCTGCAATCAAATTAAAACACCGCTACTGAAAGCTACGGGGTCTGCAAGTAAGAGGCACTTTGGGGAAATATCAGAGCGGCGTCTGTTGAGTCTGACGGCAGAGTAGCCGCTCTGTTTTAATGATACCTGTGTGCAAAGGCCACAGCTGCTTTCATCCATTTCACATTAGTCTGACTTTCACAGAACAGACATAGCCTAGGGTGGTGGAAGGGAGAGAAAGGTGACCAAAAAAAACCCCATCCATTTTTCACTACTTTTTCCATCCTCCTGGGCTACAGTACCGGGCTCTGGCTGAGCAACAGTAACCTTACCCGGCGCACTGTTGTTGATTTAAGCTTCTTGGATTTATACAACTTTGGAAATGGTAAACTATATTAATTTGCTGTGTTTTCAAGGGAAAGTTATTTATTGAGAGACATTTTTAACTCAAGTGCCAGGAGCCTTAAATCATTATAATAAATTCATGCTATTCAGGGTTTCTTACGTTGTAATAAATTTGTTTTAAACATGAATGAGGAGATCCATGATTTCTTTAATATACTGTTATGTATTTCCTTTCAAAATGACACAGCTCACTATATCAAGTGGGAGAATAATAGTCAGAGATTTACAGTACTTAAGAATAACACAGCCTGGGAGTGTGACACGTGAACCGGTGGTGCCAGGGGGCTGGGAAGCCCACTGCTGCTCCCGGTGACACAGCCAAGAGTTAAGTGAGTGACAACGGGTCAAGATCAGCAAGTGGAATTGGAATCTGGGTGGAAAACTCTCCATGAAGGGGGGGCTCACAGTGCAGCTGTGTGTTTTACCGCTGTGCAACACCCAAATGCTAATGTGAGTGTCAGCGGTGACCAGGCAAGGTGGCTGCTGACTCAATGGAGCAGAATCTGAGCCAGAGGTTGGCTTCCCAACCTGTGGTCATCCTCTCCTTCCTGACCTTGAGTTCTCACCACAGCCTTTTCCCCCGGAGCCAGGAAACAATGATGTGTGGTGAGCAGATCTCTCAGTGGCCACCGGTGCTCCTGAAGTGCAGGGAGGAGGCACCAGGTAAGCACTTAGATAAATGTCAGTTGTTAATCCTTACCCTTCACTAAACCTCTGCGGGCACCACCAGTCACTATTATGCCTGTGGATGGCTGTGAACACAAGGTGATAGGACTCTTGGTTAGCTTTACAGGGGTCCTTATGAATGGGTGGAGCTGGGAACAGGGGCAGCTTTGGTAACACCAGCACCTGAGATCTGAGATAAATCCACTTCTGCAGCATGGCTGTGGCTTTCTGGAGAAGCAGAGCTCCTCTGTCCCATGGTGAAATCTGCTGTGCACTTGAGTCCCAGCCCTCTTCGTCTTGTCATGAAGTGCTGTAGGAACAGTTTGATCTTGGGATTTGGGCTGAATAGGGCAAAGCATCACAGTGACCAAAACACCAGGGCCTGGAGGATAAATCTGATGAGGAGAGATTGAGAGAGTTGGGGCTATTTAGTTTGAGAAAGAGGAGACTAAAGACCTCATCACTCTCTACAACTATCTGAAAGGACATCATAGGGATGTTGATGCTGGTCTCTTCTCACAGGTAGTTAGTAACAGAACCAGAGGGAAGGGCTTCAAGCTCCAACAGAGTAGGTTTAGTCTAGACATCAGGAAGAAATTCTTCATGGAAAGAGAATGGAATGGGCTGCCCAGGGTGGTGGTTGATTCCCCATCCCTGGATGTGTCTAAGTCGCTTAGATGTAGTGTTGGGGGATCTGGTTTAGGGGTGATCTGGTGAGTAGGGTTGGTGGTTGGACTCGATGACCCCAAGGGTCTTTTCCAACCTGAATGGTTCTATGATTCTACCAAACGCTAGCTGGTTCTCTAATATCTAATGAGAGTGACTACACTCCTCCGTGAGACACCCAGAAGCCTTCCAGCTCCCTGATGCAGAGCTCTGCCATAGAGAAATGAGGAGATGAGCAGAGTCATCCTGCTTTGATGTGAAAGCCTCTCCCCAGGATGTCCATGCTTTGGAGACAAGAGCCTTTCCCTGCCTCTAAAGTGTTAATCGGTTTTTGATGGATGTGGCTGCAGGTGGGGGTTAAATGCCTGGTGGTTAAAGGGAGACAGCTCTGTTGCTGCTCCTTACATGACTGCAGGACATCCAAGGACTTCAGCTGACCAGGGATGGGGCTGACAGTGCACGGAAGATGCCACCGGCTGCCCACATCTTGAGCTCGGACAGCTCTGGTGAGGGAAGTAGGGGACAGGAGAGGGCCCCGCATACTCACAGAAGTGATGGCAAGACCTCATCTGTCAGTGCAGAAAAATGTCTGTCCAATAAACTTGCCAAACGTCCCTAATAAAGGGCTGGATGTGTTATCATGTAGAATGGTTTTATAGGGGACGGCCATAAAACGTGCACATTGCCCTTTAAAATGCCAGGACGAGGATTGATTCCAGCAGGGCGGAGGGATGGGAGGTGGGGGAATGAGGCTAATTGGAAAAGGGGGATAAATCCAGGGGCTCATTTCTCTGCCGTGGGTCCCTGGGGTGTCAGGGAGCAGTAACAAATTGGAGTCACTGCCTTATGAGTTGTGCCTGGACCTGGGCTTCTCTGCTCTGGCCCCTCCACCCCGTGCAATGCTGCACATCCTTTCTGGCAAACCTTTCTGCCGTGGGTTCTGTCCAGCCCCATTCTTGCTCTTCATATCCAGCCCAGGGAAAGCTGTGGAGATGCCTCCATCAGCCTCTTTGTTCTTCCTCATTTGTGCTTCTTCATTTAACCCCCAGTCATCAAACACCCACTGCCTCCTTGTCAGTTCCATCAGGCATGACCTGCCTGTTCAGTGGTCCCATGGCCAGCTCCACAGTCCATCTGTGGATGTCCACCAGCACTGACAGATGATCTACAGAGCATTGGGCAGCATCTTTGTGTCCCCTGCTCCGCGGACAGTCCCTGCTGTGGATGTGGCTGTCTGTGAGCGCTCTGGGCTCTGCTTGAATAAGCAGGAGAGGAGGGTCTGGAGGAAGTTCCAGGGTGTGCTTAGTAGCGATCAATAAATATATTGTACTCCAGCTCACTTTTAATGCTGCAGAGAAGAGGCAGTGATTTCACTTAATAAATGTGGACAGTCTTGTGGAGCTACAAGACCATCTATTCTGCCAGACAGCTTCTGCATGACAGGGCTGCACGTGACCCCATGCCCAGAGTTACCTGCAGCTGGGGCTCGACGGCTGCCGGGGCCGGGGGACCCGCACCTGAGTATTCATTTTCTTGTTTTAATTTCCCCAAACAGAGTTATTGAGCAGCCAAAGCCCCTTGAGACCCGGTAGAGGGAGAAATGGTGGAAAAAAACAACAGGAAAAAAAGTGTTTTCTCCTTAAAGTGACTTTTAGGAGCGGATCTGGCCACTAGGTGGGAGGTGTGCGGGTATTGGAGAGACAGGAAGAGAAAGAGCCAGGAAAAGTCAGAGTTTGTTGGCAGAGACTGGTTCAGGAGTGTTTGTCAGTGTGGGCTCGCTGGTCTCTGCCAGATCGCACGTGTCTGCCCACTCCGTGCACACGGTTCTGCCAACCCTCGGGCTGCCAGCAGCCCTGACAGTCCCCACTGGAGATGGTAGTGGCACCACTGAGAGAGAGAGGGGGTGCAGGCAGCACACCTGGGTTTGTAGGGGCTCCCTTCCCTGTGGAGATGCTTTTTGGCCACCCGTGGTGACCAAACACAGGCGAAGTGGAGATGCCTTTTGGCTCCCGTCAGGAACACAAAACCTAGCGATTTTCCCATCGCGGAGTACAGACCCCATCAACCAACGTGACTAATGGGTGAGGTGTTTTGTGAATTTGGGTGAGAGAAGAACTTTTGCTGTTCAGCTGACTCTTCTGGAAGGCAGAGAGATGATGATGAATGCAGCCAAAGAAGATGAGTGTCCTCTGACTCTCTCATAAAGTGGCTCCTCCTCATGTCAAGGCAAGTGAGGTTTATTCAGCCAAGAAGCTTCAGACCTGACAGAGATTGTGAGATCTCCAAATGAGCTGCCCATGGAGGTTGTGGAGTCTCCGTCTCTGGAGACATTTAAAACCCACCTGGATGTGTTCCTGTGTGACTTGATCTAGGGAATCCTGCTGGGTCGGGGGATTGCACTGGATGATTTTTCAAGGTCCCTTCTAATCCCTAATGTTCTGTGATTCCGTGATACTGAGCGGAGCTCAGCTTCAGGCTTTTCAGTCCTGTTTCCTCATTACCAGTTGTGAGGTTCAGAGCAACCTCCAGGTTTGTGGAGCCTGGATGTGCTTCTTCACCCACTTTTGTCTCAGGCCTGTCTCATCTCTACCCGCTGTGGTGAAACTTTCCTTGAACACAGTTTTAGTCCTGGATTTATAATTAAACTTAAGGGCTGGTAAATTTTGCTATGAACATTTTTCTGGCTGCCTTCCTAAGCATTTGGTCTGTTCAGCTAGTACGCGGTGTTTTGCAGATGCTCTTGTACGTTACGTTGCCAACCACAAGTATGAGAGGAACGTGTGATCTAGAAAAACACTTAATACATTTGAGGTCTTGTTTTTGCTTTTACGATCACACTTCAAAGCTTCTTTTTTTTTTTTTCCTAATGTTTGTTAGAGCTGTGAACCTATGAGGCAGGTGGGAATATCATTCTACCACTTCACTCCAAGTGCTGTGACCTTTCCACTTCATCATCAAGCCTTACGATCAGCATGACTGTACTGCCCGTAATTGCTTTCCGAATTTCCTTCGACATCCAGCAATAAGGAAAATGAAATCTTCAGGTAGGGTTTATAGCTCACCTTGAAAGAACTTCATATCACGCTAAGCATTAAACCACGTAGTGACGGCCGGGCACTTGTCTTCTCTGAGACCCGCGGGAGAATTAACTCAAATTCACAGTTAACGGGGATTAATTAAACTGCGCCAGGACCCTGTTTGAACGCTCAGAATTAAGATAAGTTGAAGTAAAACCCCTTTATTTAACTGACAGAGGTGAGAGACCCTTTTGCCACCACGTAGAGTTATGTGAGGAGCTGCTGGTGTGGTCTGACTAATCCATTTCACACCATACCTTGCTTAATTCAGACAGAACGACCTGCTGTAAACAAGTCCTGAGATGCTGGGGCTGGGTGTGATCATACTGGGAATACCTGCCTCCCTGACTGGTGGGTGAGTGGACAGAAGGTGAGTAAGAAGCAGGATGCTTTATGAAGTGACACAGTCTGTCTTGCCTGTGAAGAGCCTTGGGGATGCTGGGGAGCTTTCACAGGCTGAGCCAACGTTCAGACACACCCTCACAGGAAGGGAAATCTCAATGCAGGGGTTAAACTGGAGATAATATCTCCATCTTCTTGCATCTGGGCAAGAACAACCCCGGTACCAGTATAGGCTGGGGACTGACCTGTTGGAGGGCAATGTAGGAGAAAGGGACCTGGGGGTCCTGGCGGACAGCAGGGCTGACCACAAGCCAGCAATGTGCCCTTGAGGCTGAGAAGGCTGACAGCGTCCTGGAGTGGATCAGAAAGGGGGTGGTTAGTAGATCCAGAGAGGTTCTCCTTCCCCTCCACTCAGCCCTGGCGAGGCTGCATCTGGAATATTGTGTCCAGTTCTGTGTCCCTCAGTTCAAGAAGGGCACAGAGCTGCTGGAGAGAGTCCAGTGCAGAGCCACAAAGATGATGAAGGGAGTAGAACATCTCACTTATGAGGAAAGACTGAGGGAGCTGCACACGAGCTAGGAGAAAAGGAGAGTGAGGGATGACCTCATTAATGTTTATAAATATGGGAAGGGTGGGTGTCAGGAGGATGGAGCCAGGCTCTGCTCTGTGGCATCTGATGACAGGACAAGGGGCAATGGGTGTAAGCTGGAACATAGGAGGTTCCACATCAATATGAGAAGGAACTTCCTTATGATGAGGGTGATGGAGCACTGGAATGAGCTGCCCAGGTGGGGCTGTGGAGTCTCCTTCTATGGTGGTGTTTAAAACCCACTTGGACATGTTCATGTGCACCTTAGTCTAGGCTATCCTGCTGTGGATGATCTTTCAATGTCCCTTCCAACCCCTAATATTCTGTGTAACAGCCCCCAGGTGTTCTCTGTTCTGACCAAGCTTTGTCCTGTATCACTGTGATTGAGGTCTCTCATTTGTTAATTTTCTTTCTATAAAGTTTAATTCAGTTTTTGAACACTGGGAAAAGTTCATTTTTGAGTGAAAACTCACCTAACTGATTAGACACCGAGGTGAAGTGTGCACTGTGTACACTTCTGACAGTTTCCTGTTCTTACCTCTGCCGCGAGGTGTGAGGTCTGATGTCTGAAACCTTGCCAAGATTTCTGAATGGAGTTGTTCGTGTGGGTTTTGCTTCCTATAAAGGATTCAAAAAGTTTTCTGTTTGCATATATCTTTTTTTCCCCCCCTCTTCTGTTTCCTTCAGTGTGGGGATCTGACACATGACGGACTCTCTAAACCTTGGAGATTGTGAAGTATCCGTGGACCTGTAAGAGAAGAACTGGTCGCGTTGTTTTTGTGGGGCAAAGGGCTTCAGGTAAGAGTAGGGCAATTCACAGAATCACAGAACATTAGGGATTGGAAAAGACCTCGAAAGATCATCCAGTCCAATCCCCCCGCAAGAACAGGATCACTGAGACCAAGTTGCACAGGAACCCATGACATTGTGTCTCCAAGCATTGTGCCAATGTAGGATTTTTCTAACTGAAGTTCAGGAGTTCAAGGGCATATGCGCTGCTTGAGGGACATCCTGTGGCTTAGAGCTCAAGATCCATCATCATAATGAACCTACCAGTGGATCTCTGTGATCTCAATGTAAAGACCATCTGGGCAAGAACAGATTCCACAAAGCATCCTGCCACCCCACAGCCCACTTGCACGTCTCTCACATGGTCAGAAACCAGTCTAAGACAGCAGACAGGAATCCTTCACTAACAGCTGATCAAGATCCTTGTGGAGCCCCCAGAAAATTCCAAGAACAGGTCTGGGGCAGCCTTTCTGCTCCTTTAGAAAGCACCTGGGTGGGCTGCACCAAGGCCGCTAGGGAGCCATGTGGATTATAGGAGCTGGTGGGTTTTCTGAAAGCCTTGAGTGGGTTGTGCTGCACTGACCAGTTCTGTGAGGTGCTGGCTGGGTGTGCTAAGGACAGAGATCATCCAGCATGATGAGCTGAAAGCCATTTAGCAGGTCATGGGGGAGCTAGAACATTTCCTGCAGGCCATTGCCTGTGTTCCTGTTTACCAGATCACACACCAAGTGAGAGGGCTCTCACTTGGTCATTGCTACTGGTACAATGCTCTTCCAGCACAGGACTGAGCCTGGGACTGAAGTACATTTGGAGAAGTTCTATGGGGCAGATGAGCTGCATAAACCTCCCAGGAACAGGCTGGGAATTGGTGGTTTTGCTGGTCCTTGGCAGGGAGACTGAGGACATTTACTATCCCTTCAATAAAGGAGCAGCATGGAGTTTTCTGAGCTGGAAAATTAAATTCTTTACATCAGGCAAATCCAAAGCCAGGAATTAATTTTGGAAGAAGGGTTCCCCATTTTACAAACTCCAACTGCATCCAAACAGGTTCAGTGTGGCTTTGCTAAACGCTTTTCGGAGCCCTGACAATCTCTGGAAGGGAACCCAGCGCTCCCCGCCAGCTCCCCAGGAAGGTGAGCGTCAGTGTGGGATGCGATTTCTACAACTTCTGCACAAAGCAGCTTAGCAATGGGCTCACTGGCTGGTGAAAGCCCTCCCGGTGCTCCACTTCACTGCTCTTTCCTGAATGCCGGCCACAGCTTTGCAGAGAATTGTTTTCAAAAAAGGCAATTGGGTCCCAAAGGAACGTAGTGGATGCAGCCTTGCGTTATGCTGGGGATTTTTGGGGTGAACGTGCTCCCTTCCCCCCCGATATCAGCACTGGCTTGTGCAGAGCGTGCTCCGGCCATGTGCTTTAGGAGCAGCCCAGCAATTTTCTCTCTTCTCATCACCAGACACGTCTCCCCCTGCATGGGATACGGCTGCTCGGTGCGTGGGACTGCACCAAGATAAAGCATGAAATCCCACACCTCACTGCCAGATAAATGTTCTCACAAATTAATCTGCAGCCAAAGTCTGTTGGTTTTGGTTTTAAAAGCTAATGTGGTTTTTACTGCTTTTCCTCATGGAAGCAGTTGGTTGACCAAAGGCTGCTCACGTGGAGCTGGCTTTCAGAGAAGAATTAAAAAAACCCTGGGCAGGGTAAGGAGCTGAGAAGCAAGAAGATGTTTTTTAAGTCTTTGCAGACAGGTACATGAATTGCTGCAGATTTGAGGGGACTATGCAAATGTGGAGCTAATCTGTTTCATTTTGACACAGAGCAGGAGGAGCTCTCTGTCAGACTGATTATGGCCTCCTGACCAGTTTTGATTGCCATGGAGTTCCTCAGTAGGAAAGAGCCATTCCCAGGAACATCAAGGAGTTGGAGTGGACAGACATGCCCTGGCCGAGCAAGGCCATCAATGGAAGTTGACTGTGTGACCCAAGGGGCTACCCAAGAGGAGAGGCATCAGCATCTGATATGAACCACAGGATAATTAAAGTTGGGATTGTCTTTGGGAGGTCCAACCTCCTACTATAGGAAGATCAATTATGAGATTGGACTAGTTTGTTCAGGGCTTTACACATTTAGATCTCGTAAAATGCCAGGGATGGAGATGACATGTTCCTGTGTGACTTGGTCTACGTGATCCTGCTGTGGCAGGGGGATTGGACTAGATGATCTTTTGAAGTCCCTTCCAATCCCTAATGTTCCGTGCTTGCATGATGACATAGAATTTGGGATGGATAGGCTGTCTAGTCAGGCTTTTCCAGTGATTGGCTGTCTTCATGGGGAAAAAGACTTTGCTCAAATCCAACCTGAACCTCTCCTGTCTCAGCTTGTCTCTGCAAAGGCTGTTGCCTGGTCCATGGCATTGCTGAAGAGGTAAAACAGAAAGGGTCCCAGTGTACACCACCACTGCAGCACTCCATTTACCACTGGGTTCCACATAGATATGACCCATTAACTGTGACGCTCTAAGCGCAGAAATTCAACAGGGTTTCCACTCGAGTGTCTGTGCACCCATCCAGACCCCATGTCCTCGTTTGGATCCAAGAATACTGACACAAATTCCACCTACTGCTCTCTGGCTGTGGAGCTGATAAGGGGAGGTAAGCTGGGTCTTGAGCTGATCTCCTAGCAGACAGATCCAGGCTTGTGCCTGCAAGGCCTCCAAAGCCATCTTAGAGATCTGCTGGAGAAACTACTTCTTTCCCTCTCTCTGTGTCACAAGCTATGGGCTGCGGGACAGCCCAGACGTTTATCATGCGGGCTGGGCTCATCCATCCCAAGACTAGAAGATCCCTTTTCTGAATCAGTGACCTTTAGACCCAGGCAAAGCTGGAGTGCTGTTTCCACCAAACACTTCCCTCCCCACATTCCCGGTGCTCTCTCACCACCAAAGAAGAAACCAGCTGAGGGAAACCAGACCGAGCCGTTAACTGGGTGAGGCAGTGTTTACTGGGATGAGAGGGCTGTGGAGAGCAGAGTGCAGAGATGCTAAGAGGAAACTATAATCGTTCCCTTCTCTCTTTATTTTGTTTTCCCTCCTATCCTGTCACTGGTTTTTCCTCCTAGGTGCTGGGGTCTTTCCAGAGGCAATCGTTACTGTTAATGACTTTAGCTTGTTGGCTGTTATCACGCTTGTGCCTGGGGACTGCAGCCGGCTATCTGGGCTGCAGCACGCCTTGACAGCAACCAGCTCCTTCCTGCCTCACGCTGATTTTCTCGAGGGAGCTGGGGAGCAAATACACTTTTTTTTTGGTTCGTTTTTCTCTCCTTTCTGTTCTCTCTGTGTCTGACCTCCCATCTCGGGGACCTCTGCCCCAGCAAGGGTGCTGGTGGAGAAACCCTCAGCGAGCTATGGGGCATCTGGATGTAACTGGGAGAGGAAACATCTCCCGGGGAAGAAGCACCCTGTCCTTTGTTATTCAAGCGGTATTTGGACGCATCTCTGCGTCGCTGCTGATCCTCCAGCTGTTGCAGAGAAAGGAGGTATCACTGTGGTTGTTCTATGAAAAGTGCTTGTGGATCTTTTTCAGCGGCTGAGAGCAGAGCTTTTACAGCCTTGAGTTTAATATTCTCTTTTTTCCCTCCATCATCATTTTATATTATTCAAAGCAAATCAGACAGCCTTTGAAGAGCAGCTCAAAGCCTTTTTTCATTCTTTCTCTCTCTCTCTCTTTTTTTTAAAGGTGGGAAAGAGTGGGAGCCACCTGGTACATTTCCTTTCCCAGTTCAGTGATTTTATTCATTGGGGAAGAGATCGCTTTGCATCTTGTTCTTTAAAGGAGTGTAAAAGGCAGGTGAGATCTGTATTCCTAAAAGCCCCCAAAGAGAGTGCTTTTCTGGAACAGTGACCAGCATCTTCCTCACACCGGCGCAGCCTGGCTGCTGGAAATGCAGCTCCTCATGTGTTGAAGGTCTCTGGCCTGAAAACAGTGTTGTGAGCAGAGCTGCTGATCAAAATTACCACTCTGAGACACGCCAGGGACAATCCAGACTAATTTTGCAGGCTACAAATCTCCAGAGACCACTGAATCCAGTAAGGTCACCATCAGGCTACCCAGGTCTAAGTTTCCTTCTGCAGGGTTTTCTGTACTGGGCATTGTTTTGGTAAGGGATCTCTGCCAGGGGAAAGTGTCCTTCCTTTCAGAGAAGTGGCCTGGAGGTCAGAGAGCCCAGGTTTCAGCTTGGAAGGAGTCAAGGTGTCAGATCCCAATTTGTCCTAGGACCACCAAGTTTCTTGCTAGAAACATTCCCTGCACACCATGTACCTGACAGCTCTTGGGCTGCTGAGAGGCTGATAGACTCCAGAAGAGATTTTACCCAACACCCCAGTTCACAGTTGGTGTCTGTTTGGTATTTTTTTAAAAGAAGTGGTTACAGCTCAGAGCTAAAACACCCTCCTTGCTCACGGACTGCAGAAACCAGCCGCTCTTCGCGGTGTTCGGGAGGAACTGGAGTTTCCCATCTGTTCCAGGTGGCAATGGTGTGACATTGCCAGTGGGTGTTCTGTGTGCTTTTCTTTAGCTGCCACCTCCCTTCTTCCCCAGCTATGGGGAGTGGAGAAATCCCTCAAGAGGAGTAGCACCCCCTCCTATCTCTCTTATGGATGTCATAGTATCACAGAATATTAGGGATGGGAAGGGACCTCAAAAGATCATCCAGTCCAATCCTCCCACCACAGCAGGATCACCTAGATCCAGTTGCACAGGAACATGTCCAGGTGGGTTTTAAATATCTCCAAGTGCCAGTTAGCAATTTGTACAATATATTCCACCTGCCCTGTCTGCCTGGGCCTTTCCCTGGGCACGTGGTGGCTCTGCTTGGTGATGGGGTGAAAGGACCATCATGCTGTGAACTGAAAATGTGAACATGTAGAGATGGTGGAGCTTTGTCTGGATCTTCCCCCCGTCACTCAGGACCTGCCAGACCTGCCCATTTCTGCTGTTCTCGCAGCTCTGAAGAGAAGCACAAAACAAGTCATCAACCCCGATGGCCTCTCTGGGCAGGTTGCCAGTCATTTAATATCTTTGCTAATCATCTAGAAGTGGAAATAAACAGCAGATTAATGAAATGTGTGGGTGAAGCTAAACTGGGAGGAGCTGGGGGGGACTGGTTTGGATAAGGGAAATAAAACAAAAGGATTTGGGGAGTTTGGAAAGACAAGTAGGGGATTGATGTTCATCTTGGGAATAATTTGAAGGAGCAGAAGTGGGCAGGGGAGCAGATTAAGAGCCACGGGTGCCTAGGGGTGGGTGTGAAGAGCAGATTCTACGTCTGTCTGTCATACAAATCGACCATAAACTGCTGAAAGTGGGGACTCATCAGTCAGTGCCACAGACTGATAGACACGAGTGTGTACCTGGAATGGTGCAGGGTGCCTTTGGCCAGGAAGGTCTGAAGAAGGCTGGCAGAGAGGTGGGCGAGAAGAAAAATCATCATGTGGTGAGTAATGCCCAAAACAGTGCAAAGAGGGTTTGCACCCCACTGCTGGCTTCTGATGGAAGGATCTTGAGTGAAAAGCAGTGCTGAGCATGTTTGAAATCGCAGCACGTCACGGAGGGAGTCACTTGGATGGAACAGGGATGTTTAGGACTTGCTGCACAAAATCAGGAGAGGACGCGTTTTATTCCAGTGGCGTGTCAGCTCCTAGTGGCACAAACTGCTGAGCCTGGGCTGTTAGGAGTCAAAATGCTGTAAGCAAAGGGTGACTAAAGAGTTTTGCCTGCTTAATGAACCTAGGTAGGTGCCAAGAGAGGATCCAGAGGAGAAGAGAAGGCTTATGGTGATGCTAGAGCAGAAACAAGCACATGTAAACTGGTGTTGAGTGAAGAACCTAAATGTCGCTGTCTGACCCGTCTGTGGTGATGGCTGGAAACAGCCTCACCTTGAAAAGAGGTGCAAAGAAGGAGCATGTCCTGAATGCGGCTCAAAATTGTAACTGGAAGTTCCTACAGTGGTAACAGGGGCTGAACGGGTTCCTTGAGTCCTGTGTCCAGTTTTGGGCCCCTCACTGCAAGAGGGACATTGAAGAGGTGGCTACCAAGCCAGTAAAGGATTTGGAGCAGGTGTTGTATGGGGAATGGCTGAGGGAGCTGGGACTGTTTAGCCTGGAAGAGGCTGAAGGGAGACCTTATTGTGCTCTACCACTACTTGAAAGGAGGTTGCAGAGAGGTGAGGATTGGTCTGTTCTCCCTAATGGACTCTACAACTACTTGAAAGGAGATTGTAGAGAGTCAGGGACTGGTCTATTCTCCCTAGTGGCCAGTAATAGAACAAGAAGAAACAGCCTGAAGCTGAGCCAGGGGAGGTTCTGTTTGGATGTCAGGAGGAATTTCTTTCCTGAAAGTGTTGTTGGGCATTGGAACAGCCTGCCCAGGGAGGTGGTTGTGTCACCATCCCTGCAGGTGGGATGAGAGGGGTAGATCTTGCACTGAGGGATATGGTTTAGTGGTGATGGTAGAGCTAGAAAAAGGTTACGCTTGATGATTTTGAAGGTTTCTTTCAGCTGAGACTATTCTAAGAACAGTGAGTCCTCGCAAGTCCTGTGTGGACAGTACTTTCAGTCTAGAGAAGATGACCAACATCCCAAGGGGTCATTGTGGCAGCACTGGAAATATGATCAAATGGTCAAAATCATCTGAATTAAACTTTTTCAATGACTTTTCTATTGACATTTTTGCCAGATACTGGAAGATTTTGATTGTGACATTTCCCTTCACCCCTCCTTCCCTCCAGTTTTCCAGGCAAAAAAAAAAAAAAGAGGAAAAAATTCATATGAGAAAGAAAAGGGATGAATATTTAATGAAAACTTGCAGCCAGTTCTCTGCTCTGTTCATAACAGAAGAGCCAATGCAGGGTACCAAGCCCCTTCGCCCTTGTCTGAGATTCATCATCTCTCCACTGATTGCCTTGGGTTCATTTCACACTCAGTCTGGGTTTGTAAGAAGAACCTGAACTGAACCTAAACTTTTCCTGCTTCTCTGCAAAGTTCCTTGGAGGAATTTGACTGAAGAAAGGACGTGAAGACCTCTACGTTCTGAACTGTGGAGATGCTTTTTCCTGCAAAGGGTTAAATCCTTGAGCCACAGCATGTTAGACAACGGGATGAAATTAGTCACTAAGACTGTTGGCTCAGCTTTCATCTGGAAAACAGGATGGATCTGTGGTGTGAGGAGCCTGGAAGGAGATTGGCCTAAAAATAAGTCCTAGATATGAACTTGTTGACTCCAAATTAAGGAGCGGCAGGGGCTTGCTTCAAGTGAAAGGTCCAGGAAGGTGTGAGAAGCATATCCATGAGAGGAGGACCTGAGTGAGGAGTCTGAAGACAAAGAAGAGCGAGAGATTTACTAGTAAAGGCAAGCAAGCTGCCTCTCTCGTCTGTGCTTCTGGCTCCTGCCTTTCCACGTCCACCCATCTCTGACGCTTTTGCTGCTTTCCAAGGTGGGGGAAATAAAACAAGTCATCAACCCCAGAGGTAGCAGCCTCCTGGGCAAGTTGCCAGTTGTTTAATATTGCTGCTAATGATCTACAAGCAGAAGTAAACAGCATGTTAATGAAATGAGTGGAGGAGGCTAAGCTGGGGAAGGCTGTGAGAGCTGGTTTGGAGAGCAGATAAAATGCAAAGGTCTGGGGAGGTCAAAAACACACCAGGGATAATCAGGACAGAATTAATTTGGGGATACTTCAAGGGGATATGGCAGGGGAGGGGTAGTGGGGACTGATGAGGAAAAGGAAGATAAAACAGTGCCAGGGGTTCAGACTGCAGTGTGAGTGGATGATGAAGGCCCATCAGTAGGAATAAAGAGTCAGGTCTGGGCAGGTAGATCAGGTGTGGAGGTTGCCTGTGACAAGCATAGCCCACCCTGCTCTCTCCCCTCCTTTGCGTTGTGGTGATTGCCTGTAAATTTACATCTGGCTCACAGGAAAGAGCCAGAATCTAAGCAGCATGTAGCGTTGCTCTAGCCTGGTGAGGAGACACTTCTGTGGTAGCTCCTGCAGGAGCATGAATCACTGCCCAAAGCTCTTCTGGCAATGGACAAACAGTGTGCTTGCCCATGTTGTCACCTAGGAGTGAATAAAGGGCTCTCGAGTGTGACCTACTGAAGCTGGCTGAGAGGACAGCAAGTTTTTGATTGACATGGTGGACCTGGGACTAGCTGGGCTACAGGTCCTGCTTATCTTAAGTACAGAGAGTGGGAGCTGGAAGCTTTCACTGGTACCACTACCCTGAGCCAGAAGTGGAATGAGTTTGTTAGCATCCAGTACAAGCTGCAGGGATGGAGAAGTCATTTTGTATAAATGTTCACCCCAAACATTTCATTTTTCTTGGGTATTCTTTTCCTTCCCTCCTTCCCCCTCATTTGCAATTCATTGACTCTAATTGCAGAGGTAGTCAAACTTTGGCTGCATCTGAACCGCAGGTCTTCGAGGGGACTTACACACTAGACAGCGAGATGAATGATTTATTATATTATTATTTATTCATTTAAATTCATGAATGCTTATCCAAATCCAAAATTGCCCAATTTCATCCAGATCTGAATTTATAGATTTTCAGGCCAGATGGGACCATTCTGATCAGCAGCCTGACCTCCGGCATCGTGGAGGCCAGAGAACGCCACCCGGCAATTCCCATGGCGGGGGAAAGCTTTACCGCTATGTAAATCAGAATTATCAAGCCCAGTGACTTGTCTGAAATGGTCTCTGGTGGAATCTGTGAAATTGCCCGGTGGTGTGCGGCTCTGCTTCCCGGTACGTGACCGTGCATCGCAGAAAATGCAGCTTCAGCTCTCCCGTCTGGAAGACAACTGTGGAGAGGGCTGGTACCAGCAGGTAAGGGCCAGGGCATCGCCACCCAGCCCTGCTGCTCTGGGATCCAGACTTGTTCTCGTACACATGCTTCAGCAGTCTGATTTAAACTCCTGTGTTGCTAATGTGAAAAACTCTGCTTCGGCTGTAGAAGCTGTTCCAGGATCCCATAGGAAGGGGACCCCTAACCATGGGGAGTGCTGCCAAGCCAAGCTTGCTGGGTGCGTGGTTGCTCCAGGGAAGTCTTCATGGACATCTGATTTGAGGACAGATGGCTGTTCCCATTTCTTCCATGTCTTCAGGAAAAGACCTTTCATTTTCCTGACTGGTTTCACCACCAGTACTGAGGTTCCTGGACAGTGACAGACCATAGAAACCCCACAGAATCACAGAACATTAGGGATTGGAAGGGACCTCGAAAGATCATCTAGTCCAATTGCCCCACCACAGCAGGATCACCTAGATCAAGTCGCATAGGAACGTGTCCAGGTGGGTTTTAAAAGCCTCTAAGTGGCAGTTAGCAATTTGTGTAGGTTGCCAGGGTTTTGAGGGGCTGGGGTGCATTTGGGGAAGAAGGTAGGAAGTCACGTAGGAAAACAGTGGTTAATTAAAGGCAGACCAACTTAATAGCAGGCAAATGCAGGATGGGATCAGCCTGCCCTAAAGGGTAGGATAAGCACCCTGTCCCCCAACAGCTCATTAAAATGTACCTGTGCATCTCTCTGGGAGGGGTTAGAAATCAGGAAATTATCTCTGGCAGCAAAGACAACGTGAAGGAAATCCCAGGGAGATGGTTTTATTGTATTTTCCAAAGACTTAAGGCTTTTGCTGTACACCACCTACTTGAAAGAATTTCCTCCTTTCAGCCTCTGGGACATTGATTCCCTTCTCCTCTTTGCAGAAGGGTCTGTGGTAAGTTTGTGTCTGCTCACCTTTAGTGCCATAGGTCCTGTAGTCCTGGGCAGCAGGTGAAAGCTGTGGGGTGAGTGGACAGGAGGACTGAACAGAGAGGGTTGTTCTGCCTTCAGGCACTCTTCTCATGTTGATGGTGTCCTAGTTTGTTGGGCTTTTTGGTGAGAGGAAGCCCAAATCTGGACGGGTGGGTCTGCCCACCAAAGAGAGTAATTGATAGAAGATCATATTTACCTCCACAGGTACATTAGTGGGCTTTTTCCCCCATCCATCAAACTTTTGTTATAAATCATAAACTGAAACAGGTCAGTGCTACCATGACTCAGGTTTGTAGGTAGTTCTTGTATCTCCTCAAGATAAGAAGGACACGGTGCTCCTGGAAGGTGACCAGAGGAGAGTAACTCAGATGATTAGAGGGCTGGAGCACCTCCTCTCTGAGAACAGACTGAACAAATTGGAGTTGCTCAGCTTGGAGAAGAGGAGGCTCCCAGGTGACCTTCTAGCAGCTTTCCAATATCTGAAGGGGGCTACAAGAAATCTGGGGTAGGGCTTTTTATATGAGCATGTAGTGAGAGGACAAATTGAAAGGGTTATAGACTTGAAGAGGGGAGATTGAGGTTGGACTTCAAGAACAAATTCTTTCCTGTGAAGGTGGTGAGATGCTGGAACAGGTTGCCCAAGGAAGTTGTGGCTCCCTTATCCCTGGAAGTCTTCAAGGCCAGGTTAGATGGGACCCTGAGTAACCTGGTCTAGTGAAGGTGTCCCTGCCTCTGCAGGGGATTTGGAACTAGATGATATTTAAGGTCCCTTCCAGCCCTGGCCATTCTATGATCTGCCCAATGACAATAATGCTTCTGGCTGTGGTTCTGACCAGTCTTCTGGTGACTAGAGCTGAGTTAGTGGCTCAGCAAGAAAGACCTGTGCACACCTGCAGTACTATGATGTTATTAGTGTCACAGACACCTGGTGTGGTGGGACCTATGACTGGAGTGCTGGAACCATTTAGGCTGTTTAGGAAACACAGATGGAGGAGATGAAGAGAGAATGTCACCCTCTGGCCGAAACCAGCAAGCAGCTGGGGTGCACTGAGTCCTTCCTGGGGATCATAGATTCACAGAATGGCTAGGGAAAAGAGGGAAACTTCAGGCCACTCAGTCCCACCTTGGTGTCCCACAAGATCATTGGGTGGATTCTCTTGGCAACACACTGAGGCACGTGGAAAACAGAGAGGCTACTGGTGACAGCCGATGTGGCTTCACTAAGGGCAGATCCTGCCCGACAAACTCAGTGCCCTTCTATAGCAGAGTTGTGGCATTGCTGGATAGGGGAAGAGCAAGTGACATCAACTACATGGACTTGTGCAAAGCATTTGATACTGTCTTGCATGACTTCTTTGTCCCTAGAATGAACAGGTGTGGATCGGATGGATGGACCACTCACTGGATAAATAAATGGTTGGGTGGCTGTGCTTCATGTTGTGGTCAACAGCGGGATGTGTGAGTCGAAAGCAGTGATGAGTTGCATTCCTCAGGGGTCTGTCTTGGGACTGGAGCTGCTTAACACTTTTGTTGGTGACATGGCCAGTGGAATTGAGTACACCCTCAGCAAGTTTGCTGATGAGACCTAGCTCTGTGGTGTGGTCAATATATGGAGGGAAATGTTGTTCAGAGAGAGCTGGACAGGCTTGAGAGTTGGGCCTGTGTCACACGACTGTAGAATCATTGCAAAAGGCTTTTAAGATCATTTAGTCTAGCTGTTTATTCTACCAAGACCACCATTAAGTCGTGCAACTAAGCTCTGTGGCTACCCAACTTTTAAACACGTCTAGAGATGATGACTTAACCCCTCCCTGGGCAGCCTGTTCCAAAGCCTCATGACCCTTTCAATAAAGTTTTCCTCGAGCTTGACCTAAACTTCCCCTTGTACAAAGTTACTCCATGTCTTCTTGTTCTGTCACTTGTTCCTTGAGAGAAAGATCAACATCCTCCTCTCAACAATCTCCTTTCAAGTAATTGTAGACAGCACTAAAGTCTCCCCTGAGCCTCATTTTCTTCAGATATTTAGCCTCAGCTACCTCAGCTACTCCTCATAAAGTTTGTTCTTCAGACCCTTCTCCAACCTTGTTGCCCTTCTTTGGACCCAT
>JAOXOE010000874.1:4931593-4941859 GCA_028565055.1 Phoeniculus purpureus | reverse complement strand
GTGATCCTGCTCTGGCAGGGGGATTGGACTAGATGATCTTTTGAGGTCCCTTCCAATCCCTAATGATTCTATGATTCAGTGCGACTGTCATCAAACCCGACTTGCTGGGTGACTCAGTGTGGTGTTGTGACCTGTGATATTCAAGGTTGCACGCTGGGATCTTCTTGCTGTAGTCTTTTGCTCTGACTAGAGTGGCCCGTGAAGCGGTCACGAGCACCACACATGAGGCATTTGCCTGTGCCATGAAGTTGAGAGGCTGTGGAAACCTCCCTTGCTGCATTTTAGCCTGTAAATGGGCTTAACATTTCATGTAGGTCAAAGGATGGAGAAACAAAGGACATTGGTGTGGAGAGTGGATGTCACAGAGGTGACTTGGGGATTGAAGAGGTGCCTTCATTCACCAGAAGGCAAGAACCCTACAGGTAGCTTCTAGAGCACCCAAGGGGACAACTAGCTAGCTGCAGTCCTTCTTTCCAAGGAAACAGGAGAGACCAGTAGCAAGAAGATATCTGTCATAATATTTAGTCATTTATTGGGCTGGTGAACTTAGAAGGAAGAATCTCAGGAGCCTTTGTGTAGCATAGGGGTCACTATTTGAAGTCCTGAGGGATTTCCTTTATGTATCACGTCTCTTTTCCTTGGGTTTTCCTGGAGATCTCAGCTATCTCTGTATCCAAGGCTGCTAGCATGTTTGCTCTCACTGTTCACCCAATAACGCCCAGACCCCAGATTTTCACCCAAGTGCCTCCTTAAGCCGGCAAAGGCCACTACCCATTGGTCCTCCTGTGGCTTCCTGCGAATGAAGCAGGAATAGAGCCGCAGGTTTGTGACGGGAAGAAATCTATAGGCACAAATGTCTTTTCCTTTTTTGTGCTTTTACTCATCACCCGCAACAGCTTCTATTTCTAACCCTGTGTTTAAAAAAAACACAAAACAAACCCCTGAAAGTCAATATTTATTTTTCAGGCTCCCTCTCTCCTGCTGTTCATCTCTGAATTTAATGCTTTTGAAAGGTGAATGATTGACGATTTACTGAAAATGAAGTTAAAATATAAATAATTCCACGATTCAGCTGCTGTATTAAGCAGGCATATGAGAAAAGCCCAGAAGACCAAGGTTGGCTTTTATTATTAACAAGGAAAAAAAAAATTAAATTTAAATAAATGTAATATTTATTAAAATTTCCTTTCACGCTGTTACCTGAGGTTCATAAAACTTTTGAGCTGTGTCAGCTTTGCACTCCCCAGTACATTGAACTCCAGGGAAAACTATAAGCAAATTCTTAAGATCAATGCAAACTACTTCTCCATTACTCAAAAAAGGGAATTTTAACTATTTTTGAAGGCCCCAGGACTCCACTAATCCAGATATAAAGACTTTTTTCACCTTCAAACTTCACAGTTCCAACTCCCCTTTCACCTTCTCTCCTCCCATGGACACCCCAACACACACAGCCCTTTACACGCCGAGGAAAGTGAATATACATCCTTTAGCTCATTTTCCATCTTTCCCCCTGGCCAACTGCCAACTGGAATTTGCCAAAAGGTGGAGAGAGCTGCCTCGCAGCTGCTCCTGTGCCTCTACTCCTCACAGTGCAGTGCCAGTGCCAGAGAGAGGGGGTGTTAGGCTCTGGTAGGGGAGGATGACAGGAGGAGAAACCCATTCTCCTGTGGTGGAGACAGTGGAGCGACAAAGTTGAGTCGTGTGCTGTAAGACGGACAGGGGAGAGGGGGATGAGGATGAAAGTTTTACCATCTGTTTGGGATACAGCTTTTGATTTTAAAGACAGTGAAAAGGTTCTGTAGGTTTTGCCTTGGTGTTTTTAATGATGAGAACACACTAAGAAAGCAGACCTGTAGGAAGCAGTTTTGTCTTGAGTGCAGTTGTAGATCAGCAGTGGGATTCAAAAGTCTTCCTACCCACACTGTGCAAACATGCTCGTTCTTCCAGAGCTTGGTGGAGCACAGCTGAATGTGTGAACTTACCTCAGAATGGAAGAAATCAGGAAGAGGAAGGCTGAGGCAGCTGGGTCTCTTGAGCTTGGGAAAAAGGACATCGAGGGGTGACCTCATTAATGTTTATGTGAAGGGTCGGTGTTAAAGGATGGAGCCAGGCTCCATCGCAGTGTCATCTAATGATAGGACAAGGGGCAGTAGGTGTAAGCCCGGGCATAGGAGGTTCCACATTAATACGAGAAGGAACTTCTTCATGGTGAGGGTGACAGAGCACTGGAAGGGGCTGCCCAGGGGGGCTGTGGAGTCTCCTTCTCTGGAGCTGTTTAAAACCCACCTGGATATGTTCTTGCACGGCCTGATTTATGTGATCCTGCTGTGGCAGGGAGATTGTACTGGATGATCCTTTGAGGTCACTTCCAATCCCTAATGTTCTGTGATTCTATGAAGAAGAGTTTTAACAGAGCATGCTCAGCTTTGAGATCATGTGCCAGAAGCTCACACCTGGCCTTGGGTCCAAGTTTGCCTTCACACCATCTGAGTAGTCACATATTCCCAGAATATCTGTTGCCCAAAGGAACCTGAGTACCACATGGGAAGGAAACACAGATCTGAAAGGCCTTCATCTCTCTCTCAGCCATGCTCTGGCATTCAAGTAGGCTGGGTGTGCTGTGCTCAGTCATCAAACTCATCTGGAAGGACTTGGCCACTGCTTGCCATTATGGCAGAAGTGACCTACCACGTTATCCAAGCTCAGGCTGTCTATGAAGAGCAATGTGGTAGCCAAGATTTAAGCATCTCTTGGTGATAACAGCAGAGAGCTGTAGCGCTTGTTTTTCTAGGCTGAGCTCCCTGAAAGCAGCCTACAGCTGTAGTCTGGAGGGCACCCCTGGTTTGGTCAGGGAGGGGACAGTCATCAAGACGTAGTCCAGGCACAGTTGAGTCTGCAGCAGCACCAAAACCAAATGCTGCGTCTCAGCGGAGTTCACCAAGCTGAAAAAGTTCTTGGCCCCTACGCTGGGTCATTAGTACTGCCCAGACCTTGAAGAAGGATTCTTGCACAAAGGCAAGTTTTGCTCCTGGTGAAGTCACTGGGTGAGGAGAGTACTCGCAGGTTTGGACTTTGCAAGAGCGGATTCAGAGGAGAAGCCTGAGCCGTATGAGAATGTGCTTTGATGTGGATAAACGTGCCTGGTGGAGGCGTTAGAAAAAAGAAAAGGCAGGAGAAAGAGGGATGTTAAAAAGGATGATAAAGCAAAAAAAAGATGCATGGGATTTGGAAGCATTTGAAGAAACCTTTTTATAAAGCTGTGCTAGGCACGTCCCGTAAAATCTCTCCTGCTGCGAGGAATTTTTGTGTTACTTTGCAGATAAACTTGTTGAGAGTGCGCTGTCTGCCTCCATGGTGACAGAGCGGAGTCTCGAAGGAAACGGCCCCGCATCATCATTTCTCCTTCAGTTCCAAACAGCATCTGTCGCTGTGGAGCTGGGTTGTGAGCTGCAAATTAGACCCATGTCCTTCCTGGCCTGGGGAGGTTAAGCAAAGCTGCAACTTGTTCGTTGCAAGCTGACTTTGCCGGGGTTTCCTTTGGTCTTGGGTGGGCAAGTTAAAACTTGTTCTTGAGGGACCTGTGTTGGTCTCTGTGCCAGAAACTGTGTCCTTATAGTCTGTTTCCTGTCTCAGGAGGCTGTTGGAGGTGTAAAGGAAAAGGGGGGAGGACATAAAATAATCCAGGTCTGAAGGCAGCCAGGCAAGATGCAGAAGCTGACTGTCAGGCAGAGAAAGGAAGGCATGTGTGCCACCAGGGTCTGCCTTCTTAAGGATGGAAGAGTTAATGTGGTCGTACTGCCTGTGCTGGTGTGCAGCTCCGTGCTCCCTTTGTTAACTTTCAACTCCCTGGACGAAGGTTTAGGTACAGGAGAAAGAAACCTCAAAGCTCCTGCATGCTTTCTGGAGACAGGTATCTGCGTGGAGTATGGGTGTCCTCTTATCTGCTACTGAAGTCCATAAGCCTTGTCCTCTCTGTCTCCTCATGGATAGGCCATGGTAAACACAGAACTCCTGTAAAACAGTGACAGAAAAACACGCACACACCCCACACAACTTTGCTTTGACTCTTGGGAAATCAGCTTTGGTTCTCAGATGAGGATGAGAAGGAGACACAGGCACTGTGAAAAATGAAAGCAAGAAGGAAGGAGTGTGTGACTACACCAGAAACTCATCCAAGGGAGGTGACTATTTTGGATATTGGAGTGGGAAAAATATTTGTCCTTGGGCGGGATGGAAAGCTTGGGACTTAGAGACAAATTCACCTTTTCCTAGCGAGAGCAGCAATCACAGTGATGTTCTATGGCCATGTGTGGTGGGGCAAAGGATGCTTGTCTTTACCAAGAGGCAGTGCAACCTAACTGGAAGTGTGTCTGAGGGCAGGAGGCAGCTCAAATCTCCCCTGTCACAGAATCACAGAATTATTGAGGCTGGGAAAAACCTCTAAGGTCATCAAGTCCAGCCTATGAGCTAACATCACCACAATCTGCCTATTTCCTAACCCATCCTGCACTGCACTGCCTCCAAAGGTCACAGAACACATCCAGGTAGGTCTTAATGGGTGTAAGCTGGAACACAGGAGGTTCCACATCTATATGAGAAGGAACTTCTTCACAGTGAGGGTGACAGCACTGGAAGGGGCTGCCCAGGGTTGTTGTAGAGTCTCCTTCTCTGGAGATGTTGAAAACCCACTTGGACGTGTTCCTGTGTGACTTGGTCTAGGTGATCCTGCTGTGGCAGGGGGATTGGACTGGATGATCTTTTGAGTTTCCTTCCAATTCCTAATGATTCTATGATCATCAAGTGCCTTCACAACACAACAGGTTCATTTCAGGACACCATTCCCCATTTGCCTTCCTTTATTCAATAGCCTCTGGGAACCTGCTAGTGTCACAGACCTACGGCTGTCTTTAGTTCTAGCCTTTTACATCCAATCCCAAAAAATTCTTATTAAGCTTTTCCTCTGCAGCTCCTGGAAAGGTCCTCTGTGCCATCACCTGAACAATTCTTCTTCTTTTTGGAAAATTCCTTTTGACCACTGTGATACTCTCTAATCACTTCTTTCTGCAACAGCAGTGTTCCAGTCTGTCTTTCAGCATCTTATTTTCTTCAAAGCTGTATTAATAAACCAGCAGCTTCCCCCAGTCAGCTCCAGAGGATGAGAACACACTGCTCAGGGGCAAACACACTGCTCAGGGGCAAAGCACCTCATTTACTCTCCAACAGCAACATCTTCATCAGTCTCGTTTGCCTCAGCCACCCCCAGCCTTCACAGCACCCATAGGAGCATCTAACACCTAAGGAATGGGAGTGAACCAAGAGAAAACCTCCAGTAACAGCACATTCACTCTTCTTTTGTATTTTGGCTGCTTTTGACACCAGTTGAATACAGTGAACTCACACGGTGCTTCAAAGGAAAGCTCTGAAATGCAGAAAAAAGCACCACCAAGAAGAAAATACCAACTGTAGCCATAATTGCTTGGCTGCTATTGAGGAATGACAACTCCTTTCATTGCTGGAACCACACAAGAAAATACAGATACACACTCTTGGGACTTCATCTGCAGCAACCTCTCTGAGCCTAATTAAGGACACACTGCTGAGGCAGTGGCTGCCAAACATTCCTTGTGGTCCCTTCTTTGCAATGCAAAGAATGGGTGAATAGTAAAGCTGGGTAAGGGGAAATGCCCACCTCCCTGCTCAGGGAGCCAGAAAGCCACTGCAGCACTTCAATGAGAACCTATTTTACAATGATAATGCATAAACCAGCTAATGTGATTGGCTCCCCAGTGTAACAGAGGGTTGCGCACAGGCTAGAGTTCCCTGCAGCAATAATAGCAGGGGTTATTAGCTTAATCCTTTAAACACTGAGCTCACTGACCACTCTTTTCCACTGCTGACCATATGCAAGGACAGCAAGATCGTTATGAAAGGGGGTTTTACAACTACGGGTCTTCCTCCAGCTTTTAATATGAAAGTGATTTCCTATGTTCCAAAGGCACATCACATGTGTCTGCAGAGAGCCAGCTCCCACACTTAAGTTAATTACCCCAGCTTGCCTAGAAGGCAGAGCCGGCGCATTTCCCAAGATCCCTTGGCAAGAACCTGCTCTCATTGCGGCAAGGTTTCTAACCTTATTGAGGACTGAGTCACGACTGCCTCTTTGCACTTCCATCTGTCACAAGCACCAGTTGTTTCAAGGAACCCTGGCTCTGGTGCATTTTGGCTGAATGTTAATAATCAGGTAATATATAACTGTGATATTTTATGTTTTGCTGGTGAGTTAGAAATGGAAAAGGTACCTAGGGCAGGGGCAACACCCATTATTTATGTCCACAGAAGGAAAAATGGCTTCAATTTATTTAGTTTGTGTAATAAATAGAAGAGCTCAGGCCAAACACAAACTCAGTCTTTGCTCCAATTGTGCATAATGAATCGATCGACCCACATCCTTACGGCACATCCATCAGCCAAGCACAATGAGCTGGGAGAGATCTCCCAGATCTTCAGGGCCAGCCCTCTGCTGCAGTGTCCAACAGCCTTTTCCCTGAAGGGACAGTGCCCACAACTGAAGCAAAGAGCTTCCAGAGCTTCTGCTCCTGTGTTTTTTACCAGCACCAGACAAAAGTGACAAATAGACCCTATCTCATGTTTAAGTCTAAATAAAATTCCCCACACCAAAGCAGCCCTGGTAATTAGCTACACTTAGAAGTCAATTAAAATTCTGTTTACCCAGCTGACAGCAGCTGCAGGTGGTCAGGAACACATTGGAAGGAGCTACTGACTGCAGAGCACATTACCATGAGGGAGCTCAGCTCATGCAGAGATCATCTTTGCAGGTTACTGGGCAAGGTATGAAGTGCTGAGAACTGAGGTTGACACACAGATGATTCCTTTCTTCTGATGAGAAACCACAGATACCTAGGGTCTTGTGGAAGAGAGAAATCTCTCATGTGGGAGGGCTAGGAAAAGGTTGGACTTGATGATCTTCAAGGTCTATTCCAGCCAAAACTATTCTTTGATTTTATGATCCCTTTTGGTTTCTTGCCCAGGACTTGGCCAACTTTAGGCGAAAGAGCACTAAGTTGGATAACAACAGGTATCTGCTTCAAGAAAAGATATCACTGATGCAGTGGAACAGTATAAAAAGCAAGCTCTCTTGCAGAAAGGAGGACAGTGTGTGTGTGCTGTCTCTCTGCAGGACTCTCTCCATGTGCAGGCTGTTGCAGTCTTCCTGGCAGACAAGAACCAGACAGAATGGACTGGGCCAGGATCTTGAACTGGGTTGAGAGTTTGTTGGACATTTTCTACAATAGATATGGGTGGATCTTCCCAATCTTGTGAACATTTTCTCTGCCTCTGGGTTTCTCGCTAGGATGTTTCTGGCCAGAGGTTTTTTCCTGTGTTTCTTTAGTGGCCGGATATACTATTTCATCTTTGCATTATATAGAGAGAGTTAATAAAACGTGCATTCTGTTGATCAAGCGAGGTTCTTCTCCCTCTCTACTCTGCCCTAGTGAGGCCACATCTGGAATATTGTGTCCAGTTCTGGGCTCCCCAGTTCAAGAGAAATAGAGACTTGATTGAGAGAATTCAACCGAGTACCACAGGATGACTAGGGGACTGGAGCACTGACCTTATGAGGACAGATTGAGAGATCTGGGACTTTTCAGCTTGAAGAGGAGAAGACTACAATAATCACTGTCTATAAATCCATGAGGGCTGGATGCCAAGAAGAAAGAGACAATCGCTTTTCACTTGCGCCCTGTGATAGGACAAGGGGCAATGGGTGTCAGTGGGAGCACAAGAGTTACACAACAACATGAGGAAGAACTTCTTTACTGTAAGGTTACAGAGCACTGGAATGGGCTGCCCAGGGAGGCTGTGGAGTCTCCTTCTCTGGAGACTTTTAAGATCTGTCTGGATGTGTTTCTGTGTGACCTGTCTTAGGTTTTATGATCCTGCTCAAGCAGAGAGGTTGGACTTGATGACCCCTGGAGGTCCCTTCCAACTTCTAGTGATGTGTATCTGTATGTGATGGCTGTGTTCCTTGGACTGGGTTACAGCATTATCAAAACAAGGTGCGAGAGAAAAGCAAGCAACAGCACACCCACATTTCTCTCAAAAAACAAATGGTCATTATCCCATCAGACAATAGTCATAATGACAGCAATTACCATCAATCTCTCAGCCTACAAACAATGTAGGGAAGCTGTCCTCATTTTAAATGCTTAACACACTAGAGAAGCAAAGCGCCAGAAAGCATCTTAATTTGGGAGAAGTTCTTCATTTATGGACTGGCCAGAGAAATCATAGGCTCATCCTGGCTGGAAGGACCTCCAGGATCAGCAAGTCCAACCCTCATTCCAACAGCTCCCTAACCCCTAGACCATGGCCTCAAGTGCTCTAGCTACTCGGTTTTCAAACACCTCCGAGGATGGTGACTCCACCATCTCCCTGGGCAACCACTCTCTCAGCAAAGAACTTCTTCCTAAGATACAACCTAAACCTCCCCTACGCAACTTGAGGTCACTTCCCCTCGTCCTATCACTAGCAATTTGGGAGAAGAGACCAGCACCAGCCTCAATACAACCTCCTTTTAGGTAGTCTCCACTTGACTAAATAAACCCAGTTCCCTCAGCTGCTCTCCACAAGGCCTGTTTTCCAGCCTCGCTGCCCTTCTCTGGCCCTGCTCCAGCCCCTCAATGTCCTCCTTATCCTGTGGTACCCAAAACTGGACCCAGTACTCAAGGTGCAGTCTCACAACTGCGGGCACCATCACCTCCCTACTCCTGCTGGTTACTCTGTTTCTGATCCAGGCCAGGATGCCATTGGCCTTCTTGGCCACCTGGGCACCGTGCTGCTTCTGTTCAGTCAGCTGTCATCCAACACTCCCAGGTCCTTTTCCTCCAGGCAGCTCTCCAGCCCCTCTTCTCTCAGCCTGGAACTGCTGGGGGTTGTTGTAACTGAAGTGCGGGACCCGGCACTTGGCTCTGTTAAACCTCATCCCACTGGCCTCAGTCCATCGCTCCAGCCTGTCCCAATCCTTCTGCAGCACCTCCCTACCCTCCAGCAGATCAACACTGCTGTTTCATTTTATGTAATCTGCAAATTTCCTGAGGGAGCACTTGATCCCTTCCTCCACATCAGTGATAAAGATGTTAAACCAGACTAGTCCCGGCACTGAGCCCTGAATACACCCTCTCTTTTTTCCTAGGAATGAAGCCATTGAGGCTGCCAGTTATTTTATTTTCACAAAAAGACACAAGAAACCCTCTTGTGAACCCAGTTGATGTTTCATTAGTATTTCATCTTTTAACTTAATCAATACAATGAAAGAATTATCAATAGAAGAAAGCTCAATTTGGATACAGTCTCTATTCTCAGTGAAACTGAAAGAGAAACACAGCTTAGCAATCTTTAGACACCCAGCTTTGTGCTTCTTGTTTCTTCAAAGTCTCATAAGAACCATAAATAGATCAGTGAAACACCAGACATGCCCACAGATAACAAAAAGCAAATAGAACCACAGAACAATTTTGGCTGGAAGAGACCTTCAAGATCATCAAGTCCAAGCCCTATTGTCATCACCAAACCCTGTCTTTTCTTAAATACCTCCAGAGATTTTGGCTCAACCCCTTCCCCGGGCAGGCTGTTCCAGTGCCTGATAGCCTTTCAGTAAAGAAATTCCTCTTAAAATGACCATTCATTTCACTCTCCAGACTGCAAAGCTCAGGAGTCTAAATCAGGTTTTTAATTCTAATCTACAGATCTCTGCCAGACCCCTTCCGAGTACCCACAAGGGGCAGCTGAGAGGCAGGAGGTGGTGGTGCAGGGCTTGAAACATCTCATACAGGGCAACTAACCACCCTGGGCAGCATGAGTTGCCTCTTTAGGATGAGAAAACCTAAGAGCACCACCTCAAGCTGTGTGGTGCAAAAGACAGGCTGGAGGGCAGGGATGCCATCCAGAGGGACCTGGACAGGCTGGAGAGGTGGACACAAGCCAACCTCATAGAGTTCAGCAAGACCAAGTGTAAGGTCCTGCATCTGGGTCGAGGCAATACTAACTACAAATACAGGCTGGGTAGTAGCCCTGAGGAGAGGGACTTGGAGGTGCTTGTGGACAAAAAGTTCAACATGAGCCAGCAGTGTGCACTTGCAGCTCAGAAGGCAAACCGGACCCTGGGTTGCATCAGGAGAAGTGTGGCCAGCAGGTCGAGGGAGGTGATTCTCCCCCTCTACTCAGCTCTGGTGAGACCCCACC
>JAOXOE010000874.1:4880842-4931493 GCA_028565055.1 Phoeniculus purpureus | reverse complement strand
AGTTGTAGACAGCAATAAGGTCCCCCCTGAGTCTCCTCTTCTCAAGGCTAAACAATCCCAGCTCCCTCAGCCTCTCCCAGGTGTTCCCTTCTACAGGAAGAACAGTCCCAGCTCTCAGTCACTTGATACGTGTAACATGTTCAAGTGCTGTAATCATCTCCATGGCTCTTTGCTGAGCCCACTCCAGTATGGCCATGTCCCTCTTGTAGCTGGAGTCCAGATCTGGACACAGCCCTCCAGCTGTGGTCTCACCAGAGCTGAGCACAGGGGAAGAATCACCTCCCTAACCCCTCTGGCAACTCTTTAGGTAATGTTGGCCTTGTGTGCTGCAAGGATGCTTTGCTGGCTCATGAGCCAATGGTTCTCCACCAGGACACACAGGTCCCTCTCTGCAAAGCTGTCAGCAAGTACGTCCCTACCATGCACTGGTGCATGGGAACATTTCTTCATAGGTAGAGGGACTGTGTCTTTTCCTTTAGAACAGTCTATGACATTGTCCTGCCTGACCAAGTCCCTTTGAATGGTGATGCCTCTGATGTATCAACCATTCCTCTGAGTTCTGTATTTGCTGAGGATATAGCCAGTCCCATCATCCCAGCCATAATTAAGGTATTAACTGAGTATTAGACCCAGTATCAACCCCTGGGCTGTATTAGTGACTGATCTCCAGCTCCTGTTGTTCAACAAGAGTCTACATGTTTATTCAAGCAGAGCTGCAAAGTGACCTCACCATAAATGTGTTTGTTCACTTCCTGCAGTGACTCCCAGATTTCCAGAACATGTACTGGCAGGTGACATCTCACTGAACTCTGGATCCTTGGCTGTTTATGAAGCACTAGCTCTACTCCTTACACCCTGCTCAACAAGAACATTAATGCAGGCAACAACATCAGATAAGTATTGAAATGATGCTTTTCTGTGAGGTATCAAAAGAAGCAGAAAGGAAGGATATTAGGAAGTTTCTTCACCAAAAGGTGGTAAAGCAACCTCAAACAAGCTTCTCGGGCAAGCAGTTGAGTCACCATCCCTGGAGGGATCTAAAAGATGTGTAGCTGTGCTGCTGAGGAACACGGCGTAGTAGTGACTTGGTAGTGCTCAGTTAATGATTGGATCTGATGATCTTCAAGGTCTCTTCCAACCAAAATGATTCTATGATCTTTTGTTCAAAAGATTTAATCAAGAGCTTTCTTTGAGGACTCCTGCTATGACCCCACTTACAGTTGGAGGGTACCAACACATCACTGTTGATCCCACATACAGTGCGTTCTTACCTTTGCTAAGCCCATGATTTTTGGAAACAGGTAGGAGGAACATCCTTCTGGACTCTGCCCAAGTTGGCTAAATGGGGTGTGAAATGTAGCCTGGGGAGGGGGGAAAGAAAAACCCAAAACCAAACTTAACAACAGAGTACAAGACTCAAGTACCAGGATTTTGTTTTCATTTTAAAGCTTCTGCTGTGACAAGGTTCACCAGAAATACATCTGGACCATTACCATGGGCTTTAAACACCATCTGGTAACTGTCCTTTACACTCTCAATGCACCCAAGAGCTGACTTTGTACAATTCAACCCTTTATCAGAACAACTCCATTGATATGGTGGGATATCAGAACAGAAACACAGTGTGCAGAAGTTCTTCTGCTCTACTTCACATCAGTAAGACTGGAGCTGGAGTGATGAGCCCAGTTTCTACCACTATGGTTCAAAAGACACAGCACAACTGGACAGAGTCTACAGGAATGTCACTGCAGGCCATATGAGGAAAAATGGACACAGTACAGCTGCTTAGCATTAAAAAAAGGACTGAGAGAGTAAACCTGGGATACACCTAATGGTACTTAGAGTGCACTGATGGCTACATCCACTCACAGGTACTGTAATGGAAGATAAAAATAGTCTAAATTCACGAATAAGAAACAACAGGTTCACTCTGAAGCAAAAATCAGAGGAGAAAGAGGGAGAACCCCTCCATTTTTTAGTAAAAAACAGATCCAGGGACTGGAACAGACTGAATTCATCACACACACTACCCAAGTATATGTCAGGCATTGCATGGTCCTAGCTGATCCTGTAATGGAGCAAGCAGGAGTTGGACACTCACTGTTCTATTTTTCTTAAGCCTCACAGTGACAAACCAAAACCAGCACAGACTTTGAGGAAAAATCTGACACAGTGCTGAAGCAGGTGTCAAAATACCACCCATCACAGACACTTTTACAAGCAAAAGCTTGCCTAAAATTAATTAAGACTTAATAAAGTTAAGCTCTGTACCTTATTCCTTACCTTAAACAAATAAACAGCAAAGAACATAAAAACCAGGCAATATAATGGGATTAATACAGCTTGTGGTTACGTACTGGGCAAGTTGCCTTGAAAGGAATCCAAAACTAAGTAAGCCAAAACTTTCCCCAAGTTATCTTGGAACACAGATTAGATAAAATGCCAGTTGCTGCACTTCTAGTCCCTCACACCCCCCTTCCACACCTGAAAGGGGCATTACAACCATCATTTCACATCAGATACTCTTCACTGTACCCATTGATCCAGTAAAGAGTTTCTAATCTGGCATCAGCAACTTGCTAACCACAGCAGGGAAATTCCCCGTGTGTTAACCACGGGCTGGCTCGCCCCTGTACAGGGAATTAATAGACATTCCTTGATGTGATATAAGAAGCCTCTGTACTGGTGTGGGCTTTTCTGTCAGATTACACCAAACCAAACAGTATTTGCTATGGAGAGAGGCTCACGGACCGTCTTGGGATCACTGTGTAAGGTACTTACTCTGTCCGAAGCATAGACAACGTCGCACAGGGCAAGGACTGTTACGCATATTCCAATGGCTGGGCCATTCACCACTGCAATCAGTGGTTTGGGAAAATCAATAAAATGATCCACAAACTCTCTAGAGAGAAGGAAAAGCAGAACGTAAGGGACACACCAGAGTCTTCTTTATCAAATACGAACAACTTCCTAAACACGTGATTCATAACAAAACCCTCAAGTGAGATTCTCCGCGGCACAGTCCTCCCACATGAATTCTGACAAAGAAATAAGAAGTGTTTGAATTATCAGCATTTTCTTATCAACTAAGAATCAAACACATACCAGCACAGGTTTCCCAGCTCCTGCAATCGAGTTATGAAAGCGCTGTCCTCTACAACTGCAGTGCCTGGATACAGCTCACTAACAGCTGCATTCTGCCCTGTCTATCCATCCACCTCACCCCCACCTAAACCCCAGCCATGGGATATCCATTCTCTTCACAGATTCCTTTCTGCAGAGTGAAGCTCCAGCAGAAACCAAACTCATGCTGACAGAACTCTCTAGTTCTTCTCTACACAGGCTTGAGAAGTAGCATTTTATGTCACTTGACAGCTACTTCTCCACCCAAGAAGTGCAAAGCACGTTCTCAAAATGCAGTGTTTTCCAGAGGTGAGCAGTGCTGTAAGAACTGCCCCTCTCTGGATGTCTGTGCATCAGCTCCCCTGAAGCACTGTGCTTGTGCAATGGTAAAAGCAGAGCAAGGATGGTCTTCTCACAAGAGCCAGATGAAAGACCATGAAGTATTCGTGAATCTATGCATCACATTAAACATCTTATGAAGGACTCATTGCAGGCTGGAACACTCGCCAGTTACCAGTGAAAAGTATCAGACAGCTTGCCTAAGGAAAAGCTGCAAACTCGAGTACCTTACTTGAAATTAACCTTTAAAACAGTCATCAAAACCACAGTTTGCTTTTCTGCGTATTTTGAATTTTCCATCAATTGCAAATGCTTGAGGGAGCAAACCAGCTTGCAAGTTTCTCTCAGGTGTCATGAACAGAAGTAAAAGATAAGACTACATTTGCTTAACTAGGGAAGAAATGTGTTGTTTGTCCCCAGAAACATTTCAGCTACTGTGTCTGATGATGTCCCTGATCCCTTGATCTCGCTGGCCTTAGAAAATAAGGTTTAACATATGAATGGGGGATTAGGTTCAGGCCTAAAGGTATGGCTTTAGAAAATAAGTTTAACATGTAGATTCAGACTCAAAGGTGGAACCAAGATCTCAGAATTCCTGGGAAACTTTGAACCTGTTCATTACACCTAGGCACTGTTCAAAGACATCTACGGTGAAGGTGTTTTGGCATGTCTTGCTGTTTCTCACTGCACCTTATACCTTTTCACAGCAAAATCACACTTTTGTCTTTATAGCTGCATGTAGTTTGGGGACCAAAAAATGGAGTCTTTAGCATCACTATGCTTAGAAAGATTTCTAACAGTCATCTCTTTTCCTGGTTTCATACAACTAACACAACTCCTGCCACATCATCTGTTTATGCACTTGGTGAGTTCTCAGACACAGCCATCAAAGAATGACAGAACTACTGAGGCTGGAAAAGAACTCTTAAGATCATCCAAGCCCAGCCTATGACCTAAAATCACCACAACCTAGACCATGGCACTAAGGGTCATGTCCAGTTTGTCCTTCAACACATCCATGGATGGGGACTCCACCACTTCCCTGGGCAGTCCATTCCAGTGTCTGATCACCCTTTCTGTGAGGAAGGGCTTCCAACATCCAACCTAACCCTCCCCTGGTGCAGCTTCAGGCCTTGCCCTCCCATCCTGTCGCTAGTTGCCTGAGAGAAGAGCCTGAACCTCACCTGACTACAACCTCCCTTCAGGTAGTTGTAGAGAGGGAGAAGGTCCCCCCTGAGTCTCCTCTTCTTCAGGCTAAACACTCCCAGCACCCTCAGCCTCTCCTCATCAGACTTTCCCTCCAGTCCCCAGTCCAGTCTCAGGGTTTTCTGACAACACCTGCAAACTGTATTTCCCCTATGACAGTAATCTCTGCATATATGAAACCAAGACGTTCTACCTGAGTAACACTGCTCCATCCTTTGCCATCTTCTCAATTTCTCCAGATTGGATATTAGTAAAATTATTCAGATCGTTTCCACTGCTATAGAAGTCTCCGTTTCCTGCAGAAAACACAGGTGAAGAAATGCATCAACAGTTTCCCAGGTGACAAAAGAGAAGCTTCCACTTACCACATTTACAGAGGAATTTCATTCTGAGTCTTTCATATTTCCAAGTAATTAGCGAGTTTCCTCTCAGAATACGCAGACTACTTTCAAACACCTGTGGCTTAAAATTAAGTTTTGACTGGCAGTTTGATGAAAATAACGGGTAAAAAAACCCAAAGACTATTTAAATTTGAAAGACTTGAGGGGGAAAAAAATATCTTCCTTTTTTATAACAGTGTCAGATGGAAAAACACTGACTGTTTCTTCCCTTACACAGTGGCTCAGGGCTCACAACCACCCACACACTAAGACGTGAGAACCTTGTTTTCTTTAAACAGGAAAACGGCAACGTAAGTTCGTCTCTCTTCATGCCCTTCAGACTGAGGAAGCAATTAAAAGCAGGCAGAATAACCTGTTTAATATGGGGTAGAAGCTTTACAGTTTTTATGACCAATTAAGGGAAAGGTCTTATCATTTTAATGAGAGACTGGCAGCACTGCATAGAAATCACTGCACCGAAAGATGGATTCTTCAGTAGGAAGGTGGTGAATGTGTAAGTCAGTCTGAGGCACCATCAAAGACACAAGGAGTATTCAAAAGCAGGACAAGATCTGCCTAAATCTCGTGTTCCATGAGGATGTTCACAGGACAGAGCCTTTCCCTGGTTAGCACGTCCACTGTTCTACTCGCACCACAGTGCTCTCGCTAACAGCACAAACAACAGAAAGGCTCATGCAGAGGTGCTTGCTGTTCATTTCTAACTACATGTGTTTTACACACCCCACACCCCAGCTGTGTGTGCGCTACCCTTCTCACCTTCTGAGGGTTGTTGTGCCTCATCATTGCTGCCAACGGGAAATTCAGCATTCTGGGAATGCAAGGTGCTGGTAAATAAGGTAGTGGAGAAGTCCGACACGACTACCTCACAAGTAAATGGGCTTAAGCCCAAACTCACCTTGCATCTACACTACTGAGCTGCCAGCTAACACTGAGGCCTTAGCCAATTTAATCTTCTGTTACGAGGTTGGGTCAGACAGCAATGCCTGCACTCAGCCACTGCCACCATGCCATTCAGTCAGCATCAGAGCTGAAGCACAGGGAACTACAGGGAATCCAAACAACATGTACCCAGAGCAGGCAGACTTCACAGGCAGCATGAGGTTGGGATGCCCTTTCACATTCTTACTGCAGTCACTCAGCTGCTCACATCTGGTGGCTGGGACGTACACAGTTGGGCCAGGTCACAGCTTGCCTGTCCAATCCCTTCCTATGGCAGTCACCCACAAAAAGTCCCTACCAAGGATCATTTTTTCCCTGATGCTCGTGGGCAAAGATGCAGAGTAAAATTTCTACTGGCTATGCTAGAGCAGGATTTGAAGGGCTTGTTTTTAGCAGGCATCAGTGTATCATGGAGGGGGAAAAAACTGACTAAACCAATACCAATGACCTTCAAAAGCAGTAGTGAAGATGCTGTGGAGCAGATATATCAGCTACTCAAAACTAATAAAGCCCTTTGGAGTATCCCATGTACAGGAAAGAATTTCTTCACACAATTCTATCTTACTCTTAAGCATAGATCAGACAGATTGTATTGGTATTGTACTTAGCCATAATGTACAGCAGATCTACGAGAGGCAAAGGAAGAGTGGTACCAGTAATAACTGCTATGGTAGAATCATTTCTTCCAGCTTCTTCAAGAGCTTTCATAATTTCTTTGTACATCTGCACAGGAGGAAACAAAGTACAAATGAGATGCTGCAACAGATTGTAAAAGGAAGATTTGCACCAACAAGGACATTAACTTTTAGGTTAAAAATACTTGCATCCACATAAAGCTTGTTATTACAGGTGAGGTACTTGGGACCATACTGAGACACAGGCTTGCAATGCTCAAGACTCCTGAAACAAATCTAAACAGTAAAAATAAGGTCCTTTGGAAAACAGACATTCACAGAATCATAGAATGGTTTAGGTTGGAAGGAACCTCAGAGATCATCTAGTTCTGACCCCCCACGCCGTGGGCAGGGACATCTCTCAGCAGATGTTAGTTAAATCTAACCTAAATCTCTTTTAGCTTGAAAACATTCCTCTTTGTCCTATCATGTAATCTACCTTTCCAACTTTCCTGTAGGCCCTGTTCAGGTAGTGGATGGTCTCCCCAGAACCTTCTCTTCTCCAGCCTGAACCACCCCAATTCCCTCAGCTGGTCTTCATAGCAGAGGTGTTCCAACATTCTGATCACCCTTGTGGCATCTTCCGTACACATCTGTGCACATCCCAACAATTCCATGTCCTTCTTGCACTAGGGACTCCATGACTGAATGCAGGTGGGCTTCTCATCGAGAAAAAGAAACCCCTCCCTTGACCTGCTGGTGACCGCTTGTTTCAAGGCAGCCCAATATACAGTTGGCCTTCTGAGCTGCACTTGCACACTGCTGGCTCATGTTGAGCCTCTCATCCACCAACAATCCCAAGTCCTTCTCCTCAGGGCTGCTTTCAATATCTGAGAGTTATAAACCTGTGACGCAGTAAAGTGGGAAAATTTAATATAGTAAAGAAATAATATAGGGGTGAAGGTCTCATACATCTGCAGTGGTGAAACATGATGATCACATTTCCAGCAGGATGGACTTCCTCATTCAGATAGCTATGGGAACAGGAAGACTATCCAGACAGGCTGCACACACTTTGCTATACAAAAGGCTACAGTCACGTCTGCACAAACCTGGCTAGTCTTCCCGTACTTTGCCCTTTTAGCCCACCGCAGACCATAATCCTATAGTAAGTTTGAAACAAACCCTGAAGACACAGAAATCCATAAAATTATAGCTGAGTGGTTTCAACATGGACTGCATATTCATTCCCTAGGTTGTTGCTGGAGTCAAGAACTCAGACCACCATGATTCAGTCAGATCTACTAAACCTTTAACAATGATTCTTCAAAAACTTAGGTAGTTTACTTAGGACAGAAAAAAATCATGAATCCTGCCAAGTTAGTTACCTGATGGTTGATGGCGTTTTTCCTATCGGGTCGGTTAAACATTATCTTTGTGATGTTATTTTTGGTGGTCACTATTAATGTTTCATAGCCATCATGTCTGCCCTCTTCCGGAGAAGCATCTTTCTTCTGGGCAGCAGATTCTGCAGAGACCAGACTTGAGACAAGCTCGGTATATTTCTGTCTGGCACTGTCCTGTAATGGAAATTAATTTAAAAAAACCAAATCACACGAGATTATCAAAGGCTGAAACAGAAATCAGTTTTGTATGCACTGACTGGGGAAAAGTAAAAGGGGGGCTGTGCTCTAGGGATTAAAACAAGTGTCAGTTAGAGAGAGGACGATTCTACAAATCTATGATGAGAAGATAAACATGCTGTATCCAACTCTGCGCATCACCTGGAAAGCAGCAGCAATGGATCCGTGAAAGGAAAGTGCATAGATGCTGAGGTGAGGCCTTTTGTTTTGTTGGAGAAGTGCCCTCAACCAAACCCAAGTTTCCCCACAGAGAGCTTTGTCCCACTGCCAGAATTTACATACTTCTGTGGATCCTTTGTTTCTGCTTTCCAGCTGGCACACTGCTCAAACTATTGGTTTTGTTTCTTCATTCTCCAACCAAAAGTTGTTCTTTTAGGACACGTTTTGCTCTGTGCAGGAGTCCTGAGCTGCACCCGCGACATCTGAAAATCGCTTGAAGACATCAGTATTCATTTAGAACAAACATGACATACAGCAGCCAAAGGAATGCTGCCTCTCTATTCCTATAGCAAGACATTATTTAAAGGCACTGTGAGTTCTTGGTTGTTACAACCTAATTCCTTAAAAGGATAATACACTTTGAACAATTCTCTAATCCAAAGTACACATGAAATTCTCTATTTTCTCTCCACCGTAGCTTAGCAAATACTCCTGAGCAGCAGCAGTGACACAGCTTGTTTGTAAAGTTCATGTTTCCTTGATTCAATAGTCGCTGAGGAAACGGGTCACCAGACCTATTACAGGCTGCACGTAAAAAGAATGCTGGTGTATCTTTGCATTTATACCCTTCCTGCTTGGCACGCTTGAAGTAAAGACATCTCTGAAGTCTATGAAAGGTATTGAAGATGACAAGACACACTTGTGACGGGCACGAAGAGATGCTCTCAGAATGCCACTTTTTAAAATGACAAAGTTATCAATATATCAAACTTGTTATTTGGTTTAAGAACTGAGACGCTTAATTAATCCCCTTAAAATGAAGATCATAGTGTGAAAATCACTACTTTTACTGAAAACCAAACCATCTAGAAGTTATCTTACACCAGTACAACCTGATAGGAATAATGTAGAATGAGGCTGACACAATTAAAAACCTCCAAACATTAAAGGAGTGAAATGACTGTAGAACATAGTGAAAAACACTCTGGTGCCTGAAGCAGGGGTGCTCAATTAACTAATATGTTGAGACATCAGCCATTCACCTACAGGTGCTTCAAGGTAGAGTAATCTACTGTCATAGTTTGCAATTTGAGCAGGTTTCTTGCCCTGACACACTGGGGAGTTGCTATGGTGAGTTGTGAAAATTTTTTGTCTCTGCAAACTGGAACAACAGGTTTAGAGCATCTGGTTTTTGGCCCCTCCTTTTTGACTCCACTTTTACCTGCTGTTCGGAGACAACACATGGCACTGAGCCATGTTTCAGCCCATCAGCACATTACATTAACTGGTTAATTTTGTCTCAAGATAAACCCATGACATCTGCAAAGTATACAGATCTATAATGATAAGCATTGTCACCTGAGACAGATTGCCAAGAGAATTCCACGCATCCCACTTGGCTTTCTTGACAAAGTCCAGCATACCTGGTTTTGGAGAACTGCAGGGACCTTCAGTTGCCTGAAAAGAGCAAAACAAAGCTTACTTAAACATTGATTGAAGTTCAGATTCCTTGCTAAAAAAGACAGTCGCTATTAGGAATATTATCTGATCAGGATTCAAAATTCAGCTCTCAGGCAGAAGGAATATCCAGTGGTGGGGCAATACTCAGATGTGTCACACACCATGAAGTTTTCAGTGTCTGCTATTTCCTGATACTCAGTGCCGGGCTTTTGGAAGTACCTAAGCAGCACGAGGCACTAGGTTCCAGGATGCCGACACGTGTTAAAAGTTCTCCTATCTCAAAAATGCTTCTTAAATAGAAATTTAGGACCTGTGAGCTGTGTGAACAAACCAACCCCAAGATCTCTTAATCTGGATCTTACTTGAAAGATGGCCCTACTTTCAGCAAATGCACTGGACCAGTTGAATTGCAAGAGCCCAAGCTATGAAGAAAAGCAGACTACTGGAGAGAAATATTTCAAGTGGGAGGTGAGAAAGAAAGAATGCGTTTGGGAGCTTGTTATTAGGAGTTAGCAAAACTACTTGGAACAGTCAGCTAGGTTTTTATTTAAAGGAGTGATTGATTTACTTCTCCAATGCAGCAAGCCACAGCTTGTACTGACCCTGCAGCCAATCTTGATGTACAAACACTTTAAAAAATGCCAGTACAAACCCCTCTCAGGACTTGCAGTTATTTCTGTGAAGGTCTCCTTCCAAGGTGTAGTAAAAAATAACCTTCACTCTCAGTGTGGAAGAACAGTTACTCAATTTTTATTTTTTTTTTAAAAACCACTATTGTAGAAGCATCAAAAATTACTGCAACTATAAAAGAAGGCAGAAATACAGAGAGACAGAAAGGAGGACCAGAAATCACCTTCAGATATCCACATTACTGTCTTGTATGCCCAGCTGACTGACTGTAAATACAACAAATTTAAGAGGAAGCATGTGGCACACTCATTTTTCCTAGGCATAAGCTGTTTTGCTCTACAATACATGCAAGGCATCACACAGCTGATGGAAATCAACTCAATTTCCTTGAATAAAGGTTTCTATTTAAGGTGTGATTTCTAAGATGAATCAGGACTGGTTTTCCTCAGAATTCAGGCAAGAGTTGAGGAGCTGGCATTTCAAGAACAGTATTCAAGTGCTTGAAATGAAGAGTTCGTTCAGACACAGTATCTTTTGACATCTGCTGTTTTAAGTGAATATTTTATGGTTCCATCTCTTACAAACCAGATCAAGCCTACCTGTTTAAACAAAGCATAGAGCTTCAACTTAGTTTCATTCCCAGGATCCTTTTTCAAAAGCTTCAGTTGTTCTTGAGCCTTTTCAAAGTCTTTCTGGCTGACTTGCATGGTGGCTGCAGTCATGTGCAGGTGAATTGCTGGAATGCAAACAGTTTGTGCTCGCCTGTTAATAGGTGGAAAAAAAAATCCCATTGCTTGGTTTTTGTGTAAAACTAGAGTAGTCTGCTTTCTAAAGCCATTAAAAGTAAACATAAAAAAGATTAAACAGTTGCATCTTCACTGATTAAAACAAAAATTACAAAAAGCAAGACACTAGAAATTATGAGAAAGTTGCTTTAGAAGTTTGCTTTAGCAGCAACATAACTAACCTTTGGAGAACATGACGTTATCTCTCTAATATGCAAATACCAGACTTAATGCTGCCAAACAACAAAGGAACTATGCAGCACTGGACCAGATGATCACGTAGAGACCACTAAACAGCAGCAGTGGTGAACTAATCTTTTGCTCTTTGGAATAAAGCAAAGCCCTACAGGTCCTCTCCATGCCAAACAAGTAAGGACCATGGGATGCTTTTCTTAATGGTTGAATCTCTGTACACACCATTAGCAGCTTTATGTTAATGAACTCACAGATCATCAAGTCCAACCCATGCTTGCTTTGTGGAACTTGGTCTCATCCAGGTACAAGAGAAGTAAACCTCCGGGGGAGGCTGTATTGGTACGTGCTCAGAGGCAGCCAGTTCCTGGATGGCAGGGTGTGTGGAAGGACTTGGGCAGATTCCTAGGACAGTTATGTCCTCCCACAGCACTGGATTTTACCCCTGAACAGACCAGCACACCCAATAAAGGTGCCTTGCCTCTCCTAATGAAAACCAGCAGCTTCTAGAGCTATACTGGGCCAGGTTTCTTCCTATCAAGACACGGTTCAGTACTCTCACAAGCCTGTGGCTGAGGTAGGTACCCAAACTTCACCACAGGGTGCCATGACTGAGACAGGGACCCCAACAGTAACTACAGTGGTTGTCTCAGTTGTGAAGAAACAGTGGACAACAAGGTCAACAGGTCTGCATCATCAATTAGCAAGGAAAGAGGAAGGAGAGGAGAAGAGTGAGCAAGAAGCTGGCCCTTCAATGCAGAAATCAGAAGAGTTGCGGGAAGTTAAACAAGAAACAGAAACTACCCAGTCCCTGACCTCGGAGATATGAGGAAAGATTCCAGCCGCCACCCAGGAGAGCGGTCTTCTGCCTGGCTGCTTCGATGGTGGGATAACGGGGCTGACAGTCAACAACCGGAAAGCAGAAAAGTCCAACAACTCGGATCCCTTGCCAGAAACCAGGGAATTGAGAAAGTTAACTGGAAAAGAATTTGCCTTTTGCAGTCTATGGAGACAGCTCCTTTGAAGTGTGAAGGCAAGATCATCCAGTCAAGGAAGATCTCATGAACTTCCCAGGGAACGGACTAACATAGATGAAAGTATCCAATACTTGAGAGAATTAGCAGTGTTGGAAGTGATCTACAGAAATCTGGACAATGATGGGACACCTCCCCACCCAAGATCCAGAGGACCTCTGTGTACATGGGTGCACAAGACACCAATTGCTACAGGCCAATGCACCAACATCCCTGGAGGAGTTCAAAAAACATTTAGATGCAGCACTTGGGAATATGATTTAGTAGGCATGGTGCGGCTGGGTTGATGGCTGATGATCTCTTGGGGGTCTCTTCCAACATTACTGATTATAGAATCATTAGGGATTGGAAGGGACCTCGAAAGATCATCTAGTCCAATCCCCCTGCCATGGGCAGGGACACCTCATCCTAAATCAGGCTGGCCAGAGCCTCATCCATCCAGCCTGGCCTTAAACATCTTCAGGGACGGGGCCTCAACCACCTCCCTGAGCAACCCATCCCATGCTCTCACCACTCTCACGGTGAAGAACTTCCTCGTTCTCATTCAGTCATTCTGCATAGCTTGCAAGCCTATCCTATCCACTCTTCCTGTTCACATAAATGCCTTTTTCCCTGACAAACATTCACACATGAGGGTCTTCACTAAGATTTTAGTCCATTACACTGAAAGTAGTTTCCCACTATTTAGCAGAGCCTGCAAAGCCTCTGACAGCCAGGGCCTCTCACTACAGTGTAGTCCTGTCACGAATGTAAGACTTAAAACAGCCAACTGTAGCATGCCAGCTGCTCACACTCTAATAAATGTTTTCCTTTAAACGTTAGTTGATCCTGGGGAAATAAAGCACAGCAAAAGCAGTCAGAAATCCTACTGAGGTAAAAACCAGTGGATGTTGCTAGAAACACGTGTGTTTAAAACTGATAGAACTAGAAACAGCTGGAAAGAAAGAGCTGTCGGTGGGGTAGAATCAAGCTGGAGGCCTGTGTCCAACAGTGTCCCCCAGGAGTCAGCACCGGGTCCAGTCCTATTCAACATATTCATCAATGACCTGGAGGAAGGGACAGAGTGCACTCTCAGCAGATTTGCTGATGATACAAAGCTCAGAGCAGTGGCTGACACACCAGAGGGCTCTGCTGCCATCCAGCGTGACCTGGACAGGCTTGAGGGTTGGGCAGAGAGAAACTCAATGAGGTTCACAAGGACAACTGCAGACGATGCATCTGGGGAAGAACAACCCTATGGATCAGCACAGGCTGGGGACTGGCCTGATAGAGAGCAATTCTAGGGAAAAGGACCTGGGGTTGCTGGTGGGCAACAGCTGACCATGAGCCAGCAGTGTGCCCTTGTGGCCAAAAAGGCCAACGGGCTCCTGGGGTGCATTAACAACACTGTGGACAGTAGGTCTATGGAGATTCTTCTCCCCCTTTACTCTGCCCTGTTGAGTACACACCTGGAATGCTGCAACGAGTTCTGGGCTCCCCAGCTCAAGAGGGACAGGAAAGCAGCAGTGATAGTCCAGCACAGAGTCCCCACAGATCAGAGGAGAGGAGCACCTTCCTTATGAAGAAAGGCTGAGAGAACTGGAATTGTTTAGTTTGGAGAGGAGCAGACTGAGGGAAGATCAATGCTTACAAATACCTAAAAGAGGATGGCATCAGGATCTTCCCTGTGGTGCCCAGTGATAGGACAACGGGCAATAGGCATAAACTCGAACATGGGAGGTTCAATGTGAACATAAGGAAAAACTTTTTTACAGTGAGGGTACCAGAGCCCTGGAACAGGCTGCCCAGCAAGGCTGTGGAGTCTCCCACTCATGAGACATTCAAAACACGCCTGGACATGTTCCTGTGTGATCTGCTGTAGGCGAACCTGCTTTACAAGCAGTTAGACTAGATGATCTCCAGAGATCTCTTCCTAACCCTGACATTCTGTGACTCAATGCTCATTTCCATTATTGTAACTGGCTTTAGAAAAACAAGGAAGAAAAAAAAAAAAGAGTAGGATACACTGTCAGACAGAAATAAGCATTTCACACAGACCTTGTACTGCAGCTTTATAAAGCTCCAATATTTCTGCTCATGTTCTTTCCACTTCAAAAGAAAATTAAACAAAATATTGTTTTGCTGCTAGAATGAAAGAGCTGTACATGTTGTTTGGGGGTTTTTTGCTAGGATACAAAGCAATCAATTACTACAACCCTCAAGGAGCCAAGTGTTTGGTTATCATCTCACACAAGCTTCCAATTTCATGCCTCTTCAGAGTCTCTGCAAAGAAGAAACTGTACTAGCTATCCAGCCCTGCCCATCACTGTTTCTGAGGCACTAGAAAGAGCTTGAACTCTTCTACAAGGTTCAGGAGTCTAAAACTCAGCCCGAGCACTTTACCAACTCTGCTCCATCACCAGCAAGTCAGGCAGGGGAGCAACCCAATAGGATCCCCTTGCTGACCTGCTGCTGGGAGACACACATCCAGAGCAGAGGAACCATGATCCCTCCCTCATTGGGTAACTGGACCAGTCCTTGCCTGCTGCTGCCTGGCCATGGAGTATTCCAGCTTCAAGCAGAGTCTCAGGCTTCAGTCCCCCTCCTTTAGTAGCACTTCTTTAATTCTGATCCTCTCTTAAAATTATCCTCATTTTTGTCCCTGGAGGAGAAAGGGATCTGGAGAAGAAATAGCAACTTTTGGTTAGTTCAGATACATCAAGGGATGCAGGAGCAGAGCTGGTGGCAAAAGTTGGTAATTACAACTGTTGGTAGTTACAGCAACTGTCAGGAAATGAAGTATATTAGTGGAACAGAAACCAGTATTTAATCTGTAACTATAAGAAAATGAGTAGATCATCTGAAAAAAAGAAATTCAACCCAAGACACTGATTTCTCAGAGATTTTTCTCCCCAAGAAGATTAAGGAAAGAAAAAGGAAAGTTTGACAACCAAATTGTGGCAAAGTTTGATTATCAATCAAAAGCATTAGCATAGTGAAGCATTAGCAGAACCACTACTTCAGAGCTTTCTTATTTCTTCTTTTCCACATTCACTTGCAGCACTTTTTGCATGTGATACACTTCCAGCTGTACTTCACTCTGCTGACTGAAAAGGAGCTACTGCTTGTGTTGTTAACATAAAAAGCACTAGAAATTTTAATCTGTGGATTGCCCAAATCACCACTTATCATCACGGGTTATATTCTAATGAAGTCAAGCAGGTTGTTCACCAATGCAATAACGTAGCATTAAGGATCCACACATTTTCCACAGCCCAAGCACTTGCACAGCAATGTAAGAGCTTTCTCCGTACAGCTGAAGGTGGAGAGGGCTAATGTCAAACTTCTGCCAGTTAGTATTCCAGTTACTTTCTCCACATGGGCTACCAATTCCTGAGCTGGGAAAAGAAGCAGTGGTGCTACAGCAAACTGAGCAGCCTGTGCCACGTTTGGAGCAATCACGCATTCATGCAAAACACTTGAGTCTGTTTGTGGGGAGGAACTGGAATCATAGAATCACAGAACATTAGTGATTGGAAGGGACCTTGAAATCATCTAATCCAATCCCCCTGCCACAGCAGGATCACCTAGGACCCACAGGAACATATCCAGGTGGTTTTAAATGTCTCCAGAGAAGGAGACTCCACAGCTCCCCTGGGCAGCCTGTTCTAGTGCTCTGTCACCCTCACTGTGAAGAAATTCCTTCTCATATTGATGTGGAACCTCTTGTGTTCCAGCTGACACCTATTGTCCCTTGTCCTATCACGGACATAATGACCTGTTCTAGGACACTCAGAAAACAGAAAGACTATATTTGCTGTTGAACTGTGACTGTTCAATTCTCAGCTGGCAGGCTCACTCTCTCTGTCAATCTACATTCATGGATAAAACCAGAACTGAGATGAACATACACATTCAGTCTTTGTAGCCAACAAGACCACTCAAAGACCAATCTGCATGACTGAACAAACATAACTACTGGTGAAACCTCTAGTCTCTACTTTGGACATTGTTATAAATGGAGACTACTTGTAAACAAGGTTCATTGCCATGAATTAAGTCTGCGTACCAACCCCAGACGCAACATCGCTATGAATCCCGAATTTCTGATGTTCAGATGTTTTTCATTTCTTCACATGTGCAATGTTCCAAACTTTTTGCTGGAAATACATAAACCAATTTCCATCCTAATGAGAACTGCAGGAATGTAGTATCACTTGTTTGATCTCTTCACTAGAGCAAGCAGTTGCAGACAAAACATAACTTGCACAGGGGGAGAAGCACAGAGGAAATGCAAGTAGCTTCTCAGAATGATACTATTCAAAGACAGTATCTGCTGCCCAGCAAAAGCTCAAAATTAATTCCTACCACTACATATAAACTTATTTTTTAAAAAACCAAAACCCATCCCAAAAGCATTTGAAAACATATTTACATTCCTCTTGAGAAACTCATACCTATCTTCTGATGGGACAAGAAATCTTAAAAACCAAGGGCAGAAAGAAACAGTGGTTCTTCATGTCAGGTGGAAGCTACATGAGAGCCAACTTTGAAGAGAGACTAGTTGCTCAAGCCCAGCAAAATTCAACAGCAAAAACTGTAGTTAGCCACCACCTCATCTGCATGTATTTCCGTTCAACAGTTTTAAAAGGTGCTTAAATAAGGACTTCGGTTTATTAAGATGCTTTTTTGTACAACTGTTCAGCTGTTTCATCACTACCTTATATCTTCTAAGCTGTACTGGTAAATCTGCATGTGCAAACAAGATGCAATTAACAATTCACTTACACAACACAATAACAAGATGCAATTAACAATTCCAGTTGAGCACTGGAACAGGCTGCCCAGAGGGGTTGTGGAATATCCTTCTCTGGAGACATTTAAAACCCACCTGGGCATGTTCCTGTGCAAATTGATCCAGGTGATCCTATTGTGGCAAGGGGATTGGACTAGGTGATCTTTTGAAGTCCTTTCCAATCCCTAATGTTCTGTGATTCTGTGAATTCATGCAATTAACATCAGTATTTGCATTAGAAGTGTCCTATTAAGAGTTTCAATATGTTTAATATGTTAGGCTCAGTAATTAAAAAGACAGCAACTTAGTTTAGTGGCCATGTTTCACAAGGCTAACCCTCAAAGAAAAAGAAATTCAAGACTCATAGTCACTAAACACTTTCTGAAAGACTACTACCTTACAGTCACAATGTCTTGCATAAAGTTACTGCCAAAGTCAAATAAAATGAGGTTTCAGGAAAGGAAAGGAGGTGTTTGGCTTTTTTAAAATATAGACAAACAGAAAAATATTACTACTTAAAAGGCAATGTTACTAACTCTCTAAACTTGTTATTGACCTGCACCAAGACAGAAAAGACTAAGCTTGAAGGGAAAAAAAAATACTTAAGAACAAGGCAGTTATGTGCTCTGCTTTCTTTTCTGGTCATCAGGCAAAGATCTGTGGTCCACAGCTGGTTAAAATTTGGGCAAGACAACTGAGCTCACAAGCACTAACTAGAACTAGAGGCCTGACTTGCTGAAGAGAAGGCTGAAAGGATAAACAGAGTTCCTGTGAGCAGGAGGAGCACAGTGGAGTACCCGAGACCTACAGAACGCAGCCTAAAACACGGAGAACTGAAAAACACCAAACTGTCTTAGGGAAAAAGATGTTGGCTTCTGATAGGAAGGAGCAAACAGCTGAGCAAGGCAATGCAGTACAACCTGAGACACTGACCCAGAGGCTATACAAAATTAATATTAACCTATAGGAAGCTTGCCTAAGATGCTCTTCATTTTGGAACAAGGGCAGAAGTCATGCTAATCACAAAAATTGTGTTCTCTTTGTCTCTCCCTGTATCTTAAGATGTTCATTTTCACTCCTTTTTCACAGAGCTCTGGGAGAAAGACTTTAATGCCTAAATGACTGCAGTTTGCTGGTCAAGATGCACTCACGCTAAGGGAGGCACTTGAGAAAAAGCATTTGACTTATGGAAGAATGCACTGTCACAGTCGAATCAGAGTGTCACAAGTCTTTGGTCAATTGGTATGACAATACCTGCACTTCTACTTTACTCAAAATCCTGCTGACTCACTAAACTTAACACACCAAACACTTTCCTTGGATATTAGCAAGACTATCCAAAGGAATATTCTTTTCCGATGGAAAGAGGAAGTTCCACAATTTCACATGTTCTGTGGTTCTTATTCTCATACAAGCAATTCTACAGTGGAATTTCTGATTTAACCACTTTCAACTAACGTGTAGCTCCCGCAGGTCTAAGTCCCCTTGCGAGTCCAGCCCTCCGTCCCGCTCTCCACAGCCCAGCTAGGGCTGCAGGTGCCCCGCAGCACTGCGCCCCAGGACACATTTACCAACAGCTCCTGCGCAGCACGGAGCGAAGGCACAGCCTGCCGGAAAAGCCCGAGCAGTCTTAGCGGGAACCCTTCATTAGCTGGACACACAATTAAGCTCGTTTTTGTGAGGATGATAAAGGTGTATAAAGCCACCATAGCCCAAGAAAACACAGAATCACGTATTCTGATCCGTGGGTTCAGATGCCTCACCCCAGCCTGACCAGCAGCTGAACACCTGCCCCAGGAGACACCGCATGAGTGGACAAGCCTCGCTCGGCAAAGCGCAGCTCTCCGGTCCCGCACCGTGCAAACAGCTGAGACGGGGCTGCCACGGCCGCGGGGTCCCCAGCTGAAGCCGAACGTGCGGTCCCTGGTCTCAGGCCGCAGGCGAAGTCCCCTCTGCGCATTCACCGCGTTCCGAGAAGGCCAACCCGGTCCATGGAGCGGCACAAGCCGAGGAGCACTGCCTCTGGGAATCCCCGGGGACCCCCATGAGGGACCCCCAGAGCAGTCCCAGCAGAGCCGGGGTGGGTCGCTGGGTGCTGCCCAGGGCTCGCCGCAGCCCCCTCCGGCCGGTCGGTCGGGACTCACCGTGTCTCACGAAGCAGCCGCCAGCTCAGCCCGCGGACGAAGGTCAGAACCACGCCGGCCATAGCGGAAAGGCGAAGGCGGGAGGAGGAGGAGACAGCTACGGCAAACCCCGCCCCGCCGAGCCGCCACCCCCTGACAGCAGCCCGCTTCCTGCTGGCGCCGCGCTGCCTCCGTGGCCTGCGGCGGGGGGAGCCTGAGGGGGCTGAGGGCAGCGGCGGCGCGCGCTTGAGGCCGGGGTCTGTCACCTGCTCCCCTCCTCTGTCTCTCCGTAGCATCGCGCCGAAAGGGAGCGCTAAAAAGATGCCCCTTGGGGTCAGAAATGGGACAGCCCGTCCTGCAAACCTGACCGGCGGCCAAAGCTGCCAGAGCGGTCTGTGGATATTAACGCAGGTGGGAGCAGAACCCCTGCGTGGGCTGATGTCATGGAGGACTCGGCAAGTCCCCCCAGAAGTGCTTCGACCTGTTGTCCGTCACAGCCGTGACTTGTGTTATCTTCGTATTTTTGCGTACCAGGAGCTCTTAAAAATGGTTTCACAATCACTTTTCATAGGGATCTCCCGTGGGGCTGTGGAACAGCCCCCGTGTCTGCACCACAGCCGGGCTGGGGCTGTGCAGTGATGGGATCGACGCTGCCACCTCCCCAGGTGCCGTGAAAGACAGTTATTGACAAGCATTTCCTCCTCCAGCTTCGGCTTCTGAAGGTGTATTGATTTTTTTCCTTGTATCTGCTCCGTGAAAGACATTTTTGTGTTTGATTTAGTGCTGGGAAGATCTTCATGATTCAGGCGGTCAGCTCTGCCAGTCTCCTTTTGAAACACATCCATTTGAATCGCCTTTTAAGCCTCTTTCTGGTTTTTTTCTCCTTTCCCCAAAAGTAAACCATAGAATGGCATGGGTTGGAAGACACCTCAAACATCATCTAATTCCAAACTTCCATCATAAGCAAGGACACCTTCCACTAGACCAGTCTGATCAAGGCCCCAGCCAACCTGGCCTAGAACACCTCCAGGGATGGAGCATCCACAACTTCCCTGGGCAACCAGTTGAGGTGTCTCAGTACCCTCAGAGTGAGGAACTTCTCAGCAGTCTCCCACAGCCTTCTCCTACACAAGCTGGTGGCTCATGGGCGAGACAGGTGGACTCTTGGTTAGGTAAGAAACTGGCTGCAGGGCCCAGCCCAGAGACTTGTGTTCAACTGAGTGAACCCGTCAATTGGTGGCCAGTCACAAGCTGTTCCCCAGGGATCAGGATTGGGGCCAGTGCTGTTTAACATCTTTATCAGTGATCTGGGTGAGGGGATTGAGTGCACTCTCAGTAAGTTTGCAGATAGCACCAAACTGGGCAGCTGTGTTGATCTACTGGAGGGTAGGAAGGTCCTGCAGAGGAACCTGGACAGGCTGGATCGATAGACTGAGGTCAGTTGTATGAAGTTTAACAGGACCAAGTGCTGGGTCCTACACTTTGGTCAGAATCCCCTGCAATGCTACAGGCTTGGGGCTTAGTGGCTGGAGAACTGGTCAGTGGAATCAGCACCCGAGGGTGCTGATTGACAGCAGCTGAATAGGAACCTTAATGATTCTGTGAATCTGTGAACAGTAATGAAAGTGACCCATTTAGACCCAACTCACCCACTTCAAGTCCAAGGCAAAATAGTCTCTTATAGCATATTTTCTATAGCCTCTATGCAGGTGAATACAAAGCACAGCAGCTGTGCTTTGAGAGCTTTCTTGTCAATCCAAACCACTTGCAGACAGCTTTTGCTCTTAAGTATCTGAGATTAAATGTCTTAGATTTTATTTTTATTAATTTCTTTCTATTCAATGTAACTGAGTTTAACCAGGCCTGCCTTTTTTAATCAAGTCACACTGGAACTTCTGAGAATGAATGAACATTTTCCAGTTTTCCATGAAGGCAGCAAAAAGGCATCTGTATGCTCAGTCAGAGATGGAATGTGTGCTACAGGAATTAAATACAGACACCAGCAGTATTCAGTGCTCAGCACAGAGGGCCCTAAAGAAACTGTAACCTCAGTTACAGACTTCTCTTTCCCATCACCTCTCTACTGTACATGCCACAGTCTATGTACTGCATGAGCAAGAGTGCTATTTGTTCTACATCTCTGTCCCAGAAGGGGACATCTATCTCCAGATGGCCTTTGTCCTCCTCCGTGTTTCTTGTTTTCAACTATCTACCTGCTCAGATGAGCTAAAATATTTTAAAACTGCTTTTTGAATACCATATCACATAAACATTTTCTCATTCTATTGGTGGTGTTACCTTTTCCTTATATATGCACGATTACTTATTTTCTTTGCATGTTTTTAACTGCTCCTTCTTTGCAAAATGTTCTTACTCCTGCAGGCGGGTGGCTTAACGTTACACACTTTTGTTCTGGCCAATTGTGCTTTACCATATATATCCTCTCATATTTTAGAGCAATATGTATGTAGAGAAACTATTGTGCCCTTATTACCTAACACAAAATCACACAGTAAGTTTTTGTATCACCAGATCCTGATGTTTTGATTGCAGGATGAGTGGTTTGGCTGTGTGCGATGTGTTTCTGCATAATGGCAGGTTCTTTGACATGCTGGTAGAAGCCTGGAGCTGATTCTGATACATTAAGGGGCTCACTGTATCAGCTGCACCTCTAGTTTCTTCAAGATTGCAAAGTATTCTGCAATCTGACCAGCACAATCATCCTTTAAATGCATCTTTGCAATAATTTCTGCAATTCTTTATGTCGAGTGACAGTTTTTCCCACAGAAATACACTTGCTGTAATGTCACAGAACTGAACTCAGTATACGGAGCTGAGTATTTCTTACCCTTTACTATGGCAAGGCAGCTGTTCTCTCTGTCACAGAAGTTGTTTACCCAGGAAGTAGATGTGTCAGGTAATTTATTAAGAATTTGATTTCCATGGCAAATGGTTTTGCATTATCACGACAGGGAACTTAATACATATTTAACAGGAAGTTATCCTGATGATTTATTCACCTTCCCGTTGAAAATCAGTCCAATAAATCCTTCAGGATTTATTGTGTGATGATATATTGTGGTTTGAAGCTGAGTGTGTTTCTTCCCTGAGGCACTGGGAAGCTGCTATGACAACTTGTGATGTTCAGCTTGGAATTCCAAGCTGAGTATTTGTGACTCTGCAAACAGGTATGAATGGTTTGGAGCTTCCCATTTCTGGCTTTCTGCTTCTTCACTTTTTGTCTGTGTTTGGAGAGAGAGGCATGTCACATGTTTCCACAAATAAACAGCTAGAAGTTTCTTTCTGCTGATGGGATGGAGATACTAGCAGCTCAGCACAGTTATGTTAGAACATGTGATTAATCTCTGTAAGTCTGTGTGTTAGGGTTTTTATGCTGCGTGAATTCAGTGTGTCTTGTGGGTTTTTTCCCCAGTTGAAACTAGACTTTGATTTTGCCTGCAACTTTCATAAGTAGTTTTGACCCCTCCTTGTTTTGGTTTTGTTTTGGCCCATTAGCACAGTAACTAAATTGGTTAATCTTGTCTCAGACCTGATCAGCTGATCAATCAATGAATCGATGACATGTTATAGTTGATTTAACTGAGATTGTGCTGATCCTCCTGTGCCATCTCTCCCAGGGCTATGTTTGTGGTGGTAGCTGCAGGGATGTCAATCATACCACAGTGTTTTGGCTCCTGCTGAGCAGGGCTCTCACAGCACCAAGGCTGGGGGGTTTTTCTTTCCTAACATTCTCCCCACCTGAGAAGGGCTAAGGGATGGGCCAGGCCAGCTAACCCAAACTGCCCAAGGGGATATTCCAGACCATATGGCATCAGCTCAGATATAAGAGGGAGGGGAAAGAAGGAATGGGTGCCACATTCTTCGATGGCCTTTTGTCCTCCCGAATGACCACTATGCATATCAGGGCCCTGTTTCCTAGAACTGTGGCTAATGTGATTTGCTGATGGGAAGTAGAGAATGATCGTAGTCATGGCTAAACCACCATACATAGTCTCATAGCTTTTTGGAATTATTTCAGATGTGTGAGGGGGGGTTTCATAGTTTTCCTGCTACAGTGTAGGAAACTACAATGTTAGCAAACACTGTAGTCTTTATAAGCCTGGTTTTGGTTACCTCTGTTTCTGTGGGCTGCGTTCTTACCTCATCATGAAAGGTATACTCTGTTCCCAACACCCAAGAAAAAGTTAGACTTGGACCCATTTACTATAGAAGAGCTTTTACTGAGAAAGAAGTATCAATTCCAGAATTACAGACTTATTGAGGCTTGAAAAGACTTCCAAGCTCATCCAGCCCAGTTTATGATCTAACATCACCACATCAGCTAGACCAGGGCACTAGGTGCCACATCCAGTCTGTCCTTAAACACCTCCAGGGATTATGATTCCACCACTGCCCTGGGCAGTCCATTCCAGTGTCTGATCACCCTTTCTGTGAGGAAGGGCTTCCTAACATCCAACCTAACCCTCCTCTGGTGCAGCTTCAAGCCCTACCTTCTCATCCTGTCTCTAGTTGCCTGGGAGAAGAGCCTGACCCCCACCTGAGTACAACCTCCCTTCAGGTAGTTGTAGAGAGTGACAAGGTCCCCCCCCGGCCGAGTCTCCTTTTCTCCAGGCTCAACACCCCCAGCTCCCTCAGCCTCTCCTCATCAGACTTTCCTCCAGTCCCTTCCCCAGCCTCATTGCTCCTTTGAGCTTGCTCCAGCCCCTCCATCTCTTTCTTGAAGTGATGGGTCCAAAACTGCCCCCAGTACTGGAGAGGAGGCCTCACCAGTACCCAATATACAGGGAAGATTATGTCCCTATTCCTGCTGGCCACACTATTGCTGATCCAAGCCAGGATGCCATTGGCCTTCTGGGCCTCCTGGGCACACTGCTGGGTCCTGTTCTGCTGGTTGTCCACCAGTACTCCCAGGTCCTTCTCTACAAGGTCACTGTTCCCTGAGTGTGTAGCGTTGCATGGGTCAAATGGAGGATTTGCTGCTTGCACACAGTGTAAGATATTTTGTTAAATCTTTGAAGTCCTATTATGTTAAGGAAAATGCATTACGATGCAGAGATTAAAATACACTCTCGATTGATTCTCATTTTCAATTAAATTTATGGGCAGTAGAGGCACAACGATATTATCCACAGACTTGTACTAGATATGGCAATAGCACCCAAATGCATCTGTGTTGGAAAAACTCAAAGTAGTGCACTATGGCTGGTTCCAATTACCTTCTCTCTCAGAGTGTCAAGTGGCCAGAGAAGTGCAGATAAAGCTAGAATGTGATCAGATGAAGGAGGATGAAGCTGTTAGTGGCTTTTAGTTATGTAAGTTAAAGAATTTTACTCAACAAGTTATTTAGTCATTCTGCTGAGTGGAAACACTCATTTAGAAGACTAATTACACAGTGTTGGTTACGATTAAGACATCTAAACTGTACTTTATAGTGTTCGTGATAGAAACATCTTGAGTTACATTAAGTTAATGGTGAAGATGAATTTTATTTCTTCTATAGAATATCTCCAAAGAAAACCTAGTGTCAATGAAAGTAATCGGTGCATGGTGAAGCTGTAGGAAACACTCTCACTTCTAAAATGGTTCTCTTGCTCTGCTTGTCACACCTGCTTTGAGTAAGTGTCTTGCACACAGAGATACTCAACGACTACAAAGAGTCTTTCAGACACACCACAAGGAGAGGTCCTGATCACTTGCAGTCTCTGGAGATGGCAGTTTTTAAGGATAGCAGTGTTTGTTCCTTCGCTGCTAGGCTAGGCAAGCAGCACACCAATTCACTCCATAAATATTTGGCAAAATAAACGTGGATTGTCCTGTGCCCGTGAACACATCACTTCATATAAAGTCATTATTTCCTACCACAAATACCCACCGAAAGTAGAATTTTCACTTGTGTTTTGCCAACGGGGAAAAAGCCTCCGTTACGTTAATTTCTAAGAGGCTGTTGCTTAACTACGTGAGTCACTCCAGCAAGAAGAATGCATTTCATGAGTTATTTAATGGATTGGTATGTCATGAACTGTGACTTACACCAGTGTGTAATTTATGAGTGATCCATACAACACGAATCATTTGCGAAGATATTTGCATAACAAACCCCAAAAGCACTGTGCTAGCTCATGCGTCAGTTCATGCCAGAGTGAAAAGAATTAAATATCTTACTGCTTTTACCACTGAACATTGTGAGAGATGAGAGTTATGGGATGCTAGATAAGGAAAACAAGCAGGGGTTTTTATCACCCAGACATAACAGTCTATTGAGCGCAGTGCTCACTGATTTTACAAATAAAGTGCTAAAATACTGTAGGTTATAGCATTAAAAATGATTATCACGATGTATTCATTGCCTTGACTACTGCAATAGTAGTCTCCACCTTGAGAGTCCCACCGACAAACACAAACCTCAAAAAGGAAACACTACTTTTCATCTTTAGGATCCTATGCCATCATACCATGTGTTTGTGAAACAACAGACACAACTATGTGGATTATTTTGCCTTGATCATCTTTGATGTCTTATCAGAATTGCTTACATGAATTAACACTTCACCCCATTTCCTTTGTTTCCATTTCCTTTTCTATTTTTCACTCTGCTCCTTCGAGCCAATAAGTGAGCACTGCTCCAGACAGCTACTGTCTGTTGAACATCCAGTTGCCACCTCCCAAGGATAACTTCAGCAAAGGTAAGGTTGAAATAGTCTTGATATAGTTGAAGTCATCCACTCTACCTCTTACTTATTTAGAATAAAAATTAAAATAAAGAAATTTAAAATAAAGAATAATTAGAATAAAGAAACAGAATAAAGCAGTCCCATTTCATAGCCGTGGTACTGTTGGTGTTCTCTACACTGGGGAATCATTACTACCTGCCCACTCTGAAGTGGGACTATGCTGGCTACAAGGAGCTATAGTGGCAGCAGGGTGGCCCTAATCCTGTGGCTATAGCGACAATCACAGGACATCCTCAGTGAATCAGTGTCTGACATTCAGTACCTCCTTTTGTCTGAGGAAAAGGACAAAAAGTGCTTGTTGCCGAGTTTGTGCCAACAGAGGTTTAGGGCCCACATGAGCCTGGAATGGAGTCCTTGGGACACAGGATGTTCCAAAACACTGCATTCACACCAGTTGTGGCAGACCCTGGCTTTGCCATTCTCCTGTGAAATTTGAGGAGCCCCTCACTGTGTTTAGGAGAATACTTGTTGTCCAGTACAGCCCCCCAATCCCTAACTCCTACCACTCAGGCCAGTGTCTCAGTCTAGTTTGCCTTACTTCACTCTACCTTGAGACACTTTTTGTCCAAGAGCCAGAACTGGGCCACTGCATTTGGAGAAGGGAAAAGGGATACACAGCAGAACAGCCTAGGATGGCTCAACTGCCATGGCTAGGCTGCACGTCCAGCTGACACAGTAGCAGAAGCTAAGAGTGTAGAGCAGCTTTTGACTTAGTGAGTCACCATGCAAGAGACCACTCTCAGAGCCCTTGCAGTCATGAGACCAGCAGCATAGGCATCAATTCTCCTTTAAGTCCAAAACTCCAACACCACTAGAAGCTTCACACACCCCCTTCCTTTATCCTATTAAAGCCTTTAAAGAAATAAACCATTGCACTTACCAAGGGTGGCAGCATAGGACATTTCCTCAGGAAGCTCTCAGCATTGAGTAGAGAACAGGCTGAAGGATTATCACTGGATGTATCTGCATAGGGTCCTTTTGCTGGGTCTTAGCATCGAGGCCTAGAGTGTCTAATGGAGTGCACCTGGAATCCAGGATGTCCAAGCACCTGACACATTGGTGGTACATTTCTGTATAAAGATCAGTTGAAGATGTCTCTAACAGGACACACCTACTGGGTGCCACACAAACAACTGTGTTCACAGGTCTCCAGAAGCATGACCTTCAGCTCCTCAAGCTCCCAGCAGTGTTTACCAGTCTTCTTGTACTCAATAGCAGCCATAAGGTTTTCAGTCTTCTGATTTCCCTAACCAAGTCCTCCAGCTTTGGAGCAACTTCTTGTTCAGAACTCTTTTCTTAGTACCTGCAGGAGATGGGGCTGAAGACAGGATGGCAACAGAGTAATGCTGTAAGCCCACCCAGGAGACAAAGACAACCACAGCCATGCAGCTCTAGCCAGGACTGCTGGTCCCTGACTGAGCCTAAATACAGCTCGTAAGCTCAAGCACGGAGGTGGCTGGAGGCTCCAGCTGAGCATGATCCAGACCATTAAAGGTGATTAGTATCCACAGGTTTAGCTTCAAAATCATTCTATTGCTTTTAAAAACCTCACTAATGTAAACACAGCCACTGTAGATGTTCGGGGCAGAGGTCAACATAAAGACAAGGCAAAGCAGTGCAGATACCTTGCATCTCTGGCATTAAAAATAAATCTCTTAGCTTTAATCTAAAACTTTATGTGGAACTGCAAGAAGTGTTCAGTAACTCACAAACTCTGTTATAGCATCTGGCCATTTAGTGGTAATTCCATCAGCCACAAGCACAGTGCTTACATATTAGACTCGTTTTTCTGCCTCCAAACAGTGACTTCAGGTGGAACAGGGCAAAACTGAATCACAGAGATTTTCCATCTCAGTGGCACAAGTTACACATTGAATTTGCATCCCTGAACTTAGATGGTGCTTCTGACAGCAAGGACCGAGCCGCTTGCTTGCTAAGACCCCCTCTTTGTCTCGTGAAGGACCATAGAAGTGTTGCCTGAAGCTCATGCCCGTTTCAAACAAAGTGCACAAAGGACACAAAGAGTCTGACATATCAAACTGTGTTCATCTCTTCCTCGGCAATTGTCTGTTTTATGGAACCAAGGAGTAAATCTAAGAAACCAATTTAATAAAATATTCTATTTCTCAACTGAGAAGAATTTATTGTAATTACTAGAACTGCGTCAAACTAATCTTTGGTTTCTGTTTCTAGACCCTCACAATCTGTGCAAAAGTCAGCTTCAAACCTCATACTTTGAGGACGTGTCTAGGTCTTCAGTGGGACAGAGAGAACTGGTATTATCACACCTGAGCACTGGAGTGCAGTTTGGGTTCTAGTCTGTGATCACTCAGGAAGATTTTACCAGGATCTGCAAAACCTAAGAGGTATTGTTTGCAGCCACAGGAGTACTCATCCCTTACTTGAAAGGCCATCTATGTGAAAATGGGTGTTTTGCTGACACCAAAAGGTAGAAGTAAGAAAGGTACTGAGAGTGCCTTTGAACCGGAGGGCAGAAAGATCTGTGACCAATTTATGCCTTGTTTTGGATCTGATTTTTATGAGATCAATAGCACCGTTTTTATGTGGTTTGTTGGCAAATAGGAAGAAAACAAACAAGCCAAAAAAAGCTTTCAGTAAAGCAAGCACTGACACAAGAATCCAAGCAAGCAGCTGTAGCATTTACGGTGGTAATTTATCTCCACGGGTCAATGGCTATTGACTGCCTGAAAATAAAGGTCGATCACAGCGATAGATCTCGAGGCCATAGCAATGAATGTGGATTAATAAATGCAGTACAGAAGTCATTCTGGGCTCTGGTGGAAAGGACACATAATCAATATCCTCATGTCCTTGCTCAGGCTGAACTTTGTGCTTAGATTATGCTAATTAAAGACTAAATAAAGTGCTGATATTTTCACACAATTAAGAGATGGGGGAAAATAATCGAGTGCTAAGTGACTGTTGGCCATTTCATGTTGAAATAAGCAAAGAAAACACAAAAGCCATTGGAAACAAGGAATGCTGTAGTTTTGCAAGCATTCTCTCCTGTCCCAGGTGTTAATACTGCTATATCATAGAATCATAGAATCACAGAACATAAGGGATTGGAAGGGACCACGAAAGATCATCTAGTCCAATCCCTCTGCCACAGCAGTATTGCCTAGACCAAGTCGCACAGGAACATACTCAGGCGTGTTTTGAACATCTCCACATGACCCCTCAGTCCCCTCTTCTCTAAACTAAAGAGACCCAGCTCCCTCAGCTTTTCCTCATAAGGGAGGTGCTCCACTTCCTTCATCATCCTTGTTGCTCTATGCTGGACTCCCTCCTGCAGCTCAGTGTCCTTGAACTGAGGGGCCCAGCACTGGACACAATACTCCAGCTATGGTCTCACCAGTGCAGAGTAGAGGGGAAGAAGAACCTCTCTCTTGATCTGCTAACCACCCCCCTTCTGATCCACCCCAGGATGCTGTTGGCCCTCTCGGCCACAAGAGCACATTGCTGGCTCATGGTTATCCTGCTGTCCACCAGGTCCCTTTCTCCTGCACTGCTCTCCAACAGGTCAGCCCCCAACCTAGACTGGTACCTGGGTTTGTTCTTGCCCAGATTAAAGACTCTACACTTGCCCTTGTTATATTTCATTAAATTTCTCCCTGCCCAGCTCTCCAGTATGTCCAGATCTCTCTGAGTGGCAGCAGAGTCTGCTGGCGTGTCAGCAACTCCACCCAGTTTTGTGTCATCAGCAAAGTTGCTGACAGTGCACCCTAATCCCTCATCCAAGTCATTAATGAATAGATTGAATACGACTGGTCCCAGTACTGACTCTTGGGGAACTCCACTAGATACAGACCTCAAACTAGACTCTGTCCCATTGGCCACTACTCTCTGGCTTCTATCCTGCAGCCAGTTCACGGGACTGTGTCAAAAGCCTTACTGAAGTCAAGATAGACCACATCCACTGCTTTGCCATCATCTATCCACCTGATTATGCCCTCATTAAAGACTATCAGTTTGGTTAAGCATGAATTCCTTTCGGTGAAGCTGTGCTGACTGTCCTTAATGATCCTCCTGTCCTTTCTGTGCCCGGAGACAGCCTCTAGGACAAACTGTTCCATCCCTTTTCCTGAGATGGAGGTGAGGCTGACCGGTCTATAGTTACCTGGGTAACTTCTTACCCTTTTTGAAGACTGGAGTGCCATTTGCTGTCCTCCAGTCCCTAGACACCTCTCCTTATCCCCATGACTTAGCAAAGATGTTGGAGAGTGGCTTAGCAATGACTTCTGCCATCTCTATATGCTGGCCAGAAGAAAAATACAGTGCTTTGCACAGCAAAACGCTATGGACAAGGGGCTTGGATATGTTTTGTACAGGATGGGTGGGGCCTCCAGCACCTCTCTAGGCAGCCTGCTTCAGGGATCCACCACCCTCAGATTCAAGAACATTTTCCTCATTTCTAACTTAAATCTCCCCTTTTCCAGATTAAAATTATCTGGACTGTTTTGGGGTTTTTTCCAGAAAGGTGGCCAAGCCACCCTCTCCATTCATACCTGGAGGTTTAATCCAGACTGAGCACAGTTTTCTCAGATGTTTTAAGCTCCCCTTAGGAGAGAGGGAAAAGTACAGACTCCAGGCAGCCGGACCCTACCTGAACACTACAATTCCTACTTCTCACTTGTACCCCATTGCTCACAGTCTGGCACCATGTTTCATACAGCTGCTCTGAGTGCGGGAGCTAATGTAGCTGAAAACTAACAACTTAATGTGGTAGGAGTAGGATGCAGATAGAGCAGCTCCCTTCTCCCCAAGGTCATTTGCAAATACCAGGATACTGGGGAAAGGATCATGACCCTGAGGCAGATCTCAGCAGTTCTGGCCCCAAGCAATCAGAAACTGCGGTGAGAGCACCTTGATGTGCCGCCTGCACAGGAGTGAGGCTAAGCATGCATCTTGTCATGTGCGTCAAATGATTGAGTTCAATCACTTGGTGCAGTGGCTGGGACAAGTATTTTGTGATAGTGTTTGCTCCATCTATTAGATAGTTTTGTCCTGCTCCAGCAGGGGGGTTGGACTCGATGATCTCTTTGGGTCCCTTCCAACCCCTAACATCCTGTGATCCTATGATCCTATGATCTGGTCATTCTAAGAAATGCACTCAGTACTGGGATAGTCCATTAAATACCTGGCAGTGTTACTATAGCTGTACCCTGAAACCAGTTTTGAGTGAAATGACTGTGGTGGCCATTCATTTGGAGAGAAATCCATTGTTAAAGTTAGTGTTAATTTTCTGAAGGCTCGCAAAGAAATCTGTGGGTACAGGGAGGAGCACATAAGATTACCTAGTACTGTAAATACATGGAGTAGAAATCACAGAGTCACAGAATACTCATGGTTGGAAAGGACCTCCTAGATCACTAAGTCCAATCATACCCTACAACAACAAAAACCCTAAATACCTGACTGATCCATTAAAACAGTCAGTTCACTTTTTTGAGTGAGCAATTCCAGCTAATCAGGGCCCAGGTATTTTCCACATCATCTACCATTTCTGAATTTTCATGCTATGATTCACAACTTCTGTTTTATAACAGAACAGTAATACAGTTCTTTTCTTTTAGCAATACTCTAGATTGCATTGCCTGCAGAGTAAGTCATTACCTATAAATAGATAAACTGCGGATTCCCAGGTGATCCCAGATCAAAACTAACGTTAGTTCTCTTCTGTACCTACACATGAAAGCACACAGAAAACGCCAGATGTTGTCAAGTCCCGCTCACTCTTCAAAACAGCTGTTTGGATTGTGGATGCATTTGGCTAAAGCTGTGTCTAGCTACAGCTAGGCAGGGTAGCCACGAACCCCCTGAAAATAACCGGAGAGTTATGTGCTCGGACTGCTGTTTCTTACGCAGAGCAAGGCCTTTCTACACTTGCACTGTGCTCCCTCTTGGTTTCACCCATTTTTTCTTTTACTGTATAGAAGTTGGCATCGTTTTCTGAGACACAAGATGATGTCTATAATGAAGATAATAATTGCATAAAAAAGGACTGACAGAGACCTGTAAATAATCGTGAAAATGAAACAAACCCAAAGTTACCTATCCGCTGTTAATCCTTTGCTTCTCTTCTCAGCTCTTTAAAATGAAATATTTGTCTTCCTTTTCCCTTTGAATTGAAATGTTTCACCAAGTGAATTTGCCTTTAGTGGACCTCTCATTAAATGAGTTTTAATTCAGTTTCTTTAAGAAATGCAATTCCTAGCAACTTATTCAGGCTCACAGAATCACAGAATTCACAGCACATTAGGGATTGGAAGGGACCTCGAAAGATCATCTAGTCCAATTCCCCTGCCAGAGCAGGACCACCTAGACCAAGTCGCACAGGAACACATCCAGGCAGGCTTTAAACCTCTCCATAGAAGGAGACTCCAAAGGAGTCTTAGGCAGAGAGTCTGAAGAAGAGACTGCTTTACCTTGCAATCCACTTTTTGAAGTGGCCAAAATAAAATGCGTAGTCATAGTCATGTATAAACTTGACCTACAGTTATTCAAAATATAGCTCCTAGTCAGAATTTACTCTCTGAAGGGTAGAATAAATTTAACTAAGCAGTCCTCCTGACCAAATCTCAATATGGACCAGCACCAGTTTCACTTCATACATCGTAAGCACCATGCTGCAAAGGAACCACGTCCAGATGTGAACTCTGAAAATCCACAAAACGATTTTCAGCGTCTTGAAGTGTTTTGCACATATTAGTTAAGCTTTAGATCATCTGGCTTAGTTCAGAACAGCAGAACTGTTTCAAAACTAACTCTGAAGTTTGCCTGCTGTGAGCAGGAGGCTGGATGGCACATCCTCCATTCCAAACAAAACCACAGTTTCATGAAAAGGCTAGAAAACCGTTGTAGCCTGGAAAGTAGATTGCCGACATAGAAAGAGACATCTGGAGTTTCTAACCACAGGTCACTTTATTCCTCAAGAGCTAGAAGCTGAGTGCCATAGCCCTGCCTCACTGCTGGCCATCTCCATCGTTCAAATGCCAGACAGTGCCCTCAGCATGAGCCTGGGGACACGAGCTGTCTCTGTGCTGAACAATTGCATTACTTTCAGAGGAAGTAAAAGCATGAAGTGTTTGAAGGTCTCTCTGTCTGAGCAGATTTGCATGACCAGTTCCGTTAGCAATCGCGCATCTCTGGCACGCCTGGGTAGTTAGACGCTCTTCAAAGATTTGCAGTGGGCAGTTTTAGCCATGCATCTTTTCATCTTTTATAGCTACACTCCTTATGTCGGAGCCATTAGCAATATCTCTAAACTCCCTTTCAATCATGTTTTACGGTGCCTGTTCAGTGCATTGAGGTACCTTTTATGGTTGAGATGACACTTTCATTATAAGCTGCTGTTTTCAGTGGTTTATAACTTTCCCCCAAAATTACCTTTGGGGGTTGAAATTTTCTCACGCTTTCTTCCTCACAGGCCAGCAGTGAATTTATTTAGAAAGTTGGAAGATAATTTCTGCAGCTATTTTGAAGTCACCAAAACTTAGGGGAGAAAAAAAAAAGGAATAATATATTTTTTTAAATCCTGGTTTGGATGATTATAAATAAAAGGTGGGCATGTTCTTTAGGCACCTTGTAATATAAATTATCCGGTGAATTTGGGCTTCACAAAGAACATGTTTATTGTGATTAAATTTTTTGGGAAAATAAAAAATAGGAAGAACATACAATTAAGAAATTGTAAACCACTGAGATACAGTCCTAATAGCCAGAGATGGAAAATGTGCTCATGACTACTGCTGGATGAGAGATCTTTTTTGGCTGGCTCAAGTGTCCTGAGCTTTATGCAGTGGGCCCTTACTACAGCACCAATCATGGAATCACAGAACATCAGGGATTGGAGTGGACCTCAAAAGATTATCTAGTCCAGTTCCCCTGCCAGAGCAGGACCACCTAGACCAATTCACACAGGAACGTATTCAGGACAGTTTTAAACCTCTCCAGAGAAGGAGACTCCACAACCCGCCCTGGGCAGCCTGTTCCAGTGCTCTGTCACTCTCACTGTGAAGAAGTTCCTTCTCATGTTGATGTGGAATCTCCTGTGTTCCAGCTTATACCCATTGCCCCTTGTCCTATCACTAGGTGACACTGAGAAGAGCCTGGCTCCATCCTCCTGACAATACTTTCTGAATTCATAACCAAACAGCCATAGCCACTCAATAAATCCATAGGTAGATGCAACTAAGGTATTTGTCTGTGGTTCTGAAGGTGTTCTCTGTTGCTGTGTGTTCCAGCTGGTCCTTCATAATACTTGTTGGTGCCAATTATTTTCAGACATTATTGTGGCTGAGGAACAGTAGTCACAGTCTGGGCGTATGCTGCCTCACGTTGTGTCTACTTTCCGCTTCAATGAAAGAAAATGCCTATTGTCTTGTTTCTTCTTCAGTGCTTAGACCTGTGTTTTGGATAGTTTTGCTTGTTTGTGCGGAAGACATTCATCTAAAGACCAGAAAAGTTCTGCTTGAGGCTGCCGGATTAGATGGACATCTGCTTTGATGTAAAGTGAAAGTGTTCTTCACAACAAGCAGTTAGATATCACGGCCACTCCAAATCTACCTGGAATTCTTTTTAGGTATATATCACGAGGAAAATAAATATGGAGACAGATTCAGTTTAGATTATTCTCCATGGATCTGCTCCAGTGTTGGCTTCAGCCAGTGGGTCCCTTTTCATTGGCTTTAATGGCTTTCCAATCAGGCTCCAGGGTCTGATTTTATGTTCAATGACCCGGTTGTCCATGATGAGGTTTCAGCAATTTCAAAGTAGCTGGAGTTACCGAACAGTTTTAGGTATTTATGGTTCACTTCCCTCATGAATTTTGCAAAAGCTGCTCCACCTGCAGGATCCCCAAAATTACAGAATCACAGAATTATTGCAGTTGGAAAAGACCTCTAAGATCATCAAGCCCAGCCTATGATCTAACACCACCACATCAGCTACACCATGGCACTAAGTGCCACATGCAGCCTGCCCTTAAAAACCTTCAGGGATGAGGACTCCACCACTGCCATGGGCAGTCCATTCCAGCGTGTGATCACCCTTTCCATGAGGAAGCTCTTCCTAACATCCAACCTTAACCTCATCTGGCACAACTTCAGTCCCTGCCCTCTTGTCCTATCACTAGTTGCCTGTGAGAGGAGCCCGACCTCAATCTGCCCACAACTTTCCTTCAGGTGGGTGTAGAGTTAAACGAATCCCACAAAAGGGGGTACGTAGGCCTGCTGGAGATGTTAAAATTTGTGCTACCACTCTGTTAGGATTCCCCTGTGAATTTTAACCCATCTTAAACAGAATGTCCTCCAGACTTGCTGTAGTAGAGAGATCTCTAATATGGCTAAGCTTGGAAATCATTGCTAACATTGAAACTCAGGGAACCCCTAGCAGCACCCATTTTGAGCAAAGTATGTAACTACCTCACTTTCATTTTCGGTGCAATGAAACCTGATCAAACACACTTGGCTAAGTATTAGATACAGCTGAATTTTCTCAACAGCTTGATCCAAAGGGGGCAAAGCAAAAATGCTTCCACCACATCAGAGGTCACAAGTAAGGTGACAGTTTCCTGTTAAATGGGGAGTTACTTCATCCTGCAGTGTGATGTGCTGTACTTAACGCTTCATTTTAAGCTGCTTTGAGCTCCAATGAATATAAATACCCAATGGTCATTCTCTTTATTAAACTGGAGCGACACTAAGGACTAATAATGTGGTTGTCTTGTTGTTCAGTCTAATTATAGCAGGGAGTGTGAGGAATCCCATGTGCCTCCTAACTTTAGATGAAAACAATTAGTGTTCAGGTCTCCTTTTTTTGGCTTTTATTATTATCATTATTGCAATTAATAAACTTCATTTTCCACCGCCACAGCCTACCGAAGTGCTCACTGCAGAGAGGGAAACGAGGTGCTCTGTCTTTCTCACGTGAGCCCAGTCCTGCTTTCTGGGTAAGATTTGTTTTGTGTATCAGGGCAGCGAGCTCGAAGGCTGGGTCCTGGAGAAGGATATTAGAACAAAATACGCAAAAATGTTTTTGGTAATGGAGGCTGCTGTCAACATTTCTCAAGAATAGGCCAAGCGCAAACCTTGAAAGGGGCCCTAGGGAATGATTTATAGGGCAGACTGATACAGTAAACGCAATTTGTTTTAATTAAGGCGATGGCTTATTGCATAATTCACATTGCACTGGCTGAAATGACCGCACCAGGCAGTTTTGGAGAATTACTAGCCATTCTCATAAATTCCATTAGCTGTAATGCAGCAAATGTTGCAGGAAACAGAGTTTCATCAAGAAACGTAAATGCAACGTTCCTACTTCTTGCCAGTTTACACCAAAACTAATTCTACAGTATGTCTTCAGCTTTTAGCTCCTATATATGATGAAGCATAGTTTTTCATTCCCTTTCCCTGGTACACTTAACAAACCTGCAAATATCAGCTGCATTCAAAACACGCAGCCAAACCCTTAAGTAGCAACAAACAGCCTGGTGCAAAGGAGGCAAATGTATCCCCAAGTCCATCCAGCTGATCGTGGTTCCTAGACCTGCAGAGGTTGTTACGCTGATGTACTGCAGCCTACAAGGCACCAGTAATAGTGTAATTTTGAAAAGTAATTGCTGATTTTATTTGTGAGTGGGGGTCCAGCACAACCTGAGACGCCTGTACTATTCAGAATCAGCACACCAAGCTAATTCACTCCGTCTTCAGCTCTTGTGCTCTCAAGTTTAGCAGCCCTGAAACCCCTATGTTATTACACAATTAGAAAGTGAGTCATGAAATAATGAAACAGAAATGCAATTCTACAGAATCAAATTTGCCTGGGTCAGCCTAATATTGTCCTTGTCAAATGCCTTCAGAGAAAATTTTGTAGTATTTGCCTTCTCTTAATGTCACTTTCTACTTCCAAGACAAATGTCAATAAATGCAGTGTCCAGCATGTATACGGTGTAGTTGCTATACGCAGGGAGTATGGTATTACATACAGTATGAATAGAAAGAACCTAAGGATGTGGGAAAAAACAAGGTGCCATTTAGTTGTTAAATATTTACTATTTCAAATGAATCACTCATTGCACTTCAGTTACTCCAGTCTCAGAAACTCCGAAAATCATACACTTGAAAGAAAACAACAACAAACATCTTACTACATTAGTGAGGTAATTAAAGAGAGAAGGAAGAAAGGAAAGAAGAAAGATCTTGGATCAGCACTGGAATTCATGATGAGACATACCCATTGCATGTATTTCCTCGGTGAAACAATGATAATCCACGTAGATGTGAGAATCTAACTCCTGGTCCCCTCACCAAGTACCTGACACAAGTCTATAGTCTCTATAGGTGACAGCTGTAGGTTTTCAGAAAGCTATTTACACTCTGGTGATGGGGTTTTAGGGTTAGGGATAGGGTTAGTGAACTACACTTGCTAGCCAGCAGAGCAGTGAATTAAGGTGGCACCTGCTCCCCATCTACAGTATGGGGCTTATGGCAGACAAAAAAAGTGGGGTACACTTTGGACTATCCAGATTATTCTTCACGAAACAAAGCAGCTGAGCCTGCTGAAGTTGAAATTTCCACCTTGTCTGGGCATCCAGTGCCACTGTCAGCCCACACCATCTGGCAGCGGTGCTCTACAGGCACAAGCAGAAATTGCCTTCTGCCAGGGGTAGCTGGGTCACCCCAGATCCAGCCCTGGGACTCTGCAGCAGACGGACAGCAATGACAGATGGAGAGCTTGACTTCAACACACCTTTGAGTCTGCATCTGTGTAAACAAAAATTATTCAAACAAAAATGATAGGCTTGCAATGTTCGTGTTCGGCTTCAGCATCCTCATACAACCAGCTAACGAAACAATTCTCATCATTGTGCTGCTTCTTCCTTCGGTGCTTGCCCTACCTATTTCTTTCTCTGCTGGAGGACACAGACCTCTTCTCTGTGTTTGGACAATGCCGTGATCTCAATTTGAGGCAGGAGAAGAGGCAGATTTAGGTGCTGCAGGGCTACAGAGGAATGTCAATTTGTAATAAGTTGGTGGCTGGGCTCTTTCCTTCCCCTCCCACTCTACTGCCTGTGATGTGGTGTTATCAGTTTGCCTCCTGTTCTTTCCTTTGGAGCATCGTAAATATAACAGCAAGCTGGAGCTGGTTTTGAGCAAAGTCCCTCACTGCATTATACATGAGTTTGGAATCAAGAGGAGTTTGTTGTGAGCCCCACTTAGCCTCCTGAACTTCTGCAGGTGAATTTCAGGCCTATTTGGCTGGCTAAAGCCGAAGTTTGAATTATTGAAACAACAGGGGTGCGCTTTGGATCTCTTCTGCAGGGAAGGCTGAGGGAGACAGCATTTTATTTTCAGCCTTATTAAAACTTCTCTATAGAGAGGAAGTCGATCTTTTCAATTGCTCTTAATCTCCAGAGAAATCTCCCACTGATCCCTAAAATGCCGAACTTGCAATCCTGGAGCAGTTTTTAAGCTGTGGTGCGGGAATGTTTCTAATGTTTCCTATTCTGCTTAAATGCACCTCCCTTTGCCCATTACCCTGCTGTGGCTGGATGCTGCCAAAGCTTACTACGGTGTTAATTTGCACAAAGACAGTGCTTGTTGTCCGCAGACTTCTGGGGCCACCTCTGCCAACCTGTGCTAAGTGCTGGACCCTGCGATCTTGGGTGTTTGAGAAGGATGCTGAGGTACAAGCCTGAAACACAGTTTCAGGTCCTTAACTCTCAGAAATATGAGTCACCTCACCTAACCCTGGGAGTGGGACTCGGCTCCAGCCTGCTCACGTCTACTTCGGACAAATGTCTGGGTTGGTTTTTTTTTTGCAGTTCTCTACAGGTTTTGACAGACAGATTAGCCAGATGTCCTACAGCAAGGTGTCATGTTTGTCTGCAAACTGCTATCTGGACAGGAGCCCCTGAGCTCGGGCAGGAGAAGGGGCAGAAAGACACTGCAAGAAACAGCGCTCCTGGGACAGGCTGGGGATGTGAGAAAACTTTCAGTGATGTGAGTAGGATCTCTCCTTCCCGTGAGCCGGGGAGCCTGGCTGAGGCAGAGGCTCCAGGGGGAAGAGATGTTCCGCCAAAGGGGATGGAAATGGGGGAGGAGAGGAAGGGGCGGGAGACGTTGTCTGCATCTGGATCAAAACTAGTTTTGCGAAGACAAAAGACAACACCCTGTCCAGTAATCTGAAGGCATAAACTGAGTTTTACCTGCACTTTTAACGTGAGCTATTTGAAGATGATAAGCATGAGATTAACAGCCTTTGTTTTCAGATCTTAGCTGCCTCCATTCCCTGGCCTGGAGTGATTCTTTATCTCAGTTGCCAGCTTTGCATGTCATTCAGTTCAACTTAATCGCGAGGATCCACATATCAAGCGATTTCAGGCTGGGGGCTCTGCCTTACAAAGCCTTTGCAAGTCAGCAAATAGGATTTCCTCGCACTTCTAGCGGACTTAACAAAGACATTTGCTCTCAGTTTACAGCATTTACAAAGTGCGATTCGGGCAGTTCACACTGCTGTTTGTATGGGGATGCTTCTGAAGTCAGGGACCTCCGATGGTCTCTGCGAACGACTAGGAGTTAGTGCCACCTACACAAGTCGTATCCAGGTTGGAAAGCTCCTAATTCAATGGCCAAGCAGTTAAATCAGATTAAGAGTCAAGATCCTCTGAGTCAAGGTTTGGATGGGTGGAAATCTTGCACACTTAATGGTTACACGAAGAACTACACCAACAGAAAAGTACACCCTAGTATTAGGTTACTAAACTGAGTTATTGTGAGGCATTCACCATGATTGCCGCATATCTTCTCAGATCATCATGCAAAGTAGCCAGCACACCTCAGTGCACATGATTTACCAGAACATTCGAATGTGGGAGAAAACCTGGATCTGAGAACACTGTGAAGTTGGACTCGATTGCCTCTCAGTAGTGGTCATGCAATAAAAGCACTTTAATAAGATATGCACACCTGAAAATAAATGGCACATAGCTGGCCAAGGATTTGTTGGTGGCATTTTATGGTGTATTTTGGTTTGGGTTTTTTTTTTACTGCATTCAATAGAGAGGAGAACTTCACCTGAAAATTCAAATAATATGTGATTTTGGATCAAAGACTGCTGGCTAGCCTCAACTGAAAATATTGCCCTTCTTGGAGCAGATGTTTGATCTTGGGTCAAAGCACAATTGTTGGTGAATTTTTGTTTCAAATTAATATTTAATTTTTTTATGCAAAGCTTGACCTGATTTCTGAAAGGCCATAAATGGGTTAAATAACCCCCATGTTAAACAAAATAGTGTAATTCATGTAAAAAGTGAATTTTGGGTTGACCCAAAATTAATAAAACAAAAAAAAAAAAGAGAAAAGGTAGACTTACTCTAGAGAGCAGTCTCTAATGTTAAGGGGATTCGTGTCATTTTAGCAGAAATAAGCAGATAGATGTAAACCACAAAGACTTTCAGGCTTTCTGATCCAGCATTATTATGTATCCAGCAGAGATCAATGTCTTGAAGAAAAATGTAGAATCCCCTGAAATGCCCTATTAAAGACTGCATTTTATAGAGATTAGTATATGGATGTCTGAGGTTCCACCTCTTCTCCTTATTATCAGCTCCATCTAAAGTGATGCTTCCCATAGAGGCTGTCGGGATCACATGAATTTGTGCAGAATTGCACTGGAGTAAAACAGAGACAACGTTTATACCCCAAAAGGATGTAGGTCACTTTGCTCTCTACCTAGTGGATGCCCTATTCTCTCTTCAGCGTTAATCACTCTCGCCGAACATCTCAGCTCCTTCTGGGGGAGTTATGGCAACACTTCGCACCAGCACAACCAAGCGTTTAGAGCCGGATGGAAACCCTGATTCCATAGCCATTTGCTGTGGTTGCTTGGTGCTGAATGGGCATGTAGACAGGCGTAACAGACCCTTCAAATTGGCATTTGGCTCTGGAAAAGGTGTTGACTGTTGCAGCTTTCCCCACAGTGCCATGTTATCGGTAATGGCTACATGCTTATGGTTATAGGCTGCAGGCTCTGCCAAGGAATTAGGAAGTGAGCTGTTTCACTGGAGCTATAAAATCTGCTTTCTGCGAAGTTGGATGCTTCCTTGTTTGTAATAATCTGAGATTAAAGATAGAAAAGATGGGTTTGTTGTTGCTTTCTGGTTTCTTGGAGAGTCCTGATATGTTACTCAGATAAGCTGACTTGTCTGTCCCTGCTGATGTGTAAATAGCTTGTCAGAACCAGTTCTGCACCATGGAAATGAATGAGGGAACAACACAGGAACTTCTGTCAAGATAAGAAGCCCAACATGTGTGAATATTACTACTCCAGTTCCAGCACCATTCTCATAGAGTGGACTGGGGATGAATGAGAAGACACAATACTTGTTTAGATGGATCTCCAGGAATTAAAAGCCCTCTGCTCCATCTGAAGCCAACTGTTCCAAGTTTCTTAAGGAAGAGCTTGTTTGTTGGAAGAAGATGTGAGGCTCCCAGCACCTTTCCCCAGAATCTACATAAACATGAGGAAGACAGACTCACTCTAAAACAGAAGCAGGCATGGAGAAAAGTTGGAACAGAGATGCTTTGCAATAGTCTCATTTCTGAGCACACGTCTCATGTTCCCTGGGAGAAGGATGTCAATCCTTTTCTTTTCCTCCTCCTTCACTGAGTGATAATTTCCCTCCTAGTGCAATAAACGTGGATGCAATCATCTTTCATAACTGATCAAGTCTACAGGCTCCATTTTATGGCTGCTGAAGTAAAAACAGTGGCATTTCTCTGCCCCACTCTCCCTGCAGAGATAGCTAAAGCCTCAGTGGTCCCATTGCACCATCAGGCTTGTCAGCATAAAAGCACATCCCCCAGCGGTTTCCTCTCACATTGTAACTGAAGTGAGATGAGAAAAGCTCACATTTCCCAGTTCAGAGTGGTTTTGCCAGACAATCTAAGCATATTTGGGATGACCTGTCCTGAAATGAGTGCCTCCTGCTCTGAGCACACAGGTGCACTCATGGACACTATAGAAGAAGCTGCTGACAGTTGTATTGAAGCTGTTGCCATAAAAGAGACATCCCACTCTCTGAGCCGCAGAGCAGTCTGTCATACGTCTTTGCTGCATTTTTGCTTTTCCACATGAGTTCCAAGGAAAGGCAAAATTAAGCGTTACACAACACGCAAACACAGAGACCTGCTCAAACAGGTACACGCTGTGTGCAGAAACAGCTCCACAAACTCATCCATCCATGCACACTGTCCACCTCGCCAAGCTGGAGCACAGACCATTTTCTGAGGACTTTGAATACCTCCTAGTGAGAAGCCTGTTTTGTCTTTGAGAAAAGTTGCTTTTCTTTTACAAATAGGGGCTATTCGTTTAAGCTGTTTTTTGAGGTGTCAAACATAAAAATGAGATGAGATGTCAATCAGGGCCCAGGGGGATGAGGAGGGGGAGACAGAGCCTGAAAAATGCTTCCGATGCAGGCGGCTTGTTTAAGCACAGAGCATGTTGCAGCCAGCCGGATCTTTGGAGAAAAAGATGAATTTCTACCCATTTAAACATGAATAAGGAGAGATGAAGGGAGGGGGAAAATCCATGAAGGTGAAGAGCCTTTTTTTTCCTTTCCTCAGTTGTGATGGATGATTTCAGCCTAAAGTACTGAGCCTCCTAGTGAAGAAAATATCTACAGTGATTTTGATAAATAAATGCTTAGACCTTGCAGTTGCCACCTTGATGTTGGAGAGAAAGAAGTTTATGCTTCATAGAGGCATTTTTTTTTAACACGGGGCTCAGAAGGAGCAACGCTGGACCGGTCCTTCTGCTGCTCCTGCGTTAAGAAGAGCGACTTACTGCTGGGCACAATTTCCTACTGATGTTTTTTCACCATACTGGAAAAACTGGAGCACCCAGAGAGGCTGATCTCAGGATAAGAGCAGGCAAAATCAAGACTGCATAGGAAGCTGGCAAGTGCTTGGAAAAGGGAAAGAAATGGACCGCTTTGTTCTGCTGACCTGCAATGCCGGCTTCTCTCTTCCCCTGCATATGTAGAGTGATGTCATGGCCTGGGTGGTGTGCCGGCTGCCTGCTGTGAACAGGCATCTTTGAAGCAGAAATAAACTCCCAAACCTCAAAATACTTGTCAGTGAAGACAGACACATTCCTCACATGGATCAAGCTTGCAGGGTTTCTGAAGTGCAAGGGTTCCTCATGGCTGCATCCATATATTACACGGATTGAGGCAGTCCTAGAACTTTTTCTCTCTTCCAGACTGTAGCCCCTCACTCAGAGGAGCTGTTTTACCACTTCCTGCAAAATGTGGCTGCTTCCACAGCAAGGCATCAGGGGATGCACTAAAAAGTATTGTAGTTCTGTATGGCTTTGCAGAAAAATAAAGAAAAATATTCAATGTCATTGCACCTGTGATTGGCAAAGCACAATATCCCCAGCTGGAGTATGGCTCAGATCATAAAGAATAGGCTGTACATGTGAAAAGAGACTCACTACCCAGGTCTTCTGCTTTACACCTCAGCTATATTCCCAGTGCTGCTCTGGAGCTGTGTGCCAGGGAAGAGGTGTACAGTCATTCACCAACTCTGATTTCTACAGCAGCAGTGTTTCTCCCCCTGGAGCACTCCCAGTCCTGCCTTGGCCAGATTTAACACTGCTTTGCTGATGAGATGTGAACAGACCAGAAGTGTCAAGTTATGTCTGGGAGAAACTAGATTCCGGCACTTCTGTCAGACCCTGAGTTAGAAACAGGCATTGCTGGATCCCCAACCCAACTTCCATTTAGGAAAAAAGAAAAAAATACTAATAAAATGAGAAAAAGCTATTTCTTAGCTCCCAGCATACAGGGCATCGGCACATATAATTTTTCCCTGACTCCAGTTTCAAAGGCTTGTTGAGATTAGTACCACATCAGCACATGGGAAAGGGCAAACGAGGACAAAGACATATTCTAGCAGAACAGGTCCTCTCATTTGCTTCCCCACCATGGAGACTCCTGATGAGGACAAGGCATGCTGCTGCAAAAGGGAGTTGCAGTTCCTCTCCCCACGTTCCTGCCCAACAGCAAAGGGTTTGAGGCTGCTCAGTGTGCAAGTGGTGCTACACAGAAACCGACACCAAAAAAAAGAGTGCTAAATGGAGAACACAAACACTTCTCCGAGCTACACTAATGAGAACATAACTAATATGTTACGTATTCCCGGTAGCACAAAGGAAACCTGAGGGAAGCACAGGCAGTCAGAGGAATTATTTCACTAGCTGTAAGCTAGTTTCAGTCGCACAAGAGTCTATCCATCTGTATGTTTAAGTTCCTCCACTGGCTTTTTATACCCTCAGAAATGCCCTGAACTTTGAATCTCAGACTAAATTGCTTGGCTGTCTGTGCAAAGCCACATCAAAACCCAGGATTCAACATAGGGTGGGAGGGCTGAGCTTTGGTTCAATAAAGTTGTGCAGAAACTCTTGAAATCTCACACGACCTCTTTTATTCCCTCTGAAACTTGCACAGTTCAGTTAGTAACCAGAGAGCTTCTGAGAGGCTCCAGATTCATCCAAGCTGCAAGATGAAAGGAGGGTTGGAAGGAGGGCTATAAACAAGATATATACTTATTTTTCTCCCCTCTGCAGCAAACTGTGGCAGAGGAAGCAGCAGACGAGAATGCAGATGTCCATTCCATGTCATTTGCTCCCCAGTATACCAGGGGAATGACAGGTCAGCACTTGGGTTTACAGTGATTTGCATTTCTGAGCTGAGCAGGGTGACAATTTGAGGTGACATGACAGCAGGAAATGTTTGTAGCTCTATTGGCCCTTAAGAAACTGTAGACAGGACAGGCAGCGTGACATCTCTTATTGGGCCAATGGACAGACCCACTTGGGTGACATTTCCAGAAAAGAATGCCCATGCTAGCACCTGAGAAAGATGCAGGGAAGGTTTTCTATTGGACGTGTCACAAGGTTTCCTTGCTGTCTGGGAGAGTGAGGATAGCAACAGGAAGACAAGAAACATAATTCTATTTTGTTCTGTCACCGACAGTGTCACATCCTCACCAGCTCACTGTGCAGATGTGGCTACAGCACAGCCTGCCCTGTTTTCCAGGTTCATGCAGATCCTTGGTGCAACAGGGATGTGCCAAAAAGCCTCTGTCCCAGGGACTTGCTGGCACACGCCGTGTAAAATCATCCTTCCTCGGCTTATTGTGTTATTCTTTTTACATGCCAGAGATGCCAGTAAAGGTGATTTGTACACTGGGGTCAATTAACTGTCTCCACTGGACTGCCCAGGGTGGTGGTTGAGACACCATCCATGGAAGAGTTTAAAAGATGCTTAGATGTAGATATGGTTTAGGGGTGAACTTGTAGCGTAGGACTGATGGTTGGACTCGATGATCCCAAGCGTCTTTCCCAATCTGAATGATTCTATGATTCTGTTCCATCAATGTGTTGTGCAGTAGCAATTAATTTGTGTTAAAAAAGAGGTTTTACTGAGAGGTGGTTAAAAAGAGGAGTGAGGCAAGTTGGACATTAGAGAGGAAGAGAGAGTGAGAGCAGGCTTCTTCCAGCATCTCTCTTGCTTGCTTAGTCTTGCAGATCCTACTGATACCTGATGCTGCTCTGCAAACAGCCAAATACTCCTCATCAGTGTCCCTTGGTTTTGCATTGTCTCCTTGGAGGACACTCGCCCTTAAATAAACGATCTTTAGCTGGCTGAGTGATAGGGAAAGACTAGGTGACACTGATTCTCAGGCTGTGAGTAAGGAGATTAAAAAATAAGCCAAGCTTGTGCTTGCAAGGACTTGTATGAGAATATTTCAGTAATTTCTAATGGGAACATAAGCTTTTGAGGGGAAAAAATTAATCAAAGCTCTGAAAGTTTTCCTACCAGCTCTTGCAAAGGTGGAAGATGCTGTCCATATCAAATAACATAAATTTACATAAATCCCCTTGGGTCTTTTGGCTGGTCCACTGGGCAGGCAGCTTGTTGGCCAGGGAAAAATTTACAGTAACACAAAACTGACCTACGCAGGCTGCAAAGGTTTCCCTGCTTTGTTCTTCACGTCATGTTTAAGGGATTCCTCTTCTGCCCAGTGGAGCATCTCCATTGACTTATAGCATCTGGAGAGAAGACCCCTTGGCAGATATGTGGTGTTCCCTTGCTGAAACAGCTGATGTATTTCATCCCAGAGGAAATTGCCTCTGAGCACATTATAAAGCAAAACTAGAGTGTACATAGGAGTCTGGTTTGAAGTCCTAACTCAAGCAAAAACCCATGGCAGGAAAGAAAGATTTACTGAATAGGAATAAAGAATGTGCACTTTGGAAGCTGACAAGAGATTTGACATGTGCAATGGAGAATGCTGGAGTGGAAAGGACCAGTCAGTGTAGGATATCATCACTATTATTTTAAAACAAGCTGTATCAATAAAATGGGGCTCTGCTATTAGCTAAAATATGAGCTCATCTGAATTTCACAGAGCTTAGCACTGTCAGAGTTTGGGAAGACACGGTCTAGCTCCTTCTTAAGGAGGGTTAAACACACTTATTTAGCTATTTTTAATGGCACTAGAAATGGAGCTAATTTCCCAAGTTCCCTAATCATTTAAGACATCTATTACAGAAAACATTAAAGACAGAAGGAAAGGAAGCCAAAGCAAAGGCTTCAGCTAAGATCGGGTTTGCCTATTCATCTCCATTTACAGAAAATACTTTCACTAGGGGTACATTGCTGGGCAGTGGCTTATAATTAGTTAATGGCAAAGCTCTGTTGGAGAAAATGTTCCCCTTTTGAGCCCACAGAAACCAAAATGTGATTTTGGGAGAAGTGAAAAACAGAGGTATCTTGCTGGTTAGACAGGGACAGCAGCAGTGGTCATGCCTTTCAAGCCAGGACTTCCTGAACCAGGAGAGTGGCTTGAAGGAGAAAACCATGCAATGGTCTCACAGAATCATAGAACACTGGGGATTGGAAAAGACCTCAAAAGTTCATCCAGTCCAATCCCCCCACCAGAGCAGTATCACATAGACCAAGTCACAGAATCACAGAATCACTCTGGTGGGAAAAGACCTCTGGGATCATTGAGTCCAACCATCTACCTTTCCTTACAAGTTCACCCCTAAGCCAGATCCCTCAGCACCTCATCCAAACCATCTTCAAACACATCCAGGGATGGTGACTCAACCACTTCCCTGGGAAGCCCATTCCAGAGCTCGACCACCCTTTCTGTGAAAATTGTTTCCTAATATCAAGTCTAACCCTCCCCTGTTGTGACTTGAACCCATTCCTTCTTGTTATTTCACTAATTGCTTGTGAGAAGAGACCAGCACCAGCCTCTCCACAATGTCCTTTCAGGTAGTTGTAGAGTGTGATGAGGTCTCCTCTCAGCCTCCTCTTCTTCAGACTAAAGAGCCTGAGCTTTTTCAATCTTTCCTCATAACATTTATTCTCCAGGCCCTTCACCAGCTTAGTCATCCTACTCTGCACCTGTTCCAGCACCCAAGATCTCTCTTGTATTGAGGTGCCCAAAACTGGACACAATACTCAAGATGTGGCCTCACCAGTGCTAGAGTACAGGGGAACGATAATCTCCCTACTCCTGGTGGCCGCACTATTCCTAATATAGACCAGGATGCCATTTGCCTTCTTGGCTACCTGGGCACACTGCTGGCCACACAGGTGTCCAGCCACACCTCTTCAAGTCACACAGGAACATATCCAGGTGGGTTTTAAACATCTCCAGAGAAGGAGACTCGCCATGCAAAGGTGTATTGGACATGTGTCCCTAGCTTTTACACTGCCCCAAAGTCATCTGTCTCCATCACTTTTACTCATAAATGTACAGAACTACTCAGCTCCTGTCAGGGAATTAGAGAAAATGTGGTAACGAAATTAATCCCACAGCTTCCCTCTGAAAGGTATTTGTTGTCCGGGTATTACAGCTAAGAAGCAGGCACAGGCAAACCTGTCAGCCTGACCAAATCCATCCTCTCTAAGACTTCCTAGGCTATCCGTACGCTATTTGAAGCTCGTCTTGAATTTCATTTCCTATGACAGGAGCAAGTACTTCTGGAAGTTACGCTGGTGTAAATCTGAAACATCACTGCTGATCTCAGGAGAGCTAGGCTGGATCTATACCAGCCTAAACAAGCTGTTTGAGGAAGCATGTATCTTTTAGAGATGCTATCATACTATCCGAAAGCATATTTTCCATCAGATTGCCTAGTTCATTAGATAAGCATGATAACTGCCCAAGGTAGAGGGATCTGCCAGGTCCTCAGGCTGCTTCAGTGCAGGGAAGCTCAGGTTGCAGGACTGCACAGCTCTGTTCTCTGGTAGAACACTCGCTGCTTAGAGCGGGTGAATCAAAGCAGTGGCCTCACGGAGAGCTTGTGTTATCCCAAATACGGCACCAAGGCTGCACACTTATAACTCTCACTATAACTCTGTGGAATGCTATCCCCCACAATTGTTTTTATTGGTCTTAACAAAGAAGCCAAGAGATAAGACTTGGCTTTGTACATGTCTCTCTGTGCATGACTGAGAAATGCATGTAAATTGGTGGGAAATAGAGGAACCAGTCTGTTACTGGTCATGCAGTGTGTTGACAGAGGACACCAGTCTGCTGGGGCAGGGTGTTCACATGCCCACTCCCCGACAGGGAAGGGCAATCTGAAGTGTGTTTGTTTCTGCTTTGGAAAATCAAGTGGTACCTGCACACACATATGTACGTTCTGTATGCAAATGCATGCAGAAACACTCCCAGTGTTTAGATTAGCAGAGACCAACGCTGTGTCTCTATTTCTGGACTTTTTTTTGTTCCTCCACAATGGAGGTTTTTTCTGTGCATATCCAACAGTTATATTTCGTTCCTTTCCAGCTGGAAAGAAACTTACAGTCCAAAATACATTAAAAAAAAAAAAAAGAGAGATGGGAAGAGTAAGGGAGGGAAATATGAAGAGCTGAGTGCCAGAGGCTGCCATCCAGAGATTTCTTTTGGCTCTCCCCTTCCAAGAAAGCCAGAATGAATCAGTGTGTCAGTGCTGGGCGTCAGATTCCCCTGGCACAAAAGGGCTGGCTGCTTGGGAAACATGTCTAGGAATGCCATGACAATCTACATCACCCATCTTGCATCCAGGGAAAGGGTTTTCATTACAGTGAGTAAAACATAACTTTCTTAACTTTGCTCCTCCACCTTCTTCCTGTGTTATTGCAGACTGGGGCTTTTGGACATGCTCAGTGGTAGTCACAGCATGGCCCTTTCCTGTTGCGTGGGTTGTGGTTCCCAGCAGTTACGACAATGTTCTAGGTTTTGAGAGGTCTGGAGTTAGTCTCTGGCTCTTCCACAAATATTTGTGACCTTGGGTAAATCACTTTTTGTTCAACAATAAAATTGTTGTGACAGGTTTTGCTTGCTTTTCCTTGGAAAACAACAAGATTTACTCTAGCTCTGAAGCAAAGCATGTGTTTACATGCTCGGCTAGGCCAGGGGAGGTTTGCTCAGCAACCTGTAGCCTTGAAGCTAAGCTAGAAACAGATTATCTCTGGAGCCATTTCCATTTGGGTGTAACTGTTTTAGACTGAAGTTGTGCTGAAGTGAGTGCACAGAAGCATCTCCTTTGTACTTTGGAACACCTGTCTGGGTATCACTAAACATACAAAGATTAAAAAAAAAGTGTTTCTTAGAGACCGCAGTGAAACTTGGATCAAGAAAATACTTTGAATCTATACAAACATTGGTTTCTACTGCAAAGTCCTAAGCTAGTCATCCAAGAAGTGCTTTTGAGTTGCAGATGAAATGTTTCTCTGTCTATGATTGTATCTATCCCAATTAGAAGAAAGAGAGTAGAGTAGAGGGAGAAACATGTTCTTGAAGATAACCCAGTTCCTTCAGAGGGCAAACAGGGTCTGAGCTAAGGAGTGAAATAACAGAGAGCTGTGTCAGAGATGTAAATCAAGAAGAGCTTACAGCATCAATGTGCGCAACTGTTGAAGGTCAAGCTGAGGGATTTCTAACCTAGTTGCTTGGGAGATATGGATTATGAGTGACCTTACAAAAAACACTTACCACTGAAGATGCTGTTTTCTAGAAGCCAAGAGGTACAGATGTTGCTTCATCATATTTCATTCAAACTTCCACACACTCTGCTTTTCATCAAGTTTAAAAACCTCTGGATCAGTCAAGTTGGCAGACAAATAAAACCTACTTTATTTGATTTTGTAGGTTGGATTTCATAAATCTGTAGTGGACCAACTCATGTCTGTGGTTCCTACATATAGATGCATTTTTGCCTTTGTAAATACACACGAGAGCCTGTCACACATGCACATCTATATGTAAACACATATAGAAAGTACTGGATGATGTTTGTGCACGTTACATGCACAGAAACATGCACATATCTATCTATCTATCTATCTATCTATCTATCATCTATCTATCTATCTATCTATC
>JAOXOE010000874.1:4827601-4880742 GCA_028565055.1 Phoeniculus purpureus | reverse complement strand
GCTGTGGCAGGGGGATTGGACTAGATGATCTTTTGAGGTCCCTTCCAATCCCTAATGATTCTATGATTCTATGACATACTGTTACAAGCCACCACAGGACGAACTAACGAAAGCATTCACGTCACCCTGAACCCAGAAAATACACTGTTGGATACAGCTCCATGACAGGCTGTTCAGAACTTGTCTTGGCCTCAACAGCTTTGGTCTGACAAAGTATGAGACACCTTCACAGAATCATAGAACATTAGGGATTGGAAGGGACCTCAAAACATCATCTGGTCCAGTCTCCCTGACAGAGCAGGACCACATAGATGAAGTGGCACAGGAACATGTCCAGGTGGGTTTCAAACATCTCCAGAGAAGGAGAGTCCACAACCCACCTGGACAGTCTTCCAGTGCTCTGTCACCCTCACTGGGAAGAAGTTCCTTCTCATATTTGTGATGAAAAGGCAGGAATTGGAGAGATCTCCATGTGATTATTACCATCTTGCCAGCACCAAAATCTGAATCTCAGTCTTTCATTCCTGCTGAACCAGTGCAGTTTAGGTGTTTTCCTCTGGACTTTAGAGGAACGTAGGCAAAGCTTCTCTGTCCTGACTTGCCATGTGAGGAATCTCACACTCAACACTTACATAAGGTTTTAGGGCAGAAAGGTGCACTTATGAATATGTGCTGGAGCGCAGAAATGATCAACACTTCAAAGGGTCACATGCACCACTAGAGTGGGGAAAAGTATTGCTAACACTCTTAGCTACAAGCAAACTGACTCAGAGAGGGGAAGAGTGATTTCCATATGCTAAGGCGGTTTTTGGAACAGATTGGGAGAGATCTGAGAAGTTCTGGCTTCCATCCCTTTCTATTACTACCAAAGACTTTTGAGCTTTTAATCAATTTGCAGAGCCATAGCCATCTCCATGAAGGGGTGCAGATCACTGCACAGGGGATGCCAGCCCTGACAACGGGACACCTCTCCTTTATTTCCTCTGCAGCATCTTTAGAAGGTCCACACACACTTATGGATTCACACAGTGCAGGGTGAAACCTGAAGCATGAGAACACCCTGCTTGCAGAGTAGAAAACTGAGCCCCAGATGTCCCCAAAATCATCATTTCAGGCTGATGGAAGTGAGATTAAAGAAGGGAGTGATGGCCCGTTCTAAAAACAATGCACATATATGAAATTAGCTTACAGTTAAGGAGCCCTTCACTTCACATCACCCTCTCAGCACCATGCTTAGGCTGCATTTCAGGAAAAGCACAATGATTGTTGCTAATAGTTGGATCTAATTTATAAGGAGCTGAGTGGAGACAATCATGAGAAAATGAGATAGATAAACTTCAGCTGGAAACAATAGGGATCAATTATGACATAATCGCAGCCCAGCATTCCCGGGCTCCTGAGATACTGCGCATTCCTCTTCATTAATCAGAGATAATCCAGAATTAGGGTGTTTAATTATTTGCAGAGATTCTTTTGTACTTTCTGCCTCTAAAAAGAAGATACTGATTGGCAAATATACAAAAGCTTTCCAGCTCCAGTCACCCATTGCATTTAGAGCAGGGTTTTTGGCTGCAGTGCTGCTGTCACGTTGAAGGCTTCACTCTTGTCAGGTGAAATTCACCCCTGTACTGAAAAACCTGATGGATCAGTGGAGCTGGATAAAGGTTGGAATGAAAGGAGTAGCAGGCATTTATATTGTTTGATACCCAAGATGCTAATGGGATCCCTTCTTACTGTTTCCTTTTACTGATGCCAGCAGGTTTCGAGGTAGCAGGACAAGAGAAAAACTCAGGTTTTAGTGGTGTCTGGTGGCAAGGCAACAGCAGAGATCCCATCACGTTAGTCCTTTAGTTTCTATGTTTGATGGGATGGCTTGTGTACACAACACTGAATGCCTTCAGAATCTCCTTCCTTGTGATTGTCTTCAGAACTGACTGCAAGACCTCATGAGCAGAGGACGTGAGTCGTGACACTCTCTTCAGAGAACGTCTGAGTGTCCTTTCAGCTGGAGCAGATTTAGAGTGTGAAGGGATTTTGACACATGGGGAGATAAATAACTTGTGCTGAACAGGGAGATACATGTGCCTAATTATGTTTTCTTTCCTTACTTCTCTAGGTGGTCCAACTCCAGCAGAGAGGTTACACTAGATGGTCTTTTGAGGTCACTTTGAACCCCTAAAGTTCTGTGATTCTGTGATTATAAAGTTGGAAGGGCTGTCCTTACTATCTTCTCAGCGTGAAGGAGACTGTAGGGTCAGGGACTATGGTTATAATTGCATAGGGTGTGAAGACCCCTCTTGTGGAAATCTTGGAGCTGTGGGACATTTCTACTTTCTGAGTTACTGAAGCAGCCAACTGCCAAATGAAGAAAAAAAGGTGAAAAAAAGGAGGGCTGGGGGGAGAAGAGATGTTCCAGACAGCAGCAATTCACTTCCTGTGGGTTCTGCTGGCTTGCTGAACTGCATCGACTTCAGCTCCTCACTTGAGGACTCCTACACTCCTGGCTGCACACTGGTGCGCTTTCTCCAGAAGGTATAATAATGCTCCTCTCTCTCCTGTCTCTCCCAGGAAAGACAGGCTCAATATTTCCTTTCAAGCAGATAAATGCCTCAATCCCTGCTCTTCTGCCACCTGGTTACATGCTCCAGCCACCCTGCCTACCCCTTAGTGGTTCCATGCAGGATGCATTTCTGCAGCCCCCTCAGGGGTGTGCCTCATGGCTCATAACATCACCCGAGGCTTCAGGAAAGGTTCAGGCAGTTGTCTAGATTTTACTGGAATGTGGTAACATTAGAGCAGGAAGCTGGGTTCTACCTTCCTGAGAGGATTACTTACATGAGGTACCTGGGGGACCTAAGAGGCTCACTACAGTGATGCCTGGTGGGCCTTCATGTAATGGGCTGGGGAGGATTGAAGTCCATGGGATGTGATTGCTCTCTGGCACTTAGACAATCTGCTCACATCTCAGTTTAGGTAAAATTCAAGCCTTATGGGTTTTACTCAAAATAAGTAGTTCACAAGCAATGTGTGTCACACGCGGGTTTCTAGCAGATGGAAAACGCTGCAGACTGGGAATAACTTTGTGGGAGTTGTGGCTTGCCTGACTGTCTCCCCAGATAAGGGCAGCAGCCTTAAGTTTTCTGTTGGATTGACTGCTCTGTGTGCGTGTGAGCGTGCATGTAACTGTGTGTGTGTAAATTAGGAGCTTCACATTCTCAGTAAATAGCATCAGCAAATGGAAGCTGGTAATATTAACTCTGTCAAGGCTCAGTATTGATCCTGAGCCGCTCAGTGAAACGCAAGCCTGAGACTGCAGCCCGCTAGCACTAATAATTAAACTGGTTACCAATATGGAGCTGCCACTCAGGTTCAGACTTATAATGAAATTGTTTAAGGGGAAAAAAACAGAAGGTAGAGCAAGTATGAATACAAGTCTGTGGGTTGACTCTCCTTTGGAGTCTGTTTTTTACACATCTCAGACATTATTGCCTTTATTATTACTCTGTTTAACATCTTTGTCATTGGGTTTATCTCCATACAATCCCAGGTGGAGACTGACAGATGCATTTTGTTGCTTTCCCCCAATTTACTCATCTGTTCAGTGAATGGAGTACTCAACTGCCTACCATTATGACGGTTGGAGCTCTACTGGACTATCCTAGCCTACTGCTTTCCAGTGGGGCATCCCCTGCCTCTGGGTATCGTGAAACTAAGGTATCCACACAACTGAAGATGCCCATAGTTTATTTTCAACCATTTACATCAGGAAGGCTGAGCTTTGCTGTCTTATATCAAACAGCTGCCCTATAATGCTGGTGTGGTCTTCTTTGGCCACCAGTGGTTTCATGGAATAGCAATATCTCTCTCCAGTGTATTGCTGCAATTTGGAATTTTTGCCTTCCTGTTGCAAAAATATTCCCGTTGATGTTGTCACACGTCAAAATATTCAGTGAGATATGAACTGTGTCAGCAGGACTGGTCTCTTCTTTGGTGCTGCACATTCCAGCAGAGTTTATGATATATTACATGCAGATCAATATTTAATGGACACATTATACTGTCAAGAGAAGAGGGCTTCCTATTCAAATTGAAGTTACTTTGTCTAGAGACTGACGGGGAAAAAAAATTACTCCTGTTCCAGAAATCAGCTTAATCCTCACACCTGGGGTCTAGCAGAGGAGTCTTTGTGCTATCCAGGCAACAAGTGATGCCAAGAGGTGGCAGAAGGACATAAGCCAACTGGTGTTCCAATGGAGTGTTTGTGTGTTTCAAATGCCAAATATCTACTGAATTTAATCTTTATGCAAGTTGGGACCTGTACTCTTGTGATTGTGACCACTGGCCAAGACCAGTGCAAAGACCAAGAATAGAAGGGGAAGATCTGAGTCTGAAGGTTGAGAAATCACAGAATCACAAAACGTTAGGGATTGGAAAGGACCTTGAAAGATCATCTAGTCAAATCCCCCTGCTACATGAGAGATGATGGTGGAGCCAGTGAGTCAGGGTATAAAGCTGCAACCTTGCACTGTTTAAAGAAAGGACTGTTCAGTGAGGTGGGGTGAGCACACCTTGAGTGAATGGAAAGACCCTGAGTTTGGAGGGGAGGCTCTGCCCTGTAAGCAAACAATAACAGCATCAGGCTGCATGTGGCAGGACATAGCTCTTTGCGGGAGGGCTTGTGTTTTTGAGTGCAATCAGGTTTTTCCTCTCATGCACAAGCAGAAAACAACCAGCAGCAAATTAACAGACTTTCTCAGCAAATGTGACACCTTGCCCCATGGTGTAAGGCCCATTGATGTCCTGATGGGTACAGATTGACTTTGTCACACCAAAAATTAATGCATATACCCTGAGACAGGGTCTAGCTTGACAGGAGCCATCACCTCACCTTTGCTGTTGCCATCGGGTCCCCGAAGGATCGTGCACTCCTCAATGTTGCCAAACGCCTCGAATAGCCTGCGCACATCGTCTTCCGACTGCTGCTTGTTGAGCATGCCCACAAAGAGTTTTCTATCTTCTGGAACAAAATAAAGAGATGCTTACCATATTTCAGGAGAGATGGGAAAGCCAAGATGGCTCAGTATCACATGCAAAACAAACGATGATTGCATTGAGGTGACACGCTGCAGAAGCTGCTAGTCTTTTCAGGTGGCTGGTTCAGAAAACCTTAATAGCATCAGACTTTCAATGACTACTTGAGAATAATTTGGCAATTTAAAAAGAGAACTAAAAAGGTTCGGTTATATATAAAAATCTTTAAAATGGTTCTCAAAACCTAGGCACTGAAGTCTTTCAAATCAGCCTTTTCTGATCAATTTTTGCAGTCAGCTTGCAGTAACTGAAATGACAACATTGCTCAGAAGGCAATCCAAGAGGAATGTGGATGAAGACAGCATACAGAAATAAAGTCCAAATGAAAATTAAGTTAGTAGCCTTCACAATACTAAGTAAGCTGCAGGAAAAATGTGTTTAACATAAGCTGTTTTAAATCAGGGTGTAATGGAAGCCACAGCCTGCAAATGGAGATTTGTCATTCGTGCCCACTCACAGACAAGAAACTACAAGTTTCTATGAGGCTTTTAATATATTTTTAAAATTCACTTGAAATAAACCCAAACTTTTTGAAACACGACCCTACCTTATGTGATTACTAATGTCTGAGACAGATCAAGCAGGTGGTATTCCACAGAATCACAGAAAAATCACGGTTGGAAAGGACTTCCTAGATCACCAAGTCCAACCATACTCACAACACAAACCCCAATACCTGAATATCTAAATACTCGGTTGGTCCACAAACACAAGATAACCCCCTACATGCCTGCCAGTATCACGGAATCACAGAATCACAGAGCATTAGGGATTAAAAGGGACCCAAAAGATCATCCAGTCCAATCCCCCTGCCACACCAGGATTCCCTAGACCAAGTTGCACAGGAACATATCCAGGTGGGTTTTAAATGTCTCCAGAGAAGATTCCATAACCCCCCTGGGCAGCCTGTTCCAGGGCTCTGTCTTCTTCGCTGGGAAGAAGTTCCTTCTCATATTGATATGGAACCTCCTATGTTCCAGCTCACACCCGTTGGCCCTTGACCTATCATTAGATGACACTGAGCAGAGCCTGGCTCCATCCTCCTGACACCGTCCTTTCATATTTATAAACATTAATGGGGTCACCCTCAGCCTCCATTTGTAGCAGGTTATGAAGCAGCATGTCTACACCAAAGCAGGACAAGTTCTGCTAGTAGATAACTGCATCTTGACTTGAGACACTTCCACTTGGAAACATAACAAGTACGGGGGATCTTCAGAGCAGAACTAAACACCTTATGAAAACGTTGGTGAAAACACACCAAGCTGCATTGGTAAAGGGTTCTCAGAGGCCCCTAGCTCAGGTTTAAGCTCAGAGACAGCGTTACACCAAGAAAAAAAATGAAATCTACACAGTCTGCACTGCGTATGTAAACAGGCCATTTGCACATGATTCATAAATGTCTTATTTATCATTCATTAAACGCTATGTAAATGTGCGAACCAAGCGTGGGGGTGTTTTCTTCAGAGCCGTTTACGAAGCAGATGTAACCAATTTGAATAAATATATGTAAATAAATAAATAAATAGTTTGATTTTTTAATTTATTTCTTTTTAATGCACGTTAACCTAAAGCTGAACAAAACACTGGTTTGCAGCAACCCTCTTCTGGCTGACTAATTGGGCGATTTATGTCACTTTTGTTCACCGAGAAATCATTGGTGTAAGCAATCTGTTCTGCTTCAACCAGTGTTTGATCAAAATTCTCCTCTCCGAGATGCACCTGCAAATTGGCAAATTACTTCATAGCCTTGGATGAGGATAATTTTTCATGCAGTGGATATCGAGTGAGGATGTTAGTAGCTTTCAATCCTGCAGATGAGTAATCCACATGAACAAAAAGGGAACTGCCCACAGACAACAAGGGGTTTCGTTGCCTTCATTCGGGCTGCTGAAACGGTAGGGAAAACAGATTGACACAAGTGCATTTCTGCTAGGGGAGAAAAACAGAAATACCCTTCTGACAGACACATTAAAGCAAGAAATATGCCTGCCTCATACCGGGATTGGTTAAACAAAGAGACTTTTGAAGACCTTTGCTGGAAACAGAAACTTCAGGCACAGACCCTTAACTAAAACTGCGAATCACAGAACATTAAGGATTGGAAGGGACCTCAAAAGATCATCTAGTCTAATCCCTCCACCAGGGTCCCCTAGACCAAGTCGCGCAGAAACATATCCAGGCGGGTTTTAAACATCTCCAGAGAAGTAGAAAGGAGAAGGTGTTTTTGACCTCTGAAAGGTTTGTTTTCCTGATGACCAAACTCACATCCAAACAAGAGTCTCAGAGGTGAAGCATAAGCCTTACAGAGGCAGCCACTGAAGCTGAGTTGTTCTCTGTAGGGTATCTTTTGTTCTACAGCTAGACAAACCCAGGAGAAAGGGTCCAGAACCAAACTCCAGCAGTTGTCCAGATGCTGGAGGACAAACCACAGAGCAAGTAAGACCAGCTGTTCTGAAAGATTGGAGATATTTCAGGAAGGGGGTAGAGCAGTGGAAATTAACTGGGTACAGCACTAGCAAAAGGCTTTGCTGAGAAAGTTTGTGTCTAGTAAATACTTCTAGCACAGAGGAAGTGTCTGTTATATTGTACTTTATGTGGTTTCTCCTGTTTCAAATAAGCTGCATCAGCAAAAGCATTCCTGTAGCTGTGTAACTGTATTTCACCAGGCTTTTTGCTAATATAAATGTATCATTAAAAAAAAATCACATCCCTCCTCTGTCAGCAAAATTCTCTAGTGTGGAACTGGCCTGAAACTGCCTCGTCTGGTTTAGTTTATGCAAAGCTAAAACCAGGTGTTTTAGGAACCACTTAATTTTACATTCCTTTTCCTTTTTTAATGTTTATTTTCTTTTAGCCCCTTTTTCTGCATCTCTGCAGGACGCTAGGAGTGATGATGCTTGTCCCCAGAGCTGGCTGGGAGAACCTGTGGTGCTTTGGTGAGCTGCCCACAAGGTGGCCATCAGACCACCAGCAACATCTTCTGCCCAGGATGAGGACCACCTTCCCCAAGAGCTGCTAGTCCACCTGCTCCAGTAAAGGTGGACCATGAAGGAGGTCCCCATGGCCAGACAAAGCTCAGCATTGCCTGGACATCACCTCCAGCTCCATCTCCAAACTGATGCCCTGTCTCGTCCTGAAAACCTGTGCCTTGACTTCTCAGGGCATCATTTGTCCAGGGGCCATCTTAGAAATCTACACCATCATACACTCAACTAACGAAAAAATGAGTCAGATTAACAAGGTTTTTTTTTCTCTGAGGGATTCTTCCAACAAAGTGCTTTTGCCTTTCACATCTTTGCGTGGCCAGGGAGATCAGCTGTGTGCTTTAACAACGCAACTCACACATCCTTGGTGGAAAGTATCCAGAAGCTGCAACCCTTCAGCACATTCTAGGCCTTGGCTAATGAGTTTATTCTCTAATGGGATTGTACGAACCTATTACAGCCCAAGTGTCCCCAGATGCTACTCTTCAAGGTCCCAAACAAAAAGCTGACACGTCATGCACCAGCACTGTTACTTCTGCTTTGTAAATATGTCTGAGTAAGGCCACGTGAATGTCAGAATAAACTGAAGGGAGTATCTTCTGATCTCTGGGGGGATGGCTCTAAGCATGTACTCTGCACCAGACTTTTCCATTGTCCTCAAATGAGAATGGAGTACTTTGCTGTACCGTTGCTCAGGCTAGTCTACATCCTATACAAACCACAGGCTTAGGCTGCTCATAAACCTGGAGCAGTCTCCAGATCAAGATGTACCTGAGCTCTACTTGTTTGTAGGGTGTACAGTACATCCTTACTACCATACTGAGGAGGCTGAGTCCCATGCTTCCTCCTCTTTTAGCAGACACAATCCTAAATCTGTGTGTCTCGGGATTCACATCTGAATTTCAGATTACTGGGCAGACTCAGTTCCTAATGACATCCATTGTCAAGCTGGATGCTCTCATCCTAATTAAAGATTTTGGGTCTGAGTAGTAAAAGCCTTCACATCAGATCTCCTAAGACCTGAGCCCCAGGGCAAAGTGAACACACAAAGACAACAGAAATACCACTGTCCAGTGGCAGAAGAGAAGGACAAAAATGTCAGGGACAAGCCTGTGCTCTGGGATGCCCTCAACATGTGCTCTGAGCATGACTGTGTGCTCCAGTGTACCCTGGCCCAGGGTCATGGGAGAGGGAGAGGTACCTTGCAGGATGATACCATTTTATACAGTAGAGCTGAGAAACTGTGAGGAGCAGCTTCTATCTCCTCCCTGTAAGGGAAATTAAGACGGTGACCTTAGGCTAAAAAACATGTGATGAAGACGTACTCTGTACAACTTCCTCAAGGATGCATGGTCATGCATCAAGTATGGATGCACACATCCATAGTATCTAACAGAATCATAGCATCTGAGCAGTTTCCCTTTTCTTTGGTCAGGAAGAGCCTGTCCGAATTTCTTTCTCTTACACACACTGAAGTGACAGTTTCACTCTCATGCTCAAAGACTCTAAGCTGGTCTTAGAAGGTGAAGAAACCTCTCTAATCTCACTGTAGAGGCAACTCTTAACAATGGTAGTCTGAGCAACGACACTGCCCTGCAGTGTGAGGGATAAATGTGGTGTCTGTGTAAACCTCTTATTTCCTCATTTTAGTTTTCCCTCATAGTGTTTACCCCATTATCAGTAGTCCATAAGGCCCATTTGGCCAATGGGAATATACTCTGTGTTCTAGTACCCAGGAGCGCTGAGGAGGTTTCTGATGCTGCATCACGAGCCCCTCACTATGTGTGACCTGAGGCATTCTGTTAGCACTGAAAATTGAGTCAATCCCAGATCTACCTCATTTTGCCATAAACAAACCACAGCAACAACAGGAGCCAGCACTCCCACTCCTCCCAAGGGAACCCGCAGGGGGAGAAAGGCCACAGCAATGGCAAACCACAGTTCCCAGAGATGTCCCCATGGACAATCTTTCATTATCCCCCTGGCATCAGACCTCCCTCTTGACTGCTCTGCGACTGATGGAGACTTGTACCTATCAGGAAAAGTAGGCTGCAAGGCACAGTGGTGAAGAAATGTAACTTGTCAGATAAATACACGGCATCTATAAATCTCCCTAGCTATGTTTATACGAAGCTTCACCACCTTCCCTGGTGCAAATAGGGGTTAAATTATTCCCTGTTCTATTTGTATTTAAATGTTATGTTTCTGTGATAAGTGTAAGGCAGAGGTGTCAGACAGGCCCGGGAGAAGGAGATGGCACGCGTGAAAGGTGAAATAATAGAGCACTGCAAACCCAGTGCTGTGAGGAAATGGGAAGGGAGACACGGGAGTGAGGGAGAGAGGGGGGAGGATGAGCACTAATTAAAGAGACAGAAGGGACAATGAGATGCAGGATGTTTGACCCTCTGTGGAGCAAGAGGACAAGAACAAGAATCACAGCAATTGTGAAGGGACTGGGGGAAAATTAGGGTCACTCACAGAGAGACATGACACAGGTTTGTGTTTATCCAGATAGCTCCCGCTAATGTATGTGTGCACGTGGGGGTACATTTAGATAAGAGTATATAAATACACTTGTGTTCTCGTATCCCTCATGCAAAACAAAGAGGTTGAGTGCTGGTGTGAGGAAAATGTAAGCAAGGCTTTAATACCTAGAACATTGCATCCAGCGCCTTGGAAATACAGAGGGATGGATAGATATAACACCTTCATGACCCAGGCTAATCAGGAGGGCAAAACAGAAGATCACTATGGTCCCTTGCCATGAAACCCTGTATTCTAAAACCCACAAGCCTCCCTATTTCATCTCAAGTTCATTGCCAGGGCATCACACACTGATGGGGTGTGTGTGTGCTTCTTCATGCAAGAGCAAAACTGATATTTGCATATTTCTGTATGGGAACAAGCATCTTCTGTACGTGCATGGTATTCACCAGAGCTGCTCTCTGATGTTGATGCCTTTGGCTTTCTAAGCATCAGCACCAGGTTGCTGTATGGCTTCATTTCAGAAACCAGATGCTAATTAATTCCATTATTTATGTAGCTAATAATTATTTGTCCCTGCTGTTATTCTCCTCCTCCCCAAACGTTGGTGGAACACATAGTGAAGGCCAGCTGCAGTGCCTTAGTCCAGGCAATGGGAAGGCCTTTAAGGTTATCTCCTTGGCACCACAACAGAACAAACAAGCAGCCTAGAGAAGATTTCTGTGCAGGTGTCAGTACGAACAAAGTGACCATGCCTAGGATCAAGTAGCACATCTACCAGAGAGGATGCAAGAGACAAAGCAGATCATACTTAACCTGCTGTCCTAACTAGTCCTTAGCAGAGAGGGGAGACGATATGGCACCGAAGATTTCCATCATAGATTAATACAGAGTCATAGAATGGTTTGGTTTGAAGAGACCTTCAAATACCTTCTGTCCCAAACCCCTGCAGTGAGAAGGGACACCTTTACCTAGAACAGGTTTCTCAGACCCCAACCCAGACCAACCTACTATGTTTCTAGGGATGGTGCATCTACCACCTCTCCGGAAAACATGTCCCAGTATGTCACCATCCTCATTGTAAAAGACATCTTCCCTGTACCTAGGCTGAATCTATCCTCTTTTGGATTAAAAACATAACCCCTTGTCCTACCACTACAGGCCCTACTACAAAGTCTGTTCCCATCTTTTGTAAAGGTCCCCTTGAAAAGTTGCAATAACATCTCCCTGGATGTCTCCACTTCTCCAGGTTAAATGATCGTGACTGTCTCAGCCTATCCTTGTAGGGAAAGCATTCTACCCCTCTGATAATTTTTGTGGCCTTCTCTGGACCTGCTCCAACAGGTCATATCTTCTCTGTACCTAGGATCCCAGAGCTGGACACAGTATTCCAGGTGAAGTCTCACCAGAGCAGAGCCCAGTGGCAGAATCACCTCCCTTGACCTTCTGGCCACGCTGCTTTTGATGCAGCCCAGGCTTTCTGTGTTGTGAGTGTACATTACTGGCTCATGTCCAGCTTTTCATCTATCAGTATCCATGCAGTGGGGTCAGGAACCTGCCAAAGTCATGGACAAGTCATGGACAATACCTAAGAAGACAATCTCCTCTAGGCAAAGAAGAAAGGAGGAGCTATGTAGCGGAGAGATGAATTGCTGATGCTCTGGCTGTTAGGAAAGTTGGTAGTGAGTTTTGAACTCAAATCTGCAAGCTCAAACCAGCTCCCCTCTTGAGCTGGAGTGTCCTGCCATTTCCCTCAACCTGTGCTAATCAGGCGGATCAATAGGCTAAGAGCAGGGCATTTCCTGGGGCTTGGGCTGCACTCTCCTATTGCCATTTTCACAGCAGTCCTACGGCTCTGTGATGATGATTACAGCCCTTTCCACAGGGGAAGCGATTACAAATTCTGTTGTAGCTAATTGTAAATTAGCTAATTATCTTCTCCGTGGTACCTTGCTGGAAAACACATGAACCTTGTAAAATGGAGGTGTTTCAAAAATTAGGACGGAGAGGAAAAAAACCCCACATCCAACAACAAGCCAAAGCCCAACCACTCTGTAAACAACCGCTATCTAACTCCAGACAAGAACAACCAAAACATCTCCACCTGCATAGGCTCCTCTTCCCAGCTTTTTCACTCCTCCTCCCCATGTCAAACAGCACCCACAAGGGGCTAATTCTGCTGCAAGCTTTAAAATGTTTGCTGAGTTCACTTGTTCCTTGCAGCTGGGTGTTGTGGGGCACCCCTAATCACATCTTAGCAGGAGTGATTTCTTTGTGCTGATCTCTTCCCCTCCTCCCTCGCCAGTGTGGTTTTACTTACCAGATTCTTTATATCCCATACGTTAGCAGATATGATTGCACAGCTGCCAGTCTCCAACTGCTGGAGACAGAGGCTTTGAGACATGCGGGCTAGAGAGAATAACAGCTAATCTGAACAGCTGTGTGATGGGGACAAGCGCAAATGAACATAAGCCCAGGTGTGGAAGCATAATTCTCCTGCACAAAGGAGGGAACTTCATCCCACAGGTGCATTACTCTCCACTGTTGCATCTGAAAAACTTGGTTTGAAGGATTTCTCTTATTTCATTGCTTGGCTGCACTCTGAGGCTCAACTTGGGCATGGCTACCTTATGCAGAGCAAAGGAACAGCTGCATGACAGACAGCATGCCTGTCTGACTCGCTGTGCTGCCTCTGGCAATAGCTGGTTGTGGGAGTCTAGGAAAGACTACAAGAACAGGGCAAACGAATTTGTTAATATGCCCCCAAATACTCTCCCAGGCTCCAGTGCTCCTCAGTTTAGGGACTTCTGGAGTTTGGACCGGGGTTTTTTCATACACAATAGTTTTTGAGGTGTTTTTCTTTGAAGTAATTGTTCGCTGGGCTTATGAACCTATGCGAGCTGTGGGCATCTACCACATTCTGCAGTTAGATGTTCTGCAGCTTAGTCACACGTTGTTAGGAACCTCTTCCTTTTGTTTATTTTGAATTTGCCACAAAAATTTTCAATAGACAGGTACTAGATCTGAAAGAGTGAAAATCACTCCTGACGCAGTTATGGAAGAGTGGACCCATGAGAGTGGACCCATGCAAGACCTTGGCCAAAGCTCCTGTCTGTACCTTCCAGACTGGTACCTGGAAGATCTGGGTCCTGTCTCAGCCTGTGCCCTAGGTATTGTGGAAGTCAAAATCACTTTTCTCTTAGAGTGATTTGTTATTCCTGGTACCAGGGAGATGGATGACCACATAGTTATCGTTACTAAATACCTGCAGTGCGTCTTTGCCAAGGACAGTGGCCTCAGCAACAATACAGGCTACATAAGTTACTTAGTAAAAAAGGCAGCCTCAGTTTCCCTACCCGCTAAAACGTTAACTGGTACTGGAATCAGACAAAACTGGACATTGCTGAGGTTCCTCAATATTTGCCACAAGCCAGGAATACAAGGAACTCTGGCAGTTATGATGAATCACAGAATCACTCTGGCCGGAAAAGACCCCTGGGATCATCGAGTCCAACCATCTACCCTACCTTACAAGTCCACCCCCAACCATATCCCTCCACACCCCATCCAAACAATCTCTAAACATATCCAGGGATGGCGACTCAATCACCTCCGTGGGAGCCCCTCTCCAGTGCCTGACCACCCTTTGTGTGATTCTTTTTTCCCCTAGTCTAAATACATACAGTCATAGGAACAGAGTCATTGAATAGGTTGGGTTGGAAAGGTTATTTGAAGACATCTAGTCCAACCTCCCTACAAGGAACAGGGACATCAGGACTGTAGTTCTGAACTAGCCAAGGGCATAATCAATACTGTCTGCTCAGAATGTAACAGGCAGAGCTGTCTGGGTGGAGGACAGTTTGAGATTTGAGGACAGTTGGAGCATGGGTAGTGACCATTTGCATTGCACTGCATTCTGCATAGTTGGCCTTTCAGCTAAGGCCACAACATTTAGAGGGGAACGATGTTGAGAATGACCTGTGCAATTGTTCAAGGCTGAAATGAAAACATAAATATATTATTTAGAAAGCATGAAGCACCTGACAGACAGGTAGTCAGATCTATGTCTGAACCACCTGATGGTTTCTGCCAGATTTAAGAGGTTGAAGTTCCTCCAAGTGCTTTTTTTGTGCAAGAGGAGTTTGTGGTAGGAGTAAGACAAAGCAAGGTTCAGTTCTGAATGGAAATTATCCTTTGGAGAGTGACAATGACTGTGGACATTGCAGTTATCTTCCAGGGAAAAATTTTAAGGTCCATCATTACTGTTCTACAGACAGCACCACAGTCCTCTAGGTGTGTGAGTTTAAGAGGACTCAGATGTTGACTACTGTTGGCCCTGTGAACAACTGGAAAGAAATCTGTCACCTGTTGAAAACTGGTGAGTCCAAAATCTAAAATTGTTTTAAAATTTTGTCTGGGGCCTATTCTTCATTTTCAAGGTCCTCATCCATATTAGAGTGATATCCTTCTGAGCAGAGAACCCTGCTTGACAGGGAACTGGAAAAAGTCATTGGTCAGCATCAGCTGCTGAGCCATGTCCAAAAATTGTTTAGGAGGTCAAACATCTGAGCAGGAGATAAAGGTGCAGAGCTGAGGGTTAAAAATGGAAGAAAAAGAAGAAAAAGGAGAAGACAGTTTGGACCAGGAGGATGAATCTTGTTTGGGCTTGGCTGAACCGTGGTCCTGTGTAAGACCTGCTGTATACCTGTAAGTAAATGAAGTCCATCCCTTAACCTACAACCTCATCTAGACAGTTCAGATGAAAGCACCCTCAGACTTCCTCTGTACAGAGAGGTTATGGATGAAACTTCCTCTGTGCAGATAGATTGCAGACAAAACTTGGACAACAGGCCAAGCAAACCCTGCCATGAAGACGTAGCATAAACGATTCTTTTAACAGAAGACTCCTCTCATACAGCTGAGAATATGATAACCCCAAGACAAATATCTGTAGTTCTGACTTGCTGAACAGCGCCGTCACAACTGTCCATTGCCAAGAGATGCTATTCCCTGTGCAAATCTTAAATGACAGGTTTTATGGTGTTTGATATTGAGCTGGGAAAACAACTTGCAATGACCCACTTTATTAGTAGCCCTGGTTTAGGAAAGCTGGTGGTGAGAGCAGTCTAAAACCCATGTCATGCAAAGCGCAAAGACCCTGCCTGACTTGTGCATGGCAGATCATAATGCTTCCTAGTTTATTAATTACCTGAAACACTCAACTGGGATATTTCTGAGAACAATTCAAGAGCTGATGCTTTTTAGGAAAAGGCTCTGGAGTCAGAATCTGATTTTTCTACGCTTAGCATACAGCCCAAACACCCACCTTCTCTTCAGCATCCTTCCACAATAAGAAGAATGTGTGAATTCAGATTAGTGTCATAATAAAAAAAACTCAGAAAATAATGTATTTTCCCCCAGACATTAGCAGCCTCTGCTTAGAGTTCCCATTTCCTGGCAACACACACGGAAGTACTCTCCGAAGGAAAGCACCTAAGGAGAGCCAGCAACAAAGTGTGGAGGTGTGCAGCTGTGCTGTGACTAAACTTTGCAGGATTCTCCTCGACTGTTTGAGCTTATTCCTCCTGTAAATTTACAGATGCTTCTCTGGCCCAGCTTGATAGGTTTCCCAAATAAGGAGGAGGTGAAGGAGAAGACTGTCTTGTACTATCAAATGACACCTCAAATGAACACTGAATTACGCTTTGACACTCACCTTTCAGAAGCAGCTCAGATTTGAATACAACTCCTACAGCCTTTGGTTCTGGGGAATTTAACACATCTTAATTCCAATGTGTAACATCCCCTTTACACTGTGTGGCCGCACAAGGCTGAGGCTGAGCCTGAAGGTCCGTTTGGTTTTCACACTTGTTCAGAGCAAAGCTTAGAAGCTTCTTGACAAATTCTGCAGGGTCAGTGGTGTCAGTGCTGGTATGTCAGGAAAATAAGTTTCAGTTCCTAAACTCATCTCACTGGTGACCTGTCAGGGCTTTGAAACCCTTTCCAGAAGCCTAGAAGGCCAAGACATTAATCTGTGGGAGCATTCCAGCCTTGAGCGCTGAGGACTGTTGGAACAGCAAAGACATGGGCAAAAAGGAGGGCGAGAAGGACGTATTTTCTCTTGCAAGAGCTGTGACGACATTTCAGATCAAATTAAACTTCAGTTTTTAAAGACTTCAGTGGAGGTAATTGAAACACTTCCTCACAATTGCCTGAACCTAAGTGTTATCTCTCTTTCCCTCTGTATATCATCCCTTTTCCCCCAAGCCTGAGACAGCCCTGCACGGCCACAGCCTCCTTAATATTAAAGACGGTGATTAAATGGGATTCGCCAAAAGACAAAGGGCTGAAAACCTGCCAATTGTTAATCCCTCTTTCGCTGTGCTTAAAAATTCCATTTCCTTCATTTGAAGAAAGGGGGGGGAAGAAAAGAGAATTATATGCCTATGTCTAATTTAAATTCTGGTGTCGCGGGTCCTGTTCCCTTCTCCCTCTCTTGACGTCTGAATATATTCCTTTATTACCATTATTACAGCTTTCTGATTGCATTAAAATTCATCCACACGCTTCTCTCCACATTCCACTTTTCTTTTGCCAGTTTTTTTGCTAATTCCCTTTTTCTCTACCCCCCTTCCCTCCCCACTTTCAAATTATACAGAATGTCATTAAAGATCTCCATGAAATGCCTAAACTCCTTTCTCTCTTGCTTTTATAAACTTGCTGGCGTTCTTCCTCTCCATCCCTCCGTCTACAAACAAAGAAAAGGAAGGAGAAGCAAAAGAATACAATAATAATAAAGGAATCCAAGCAGCATGTCTCACAGGTCTCAATAACACCTTTCCTACCTCATACAGCTCCGGGCCTAATGCTCACTTCAGTTATGAAGCCGTATTTCACACAGAAGTTTTGTGTATTATTTGTTTGATGCTTGTACCTGGAACCCTCAGCTAAAATCAAAAGTGGAGTGTGCCAGGCTGTGTATGCAAGCGTGGCAAGAGACTGCCCTGACTGCAACCACAAGTGGAAAAATAAGGATGTTGGATATAGAAATATGATTGTGCTCTGCAGAGCGAGAGCTGAAATCCTGTAAGGATTTGCCCATGGATGTGAGCAGGGCAGCTGGACGTGCAGCACGCGTGCCCAGTTCCAGGTGGTTAGTTCAAAACTTGAACTTAAACAGGATCCACCTACTTAATCCTTCAGACACCGCACTGATTGCAAGGAGACCTTGCCCCCACAAGGCAGGTTGCCTAAAAAGAAAAGTCTATCTTTGCTTAAACCAGACCCACTTTGTCTTGAGTGAAAGTCCCAGTCTGGAGATTTTATGGATAAAAATGAAGGTATGAATTGGACTTGTCTCCTATATGAAACACCATCTGCCTTACAGGCATTAGAACTATAAAGTGGGGACATGCTGTAGTGCCTGAGTGGTGAGGTTGAGGTGACCTCCCTTATGAGGAAAGGCTGAGGGAGCTGGGTCTCTTTAACTTGGAGAAAAAGAGATTGAGAGTTGACCTCATAAATGTTTATAAATATGTGAAGGGTGGATATCGGAAGGATGGAGCCAGGCTCTGCTCATTGAATGCAGGACAAGGGGCTATGGGTGTAAGTTGGACCACATGAGGTTCCATATAAATAACAGAAGGAACTTCTTCCCAGTGAGGATGACAGAGCAGTGGAAGGGGCTGCCTGGGGGTTGTGGAGTCTCCTTCTCTGGAACCTTTAAACCCACCTGGCCATGTTCCTATGTGAGTTGACCTAGGTCACCTAGATGCTGCTGTGGACTGGATGATATTTCAAGGTCCCTTCCAATCTCTAATATTCTGTGATTCTGTGACTGATTCCTCTAACCTGCCCTTATGACTCTCCCAGTCCAACTGTGAAGAAGATGCTGCCATTGTGAAACCTTCATTTATTCTCAACATTTGTACCAGGGTGCTTAAATAGGTTTTTGTGTTGGTTTTGTTTTGGGGTTTCTTTTGTTACTATTATTATTTGTCGCTGTCACCCTCAATTACATTGATATAATGAAATGACTGAAGCTGGGTGGGAAAAGCAGTTTGCTTTCTGTGGGAAGTACTGATGTCTCAAAAAATGTGCTTCCACTTTACATTGAAGTGGCCAAAGTTCTTGTGAAATGGAAATTCTTTAGTTGTGAAATGTTACAGGGTATTGTCTCAGAGGAATAAAAAGACTTCGTCTTCATAACCTCAAAACATAAAATATATAAAGTGTAATGGCTGTGGTTTTCAGCCAGACAAAAGAGAACGTTTTCACACACTATATGAATAAATGAAAGGTGTTTCTGCCACAGGATGCTGCTGAACACAAAAGTCATAAATTAGCTCCAAGAAGAATGAGACAGATTAGTGGTCGTTGTGTCGACTCACTGCTATTAAACATGAAGATACAGATGCAAAATATATCTTAGTCACTAAAAAACCTCTGTCTGCTGGGAGATAGAGGATATTAAAGGAAGGGTCACTCTTTATAAAAGCCCTGTTCTTACTGTTTCTAATGGGCACTGCTGGAGCAGAAGGTGCTGGACTAGAGAAGCCTTTGGTCTAGCCCAAGTGGAAGCTTTTGTGTTTCTAAGCAGTTTAATACCATATGGACTTGAAACAAAATTAATCAAAAAGATCCTGTAAAAATGACAAGTTTGTACCTCCTGAAATGAGAACTTGATGCATTAATTTAAAAAAATGTCCCCTGGCAAAATTCTCATTGAAATGGACCTGTTCCAGGGGAATGCTTTGCCTTTTACAAAACTACACGTCCGGCTAAATAACTGTTCCTGTGAAATGCTTTGGCCAGCTCAACAAATGACCCAGGAAATGAATGAGTCTGCTTCAGGACGCTGCCTGGCAGGATCCAGCTTGACTTATCCACATACTCATTTAGACCGTTACCCTAAGGTGCGTATGCGAAAGAACATTATATTCCAGTGATGCTACAACACAGCTTGAAATAAACATCAGGGAATCAAGGTTAGAGACAAAGCTTATTGAAGTTAATGAAAAAGAATGCCACAGAGCCTTGCAGGCTTTGGATCAGACCCTCGACTTGCTGAACTGCTGCTCGGTATGTCCCTGCTGCTGTTGGGTACTGCCGATACTCCCTGATGCAGAACAGTGTGTAATGTCCTTGTCAGGGCAGGTCTGCTGAGGACAGAGCATGACCCCAGGTCTTAAAACAGAAGTGCAAGTTGGGGAACGCAGGAAAATTGCAACCAGATTCGCAGAATCACTCAGGTTGGAAAAGACCCCTGGCATCACTGAACTTACAAGTTCCCCCCTAAACCAGATCCCTCAACACCTCATCCAAATGATCTTTAAACACATCCAGGCACAGTGACTCAACCAGCTCCCAGGAAGCCCATTCCAGTGCCTGACCACCCTTTCTCTGCACTAGTGAGACCACATCTGGACTATTGTGTCCAGTTCTGGGCCCCTCAGTTCAAGAAGGACGTAGAGCTGCTGGAGGGTGTCCGGTGTAGAGCCACGAAGATGGTGAAGGAAGCAGAACACCTCACTTATGAGGAAACCTCTTTATCTTGGAGAAGACTGAGGGGTGACCTCATTAATGTCTATAAGTATGTGAAAGGTGGGTGTCAGGAGGATGGAGTCAGGCTCTTCTCAATGTCATCTAGTGGTAGGACAATGGGTGTAAGCTGGAACATAGGAGGTTCCACATAAATATCAGAAGGCACTTCTTCACAGTGAGGGTAATGGAGCACTGGAACAGGCTGCCTAGGGGGGTTATGGAGTCTCCTTCTCTGGAGACATTCAAAAACTGCCTGGATGTGTTCCCGTGTGACTTGATCTAGATGATCCTGCTGTGGTGGGTTATTGGACTAGATGATCTTTTGAGGTCTCTTCCAATCCCTAATGATACTACGATTCTGTGAAAAAAATTCTTCCTAATATCAAGTCTAAACCTACTCTGTTTTAACTCGAACCTATTCCCTCTTGTTCTTGTTCAACCAGACCATGTAGCCTGAAGTGCCAGGCAGCAATGGCACTGTGTGGTGCAGGCGATGCAAAAACATTTATAACCAACGCTGGCACAGAGGAACCTTCCTTCCATGAAAGCAGTATTCAGCACACACTTGGCTGGAAGCAAGGCCTGCTGGACACAGACAGAAGTTACCCATAGATGTGGAATATCATGGGATATCTGGAGCCCTCCAAGCACTTTGTGTCCCCAGATTTGGGCTGGTTTCAAACTCGGAGGGGAGCCTGTCCCACTCAGCTCATTGAGCCAAAAATCTCTCCGCTAGCTGAGGAAACCAAGACTCCTTTGATGTCACTTAACATCCCCTTGCAAACGTTTTATTGAAGATTATTTCTTCTACCCACAGTCCCACCCCCCCCCAACTCCCAACTCCGACTGGCTTTAAATGCCACTGTCATTTCCATGCGCTGACAGAGCTCTTTAACTGCCGTGCCGAATGGCATTCGCTAAAACCAACTAATAGAGGGAAATGAGGTTAACCTTTAAGAAAGGTGAAAATGAGCCGGGTGCTATGCCAGCAGTAAAGAATAGTTCATAAACAGCCTTCTGCTGCAGTGGCAGTTTTCTGCAGGCTTTGGCATCGCTGGTAGCTCTGTTTGCAGATGGGTTCACAGGTAAAGCTTGGGTGGGACAAGGCACCTCTCCACTCATACCATTTAGTCAGCCCTTGCTCAGCAGGCCTGTGGGGACAGTCCCATGGCTCTGGTCTTGGCTGTTGTCTCGACTCACAGCAAACTTGTGTGGCCTGTAGTAGCCATGCACAATATATTGGAGGGAAACTTGCATGGGCTGTAGTAGCCATGCACAATATATCGGAGGGTTGTTCCAGCAGAACTTTCCTCCATAATTTTCTTCCCTATCATGTAGGAGGTCGGGAGTGCTCAGGGACTAATGCTGCCTTGCCTGTCTCCTTGCCGAGTTCCTTCTTTCCAGTGGTCTTTTAAAATGCCTCACAGTGATTAGCTCTTACTGACTGACTAAAGGGTCTGCGCCTGCAAAAGTGGTATCGATAGGTAGTCTTGCACTCTCTGAAGGACTATCATTGTCCTTTTTGTTTTCCTCCAGGCTTAATGAACTTATCTTCTTGCTCACCCAATCCTCAGGTAAACACTTCGATTTAAACCACAACTTGATCCTACATGTGGCATTCCCAAGCTCATACTACGTGTGGCATTCCCAAGCTCATACTCTGTGCTATGCAACTCATGAAGGAGTTGCAAGAACTATGGGGCTAGACACCATGCACTTCCATACAAGAAATGCAAGAGGAGAGGCATCTCCTAGTCTGCACAGACAAATAAGATCAGATGAGTCTTACAGCAAGGAGTATTGAGTTCAATACCTTGCCAGCTTGCGTACCAGAAGAAGGAGACGCATTACAATGCCGTGATGGGAACAAGACAAATATTTGTTAAGTAATTTCCTATTCTCAGTGCTCTGCTTCATCTAATTTTAATTAGACTGGAGTGCCTGAAGGATGCATATACTACCAACTACATTAACAACAACTACCAACTAGCAGTGTAGCACTGAGTCTCTATAAAGCAGGGATGTTGGTCTCTTATTTTCAATCAGTTTTATCCACTCACTTTATACAGAAGTGTCTCTGTGAAGTCTGTCCTTTGCATTACCACCCCTGACTACACTCCTTTCTTTCTCTTGCCATTGCATATTATCCATCCAAAACTACTTGAAACAGAAAATTATGCACCTGAATGAAATGATCAGTAGGCATAAATCTACAGATCCTGAAACAAGGTCTCTGTTGGCATAAATCACCTGCATGGACATACACCGAGCAATGACGGAATTATTTATCCCAGCAATGCAGCTCTGGCCACAGCAGCAAACATAAAAAACATTTATCCCATTTTGATCCAAAAGTTAGTACCTGGAGAAATTAAGTCCCTGATTCAGGGTAAAATCCAAGTCTCAGGAAGGCAAATTTCCAACTACTAGAGCTACACTGTCCACGTGGGCAAACATAACCCTCATTAGGCTCTTTCCATCTCAGATTTCATAACCACTAATAATACTTTTTGTCTAACAATGCTTTTTTGGGGTGTGCAGAGAAATCAGGGCTGAGCAAGCCAGATCTGAACCTGGCTCCGGTCCCTATTACTGCAACAGTAGTGTAACTGTGCTAAGAGGAGTCATCTCTTCCCTTCATCAGTAGCTGGGATTCAGAAGCACAGAAAGAGACAGAGAGCGAAGGTGCTGTTTTATAGCGAGCCTTTTCTGAGCTTGAAAGCTCACTGTGCTATTATTTCCCCCTTTTCCCCTCATTTCAGGCCTTTTTTGTGTTTCATGTTTGGCCCTCGGCAGGCTGAGAGACGTGCTGACAAGTTGTAACTCTCACTCCGCTCTGGAAGGGCTTTGTTCTCTGTGTGCGTGGCACGGACTCGCTTCCTCCTTCAGAATACGACGGCGAGCGGTAACATTGACACAGAGAGCCAGCCCGTGGTCTCAGCACGTTCCCCATGCTAAAGACCCTCTCCAGTGATCTACAGCATCAGTCATGAAGCAAAGATGGGCATTGTGGAGGGAAAAACACAGTAGTGATGACCCCTTCTTCCTCCCCAAACACCCTTAACCTCAGGCTAGTCAGACCCTTACATGGTTTATCATCAAAAAGAGATTTTCTGCCATGTAGTCTCTCAAGTCATGTACTTGAGAGGTCCACAGAGCTGCCCACAGCAGCCTCCCATCCCACAGCAGAACTGCCATGCCTCAGCCATTCTGCTGCTGCCCCAGAGCTATCTTCATAGATTTTGTTTGGCTAGAATACGTGTTGTGAGGAGGGCTCAAGTCTTACTTACAAGGACTACAGCCAAAGCAGCTGTCAGCATCATAGTTTGTTCTGACGAGCATCCTCTCCTGACAAGAGCCTGTCTCGGACTTCTTGCTTTAATATGTGTGTCATTGCTCAAAACAGAAAAGTTTATGAGAGAAGTTCTTCTTCTCTCCACCTGATTAAACACTCTGTAGACTGTCCATGAAGAAGTATTTCTGTAAAGACCTGAGTCTTTAGGAGATCTTTCAGGCAAGGATGAGCACAGGTTTCAACCTGACACTTGGAGGCAACTGTTCTATTTACACAGACCTTTTCAAATCCTGTAGGTGAATGCCAGGCTAGGATCAGTTTGCCAAGATACTTCCTCCACCACCGCTACTTACTAAAAAATCATCTTTGTCCTCCAGTTTCCTTGTTTATACAGCAAGAGGTCCCCTCAGATGGTTTTCCCCACCACCATGCTGAGAGCTAATGTTGACTTCCTCAGCCGTGCTAACCACTTTTCTAGGTCATTGCCCAGGTACTTTTCTAGGTCATTGTCTTATGAGATACAACCCCTTATTCTTTAGGCCTGGTCTTCAGCTTTATTCCTCCATTAGTCAGCTTATGTGTTCTGCAGAAACACGCACACACTGCCTCAGCCACCCAGGGCTTGTTCAGAGTGACCCGAGTCACTGTTGACTCTCTATCAGAGTCCTGTCCTTACAATTTTCCATTTTGTGTTATCCACAGATTTTATCAGCTGGGATATTTAATTCCACTTCGTTCATGACAATGCTGACTGGCATTAGAGCTGGTACTGACCTGTGTACTACCCTGCTACAAATACCCTCACTCTATCATGCTTTCTCTTTGACAACTGCATTTTGAGATTTGTACGTTACCCACTCCTTAATCCATTTAATGTCCACGCTCCTGAACGCTGTCCTCAGCAGGAACTACAAGGAAGTACCAATTCTAGAGATCCAAACTTTGCAGCGCAAGATAGCTCCTACTGATAAGGAAAACTCAATCAGTCAGTTTTGCCAGGAGAAAAATAGGATCTCAAAGACACATAGCCCTTCTCCTCTCTACCCTTGCCTCTGGCGTTGTTGTTTCTTGCCAGCCTGAACAGCAAGCCTCCACCTCTGTTGTATCACCATTCTCTAAAACTTAAAGAAATATCGTGTTTTCCTAGGTACAGGCATGTTCTCCAGATACTGCCACAAAAAGTTGGGCATAAACATGATTCTTTTCTGTTCTTTGCTTTCAGTTACTCAGCTTCTTGCTAATGACTGGTTCATTCACACTTTGCACTTGCTAGGCAGGTGCAGTCACTGTCTGCGTGAGTACAGTAACTCATGCACAATGCAAATGCCCCTATTCTTTATCGTGTCCTTGCCATCGCTGTGTCCACAGGACCCTGGCATGAAATAGCCTCTACAAACTAGTCCCAGAGAGAGCGCGAGAGCTGAGAGTGAAGGAAAACAAAGTCACAACTCTGAACCATGCCTCGTGGAAGTGGAAATCCAAGACAGCCTTTTCCTTTCCCCAGCTCAACATCTTTTTCCTGGGAGCAGAAGTAATTTTTCTGAATGCACTTAGGTATTTCTCTGCACAGAGAGGTGATGTGAAGCAACACGATTCTTCTCACTCACTTCCCTGAACATTTTCCTGAGCTAGCAACAGAGCCCAGATCCCAGCTGGGGTGACATTTATTTAGCATATGTAATGTTAACCGAAAGAAAGTCAGGGAACACGCACTGAACCTTGCTTGGACTCCTCAGTTGTTTAACTGTTGGCTTGCCCTGAGTAATTTTTAACCTTTTCAACCCAGACACTTCAACCCAGGCTAAGGATACGGTGGTCCTTGGTCTTACAGGCAGCTACCGGCCCTGACTTTGTTTTAAGCAGCAGAACGAACCCTATCTGAGGCTAGGATCCAGAGAACAGCAGCTTGAAGGGTCTGGTGCAGGACTGCTTGCATTTTACAAAGACAACAACAATTTGCCCATCAATAACCTACTCGTAAGTAAGACACAACAGTTTGTCCCCAGCCCCCTAGGCAGTTGTCTAGCATTCAAGGGAAGGCCTTTATCTCTCTATTAAATGACAGAGCAGTTTTGGGCAAAGCTTTCTGTTTTAATTTTTTTCATCTTTCAATCTGCTGTCCGGGGGATTTTTGCCTTGGTTGTTTTGATACCAAATCTGAAAGAACATTCTATCACAGTAATGAGAGCAGAAGCACAACGCTGCTCTAACACATTCATTCCAATATAGCTCAGGTAATAGTAGGTGGTGCTGTTCATTCCAGTCCGGTCTTGGGAAAAGTGAGCCATGGTGAAGTTAAAGAGGAACGTGGTCTGAAGTAGACTCCAAGAGTTGTGACAGCACAACCCAGTGGAAAGCTCAGCCCTTCCCTCTGGATGTGGACTTTTCCACAGTGCTTTCAAAGCACTAGACCATAAGCCTGACTCCACCAAGCTCTGCACAAGCTGCTTGAAGATCGGTTTGCTTCGAAGATGCGTGTGTGTGTCTGTGTGTTTGCATATGGATGCATGCAGCGTGTGGGTGTGATTCCCTAAATATGAGGCAAAGTGCCTATCACAGAGAATAGACCTTAAAAGAGGCTTCTGAGCTGTAAGTGAGAAATCAAAGCTGGGAAGAAAAAAAAAGATAAAGCAAAAAGGCAACCTTCCCACTACCACCAGCAACTCAAATTGAAAAGCAATTGTGTGTAAGAAAACGAAAGCTTTGGAAATACAGGGATACATGACATTTGTTGTGAAATGCCTCCCCCACTCTTGTCCCCAAGTGATAAGGAAATGAGCTGGATGTGAGGGGAATTTCAGGCTGGATTCAGGCAACAGAAACATTTTCAGGTCAGGCTTCATTTGATGTTAGCTTGAGTTCCCTCATTAACTGGCAATGGTGCCACTGCCATCACTCTCCAACCTTGTGTGTCCCCACAACTTGACGGAGGTGTAGACAGATGGCCTATGGGCAGGCAGCCCTTTCGTGCCTTCTCTTCCATCAAACACTGCCACAAAAATGCCACCCCTCTCTGCTTCATATGAGGTTCAGGTTTCTGGTGACACATCTGTCCCAAGAGCCAGGCACTGCTCTCCAGGCAGCAGACCCACAGGAGGGATTGGAAAAGGAGTAAAACCACTCCCTTCCAAGGGAACACACATGATCCAGGAGCTGCTGACTACTCTTCATGGCTCTTGAGAAGAAGAGAGCCAGGCAGGCAGTGCTGACAACTTCGGGGGATCTGAGGTAGCTGACAGTTGCCTATCAATGCTGATACACATGAGAGAGACCCACTGACTGGCACACCAGCAGGGGTGGTGGGTGCCTAGCATGGGCAAAGGGAAAACAAGTGAGGCAATTAAGATGCCAGAAGACAGTGAGAGGGTGCTTTTGCCTTGTCTTTGGTAGAGTTTGGGTCACTGCTTCATCTCCATTCCCATCACCCAGTGAGCCTGCAGAAACCTCTGCATAGTGCCAGATCCATCCTGGCACTGAGCTCTGTCCTGGAGGTGCTGAAAGGCTGGCAGGATGGGGACTGCTGCTGATTTACTTCCTTGCAACTGTTTGGGCAACTGGCAAGGTAGAAAAACAGGGGATGATTGAAAGGAGTGGGGAGAGAAGAAGAAAGGGGGAAGAAAAGATAATAAGAAAGCCCCCACTGCCCTCTGCCATTGTGCTGTTCACTAGAAGGCTCCCTACAGAATTACGTTGTCGTCTTGCAGGAAAGCATGTAATAACTGAAAATACAGTGTCAAAAGGAATTTTTCAGGCTTTGACAGCTCATAAATTACAGTTCGTTGACTTCTTCCTAGGTCTAGATTTAAATTAATAGGCAGGCAGATATATATTTCTTTTGCTCCTTTCTCCCGAGCAGTAGCAGTTGTGGAAGTGATGCAGTTTCTCACTCCTCCATCTCCCCAGTGTCACCCTCCCTCCCTTACTTGCAGTCCTGCCCCAGTGCGGATCAGCTCAACTTGCTCCCAGACCCCAGGATGTGGCAGTGGTTCTCCTGACACTGCCTTTCACCAGCACACAAGCTGGGAAAGCAAAGGCAAAGAAATCCACTGTTCCCTGTAGCAAACATGTCTTTACAAAATCAAGGACTTTCAGAGAACATATTTGTCAGCAAATGGTCATAGTAAAGGTCAGAGATGCTCAGCTAAGTAGGTGATGGCTGTGGCATCCAGAGTAAAGTGAAGTAAGCAAAAAAAAAGTAGATCTGACTTCTACATAAATCAAAATGAGGCGAGATGGCCATCGATGAACAAGCGTGCATTACCCTTCCTGTGAAACTGTAGGTGCTCACCTATGGTGGCAATAAAGGGGACTAGTTGGATGGATGGATGGATGGATGGATAGATAGACACACAATTGCATAAAATGGCAAACAGACCAGACAGGAGATCAAGTAGTTATGGTCTTAAAGGGATTACTTTCTGTCTGCCTGAAATCTCTTACAGATACTTCCATTTGGATGCAGAGTTAGCCGGCATAGTAAGTCTGCTGGTCTCAGCTGAACAGACGTGACCATTTTGCTGCTAGGAGAAATAAATGGTCTGGGAAGATGGAAGTTTGCACACCCCTTGCAGTGCTCTGGTGAACAGAAAGTCTTAGCACTGCCTTGTCTGCATAAGTCTGGAGTTGCGTGGTAGGTAGCTGGGGCGCTGAAGCATGCCTGCCATTCTTTTCTACGGTGAAGCATTTCTGAGTTTGAAGCAAGACAGCCTGGAGTCTGTCTGTGCTGTCGCTCTGAAGCTACAAGATGCTCAGCCTGCATCAGTGACGGCTGTGAAATTCCTAGGAGGATCTGGATTTGCAACACGTAGCTAGTAAAATGCGTCAAGTGCTTTTGGGTCTTGTGGTTTGAAAAGGTCTCGTAAAAAGGGGTTATTAATAGCATTAATGGTTCCTGCTACAAGTTGTAGTCTGTAGCTGCTTAAGAAGCTGGGGCAAATATTGGCCCGTGTGCTCGGCAGTTCCTGTGAAAGAGCAGTCCAGGACACGTTTGTTTTTGGGAGAGAGGCAATGACTCAGAGCTGGGAGCTGAACATTTCCCTCATTTGCCATAGTAACACAGCGGAAGGGAGCAAAAAGCGCAAAGCCAGAAGGAACATGGGTCCTGGCTGCCCTTACGGAGGTGTGTGAAGGGACAAGTGTGATAATCACACATTTGAATCATCTGAACAATCTTTGCGCTCTCACTATCGGCTGCATTAGCACTGGCGTTAAAGGGTGGTCACGTCCCTCTGTGAAAGCAGCCTCCTGTGAAGTGCTGCAGGCTGTGGGTTTAGTCACTCTCCCATCGCAATGGAGCTGGTGAGCTCAGAAGGTGGAAAGAGGGGAGAGTGGCTCTATGGGTCTTGCTCAGGCTGAGTACAGGAATAGCCGGAGGTCCAGAGGTGCCAGGTATTTGCCCTGTGGGGAGGTGACCTGAGTGGTGACACCAGGATGTTTCCTATTGACCAGCTTCACTACGAAGTGGCCATCCACTGTTCCACAAGATCTCCAGGTGCCCCTGTTGTGGGCTGTAGTGCAATGACTGTAGTGGCTCAGGAGGGCTGGACACCCAGTTGCAACTTGAGCAGGACAGAAATAACCTATTTGGTGCTGAAGGCTTCTCATGCTGCAGTTAACTAAGACATGATTTTAAAATGCTTTTTAAAGGGAGGTCCTCTTTGGGTCTGCCAGTGCCTTGAATGAAGAAAGTATTAGGACTAGGCACTTAAATCTATTAGTTGTGACTCACAGAACCACAGAACATTAGGAATTAGAAAGAACCTTAAAAGATCGTCTAGTCCAATCCCCCCATCCCAGCAGGATCACCTAGACAAGTCTCATTTCATGAGAGCCTGTTCTGAGGAAGACACTTATTTGCAGTGCATCTTTCACAGGAGTAACCTCAGCAATGGTGACCCTGTCTTAGGCAGGTTGGGGATTCTTGTCATTTGCATTTTAGATGACAACTTGTGCAGTGCTAGGTAAATCTCAGCCTCCCTCACAGCCTCACACATACCTGTAGCAGCACTTGTTCTACTGAGTTACTAGGAAAAAAGTGTAAATTAATTCCAAATAGTAGTTTCACAAACCTGCTGAAGGCCCTTCTCTATGGCTTCCAGAGCACCAGAGACCACAGCAGTGGAAAACTTACTTCAGGTAATAGATAACACCACCAGAAACACTGCACTGATATCCAGCCTGTGTCCTTTTGTCTTACTTTGAGCTCATAACTATTTCCCATCAGCTCTTGCTTGTGGCCCCTCACTGGGACTATCTAATCTGTTATGCCCCTACAGCCCTCTGTGCCTTCCTCTGATGAATACTTACTGCAATCCCCAGCTTTATGATTTGCAAAACAGCATTTTGCAGAGGACGCAGAGGCAGAAGTGACAGAGAAATAAGGCAACCTTTCAATCCATTTATCAAAGTCCTTGAAGTTCCCATTTCAAGGAAACAATCAGGAACAGGAGGCATAAAAATTGAATATAAAATCCAGGGCATTTTAAGTAAATGGAAAGGTTAACAACAAAGCCAGCTCACCTTGGTGATAATAAGAGAAAATCGGTCCTGAGACCTGTTGATCCTGGGTGGATCTTGTTTATTAAGAAGAAGCAATTCAATGAACTGATAGAAGAAAAAAATACAGAAATAGAATATCTATTCATTTCCTGTTACTGTTTTCTTAATTGAATGCTTTGCCGTGAAAAGTGCAAAAAATGGGTCTAATATTATGCCGTAGCCAAGCGAGACTCATTTAATCACACTCAGTGGGTCAGAGACTGCATTAAGCCATGTGCTATTGAGCTGCACGTGTATTCCTATTACAAAGGTATCATTAACTGGCAAAGCTCATCCTAACATTGCTGAAGACCCAGTGGCATGTATGAACCACTCCACTGGCACTTGGACATGACAACAGTTATAGGAACTTCTCAACTATTCTTGGGAGATAAGAAGTCATGGCCACTCATTTATGGCTGTCCATTAGACTGTCTCCTGGCTAAAGAGAAGTTGTTTCTGTGATAGTTGTCTGGTATAATTATTTTCAGGCATAGAAACACTTAAATAATGAAGCTCAGAAGGCATGATTTTTGAGCCGAGATCTCATCTATTTAGGCGTTTACAGCACATGTGTCGTGATGATCTCTCAGCTTCAGGCTCAGTGAACCAACAAGACCTTTAAGAGGTCATATTTTCCCATATCTGTGAAATCTGTGAGGTTTCCTGCAAGCTGCAGTAGTTTAGGTTAAACATTAAGAAAAACTCCTTAATTTGAATGATCATTGAGAGTTGGAACAGGCTGTCCAAGAAGTGGTTGAAACACCATCCCTGGACATGTTTACGTATAGCGCTTAAGGACGTGGTGTAGTGGTGGGCTCAGTAGACTTAGGTTAATGGTTAGATTCAGTAGTCTTTTACCACCTTTAAAAGCCTTTTCCCAATGGAAATTGGATGCAGACTCAGCACAACAGAACTATAGGGATCATCTTCTGCTCTTTAGATGCTACAGATCCATGCTAAAATGAGGCATGGATGGAGCAAGCCCACACCTCTTCTGAAGAGGGAACAGGTTACTTTAAAGGCAGAAAGTTAACTTGTCCATATGGAATCTGCAAGGGAGCCTATAGGGAATCTCGGCTATCAGGAATAGTTGAGTACCGAACTCTGTCAGGCTGTGTAGGAAGTCTGAGATGCTTTTTATGTTGCTGTGTAATATTGATCACTTTCATAGCTGAGTGCCTCCACTTTTCTCACTGGCTGCAATTATGATATTTAGGAGCACCACAGCTACCTTGAACCATGTTTCTGTTTCTTTTTGTTTGGACATCCTTCTCCTGCATTCCCCTGGTAACCTGCACCATTAGCATATTTTCCCTCCCTGCTGCCAGTGTTTGAGGTCCTTTGAGGTCTATACCCTGCTCCTTGCATGTGCACATGCATGATGATGCCTTGAATGTCACATCTGGCCATACTGCCAGTGATGGCCTCAGCCAAGCAGCTGAAAACCAAAAGAGTGAAGGAGTCCAAACTCCTTTTTACCGTTTGGTTTCAGGTCCTCTGGGTCAGGCCCACAGGAGGCTGGGGGAGTTAGATCACACTGCCTGTCTTATGACTAAGCAGAGGGCTGCTATGCCCAGGGCATTCAATCTGACATCTCTCACCATCATGAAATGTACTAATTGGGTTTTTGTGTGTGTATTTTTTTATTTAATGCTCCTCTAGGACACTGAACCTGCATTATGATCAGAGGCTGATGAGTTAAGGATATGGGGAATTAGGCTCAGCTGGACATCTCTGCCAAGGGCTACAATAGCTTATTATAGTCTGTGCAGTATTTCCAGCAAAATACTTTCAAATCATAGAGCACCTTCTGTGTAAGGGACAGGGAAATTTTTACCATCAAGGAGGCAATGTGGAAAGGAAAGCAGGAAGCTTTTAACCCCTGTCAGTCATCTGTCTGCTTCTCAAACCAAGGCCCAGAAAAATCTCCCCCTCTAGTTGATGGGATGCCTTTGCCATGACATAGTCCTGACAGCTCCACACTCCCCCAGCAGTGAAGGACCTGACTGCCTGTGCTTGTATGTGTGTGCGTGAGCATTTAAACCTGAGCACTTCAAGCAAAATCTGGCGCCACCTACTCAGCATCCCTTCGATAACCAGATAAACACACAGACCTCCCCAACTTGTATTAAGGTTCTAGCAGTCCCCATCTTCCCCACCCTGCATTGCAGAAGAAGTTATTTGCCTTGGCATGCAGTGCAAAGGAGTTTTCTCTGCTAGATTTTGTTCTACAAGGACTAGCTGTTTCTGAGACTTGGGAAGAGACAAAATATCTATCACACAGGATGAAAGCCAACATCTAATTCAGGAAAACTGGCAAGGAACTCGTTTGGTGTAAGGCTATCTTAAAACCGCCTTCTGCTTCTTCTAGAGCACCTGGTGCTTCTGGTAGCTTGATCGAAAACAGGCTACAGGATTAAATTCCTATCTTTTTTATCCAGTGTCGCTTTAACTGTTTCACTCCATGTGCCCACCTTAATTTCTCCACCGAGACGTTTCTGCAGACTAACTAAGAAAGTATGATCTGAAAAGATGCCCGTTTCTACTGGAGATGATGACTCTGGGGTCTGGGCCCAGGAAAGAACAAAGCAGCAGTATCTGCATGCTGTAGTGAGGTAAAGCCACAGACCTCTGCCCTTCACCTCGCATCAGACGCACAAAGCCACAGAATTTAGTGAGGTGTGATTAAAGCAGGAAAAAGAGTACTCGAAAGAAAGCAAGACAGACAGGAAAAGAAAGGAAAAAAATAATGTGATGGGGGAAAGCTTGCAGAGCTCAGCCCTGCATTTCTATTCTAGCACAGTGACAAGTGGTGTGAAGATGTCTGTGTCTGATAAAGTGGACATACAGAGTCAGGTCAGAGAACAACTGGTTTTTAATCCTCTTGCTGGTCTGCTGGTCCACTGATTCAGGGTCAGGCTCTGCAAAGGCTGAGGGCAAGTCCTGGGCAAGAGCAGGAACTCCTGGGTCTCTCTACATTTAGTATTCTGTTGGTTGTGTAGAATAGGTGATACCTTCTAGCAAACTAGAAAACTTCATTCTTTCAAGAAAATAAAGAATAAGCAGGGTGTTTTGAAATGAACTGATTTTCTGTGTTTTATCTCAGTTTCACAGTCAGCCCCACTAACTCCTGGGGTCCCTGAAGAGCAGTAGTCTGGAGAGAAGCCAGACCTTTTGAAGGGGCCTCGGAGAACAACAGAGGCAACAGCTATGAAGCAGGATCCAGGCACATGTTTTTGTAAACCCACAGCCACGGCGAGAAACGCTCCAGTGCTGCGAGCGGAAAGAGGCTTTGGCATTTATCGGGAAAAAAATCACGTGAGTTGTCCACGTAACTCTTGCATTATGTTACCTCACCACGTGCACACCGATGTGGGCTTCTGCCATCTTGTAAAGACACTGGAAGGGTTTGTGCACATTGCAGCACTGGGGTTCCTCTTGAACAGATCTGGTGTGTTGCATCAGATGAAGGCAATTTTCCCCCCACGATCTTGGAGGGTCAGAACCAATTAGCATAGTCCTTCCTCCCTCCCCTGAGGGCAGGATAGGTTGTAATGTAGCCAAAGACTGATCTTGCCACGCAATATCATTGGGGGTGACACAGCTGAGCCCCTGATGAGATGTTTGCTGACATGTGTCAGGAAGGATCATGGCATGCTTCCCTACGTGCCCAGGTGGATTGTGGGTATGCCAAAGGAGGCGGGGGGCTTGCACCGTTTTCTAATATGGCATTTAAGACAAAAAAGAGTGAGCTCAGGCAGAACAAGACAAATTAATGTAGGATGACAACTGCCTTAAGGAACATCAGATGTCCAGAGAAAATCAGAAGACTGCAATACAAATCTCTGTGTATGTGTATGTCCACATCTACACACACGTACGTACCTCTGCATGTGCCTCTGCATATCAAGGCTGTCAAACCGTACCCAATGATAGAGGTCTACTGAAGTAGGGAAGGTATATGGAGATGCTTAGACATTCATTATCTCTTTGCTTCTTACGTGTGAGTAGGAACTGACCGCAATCCATGTGTGTTGGTGTGTGCATTTGTAAATACGCTTTCCATTCTCTTACAGATCTTGGATGCAGAGACTTTTCAAAGGTGGTTAGAATGAGCAAACATTAGAAAGAAACCTCATGTGTATGGATGTGGCAGCTGTCAGTAGATGTATCTATAAGCACCAAGAGACAGAAAAATTGAATGATGTAATTCACAGGGCTGTGTGTAGGAGGTGAAATTAAGGAAGAAAACTTCCACTCATTGAGTTATTGGAATTCTTAAAACTGAAGAATTGTCTTAAGAGAAAGGTGAAAATACCACAGTCTGAGAACTTTAGTAGACATAACACAACGAACATGCACAATTATGGAACAGCTAAAATAGGCAGAGATAGGAACTGGTAGACACATATGGTTTTTATATTATATGTTTCTGCTACTCTCTGAAGTTGATTTATGAACACTCAGATGCTTGCAGACTACTCACTATTGCAGAAGCCATCGTTGTTTAGCTGCAAGAAGTGTGGCGTGCCTGCCTGAACCAATAACTCAGCATAGCAGTACAGTTAGGGGAGCTCTGTATGCTGTTCCACTCATCCTGAGGTAGACGCTTTTATTTGGTCAGCTGCATCAACCTCTAGACCCCATGCTGCACCAAGATCTCCACTGACTGCTGTGGGAAGATTGACTCCTCATCCCTATATAGACATCCACATGTGCAAACCAACATGTTAGGTGTCTCAATCTGGAGATGTATTATTTCTCAAACAACCTTTCCTGTATTTCAATGAAATGCTGCTTCTCCTGCCAGGGTAAGGAGCTCCGCTAGGGTCTGTAGAATGAGATTCAGCCTTTTAATATCACATCAGACATCTAATTCTCAGTACATCACTCCCACGTCCCTTCACAGTCAACAGAGGTATTTGTGCTGCAGAAGTCTGATTCATCCTATCAACACTATGTTATCTAAGAAAGGTTGGGCAAACTGCTGTGGGCAAGTGCCCATCCCTTTCAACTAAGTATGAAGTAAGTTCAAACAACTGCTTTAGACTTAACAGTTAATATTCAGATGGTAAATTTAGAGATCAATGCTGCCCATAGCAGGTACATTAAACACACATAATCTTTGGTCCCTAACTCTGCCTCCAGGTATGTTCTTGCTGGAAGAGCTACAGATGCGTATCATAGCTTATCTGACCGATCACAAACAACCAGCACAGCTGGAATAGCCAATATTAAATAAACATAGGGATTTTCTTTGCGATAACATCTACAGAGGTAAAAAAAAAAATGTTCAAAAATACGTGTCTTCATAACGATCTAAAATTATTGTTTGACAAAGCCATAATCTGCTTGCACATAGCGCAGGAGAAGAAAAACGAATCACAAAAAGTTTGGAGAAAGCATCCCACCATTAACACAATGTGAAATGCTAGCTGCAAAAAACTCCTTTAGACAAAGAACAAAAGCATCCGAAAACGTGGCGATAGCCAGCAAGGCTCTGCAGCTCCTGAGGTTTCAAGATATTTCAGAGAAATAATATTTTGCACATATGCAGCAGGTTTCACCTGAAGATCTCCAAGCACTTTGTAAATATATATGCGCTAATTAATCTTCACAGCAGCTCTATGAAGTAAGCACTGTAAATATAATTATCTTGATTTTACAGATGGCGAACTTGAGACTCAAAGCACTGAAATAACTCCCCCAAGTTCACACCATGAATCAGCAGCACCGTGGTGACTGGAGTCCAGCAGTTCCACTGCCACTTCTCTTTGCTAACCCACACGACAAAAGTCCCTTTGTTTATGGTAACAATGGATTCCACATGGAGAAAAGATCTGCTCTGGGACTTCACACTTTCTTGTTGGTAAAGCGCTTTTTGCCTGTTTAATCTGGGACATGATAAATGCACATGGTGTATTTTATTATTAATACACTCATTAGCATCTGCATCATTACCACTGGAGGAGGGTTATTGGTAGACAGTGTTGGATAACAGGTCAGATCCTATCCCCAGTCTCAAACACAGCAAATCCTGATGGCCGTTTGCTGCTCAAAAGGACAATTTCCTTAATGAGGAGCTCTTAAGAAGGCTCAGACAGCAATCATGCTTCCTGCACATCTTTCATCTTCATTTAGTGTGACATTCTTGTTGTATCTTGTAAATAATCTGTGGTTATCCCCACTGGGGAGAAGCACAGTTTGATGTAATGTCAGCCTGAGCTGAAACTGAGAAAGCTGAGATTGCTGTGAAGGGGAGGGTCTCTCAAGCGCCCACATCTGAAATCTTCAGCCTACACTTACCTTAATAAAAAGTCAACCTGCCAGCATGTAAATGGCAGTGAACAAAAAGGGACGACATATGCAAACACAAGCAGTACTCAGTGGTAATGCTCGTGTGTGATGGAAGCATTTGGACTCAGAGCTGAGGGGATTCTGCAGGGGTGCCTGGTGGTCACCCTTCTCCTTAAAGACATTTCATAAGGTGGGTGATGCTTTTTGAAAGCACTTAAAGAGGAAGTGTTCTACTATTTTAATCTAAATTCCTCCAGATTGCTCCATTTGATTTTGTTCTGCTCAGTTCCTTACATGAAGCACATCTCAATCGGCTACCTTTGGTTACAGCAGTCTGTGCTCCAGCAGTATCTCTTGACTATTTTCAGCCAATAAGATGCAGACCTGTGCTTGGCCTGGTATCTGTCTGGGAATCCTTTCAGGCTATTCCCTATATGTTCATGTCAAATTGTACTAGACTTCACCCATTTCTCCCAGTACATGCTGGATCAACCTCCATAAAAGTGTTTTCATATTCCCCTTTTTGATGTGACAGCAAATGAGAAATATATCATGCCCCAAGCCACAGAGAAGGTAATATGGTCTTTTAGGGGTCATCTCCTAGTGGCGGTTTGGGCTGGCATCAAAGGCCACAGCTAGTTCGTGCTGCACTCCAGGAAAGCATCTCCTCTAAAGCTCAAAGACAGATGGATGCAAAATGTTTCCCAAGGCCACATCTGCAGGGGTCTGTGATGACCCCCTGGCCTTCACCTCTATGCAGACATTCTACTTTTTGTAGAAGTCAGTGGGGCAGAACCTGTCTGCCTATGTTTCCTCCTGAGCATCCAAGTTTAATCAAAGAGACACTCAGTTTTGACATGGAAGTTAAGATACGTCCTCCTACCTTTGAAATGCTTGGCTGAGAAAATCAGTGTTGTGGGTGGCAAGTCGTAAGGACAGAAGGTTGTAAGGATCATTCAAAGCCAAATCTTGCCTTTGGCTCTGCATCATTACCCCTTCTTGAACATACTCATCCCTGCGTCTCTACTCTCTCAAAGACGCCATGACTAAGACAGACTTAGTTTCTACTGCAGCTCCGGTTGTTCCTGCAGGATGTTCCAAGTTGAGGCACATAGTCATGAGTGTGCACAACTGAAAGCAGGACAGGTCCCTGAGCTCTGCCCTGTACACCATACCTCTGAGGATGAACCTTGACTGATGGGCATCAAACAGGTTCCCTGAATGCAGCACATGACATTTTCACTCACTTATTTCCTGGGAGTATGTTTTTGGGAGAGGGTAAGAGAGAAGAAAGAAAAAGCAAGAGGTGACACCAAAGTCCGGGAAGAGGTGTCTGCAGACTCCGTCTGAAGCATTATGTGGTTCACACCCTGCTATTTCTTCCCCAGATTTCAAAGATGCCCTGAGGTAGTTTGCCATGTTTGCATAGCTTTACTGGTAAAGGGAAGATTCTGCTACTGTGCATGTCCCTGTTGATGGCCACATTCTTTGGGGACCTGGAGAGTCCATAAAGAAATCAAAGAATAAAAGTTTTAAAAATTAAACAATCTATTGCCAACAACAAAAGCCATATTGCGTTTCCCAGGAAGCCCTGAAAAAGGATGCCTCAGACAGAAGTCACAGGAGTGCAGCTGACACACAAACACAGCTCTGAGAACCCCAGACCCACGTACTACTCTAGTCGGCACTTTTATTTACAAGGGTTTCTGCTTGTGTGGGTACTTCCAACAGCCTTTGCCCCTGCTTCGTTTATTAATGTAAACACCAGTCACCCAAAGCAGCTTGAAAACTGAACAAGGAAGAGAACCAGGAAAGATGCTCAGCTCATTTCCCAACAAAACAAAGCTATTCACCCCTTCTTAAAAGCAAAGCAGTCTCCTTGCTTTGAGCTGGCATGTGTTCAAGAAGCATGGGTTCTTACAACACCCACGGTTGGTGTAAGAGACTCATGCGACAAGCATTGCTCACCAGCTGGCAGAAAACTCTGCTTCTGGGTCACGTGCCTGCGTCAAAGGTGCTGCGTGGACTTCTGAAATCTTTGTGCTCTTTGTGTTGCTTGTGGCTGGAGGTGGACTTACCTCACATGGATAAAACTGGTCCACCTGTACATCCACCCAGCCTTGCCTTGGAGGATCACCAAATCACATAACCATTAAGGGACTGGAAGGGACCTCAAAAGATCACCCAGTCCAATCCCCCTGCCAGAGCAGGACCACTCAGACCAAGTCACACAGGAACAGATCCAGGATACCCCTGCTGCAGGGCTATTATAGGTGTCCATACAACACTGCTAAGAATCTACAGCCGGGACCAACAGCCCCTTTCTCTGAAAGTACCATCGTGTACATCTACACTTCAGCTGGCAGCACTTTGGGCAGTATTTTATGATTGTACATATTGCCAGTCTTGAGGTTCTTTGACTAACTTCTGCCTTCTCCAGGGACAAACAGTCCTGCTTAAACAATGAGGAGTGCCAGTGATGCAAAACCAGCTTCAAAAACATCCCCATGAACTCAAAAAACAACGGGATGATTCATGTAAGAAAAATTTATTGAAAACCACTGATACAAAGAAAGTACCTATGGCTCAAGAATTCCCTGAGCTGCCAATTTCAGGAAGCTGGGGAAATGTTGTGCTTCTAGTTTTCCCTCCGCTTTATGAGTGACTACTCAAGGAGGTGGGATATGTGTAAGAATAACTGCTGGTCTGACTGACTGTGATTATCCTTACTTTCTTATGTTATATTCCTGTGGTCCCTGGAAGAAGGACTCAGAGCTGTTGGGAATGGGGGGGGGGTTACTGCAGCAGGCTGTGGAAAAGTGTCCTCTGCAGAGTGTTTCATCATCTCCTACAACAGTTGTTTCTCACGTTTCCAGAACAGGGAGTGGGAATGAGCCACCCACTCATTTGGCTAAGTCAGGAACAATACAAGGACAGTCCCCAGGTTTTTGGGGTGTGGGGCTGGGAGAAATGGAAGAAAACAGGATTTTCTTCCTGATCTCCTCATTCTACAGTTGCCCAAAAAGTTTCCTTGAAGAGTAATTGCAGAGGAAGCACCAGGCATTTAGACTAACACACAATATGCCACACAAGTGCCTGCTTCCCAGAAACAATCTGGAGTTTTATTTGGTTTTAAAAAATGAAAACTCTAAAGCCAAAGCTCTTTTCAGCTGGAAGCTGAAAACAAGTAACTAGTTCTCTAAGAATTCTTTGGGAAAAATATTCCATTTTGCAAGCAGGTCTGTTTGCAGCATAGGTTTGAATGGGAAAGGTGGCTGCAAGTTTCGAAAAGCACCTTGTTGAGTCATTAGGATGTCAGCATGCTAATCTGCATTTGTACCAGAATGTGCTCAAAGACCGTCAGGCAGACAAAAATTTCTTAATGTGATCACTAAACCCCGTTAGCAAACAGAAGTGTACTAGAGCTAGTTCACACACCCTTCCAAGCCCTATGAAAAACCCTCTTGCTTTAAAAGCCCTGTAAATATTCATCAAGTTCTCAAATTAGATTTTCACAATGAAATTTTTTAGGCACACTGGATACCAGGACGACACTAGACATAACTGGTGAACTACCCTATTCGCTCCTCCACCTCCAACTAGCCCAGTTCCCTCCTCCACCTCCAACCCCCCATCTTGATTGATTACAAAAATCTGAAAACCAGCATTTGCAAAGAGGAAGGTGGTTTAACTTGGGAAGGTGAGCCAAAAGATGAACAGATAGAGCTGGAGGTGTTTGGGCTGACGTTGGATCAGGGAGCTGCATAGATGAAACCTGACTTTTGAAGTCAATAACTAGGAACAGACTTAGCACTGTAGACAATTACTAAGATAAGATGCAGTTTTACCAATTGTACATCTGTATGTCAAGCAGAACAAATGAAATCCTTGACAGTCTCTTATAGGATACCAATCCAATTTAAAGTGCATGGTGCAGGGATGAGAGCAGCAGACACAGGTTAAGATAAATCTTGCCATTTTGATGTATTTTCCCAGATAATTTATTCAGTCTTTTTATTTATTTTTCCATGCTATGGAAATTTCTCTGCGTGCTCCTTCAATAATAAATTTGGGCAGGCAGTCGATATAAGAATGGGGATTGACAAATTGATTCTGCTTTTTGTGATGAGGTTTTTTTTACTTCTGAGGACAACATGTAATTTGCTGGTAGTCCAAAGCATTGCTAATTTGATATTAATTTATAACAATTTGATTTTAATTTACACTGAGGATATACTCCTTCAAAAGGCTCAACTGTTCGAGCAAAAGATTAATCTTGCTGCACAGTTCAAGAGACCAAAGCATAGGCTCATGGCACAGACAAGGTCCATGGCCAAAGTGCATGGGAATGTTAGATATGATGGCTTTGTTTCAGAAGAGTTTTTATTCTAACTTTGCTTTTCTACTGACTTGAAGTTGAGAGTTAGGAAAGAACTACTGGACTTAGTATCAATAAAATCACTCCAGTGGTGTGGGGAAAAGTGGTTTCTTGGCTCTGAGTTTCCTGTAACAGAACATGTGGTCTAAGAGCAATACTCTGACTGCTAGTCATCACTCCCAGGTCTTCATTACAATTACTTCCAAAATCAGGAGCTCTATGCCAGTTACTATCACTGCAGAAACGACTGTATCTTACCGTTGCTATCCTCTACTCCAAAAGGACGTTATTTAAAGAGCAGCTAGGTTTTATTTTGCATTTTTATCTCCTGTGACCTTTCTGTACATCTGAGGATTTGTTTCATGGGGCCGTTTTCTAATCTTGTTTCAATGGTGCTTTGGAAAAACCTCGGTAACTTTTCTTCTTTGTGTTCTTTTTGGGAAAAAGTGAAGAGTCCACAACAACTCAACAGGAACACACACCTGCCTTCTGCTTCACAGAATCACAGAATCATAGAACATTAGACATTGGAAGGGACCTCGAAAGATCATCTAGTCCAATTCCCTTGCCACAGCAGGATCAGCTAGGTCCAGACACACAGGAATTACTCCCTTTTAGCTTCTTCTGAATAAAAGTATTTTCCCTTTGGGTTTTCTCTTCCTAGTCAACAGCCATTAGCTCTTGTTGTCATGGAAAGCCTAATGGGTGGAAGGGGAGGCTTAAAGGATCAGCTCCTGATCAGCTACCCTACACCAGATGTGATCATCAGTGTGACACCAAATCCTCCTTCTAGCCTTCTCCTGGAGAAGTTGTGCTAAGCAAAGGTAAGAGGGTAGAACCTGCTGACTGCAACCATCAGCTGTGGGCTGGAAATGGTGTCCCAAGTGCCAAATGTTGGAACCTCACTTTAATGTTTCATTTCATGTTTAATTTTTAAAATTTGATTTGATCATTACCATAAACATTAAACAATATTTCCTGTTTAAATATGAATAGGCTGCATTATTTGATTGAAATGAGTGTTCAGATGGCTAATGCGTTTTATTATGGCCATAGAATTTTACTGTTATTTCCCCTCCAGCTGCTGCTGTTCCAGGAAACTCAAAGGGATTCAGCTTTCTATAAGACGGGCTCTATCTGATGGCACGGTGTGGTACAAAAGCTTGCCAAGAAGAGACTTTCCCAGTCTGGTGATACTGCTCCTGGTAGTTTTATAACACAGATGAGTGGCTGTTATGGTTCAATGTACATACAGGGACCTCTGAAAGGCTCTTCACAACCTATCTCCCCCTTACCTAACATCTCTTATCTGCTATTGAAATGCCAGCTCTCATCTTTGGTTATCCTGTGATAACACCCTCTATCACACAGTAATTGAATTTTTCAGACAAGTATCCCATTGCTTTCTCCCATGCCACCCCTTCATGCATGGTAGTTGCTCCTTAAAGAAAGCTGCAATCCCATCTCAGGATGGGATTTCTGAGATTTCTACAAAACCCGTCCCCCTTGCTATGATGCTCGTGTATGACTTTGAAACCACTTCTCCTCTTGCTATAAAATCTGCCATATTTTTTCCTCCACGCTATTTTCTCAGTTTTGCTTCTATCTTCTCTTTTACTACCCTTGCATTACAGAAAGTTTGGAGCTGAGTGTGCTTTTTACGGGTCTCTGTAAAGGCACTGAGAGGTACAGTCCTTCCCCATGACAAGCGTTTCTCAGCACTACCTTAATTAGGGTGAGGTGAAAAACAAGGATTCTATTTAGCAGAAAATGTCAAGTTTTCATACATAATTTTTGTTCTGGACCATGACCTTTAAAAAATGCTTGGGCTGACATCATCACTCTTCCCCCCTGAACACCCATGAGTACAGATATTAGGATAACTGAACAGCCATCAGTGTCTCCCATGCCCACCAGTGTATGGTTCGCACGAAGGAGCATTTAGCACTGGAAAAAGTCCATTGTGGATGCCCGAGAAGGCTTTATTAAATTCACTATTTTTGTCCTCGAAGTCTGAATCACGAAAAATTAACATTTTTGCCTGAAATATTATCTCCCTCAGCACTAATTACCATGTGGATAATAAGTATTTAAGAAAGTAGCTTTCTGGCAGGACATTTCAATACATTCAGACAAAATTTTGCTAGCAGAGAACAGTGGGTAATGGAACTGGAAATCAGTAACAGCTCTCTCTGATTAAGAAAAAAGCATTTTGAGCTTTGTTATGATGAAGGTATAGTCCAGCCAACTCTTAAGAAGGATTATATTAGGGAAACAGATCCTTATTGTAAAGTCATTATGAAAATCCGAAGAGAAGAACCTACTTCTTGTGGCAGGAAGCATAATTCTAAACATTTATAGATAAGAAAGACGTTATGGGTATTCAAGTCCAACTTTTCTGTTAAAGGGAATGTCTCCAAGTCTCCAATGTGGAGTGGAAATAGATATTAGGGCAGGTACTATTCTCTTCTATCTTTCGACATCTAGGAATTTACTTAAATCTAGCTGGCAGACTGTGTAGGAAACAGAGAGAAATACAGGTGAACTTCCATGAAACGAGTCTTCCTCACCTGTCTTAGGAGTGAATTAATGACCCTGTGGGAGTATCTCTTTGCTTCTTTATTGATTGTTGAGCATCTCAGATGAACAGCTAAGAATAAACACCTAAACTTCATAAGACAGAAGTCATAGAAGATGAACACAGTTCTCCCACAAATTACTTGCCCCAAGAAATACAGCAAGAGGATGACTAGAATTCTACTGTTCTGATTTCCAGAACTGTATTCTGCTATCTAACAAGCAGTTGACTGGATCTAGGTGATCCTGCTGTAGCAAGGGGGTTGGACTAGATAGTCTTTCGAGGCCCTGTCCTACCCCTAATGTTGTGTGATTCTGGGGCATTTGCTGTGGCAATAATTTTCCATGAGAAATAAATCTATAGTCTATAACACTTTTAGTCACATATTTTACAGCATCTTCCCTTCAACACTGTCACCTTTCCTGATTACCTTGAAGTCTTGTAAAATCTGTGGATTTGTTTCATCCAGAGACACAAGTAAGTTCTAAGTGAGCAAAGTGAGGACAGCAGGGTCAGAGAACACTATGAAGATGAACTATACTAGTTAGAAATTGAAAAGTCTTCTTTCTAAGCTCTTGTGGTCCTTTGACAACATGGAGCATCTTCATAACTGAATGTTCAAAACCATTTCACCTATCCTCATTTTAAGCAGTGCAAATAGCAACTCACACCATTTTCCCTTGGTGTACTCATCCAATTTCTAAGAAAATTCACAATGAGGGCTTTCTTCCTTTAGTCTTATATAAGCTGCAAGAGCGTGGTTGAAGTCAATGATCTTTAAAGTGTTTTCCAATGCAAATTATTCTGTGCTTCTATGAAATTCTCCTTTACTCGAATTTTGCACACAAAACAGGTCTTCTACCTGGAAGGATTTAATTACAGACGTCTAAGTTGTCTTACTACAAAAGTTTGAGCATACACACATGTCCCATCCAATCTTGTGTTTGCCAGCCGTGAAAACCACATGTATCCTTCAGTAACAGAAGATGCTCTCATGTTTGAAAGACCATGCCCTTCTGAGTCTCTGAGGGTGCAATATGGTGCTAATAAATACAGTAATACACAGAATACACAGAATCACTCTGGCTGGAAAAGACTCCTGGAATCATTGAGTGCAACCATCTACCCTACCTTACAAGTTCACCCCTAAACCAGATCCCTCAACACCTCATCCAAACAATCTTTAAAAGCATCCAGGGATAGTGACTCAACCACCTCCCTGGGAAACCTATCACAAAAAGGCAGACACAAGAAAACTCAGAACTGAGGCTCTCTAAACATTTAAAGCAAATATCTACCAATGAGCCTGTGTGCTCCTTGAACAAGACGTGGTCTCTGTAATCGTTGTTATGGCACTGAGATGGTCGCCTTACCGTGAGAGGCTGAACTCGAGAAAATCACTGCAAGTCCTCCCTGGCAGCAAGACAGAGTGTGTAGCCCACGTGATTGTGTTGTTCCTGTCTTCTAGACAGATATTTACAATATGCACTTACATGGTGCTGCACATCGACAAAAACAGGCCTTAATTGTATTTGATAATCAAATCTGCTGCTCCACTCAGGTACTGTGCAGCTGGCAAATCAAAACGAATATAACAAATAGGTTCAATTTTTTTCTTAGCGTTCTCCTTGATTTCCCCCTAAACCCAATGTAAAGTACAGTAGGTATATATGATCCAGAAGGCATTCCCAGAGCCAAGATGTTTATATTAATAAAATAATACTAGAAATGGGATTATGTTAATGGAAAACAGTCCCACTTGCGTTCTGAAAATATCTTCTCTTCCATCTTATGAGTAATATTTGAGGAAGAACAGATTTCCCTCTCCCTCTTACTCTCTCCCCTCCTCCCTGCTTTCTCCCTGTGCCTATTACAAGGATTTTAATAGAAAAACATTCAAATTGTAACACTCAGCAACCCATGAGAATCAATTATTACGTTTTTTTCAGTTGCTGGTTACCATATTATTTTGTATAATTGTTGATGTCTGTCGTCTAAATTATCTCACCCAAAAAGCTATCACACACACGTGTCAAAAAATAGGAATAACAGTAACAATAATAATAAAAAAAAGAAGTCTAACAACCCATCACAACCCAGCCACAACCTTGAGGGAAGGAAAACACAAAACAAAAGGGAAAATAATAATAAAAAGTGGAACAGCCCATCCAGCTAATTCATCTGCCCAGTAAGTGCATGTGTGTGGTGGATCAGACAGGCTTGACGGCAGGTGATGGGGGTCGGGGCTTTGCTCACACTGTGAAAGGGTTTTGATGATTGCAATTATTCACCCACGCTTTGACATGGCGCACAATGAAAGTCTACAATTAGACAACTATTATTCCTAACTGCTGATACCAATGATGTCCATACAAATGCAGCTCACTTTGTCATTGCATTATTCATACTTGAGGTGCATTTGTGTGTGTGTGTGTGTGAGTTTGTGAAGGGACAGGGGTGGCAGTTGCTGTTTGTATTTGTGGCACTGTATAAATTATCCAGATTTATGCACACTGTCTCTGTAAATCTATATTCAAGCACACAGTCGTGTACGTTGTTTTCCTGCCTGTATCTGCGGGCTTGCACACAGGGAGATGCAGCAGGATCCTTGAGATGGGCACAGTGCCGTTCTCCTGGTTTGCACTCAGAGCCCACAGAGGGACCTACACTGGGCTTTAGATGAAGGTGGGAGACTGGAATGTGGTTTTCTGTGCTCAGCTTCTGCCTTTTCAGGTTTTCTAATGTTTTGCACCACATTTCCTCTTCATTGCTGGTGCTGAGCAGTAGCTTCTGGATATGGTCTTGTTACGAGATGGTTTACTTTCACCTCAGAAGTCTTTTAAAATTACAGAAGATTAAAAGATCATTATTTTAACTGATTTTACAACTGAAATTATTATCTCTGCTCAGCAGACACATTGCAGTTCTGGCCAACTCTTTAAACTGGGAGTGTAGTGGATGTCAAAGAACACACTGACCATTGCATGCCACTGGAGCCTTCGGGATATAACTAAGTGTGGGGAGTTATGCTGGAATAATTAATTTCTAATAACTAATACTACTAATAGTAAAAGTAAGTAATAGCTAGCAAAATATCCAAAGTCGATTAATCTAATTTGGGCTACAGCAGTCTGACTGAAAAAAAGCATCCAGACAGGGAATTAATTAAGAAAAGCTATTCCATGTTAAATGTACTCTATACCATAATCTGAGAGAACATATCTGCGTAGAGAGCCCTTTCAATTTATTTTATCCTCTGGTAAAGGGAATTCTAGTCAAATGTTGCCAAAAGGAGTTAAATCACCAGTGGGACAAAGCTCTGTGCTCTGTGTGGGAGCAGAGCTGCAGGATATGCCCGGGCTGGGTTTAGTCCTTGTTCACAGAACTTGTTCTGTGCTTGTTCTTCCATAGCTGTGTGCATAGCAGTTCTCGCTGCAGATACCAGCAAGACAGTCTCTGCGTGAGTAATGTACTGTTAGATTTATACCGCCTAACTTAGGTAATGTGGATTGCAGAGGCAAAAGCAAGTTTGCCCAAATTTTGCAATCAATCATGTTTTTAATTGATTTACTGCTGCATCAGCAGGATGAAAACATCCATAGGACCGTGCAACACACTCACACCTCCTGCCAGCAAACATTTATTCGTGAACATTTTGGACTGCACTGAGAATTCCTCCTCCCAGGAAAGTCAGTCACAATGGAACGAAATGCAAGCGTACCCATTAATGACCAAATCGTAAGGCAGAAAATAATACAAAACAAGAGTAATAAACCTCTCCAGGTAATTGCATCGTCGTTAACGAATCAAGTAATCAATAGACCATTGTTTGAAAGCTTTGCTTGTTGCAAGACCACATAGATGGAGACCTGAGTAACTGCAGCAGCCTGAAAAACGTGTTATGAAAGCCGCTACTCCGTAAGTGTTGTTTGGAAATCACAAAATCTAGGAGATTTAGGAGGGTTTTGCTGATGGCAAAGATTTACAAACCTGCAGATTTGCTCTCCTGGAGAAAGAAACACCCAACCTCCTCTAGCCCTTAAATTCTAGTTTGTGATTTATCAGCAAGAAACAGCTACTTGAGTACCAAGAGCAATGAAGACCCAGTGGTCTGGGACCCCAGAGAGACACTCAGATCGTCTACTTGTGCTGCTGTCTGTGCTTCCACGGGCTCTCATTGTGGTTGGAGCAGATAGGACAGGGGGATAAAGGGAAAACAGCATGCAGGCATCCACAGCCAGGGGTGATGCAAGGAACTGCAGCAGCTCATGCTGCGCCCAGAACTGAGGGTCTCTCAGCCGGGGGTTTCTTCCCTAGTAAGAAGAGGAAGGAGGAGAGACAGAATGAGACACCAGCACCGTTTGTCTGTCTTTTTGTCTGTTTGCTTGCCTTTCGACTTCCCTTTCATCAGTCTGTTTCACCTGGGGAGCCAGCAGTGGAGATTTCCTAACACAAGTGTTTGGCCTGAGTCAGTGCAGTTCCTCATCGTAAGTCTCTGGGGCTTTCTTTTGGGAAGCTGAAGTTGTTAATAGCATCACTGGGTTCCCCAGCATTCAGTGTGGCCACGTCAGGTGGCAGGTGACAGGGCTTGTCACCGTTTGTACATGTCAAACGGGGAGCAGGGAGGTCATGCTTCAGAGTTCAGGGCCAGGCAGATGTACTTTGCCTCCTGCCATCTCATAAACTGTCCAGCCACAGATGTCCTCGAGACCTGACAAAGTGGTGACAGCCCTGCTGCAGGGCAGGTGGTTACATGGCAGTGAGAACAAGGAGTTTGCAGGGACGTATTTACAGCAGGGCAGGATGGAAATAGGGGACTGGTGATGCTGGCATGCACATGCTTTGGCAAAGCAGGTGACACCCCATATAGTAACACCCTATGACACTGGTCCTGCTTCCTATGCTGGGTGTTTTCCTATAGCACTTTATTTTCACAGTGCAAGGAGTAGAGGTCTGTAAAATTGCTGCCCATCCATCTAAAAAGAGATGCACCATGTTTTCTGTGCTAATGTCTAACCACCTGCTGTGAACTTTTGCACCTGGATCCTGGCTTGGATCCACATCTGGAAGCCACGAGTCTGCAAGTGCACAAGTCTTCTCACACTGGCTGCCTGGGACAGATGTTTTTGCTGTAGGGGAATTGTTTTGGCTTTCCAGGAACTGAGCATAGGAGCTCTGGCAGTGGAAAGTTGCTCCTACAGCAGGTTGTACCTTCAACCTGGAGTAGCTTATTGGCATCACAGTCTGCACCCCAGCATTATGCACTTTTGGAAGTTAAGGTCCCAGTACTTAAGCCAGGTGTGTTGCTCTTAAGCATGGGAGCAGCTCCACCGGCTTCGGGGGAGGCAGTGCAGGATTTAAGCTGTGCATGTGTTTAAGCACCTGGCGTATGAGCCTTTCTCTCTAGTGCACTTCTCTCTCCCCTGGGCTTAATTTCAACTCCTTCCACTTTATAGTCCATGGCCTCTGTTGTAAATTCAGAGAGCCAGGGAACTGATTTTAAAAAAAAATACTTTCTGCTTGAAATATTGCAAGTAAAAGGCAGATGAGAATATATATCAGTGGAACGCTTTTTTAAAGGCATATATGACATGACACGACACGACACACCGCATTTTAAAATTGAGTAGCAAGGAACCCCCCCAGCTGGAATTTCTTAAAATACAGCTTTCCTCCTTTGAAACCACTTTTAATGTTAAGTGGAGACTTTCCTGACCCAGAATAAAGTCACGGGCAATGTTTACTGGCCAGCACAGTAGGGGAATTGCTCCCTTATTGCATTCCAAGCGTGCATGCCGCTGGAAATCAATATAACGAAGTAGGAAAGAAAGAGTAAGAGCAACACTCGCTCGTCTCCCCCCTCCACGTGCACAGACAGACACATCCATAGGCATGTCTCTCTCCTCCCCACCATGACAGGCAACAGCCCCTCTCTAACCTTAGAGGCTGGCAGTGAAGGAAGATGAAGTTTGTCACGTTGTTCCCAAGCAGCTAGGTCACCTCTGGTTTTTAGCTAGTCAGTCAAGCCTACCTTTCCATGAGCTCCACACAGCTGCCATTCCCTAACAAATAGTGAAATGATGAGACCATGTCACGGTGGAGGACACCATCTAAACTCCTGGTATCCTCTTCAGTTCAGTAGCATGATGGGAGATGACAGAGACATGAGGTGGGGCTAGGGTGAGGCAGGAATCTCCATAACAGGTCTCTTTATGGATGCGGCGAGAGGCCAACCTCTGAACATTTCAGAGACACAGGGAGCCATGAAGAGGTGGAAGGTCATGTTTAAAAACTTCTACTCCAGGGCAGGGGGCTGGAGGAAGGAAGCTGATCACTACTTGATGCCAGAGCCTGAAGGCAGAAAAGACGCTGCAGAAGCAGCTGTGGTCAGGAAACCTCTTCCAGACACCTCTTTTTTTTTAATGCACTTCGGTGCTGAGGCAGAAGGAAGAGGAGAAAATGGAGGAAAGCAGGAATGACTCACTTGTCAATTCTGCATCAGTTGCTAATCTTTCTGCAGAAAGCTTGTACTGCTCTTAAAAGAGGTTGGGTCTTGTCTTTGTTGACAAGGATGCTTTTGATTTCCATGTGACTCGCAAGCTTGTTTGCAGGAGAAACACACAGTCCTGTCCTGCCACTCTGATTTTTATAGGTTCTATTTAAGTGCTGCTTTTTCAGTGCCAAAGCAGAGGTCCAGTGCAAAAGCAACGCTCCCCTTCGTCTCCCCATGGCTCAGTCTAACAGGGGGTCTACTCTTTCAGATTGGATTTTATTTACTAGTGGGGGCCTGAAAATGTTTTTACCCCATGGTGGCATACAAGGCAGGTGTCATGTGAACCAGACACCAGCTGCAGGGTTAACAGCAACCACTGAGATCTGGAATTTGTCAATGTGTGGGAAGTTGATGTAAGTGCCTCTGCCACCTCAAAAGTCACATAGAGCGTGTCTTCCCCTGGTAATACAGACAAAGGAAAAGAGAAACAGAGTGCCCTGATTATCTGCCACTGTGAACAGAAGTCTGACCCAAGATGAAGTCTCTGCAGCATCAGCAAACCCACCTTATCCCAAGAGTCTGAGTGTTGCCCTTTAGATATGTCCTGGGATGTATCTGTAAACGACACAGTCCCTGCCAGTCCTCAGTGGCCATAGCCTTGCCTACAGCCTGACAACTTTATCACCTCCCTCTCTCCCTCCTGCTCTTTCTCTCTTGTCCTTTGGTGCACGGGGTATTCAGGGCGATGGCTAGTGCCAGCATTAAAAGGAATTACAGTTGGATGCTGCTGGAGGGAATCAAGGCCTCTGTCTTCCCAGGCCATCACTGTTTTGCAAGCTCTGGCTCTCACCTTTAATGTGGAGTCAGCTTTCTTGGCACATGGAGGATTCACCCTGTGGGATACTTTGCTGACTTTTCTCTTCACCTTGACTCAGACGTGCACAATAGAAATAGCAGCTGTGGACTCCTATGGTTTCAGACCCTGCCCTGTTTCAATTAGAGAGACGCATGGGTTTGCAGAGGAGGCTTTCAAGGAGGATTTGTGGGTTTCCTTTCGAGTCTTAACACATAGGAAAAAAGCAGCCTGTTTTTCCCGAGCACCTTCAAGCACCTGGCAAAGAGTCAGTGGTTCTACTACCCTCCCTTGTCTGACGGGGGAGCGCAGAGTGCACTTATACTGCATCACTGCCCCTTCACACTGGTCATACTGACAGAAAATGGTTGTGTATTGGGAAAATCAATCCCAGTGCAACCTGAGAAACACATCCTCACCTGCAGAATGAAACAACCTCCACAGTTCTTCAGAGATACTCATGTGGATGGGGCTTCCAGAAGCCTAGTCTAGAGGGAGCTGTCCCTTATCACGGCAGTGGGGTTGGAACTAGATGATCTCAGATCATTCCATGGTTCTGTGGCTCTATGGTTACTGAAGCAAGAGTTTCATCCCTGCCCTATGGCTCCATCTCCTCTCTAACCTAGAGGGATATAGTGCTGATCACCTTCCATGAAAAGAACCATTCTCATCCAGGACACAGGAAAAGGAGATGCTAATTGCAGAGATGGGGAGCTAGGATAAGCTCATAAGTTGTTTGAAAAGTACGTAAAATGAGATTTTATATTTAACTGGTAGTCTTTATTTCTTTTTGTCTTTAAAGAATTTTGTCTTTAAAGAATTGTCCAAAATAAAAGCCGATCTAGATTTTTCCCCGAGACACACACCACTTGGCCCTGGGGAAAGACTACGTGCTCCGCAGCCTCCCACGAGGAAGGTAACCAGCTATGAGGGGTACTGCCTGCTAGCGGGTCGCGGCAACGATAGGGCTTAGAAACCAATCAAGATTTTCACAGCAATCTCAAGCTGTTTGAGGCCTTGCCCTCTGCTGTCATGTGCACACTTGAGATCTTTTTCCTTTCTTGTTCAATAAATCCCCAGTTTTCTAGACCTCAGGATTGTACCAAAGTTTGAAAGTGACCCAAGTTCAAGCTAAAGGCTCAGCAGGAGACAAATAAAAGAACTCAAATCTATTATTAAATAAGTAAAACCTCATGACATCTTTAGGTCTGACTTACATTTCCAGAGTCCTTGAATTTGCTAATAAACACCGAACAAATGGCTGGAGCTTTGATCCTCAGCTCTGATAACACTTGGGAAACTATTCAGCAATTTAGTCATCAACATTTGGAGACTTTGGAACATCCTCCACTTTTCCAAGTTTAGACAAGCCTGTACACAGGAACAATTTTTGCAAGGTCAGGATGTATTGAGTTTGCATGGCAAAGTTTAGGTGGTGGTGGGAGTGCTGCAGACCCCATTCTGTGAGCAGATGCTAGAAGATACTCATGTGTCTGATAGAGCCAATGCAAGCTGACTCCAAGACCAACCCACACTGGCCAAGGCTGAGTCTGTCACCAATAGTAGTGGTGACACTGGGATAACACACTTAAGAAGGGGAAAAAAGGCTGCACCACAGAGGTGGGAGGATAGGAAGGAGAATATGTGAGACAACAACTCTGCAGACACCCAGATCAATGAAGAAGGAGGGGAAGGAGATGCTCTGTGCACCGGAGCAGTTTCCCCTGCAGCCCTTGGTGAATATCACAATGAGGCAAGCTGTGCCCCTGCAGCCGTGTGGAGGTCCATGGTGAAGTAGATATCCACCTGCATCCACTGGAGGACCCAATTCTCAGAAAGGTAGGTACCCAAAGCAGGCTGTGATTCTGTGGGAAGCCCAGCAGGACCTGTGCATCCAAGGCGAGGGAAGCCTATGCTGGACCAGGTTTGCTGGCATGATTTGCATTCTGTTCCTGAAGGCCTGCACCTCATGGAAGGAACCCACAATGGACTGGTTCATGAAGAACTGCAACCTATGGAAAGGATTTGCACTAGAGAAACTAATGGAGATCTTCTGTGGGAGTGATCTCACACTGAAGCAGGGAGAGAGAGAAAAGAGTATTTCCCTTGTGGATAAAGCAGCAACAGTGTCAGGGATGAGCTGACTGCAACCCCCATTCCCTGTCCATCTATGGCATTGGAGGGGAGGAAGTAAAGAAATTGGGAGTGAAGTTAAGCCTGGAGGTTGGGATAGATGGAGAGGTTTTGGGACTTACTTCTCATTATCTTACTCTTCTGATTGGGAATAAAATAAAATGATTTCCCCAAGGCAGTTTTATGACAATAAGTGGTCACTGACCTCTCCCTGTCCTTATCTCCACCTTCAAGTCCTTTGCTGTAGTCTCTTCCTCTCTGTCCAGCCAAAGAGGGAAAGTATACAGACCAGCTTGGTGAGCACCTGGTAACTAGCCAGGGTCAACCCACCACGCAGGCTTAGATGCGCACATTGTTTTTCATAAGTCTTTCAGACAGAAAGAGTAACAGAATCACAGAATCACAGAACATTAGGGATTGGAAGGGACCTCGAAAGATCATCTAGTCCAATTCCCCTGCCAGAGCAGGA